>OZ004705.1:82658618-83258618 GCA_963924515.1 Vespertilio murinus
TCGTAAGCAGCGGTGTGGAAAGGGCCCGGGACTTAGGGTCAGAAAGCCCAGCCTCTTAGAATCAAACCATAACCCTGACTCTTCCTCACAAGCTACACAGTCCCAGGGAAGTTATTTAACCTAATCTCCCTTCGCATCCGCTTCCGACTATGAAAAATGAGGATTATGTGAGCTCAAATGGGTGAGAGCGTCTTGCAGTAAGCAGAGGCTCTGACATCTGAATAAAGAGTGTCTTCAAAGACCTGAAATGCCCAAAGTTCTATCAGAGCCAGGAGAATGGCCCTCAGCATAAGAACTAGCGGCCTTTCTGCCACCCAAGTGTACTGCACGGGCAGCCGGTGGCGGGCTGGGCTGGCGAAGCCTGGGCTGCAGGCTTACAGTGCACAGAAACCTCTCTCGCTGGCTGGCGACCTCGTAGCACACTGTCCACTCGCTATGGAAAAGAAATTTCTAGACTCGAGCCCAATGTTCCCCAGTATTCAGCACAGATCAGAGTCCTCCCACCGTGGAGATCAATGTTCAAGTCAACCAAGCAACTGTCATACATCCATGCGTACACACACCCCCTCACTGCAGCCAATCCCCACCGCCCCTTAGAGCGATGTGTCTTCATCCACTCATGCCCATCAGTGGCTCCGCAGAACCAGCTGAATTAAATTGTTTTCTTTCTCAAAAGCCCTTACTCTGCACTCTCACGGAAGGCCTGATTACTGGCAATAGTTACATTCGGAGTTCAGAGAAAGGTGATCATTCTAAGAGGATTTAGCGCTCCTCCAATAAAATAGCCTGCGGATTGGGTTTCCTGCGAGTTTTGTTTTCATTACTCCACTTGGAGAGATCCAGTAACCAATGTCAGTGTCCTAGACCAGCCTCTCAGTAAACATCGCGGCTCTCCAGGCAGCTGGTGCCATGGCAAACCCACAGGTCTGCAGTGAGCTCCGCAAGGAGGGCCCGGCTGCTGGGGGAACGCAGCCCCCAGCGCCCCGGGGCCCTCATCAGGGCCACCGCCCGCTGCCTAAGGGACTAGCAGCGCCTGCTGTGCAGCTCGGGAGCCCAGGAAGGAATCCTGAGCTGGTGCCACCCAGAGCTGCGAGCATGGGGGAGAGGGGGGTCTCAGCCGTCATCTAGGCTTCAGTCAAAGCCTCCAATAAATAAAATGGGACTCCATCGACACTCCTCCTTCCCAAGATGAAATTAAAACCACCAACAAGCCAAGGAGAGCTGCAGTCAGGCTTTGATTTGAGAAAAAAGGAAAAAAGAAGGAAAAAAAAAACCTGTTCTGCTCTAGCCTCCAGACAATTTCACACCAAATGGCTTTAAAACCCTTTCCAAAGCTCTGATGCCTGACTTGAAAAAGAGTTTATCTTTTTCACCAAAAGTCAGCAGTGAAAGAAGCAAGATGTGGCAATCCTGAGGGTTAAGGGTTCCCATCTGCACAAACGCGGGGTGTGTCTGGACATACAGAAGGCAGAAATGTCACCCTTTTTTTTTCCAGAGGTCACCGCACCTCTACCCCGAGGCACTCACTCTAGAATGTGATTGCTATGAAAACTAATCCGACTTCGCGACCCAACACGGCCGCACACAGTCCGCAGGGAGCCCCTGTTCTCTGGGCCCAGGTTAGGTCTCCTTTTCCTGCGGAAAAGCAGGCTCAGGGGCTGGGATGGCGCCCCGGTCTTGGCGCCCAGGGAACTGCAGTCGCCGTTTCACCTGGACTAAGGGCGGGAACCTGGGCAATAATGGCCAGGAAGGCGCCGTCCTCGCTCACTCCTCCCCAGACCCGACCGCGCGGTGGCCGCGCCGCGGAGGGCGGAGGGCGGGCGGGCGGGGGCCGAGGGCGCACGTGGCGGGCGCCTCCGCGGCGGCGAAGGGAACGAACCCTCCACCCTCCCTCCGCACCACCGTCCCGCGGGGGAGAGGCGTCCCCCCGCCCGGGCCCAGGACTACCTGCTGCCTAGGAGCCCTCGGGCCAAGTCTGAGGAAGTTCGCTCCTCGGGGCGGCCAGTCCGGGGAGGCTGGAGCCACGAGTTTCAGCCCAAACTACCCTGGGCGCCGGAGCCTGCCGCTGCCCGGGCGCCGGACCCACGGAGCTGCTTGGTGCCCAGAGGCCAGCTGAGCATCAGCAGGTCCCCGTCTGGGCTGCCGGAGGCCTCCCCGGTGACCCCGAACTCCGCAGGGCCCGGACCCCGATCCGGCGGAGGCGAGGAGCGTGCGCCCCGGCGGCAGGAGGGGCTGGAGGTGGAGAGAAGCCTGCCTCCCGCCTCCCGCCTCCCGCCTCGCCCGATCGCCATGACTCCCGGCTTCCCCAAGACCTGGAAGCCGCGCTGCCCTCCCACCTGGGCTGCGGTTCCCATCCCCTGCCCTCCCGCCCCTTCCCTCCGCCCCGGCGCCTGGTCCCCCCAGCCCACAGCCGGCGCAGCGCCGGGACACCCAGGTGGGACACCCATGGCCCTTCCGCCCAGCCCCACGCCCCCGGGCGGCGTCCAGGAGCCACCCCAGGGGAGGGCAAGGTGGCTCGGGAGCGCTAGGCTGCCCCCTGCCCGGGCCAACAGGTATGGAGGAGGCATGGTCGGCCACCTGCCCGCCCGCCCGCCCACTTCGGGGAGAGGGGCCCGAGGCAGCCGCGGGCTCCGCGCGCCGCGGGGAGGAGAGGAGGGAGAGGGGTGCGAACGCCGGGGAAGGCAGGCGAGGGCGGGCGGCGAGCAGAGGAGAGGGGGCGAGCGGGCGGGGGCACTCACCTCTCGCGGGGCCGGGGCCGGCCGCGCGGGCCCGCAGCCCTGAAGCCGGGGTTCCGAGGCGCGGAGGCTGGGGGGCGCCCTCAGAGGCCCGCGGGGAGGGGGCGGCGCGGACGCGGGCGCCGGCGGGCTGCTCTGGCCGCCGCGCACTCACACACCCAGCGGGCGGCCGCGGCCCCGCGCCGGCATCCCCGCCGCCGCCGCCGCCGCCGGCTCCCGCGGCGCCCCAGGCCGCTCCCCGAGCGCGAGTCCCCCCGTCGGCTGCGGGGAGCGCTCTCCCGGCGCGTGCCTCCCCGTCCTTGTCTCCGGCGGCGGCGCCCGTCTGGGGATCGCGTGCCCCGCACGCACCCTGCCCGGCGCGCTCCTCTACCCCGCCCGCTCCCGCTCCCGCTCCCGCTCCCGCTGGCCGTGCGGAGCCCCGGCGCGCGGGCTCAGCCCATGTGCGCGGCTGCCGCGCGGCGCCCGGGAGCCCAGTGGCCGAGGCCCCGCCGGAGTTGCGCGCCCCAGAAACTCCATGCAGCTCCGGCCTCCTCCCCAGCTCCTCTCCCCCCGCCCCCCGGCTGAGCCCCCCGGGGCCTGGAGGCCGCCCGCAGCGCCCGCCCCGCGGTGCCTCGGCGCGCGCGCCCCG
Organism: Vespertilio murinus; assembly: GCA_963924515.1. Taxonomy (NCBI): domain Eukaryota; kingdom Metazoa; phylum Chordata; class Mammalia; order Chiroptera; family Vespertilionidae; genus Vespertilio; species Vespertilio murinus. Next base: position 82,661,982 of record OZ004705.1, read on the forward strand.
GGAAGCCCGGGAATCCAGGGCTCGGCTCGGCAGCCCGCGCCGCGCTTCCCCGAGGGTCGGGGAGCCCCCACCCCCACTCGGTCGCCTTGCCAATAACCAAGCTCCCTCGGTTTCCAGGCAGCGCAACCTGAGGAACGCCTCGGCGCGCGCGCGCACTCACACTCTCTCTCGCGCGCGCACACAACAGGCACACGCGGGGGGCGAGCTGGAGCCTGGCAGACGGTCCTCCTTCCTCTCCTCCCCGAAGAAGCTGCCCACGTCAACTCTGGCAAACTGCTGTTCCTCTGTATTGGACCGCTCACCCCGGCGCCCCCCACCCTAACTAATCCATCATCCCCGGCGCCCACACCCCGGGCCACAATCACACCTGCAGAGATGGGTGGAGGAGGTGGAAGCTCTTCTGCTACTGTCTAGGGAGGCACGTTTGGGGCCACTGCCCTGTCAACCTCCAAGGTCAAATAGATTTGATGAGAGGAAGAGGGTGCTTGGGCACAGGTGTAAGCTGGAAATCTTTAAGGACTATCTGAAACCTGCAGGGCGCTGACCTCTGTCAAGTCCATCAGCAGACAGACCCCTTTTTTCTCTCCTGCCCCATGCCTGAAGGACAGCATAGCTGCTTAAGAGTCTCCAGGCACCATCCCTGGTCCCCCCCCCCTGCCTACCTCTCATGTGCCCAGCAGCTGACGGAATGCAGAGTGAAGCGAAGGTTTGTGTTGCAAGTAAAAATGAAAATAAAAAAATAGCAAGATGGTCCACAGACTGTCCCACGGACAAAGTCAGAGGCCTGCCAGTTCCTTTCTGCTCCTCGCTGAGAGGACCAAGGCGGAAGGGACACCCACCTGTCTGGAGCGGGATGGCCCTTCCTCGCAGCACTCTTCTTCCCAGGGGCTCCGGTTCCTGCCTGCTCTCGGTGGCAGAATGACTGCTCACCAGCTCAAACCACTCCAATTCGCAGAATCAAAGAAAAGCCACAGCATAAAAATTCTCACACCAACCGGAAACAAAGCAGGCAAACCCGCCACAAGCATCTCGTGCAAACAGCTCAGCCATCTCCTCTCTGCTGGCTGGTCTACCCGCCAAGGGAGTGTGGACACTGGCACTGCCAGCCAGGGGCACGGGTTCATCAGGGTCCCCTCCGTATCTGCGCTTCCTGGCTGGCAGCCTGGGAGTGGTTCCCGAGTCCCCCCAGTACTCATTGTGGCTATCACACCTTTGTCATTTAGTATTTGCTCCCCTGTACTCTTACTGTTTTTTCTTGTGCCAGCTCAACTCCCCAAGTTAGCTAACCTCTTGAGCCACTGGCTGAGTCTGAGGGACATGGTTCAGAGATGTGCATAGGAGGCATTTCCAGGGGTTTCCATGATGGGTTGTGGGCAGATGCATTGAGAGAGTGGGTGGGTGGGTGGGGGTGTCTCAGTATGATCTTTCCCTCCGATCTCTTGGTTTATATGAAAGCTGCATCTTCTAACAATCGGTAGGTTGTATAAGCAATTGTTTGTCACTTTCTGGATGGCCACTGTGTCACCAAAGCCCTTTGCCAGTCTATATACGCACACATGGTAGAGCGTGAGGGTCACCATTTAACCAGGGAGGGACACAGCTGGCAGAGAAGCTCTCCTCTCTCACTTACTGCCTGCATGAATTTGGGCAAGTTGTTTGTTCTCTCTAAATCTCAACTATCCTCATCTGTAAAATGGGAATAATTGTGGTACTTAACCCCCATGGTTGCTGTGATTCAATGTGATAACATGAATAGCAGTTCCCTCAGCTAACTTAGTTCCAGGAATAATGTGAGCTTTCAATAAATGTTGGCATTATTGGTGAGTAATTGACACATATCAAAGACATTTAGGGGGACGGGGGAGCGGGAATCAAGGATACTAAGCTCAAGAGATCTCAAGAACGAGATAAGCCAGGTGTCAAACATTGGTGACAATGCCAAATGGAGTCTCCTGGTCCTCACCAAGTATGATGATTTTGAGACTTCCATGTTAAGGAGGTTGCAGGTTCACAGGCCCTGGTACTCTTTTATTCTGAAGAAGGGCTCCAACTTTTATTCTTTGTTCAACATACATTAATTAAGGGTCAAAATGTGTCAGCTCCTCCTTATTAAAATGCCAAAGACAATCTTGTACCAATTGTAAGAACGAAAGCTCACGTCATCCTAAAACAAAATTCGGGGGGGGGGGGGGGATTTCCCTTTATTATACATTTGCAGCTGGATTCAGCACCAGTAGTCTCTCCAACCCAGAAAAATTCAGCCCTCCATAAGACAGATAGAAATTAACTTTGTTCAACTACCCTCTAGCTTGGGGACTCAGAGGTACACAAATCAGACACCTGGACAAATTGTGACCTTACCACCACAGTAATAATTTTCTGGCATGACCAAAGTCATTCCTGTCTCTACCTCTTCTGTTCCCCTAACCTTCATTCTTTTGTTTTGCCTTCAGTAAATAAATCTACTTCCAAGACAGCCAAGGGTAGAGAGTGATGAAGTGGCGTGTTATATTCTGAACAGAAATAGGCAGAAGAAGAAAAATCATGTGGGCAAGCATATGTGAGAGAGTGACGTTTTTCATGTAGTCCACTAAGCACTGAGTATGGGATGCTTTGAATTCTTTCCAATATACATTCTTTACTTTGAGACAAGAGGTTTAGAATGCCGTTAGGCAGCAACAGATAACCAGAGCAAAATTTGGTATCTGGAAGTAGAGGGCTACTGTGACAAAAAAGTTAAAACACGGTTTTGGGATTGGACACAGGGGGGTGAGGGGACTTGAAGAACACCAAGAAAACTGTCCCTGGAAGCTGGAGAAAAGAGCACCTGAGTCCCATACTGGTAGGACAGTTAGCAAAGCTGTTGCCTCTCCTTATGAGACAAATGAAAAGGATCTAATGAATTCATGGATCTGGCTGGGGAAGAGTTCCAGGATGAATGAGTAAGTGCAAACTGTGTTTTTTTCTAGTTGCCTATGCTAAAAGACAAAGTGGAGATGAGTTAAAGAAGAAACTACTGTGTTTTTTTTTAAGTAGGACTTAGAGGCCATAGAGAGAACCAGGACTTTCTGGGTTAGAAAGGACAACTTTCTCATTCTACTACCTCCAAGCAAAAACTTCAAATCCAGAGCAGTAAAATGGGATCTCTGTATAAAGATGAAGCTACCGGATCCTTTGTTGAGACTTCACACATATTTGAGAGCATGCCCAAAAGGGCTTCTAAGGAATTCAGAGGCATGGTCCCTCTGCAGCCTCGTGGGGACTAAAGATGGAGAAGGCCTATTCGTAAAGAGATTTGTAAGTATGGCTTTTGTCTAACGGGTGGATGTAATTTGAGTCACAGGCTGCCTTCAATGTTTTTAAAGAAAGTATACTAGTTTGGGAGTGAAGGGACAAAAACAGCACAAAATGAAAGGAGGCCTTTGAACCCCCAATCTAAGAGGCAATAAACACACTGCAAAGAGGGACCACTTCTAATGGGAGAGGGTGAGTGACTCAGAGAGTGGGACCAAGAGCCCAAAAAGGTGATGCCAAGAATCATCCCCAAGAAGCAGGACGAGTCCCTAATTAAGGAACTGATAACATTTTCACAGGTGGATTTCAAAATCACTATGAACCAGGGACTGCTACAGAAATACCTCCCATACCCTCCATTACTGCATAGTGTCTGTTACCGTTATTCTGTTTTCCCTCACTAGTGTATGTTGTGTATTTAGAGAAGAGGAGGGAGGAGATAAATCGTCTCTTTAGCTTACAGATCGTCATACTGAGAAGAACTTTACCCAGGGAGACTCATTCCCTGAACCTGCTTTAGACGAGCAGATCCAGGACCTCAGGCCTGAGCCTGGTTCCACAGGAAATGAGAATTTTTGAGGTTTTTATATGTTTCTGTGTTTGTTTTCATATTAAAAGAATATAAATAACTTTTTTACTGTGATGAATTAAACATGACCACAAACCCTAGCAAGTGTTGCTAAGTGGTTAGAGTATCAGCCTGCACACCTAAGCGTAGTAGGTTTGATTCCCAGTAAAGGGTTGCAGGTTTGATCCCTGGCCCTTGTCAGGACATGTGTAACAGACAACTAATCAATGTGTGTGAGTGGACATGTGTCTCTCTCTCCCTCCCTCTCTCCCTTTCACTCCCTCTAAAAAATCAATGAAAAAAATATCCTCAGGTGAGGATGAACAAAAAAAAAAATTACACACACACACACATGTATATATCTATCCTATATAATAAAAGGCTAATATGTAAATCAACTGAATGGCAGAATGATTGGTCGCTATGATGCACACTGACCACAAGGGGGCAGACACCACAGGGGAAGCACCACTCAGCCAGAAGCTGGTCTCATGGCTGGTGGTGGGAGCCTCGGTGGTAGTGCTAAGGGTGTCTGACTGCTGGCTTAGGCCCGCTCCCCCTCAGTCGGACATCCCCTGAGGTCTCCCGGACTGCGAGAGGGCGCAGGCCAGGCTGAGGGCCCCAACCCCATCGTGAACACAAGAATTTCATGCACCAGGCCTCTAATATATATATATAATTTTTTCCAGGAAAATGTAGGGTGAATACATAATGACAAAAGCTCAATTCATTGAGAAAATATAACAACTCATAATAAAGCTTTAAAATCTGTAATACTTTTTACCTATTAAATATAATTTTAAAAAAATACATGAAGCACAATACATGAAGAAAACATCAAATCCATAAATATAATGGATTTTAACACAATTCTCTCAGAATGGACAAAACATTAAAAACCCATAGAAGACTTGTGGAACACTGGCAAATAACCTGACTAAATTGAATGTATAGATTACTGCATCATTAACTGCAAGACATACAACCTTTTCAAGTACACATGCAATATTCATAAAATATAGCCCATATGTTGGGCCACAGAATATACTGTATTGAGATCATACAGAATAGTCTTTGACCATAGAGATATCTATTAGAAATCAATAACAAGAAACCTGGAAAATTCTCAAATATTTTCTAAATAAAATACAGTTTTACATAAAGTATAAGTCAATGAATAAATACAAAGGAAGTTTGAAAATATTTTGAACCAAATAAAAACACAGTATTTTAAATTTTATGGGATAGAGCTACAACGATGCTTAAAGAAGAAATTGGCCACAGCTGGTTTGGTTCATTGGCTAGAGTGTCAGCCTGTGGACTGAAGGGTCCCAGGTTCGATTCCAGCCAAGGGCACATACCCAGGTTGGGGGCTCAATCCCCAGTGTAGGGTGTACAGGAGGCAGCTGATCAATGATTCTCTTGCATTATTGATGTTTCTATCTCTCTCTTCCTCTCCCTTCCTCTCTGAAATAAATTTAATTGAGGCTTAAGTGCTTTCTTTAGAAAAAAAGATGAAAAATTTAAAACAAATATTCTAAGATTTTACTTTAAAAAGCTGGGGGCGGGGAACAATTAAACCCAAAGGAAATAGAAAAGTGGGAAAAATAAAGATAAGAGCAGAAATCAGTGAAATAGGAAATGTACAAACAATTTAAAAAATCAATGAAAATGTCAATATAATGAATAGATCTCTACATAGCCTGATTTTAAAATATGAAGAAAACAAAATTACCAATATTATGCATGATGATTATGCATTATATATCCTCAAGACATTATAAATAACAAAGGAAAATTACAAACAACTTTATGCCAGTAAATTTGAAAACTTCTATAAGATAGAAAAACTCTTTTAAAAATACAAATTGACAAAACATATCCAAGAAGAGATAGAAAATCTGAATAACTTTATATCTCTTAAAGAAATTAATAATCTCCTTCTTTTAAAAACAAAGAAGAAATCCCTTTATGCCCAGATGACTTTTCTGGTGAATCTTAAAGAAGATTTAATGAAGAACAACCACCAATCTTATAAAAAATATATATATATATTTCATAAAATAGAGGATATGTCTCATCACTTTATGAGGCCAATGTTACCCTGTTACCAAAATCAAATAATTTTTTACAAGAAAAGAAAATGAATACAAATGCAAAAGCATTAACAGTATATTAGTGAATTAAACCCAGCAATGCATAAAAAGGATACCATATCTTAAAATTTGAAGTTCTCCCAGGCAAACAAAGGTGGTTTAAATTTTTTTTAAAATGAATCTGCATAATTTATCATATTCAGAAAAGAAAAAAATCATCCTCATCCTAATGCATGCATGAAGAGCACTGAACAAAAGTCCACACCTGTTCATCATAAACACTCTTAGGAAGCAGGAATAGAAGGCAGCTCGGTAAAGAACGCCTACAAAACACTTACAGCCGGCACCTTACCAGTGGTCAAAGATTGAATGCTCTCCCTGTAAAATCAGGAACAGGGCTTCGACTGAACATTTGTTGGCAACCCCAACAGTGAAATAAGGCAATCAAAAGAAGTAAAATGCATATATATATTGGTAAGAAAAAAGTAAAACTGTTTTCATTCAAAATCAGCATGATTATGCAGAAAATCTTAAGGAATCTACAAATGAAAGCTGTTAAAAATATTAAGAAACTTTAGCAAGGTCATGGAATAAAAGATCAATACCCAAAATAAGCAACTGGAATATGAAATTTGAAAACTAGCACCATTCTCCATAGTATCAACGACATGAAATATTAAGAATAAGTTTAACGAGGGCAAGGCCTGTATACTAAAAACTACAAAACACTGTTGCCCTGGCCAGCATTCTTCAGTGGTTAGAGCATCATCCCATGCACCAAAGGGTCACAAGTTCAATTCCCAGTCAGAGCACATACCCAGGCTATAGGTTCAGTCCCCAGTCAGAGCACATGCAGGAGGTAACCCACTGATGTTTCTCTCTCACCTCTTTCTCATCTCTCTCTCTCTCTCTCTCTCTCTCTCTCTCTCTCTCTCTCTCTCTCTCTCTCCTCTCTTTCTCTCCCCCCTTCCGCTCTCCCTCCCTCATTTTCTCTCTGAAAAATAAAAGGGCATTAAAAAAAAATACCATCTCCTCAGGTGAGGAATAAAACACACACACATAACAGCAATCATACAAAAGGTGGAAGTGAAGTAAATGGGGTTAAATTTTTCTCAGGTCCTTGTATCATATCAAAGCAATAAATATACTAACTTAGGGTATATGTGGCAACCTCTAGGGTAATCAATAAAAAATGATAAAAGAACTAATAAGAAGAAAAGTAATAATAAAAATACTTAATTCCACAAAAAGGAAGAAAGGAGTAAAAGGGGAACATAAAATGAGATGAATGGAAAATAAACAGAAAGATTTTTAAATTGAAATCCAAATAAATCAGTAACTATACTCAGTATAACTAGGCTAAATGTATTCTAACTTCAAGACAAACATTGTTGGATGAGATATAAATATACAAATGTCCAACTAGATTTTGCTTATAATAAATACTTTCAATATTAGAATTTTCAACATGAAAGGATGGTATATGCAAACACTAACTGAAAGAAAGCCGGCACAAGGGTACTAATATCAAACACAGTGAAAAATTGCCCCAATTTTCTCAACAGTGAACTTTATTTGCATCTTTTTAAATATATTTTATTGATTTTTTACAGAGAGGAAGGGGGAGGGATAGAGAGCCAGAAACATCAATGAGAGAGAAACATCGACCAGCTGCCTCCTGCACACCCCCTACCAGGGATGCCCGCAACCAATGTACATGCCTTTGACCGGAATCGAACCCGGGACCTTTCAGTCCGCAGACCGACGCTCTATCCACTGAGCCAAACCGGTTTCAGCTATTTGCATCTTTAACAACACAAATATAGAAGTAGCTTGATGGAAAAGATCAGGGAAGAAATGTGAAATCTTGTGCCTCTAAGTCTCCATTTCTACTGGTTTACTGTTTGTTTGTTTATAGATTGAAGAGGCACAGATTTTAATTAATTATAATCTTTGGTTCATGGCATTCTTTTTCTAAAATTAAATAACAACATACACATTTCAGGTATACAACGTAATTCAAAAATTGAATACTCCATTGCATGCTCACCACCAAAATCTGGTTTTCTCCCAACAGAGTGAATTTTAAGGTAACGAGGTTTTACTAAAGATAAAGAATGACACTTCATGATGATAAAAGTGTCACTCTCCCAGGAAGATATCTCTAATTAGATATACCTAATAGCATATGCTCAAAATATGTAAAGCAAAACAGTAAATAGAATTAGAAACAGCCTAGCCCAATCTGATAATAAAAAAATAATAAAAGATCTTTAAAAAAACAGAATAAAAATATAAGAGAGAAAATATATATATATATATTAATTATATATATAATTATAAATGAAGAAAAATGTCTGACCATATTCTTGAATCTGTACATATTGAAACGACTGTTTAAACATAGTTGCCTCAGGGCAGGAGAGAAAGCCCGGAGCTAGAAATTTCTGTTTTTCAGCATAAACACTTCTGAGCTTTTTTTTTTTCCAATTCAGGGAAGAAAGGAGGGCGTTCCAGGAACTATGGCAGAATAAGGAGACATGCTTAAAGCCTCCTCCATGAAACCTACAAAAATCAACAAAGGCTGCACCAACAATTAAAATGAAAACTAAACTGAGACTTCGGACAACCTTAACCTTTTCCTGCACATGGTGAGGAGTAGTTGCCAGACACAGCACAGCTTGAACCAAAATGAAATCGGATGCTGGGGGCTGAGCGCGTTTCCTGAGCTGGAGATCCAGCGCAGGCCGTGGGCCAAGCAGCCTCCCTGACAGCCCCCACCCCAGCCCAGCCACAGCAGAGATCTGGAGGAGGGGGGACCCCAGAGAGAGCCAGGCTTCCCCTCCACCTCAGATCCCTCCAAAGCAGAGACCTGTGTGACCCACCAACAATGTTAATGTGTTGTTGTTGTTGTTGTTGTTGTTGTTTGTTGGATTAGATGGGGGGGGAGAAGAATCCATTTTCTAATCAAAGCGTAACATCAAAGGTAGAGAGAAGCATTTGCTGACAGCACCCACCCACCCACTCCCAATAAAATGTCACAGCTTTTTCAATGTCAACTATATACCAGGGTCCCAGGAGTGAGATTTTTGAATGTCTGTAGATGCACAATGGAGAGTCACGCCAACCCAACTGACCCAGAATCTACACAACTGAGTCCCAGGCAACTGCAGCTGAAAAATAATCCCCGTGATGAATGACGTGCTTAGCCCAATCAACAGATAAAAATGGTAAGGCCTTCATAAACACCCATTTTGGTGGGAAGTGTGGGGGGACAGACATGTTTCCAGGGGTGCTGAAGGACCAGGTGATGGCAGGGGATCTGCTTTTTTTGGATGTCATGTTCCCACGCGGAGCCCCATCCATTAGTGCGGCCACCGCGCTTCCTCTCCTTCCTTCCGCACTGCACTCCCTTCCCTGCTTGTGGGCCGGGGCCAGGGAGAGGGCTGGCAGCTCAGCCTCCTCACCAGCTCTCCTGGGCCGGCCCCGCCTGCCAGGACGCTGCCACTTGGCTTTGAGCTCCATGGGTCCCTCACTTCCAATGACCGGCCAGGTGGTAAATTACCTAATTCCAAGTGCAGTACAACAAAGCTGGCATTTTGATCCCCATCTGCCTGACGGCAGCTCTCGAAACAATTTCAACTAAAGGGAGAACAAAAGTGCAATTTATTGCTCCCTCTCAATTTGTCAGCAGCGGCAAAGTCAACAAAGCTACACGGAGAAGTCGTGTTCATCGCGCCCCTCCCTCCATGCGAGCCTGCCACCCTCATGGCCGTGTATCCGGTCCTCCTTCCCCACTGAAGGCCGGATCTCTCCCTGCCTCAGGCCAACCCCGCTTCTGTGCTTAGGGTCAAAACCCACCCACCCTCTCCCCCCCTTCTCCCAATTTCCCAGCAATTCTGCACTTAGACCTGATACCTTTCATTTGTACCTTTAGTTCAATAATTGGCACAACCCTCAATTTTGGAGGCCAGACCACTTTGGGGTCATTCTTGGCACCTTTCTCTTCCCTGACCCCATACCCAATGCATCTCCAAGACCCCTGACATGGTTCAAGATCCCAAAGTAAAAATAATACTGAGTAAAAACACCTCGGGCACCTCTGTGTCCCACAGACTCCGCTCTCCTCCATCGGGAAGCACTATTGTTACCTTCTGTGTGGTCACCCACAGCTGTTGTCCAGATAGGTGCTGCTTCTTCATACAAACAACTCCGCACCATATATGTTGTTTTTCACCCTTTGTTCTCACTTGATAGAACGCTGTTTTTAGGTAAAATTTGCATGTAGGGAGGTGCCTGGGTCTTATTTGGGGTATTTGATCAATTCGGCAGAAATACACTCATGTGACCACCTCACAATCAAGATATGGACTATTTCCATCACTATTCCATCACTCAGAATCATGTTGGTTTTGTACCGTACACATTTCCCGGTTTGTTGACCTCTCTCACAGCCAATAGAGCACTTTAGCCAAGTAGTCATCCCTCTCTACCAGCCTCACTGAGCTGACTGACGGGTCTCTCAACCACCCCACTCTGGCCTGGCCGAATGCTTTTTTCAAAGGCATCACTCCATCTATAAAACACATTTCCTTTGCTCTCAGGAAGAATATCCAAATTCTCCCATGGATAATGACACCCCACCCCCACCTCCCATGGGCTGGTTCCACGCCCTCTCTGTGCTCATCCGACACTATTCTTTACTCTGTATTACCTATCTATGCCTTCCCACACTGCTGGCTGCCTTTTAGGCCCACCTGTTTGCCCTGCTCCTGCCCGTCTCCAGATGCTCCCCTGCGCTCCCTTGTCCTCAGGACTCTGCTCTCACAGCCCATCTTCTCAGAAGTAATGGTACTTATCCTTCGGATCTCAGACAGGCCATCACCTCCTGAGGGAGCTGTCTGACCAGCTCATATCCTCTAATAAAAGCTCCCCTTTACAGAACTAATTACAGCCCAGAGTTTACATTTATACATTCACTAGAGGCCCGGTGCACAATATTTGTGCATGGGGCGGCAGGGGGTGTGTCCCTCAGCCCAGCCTGCACCTTCTTCAATCTGGGATCTCCCTCACAATCCAGAACTGTGGGCTCCCAACTGCTCACTTGCCTGCCTGCCTGATTGCCCCTAACTGCTTCTGCCTGCCAGCCTGATCACCCCCTTAACCATTCCCCTGCCAGCCTGATTGCCCCTAACTACCCTCCCCTACAGGCCTGGCCACCTCCAGCTTCCCTCCTCTGCCGACCTGGTCACCCCTAATTGCCCTGCCCTGAAGGTTTGATTGCCCCCCAACTGCCATCCCTTGCAGGCCTGGTCTCTCCCAGCTGCCCTCCCCTGCTGGCCTGATCCCTCCAAACTGCCCTCTCCTGCTGGCCATCTTGTGGTGGCCATCTTATGTCCACATGGAGGCAGCCATCTTTGACCACATGGGAGCAGCCATCTTATGTGTTGGAGTGATGGTCAATTTGCATATTACTCTCATTATATAGGATTTGTGATCACTAATGCCCGTTTCCTTCACTTAGAAAGTAAGTCCCAGGGGACAGAGAGTACATCTACTTATGTTTAACATTGCATCGCCCCTCACTAGCACAGACGGCACTCTGTAAATTCTGGCTGAATCATAACACATTCAGCATTTTTTGCAGTCATTAAAAGAACAGACTCAGATTCATAACTTAATACTGATTCCAAAAACATTTTTAAGGAAGAAGAGGAGAGACAGTTCTTTTTGTAGAAGAATGCCAACTAATAAATATAGAAAGTATAACCTTTTTACAATCACTAAAGTGAGAGTTTGTTTTACTTTGTGTGCCTCCTAATGTGATGTGCTGGAAAGATAACCTCACATCTGTAGCATTCTTGTCAAAATGCATAACCTGATTCTAAACACAAGGAAACATCATATAAACCCTATGCAAAACACTGACCCAGACTTGGCAAGCATGCAATGCCATGAAACATGTAGAAAGAGGCCAGAAAAGTCATTAGGATTAAACACCTGACAACTCAATGTCAAAGGCAGTTACTGTTTTGCATCTTGGCTTTAAACCAACACCTATAAAGGACATTATGGCAATGATGGCACAGGAATGAAGTTTAATCATTGGTTAACGTGATGCTGCCAGATTTCTCCACATTCCCTTCACCTATCTTTCACTTAATGCAGGCAATTATGGCAACAATCTGGGAAACCTTATGTTGGCCTGTATATGCTTTGCTATCACTGTCAAATTTCCTAAGTGTGATAATTATATGAAGGCCAGGTAGAAGAATGTACAGGTGACCTTTGAACAACATGAGGGGAGCGGGGATTTAGGAGGATCCGACTCCACATAATCAAAAGCCCATGTATAATTCCCTGAAAACTTAGTTGTTCCCTTGGGAGTTGGTGCCAAAATCCCCCTCCCCCAAAGATACCAAAATCTACGAATGTTCAAGTTCCCTCTATAAAATGGTATAAAACAGTGGTCGGCAAACTCATTAGTTAATAGAGCCAAATATCAGCAGTACAATGATTGAAATTTCTTAAGAGAGCCAAAAATCGACTTCTGCGCATGAGCCATGAAGTATTAATCGCACATGGTATTTTGTGAAAGAGCCACATTCAAGGGGCCAAAGAGCCGCATGGGTTTATTGAAAAACTGCATATAAGTGGACCCACACAGTTGAAAGGTCAATAGGAATTGTTCTTAGGAAGTATGTGTTAAATATTTAAGTGAAGGCTGTAATGACGTGTTCAGTGTATTCTTATCTAATTTTCAAATGGTTCCAAAAAAAATAGCGAGAGAAAATGTCAAGTGTTTCTGGGCTTTTCTATATAATTTTTGCAATTTTTTTCTAGGTTTGACATTTTTTAAATACAAAATCAGAGAAAGAACGAAGAAATCATATTTGCCCTATGGGCATAGAAAAATGTATTAGATAAAAACCAGTTGGTAACATTGGCTGTCAGTCACCTCTGAGGGGTAGCCTGGTGGGGGCGAGGGGGATTGGATAGAGGAATAAATTCTGTAACATTCCTACCTCTATTTAGCCCTGCCTTGTTGGCATTTGTTACACTGAGAATATATTGTTTTTGGTCATTTGTGCCCCAAAATGCTAATTTTTCATAATAAAAAAATATCTCCATAAGTTATTCATGAGCAAATCAGGATTAAGCATCAAGTCTTTCCATGTAGCCCCCATTGCTCCCCACCCTACACCTGGATTCCACGGATTCCCCAGATCAAAGCCCAGGGCTCGGCAGGAAGCATCTAGAACATTGGTCCCTAAGGCTGGATGCTAAGTATTCTGAATATCACTTCCCATAAAACCTAATAATATGTAAAAATGGGTATTAAATAAAAATTATTCTGCCTGTGAATTTAGATGTTAATTTGTACACGTAGGTATTTTTTAAAAATTTACTGTGACAGCATACTCTGGACCCAGTGATGTCACATTTATATGATAGCATTGTTTACAAAAAGCTTACTGAGTTATATAGGGAACTCAGGAAGAGTCAACCGAGGAGGAGGAGAGAACAGAGGAGAAGAAATGGAAGAACTGGGAAAAATGATGTTTTCCTATCTTTCAGAGAAAAGGTTCAAATAGGAACACTTTCAATTAAACAACTTGTGTAATTGAATATATAAATTTAAACATGAAAATCACAATTATAAATTAGTAGAACTAAATATACATATAATATACATTACAAATCACCAAAGAGAAAAATGATTTTTGACACATTTTTTAAAATACACATAAAATTCACTTTTAAGAAAAAAGCGGGGAGAGGCCTTAACCGGGTTGGCTCAATAGATAGAGCTCTGGCCTGCAGACTCAGGGGTCCCAGGTTTTATTCTGGTCAAGGGTATGTACCTTGGTTGCAGGCACATCCCCAGTGGGGGACATGCAGGAGGCAGCTGATCAATGTTTCTCTCTCACTGATGTTTCTAACTCTCTATTCCTCTTCCTTCCTCTCTATAAAAAATCAATAAAATACGGTATATATTTTTTAAAAAGGGTCAGCCCTGGCTCAGTGGTTAGAGCATTGGCCTGAGGACTGACTGAAGTGCCATGGGTTTGATACCTGGTCAAGGGCATGCACCTCAGCTGTAGGTTCAATGCCCAGGGGGAAGAGTGGGAGGCAACAAGTTGATGTGTCTCCCTCACATCAACCTCTCTCTCTCTCTCTCTCTTTCTCTCTCTCTTCCCCCCCCCCCATCCCCTTTCACTCTCTCTCTGTCTCTAAAAAAATCAATGAAAAAATATCCTTTGTTGAGGATTTTTTAAAAAGAAAGAAATAAAAAGATTAGGTTAGGTTTTATATTTTATAGACACAAAAAGTTGAAAGTAAAAAAAATTGATAGCAAAAATTCACAGGTAAGAATATGCATCAGTGAGCTGTTTTTAAAGGGCTATTTACAATAAATGGTAAAATTTTAAATGCATGTATATTTTTACCAAAATATTTCTTTTATAAAAATTTATCTTACATGTGTATTTCAACAAATACACAAAGGTATTGATAGAAAACATAGTCATAATTTCAAAAGAAGAAAAAAAAACTAGAAATAACGCTAATTCCCACTAAAAGGCATTTTTTTGTTTTTGTTTAAGAAAACAATCAGTGGTGTGTTTAATACAACAATTTAAAATAAAGAGGTCAAGGTTGGTTTATATGTAGTGATATACAGAAAGACCCAAAATAAATTATCAACTGGAAAAAAATAGTTTCAAAATAATATTTTAAATATAGTGACATTTGCATAAAAGCAATTTTATTTTTGTGCTCATATGTGCAGAGAACTCTACAAGAACATTCACTAACTTTTCAACTTTAGCATTCGTTCTTTGGGTTGTGTACTATAGATCCATGTTGTTCAACTTTTTAAAAATAGTTTATGATTTTTAGAGAGGGAGGAAGGGGAAAGGAGAGAGAGAAAGAAACATTGATGCAACAGAGTAACATCAATCAGTTGCCTCCTACATGCTCCTGACTAGGAATGGTGCCTGCAACCCCTGGCATGTGCCCTGACTGGGAACTGAACCAGCAACCTTTTGTTGCACAGGATGACGCCCAACGAACTGAGCCACAACAGCCAGGGCTATGAAGTTAAACTTTTACATGAATGCTGTGTAATAAGGAATTTGTCTGGTCTTTATCCCCAATTCCTAGCACAGAGCCTCTAAAATTCTTGGAATTGCTGAAACCTGTTTGGCTCAGTGGATAGAGCATCAGCCTGCGGACTGAAGGGTCCCAGGTTCGATTCCGGTCAAGGGCATGTGCCTTGGTTGTCGGCACATCCCCAGTAGGGGGTGTGCAAGAGGCAGCTGATGGATGTTTCCCTCTCATCAATGTTTCTGGCTCCCTATCCTTCTCCCTTCCTCTCTGTAAAAAATCAATAAAATATATTTAAAATAAAATAATACAATTCTTGGAATTTCCCAAGTGATAAGTCTTTATTCATAAGCCCCTCGATCACATCCTAGTTCATCCTAATGAGATAACGCATGGTGCGCCCCGAGTTAGCTTCCGAATGTGAACAGGTCACCAGAAAGACCAACCATGTAATTAGAGGGTTGGGACTTAGAGCCAGCCTAATCTCCAGGGAGGGGAGGAAGCTGGAGATTTAAGTTCAATCATGTGGCCAATAATTTAACCAGGCCTTCCTATGGAAAGAAAGCCCAATCAAAACTCTGAAAACTGAGACTTGGTAGAGCTCATGGCTGATAAAAACACTGATGTGCTGGGGCGGGGTGGGGGGATGTTTCCTGACTCCTCAGGGAGAGGGCATGGGAACTCTGCATTTGGAACCCTTCCAGACCTCATCCTACACGTCTTTTCCTTCGGCTGTTCTTGCGTTGAATCCTTGGAAATCATAAGTACAATGCTCTCCTGAGTTCTTTGAGTTATTCTAGCAAATTATTGAAACTGAGGGGACCTTGAAACCTGCCCAATTTGCCATTAGTATAAGGCCTGGGGAACCATATGAACACCTGAAGTGGGTCAGCCTATAGAGGACCGAGCCCTTAATTTGTGCTAACTCCAGGTGGTCAGAGCCAGAACCGAATTGCAGTAACCATTTGGGGTTGGAACAGAATTTTTGGTGTCTGAATAGCATATATATATATATATATATATATATATATATATATATATATATATATATATAATATACTATATGTATAATATATAGAGAGAAAGTTTGTAATAGGAAAAAGTTTTTAAATGAAAGTGTAGGTAATGTTGGCCAATTTAAACAAGAAAATGGAGCCCACAATTTAAATATCAGACAAAATTGAATTCTAAATTAAAATGACTAAAGGGACAAAGAGAATCTTTAAGTAACAATAAAAGTATAGCCCACAGTTAAGATATTTGTAATGTTCCATTACAGAACAAATAACCTAAGAAAAAAATCAATTGAAAAATTATTAGGAACCATATGGGAAATCACTTAAGTGGAAAGTTATAAAAATCTTTTCTAAAATCAATAGCACTCATATACAACAAAAACAAGATATAAAACATATAAAAATAAAATTCCATTTACAATAGCAAACAAAAAAGATACTCAATCTCTATGGAGAAAAATTTTAAAATTCTACTAAGGGTTATAGAAAGACATTTGAATAAAAGGAAACTTGAATAGATAAGCATACCTTATTATTTGATAAGGAAAAGCTACTGTAAAGATGTTCAAAATTCCAGGCAGTCATGATTAAAACCCCAATGGGATTTATATTGAAACTTGACAAATGATTCTGAAATACATCTGTAAAATTTAATATTTACAAAAAGGCAAAATGATTAATGAGGAAGAACTAGCTCTACCTCATATTAAAGGAAACCACAAATCTAAGGTAATTAACACCTTGTTATAGTAATTCAGAAGATGAAATAAAATGTTTGTGGTTTATTATCAGTATTTATATCTCCCTCTGTAAGGTAAGCTCCATGAGCAGAGATCACTCTCTCTCTCTCTCTCTCTCTCTCTCTCTCTCTCTCTCTCTCTCTTACTGATATAACTCAAGTGCTTAGAAAGAACCTGGCACATAAATATTTGTCATATGAATGGATAAACAAAGCAATGGAAATGAATTTTGAGTACAGAAATAGACACACACACATACTTAGGGATTTCAGATAATGATCAAATGATATTTAAATTAGAGCAAATTAGATAAAACAGGGGATTAAATCGGTGATTTGAAAGACAAGGTAGCAAAAACATCCTATGAGAAAAGAAAAAATAATTTTTTTAAATGAGGATAATTAAGGGATCTCTGGGACAACATCATACATAAAAACATTCACGTCACAGGGGTGCCAGAAGGAAAAGAGACAGATCAAGGGGTTGAAAACCTATTGGAAAAAACTAATGATGGAAAATTTCCCAAACCTGCAAAGGAAATAGGCATACAAGACCAGAAAGCATCCACACAACATGAATCCAAAGAAGCCTACACAAAAATACATGACAATTAAAATGCCAAAAGTTAAAAACAAAGAGAGTCTTAATGGCAGAAAAAAAAAAAAAGGCAGTTAGTTACCTACAAGAGAATTCCCATATAACTTCCAGCTGATTTCTTAACAGAATCTATGCAGGCCAGAAGGGATTGACATGAAATATGCAAAGTGATAAAAAGCAAGGACCTACAACAAACACTACTCTACCCAGCAAAGCTATCATTTGTAGTAGAAGGACAGATAGTTTCCCAGACAAGAAGAAACTAAAGAAGTTTATCACCATGAAACTAGTATTATAAGAAATGTTAAAGGGTCTTCTTTAAAAAGAAGAAGGGGGAAGAACATAAATATAAATAATAAAATGGAAATAACTACATACCTATCAATAATCCCTTTATATGCAAATGAATTAAATTTTTCAAGCCAAAGACATAGGATAACTAAATGGGTAAGAAAAGAAGACCCAAACATATGCTATCTAGAAAAGATCCACTTCAGATCAAAAGACACACAGATTGACAGTAAAAAGATAGAAAAGGATATTTCATGCAAATGGAAACCAAGAAATGTTGGGGTATCAAAATCCAGCATCCATTTATAATGAACACTCTCAGTAAATGGGAATATAGGGCACATACCTCAACATAATAAAGACCTTATATGATAACAGCTAACATTATACTCAACAAGGAAAAGCTACAAGTGTGGGGGTTTTTAATTCAGGAATAAGAGAAGGATGTACACTTTCACCACTTCTATTTAACATATTACTGGAATTCTGAGCTACAATAATCAGATAAGAAAATGAAATGAGGGGAACATCCAAGATGGCGGCCTAGGCAGTCTCCTAAGCTGCCGCCTCATCAACAATTTAATTAAAAAAACAACTAAAATCAAAAAGGACTTCACCAAAATGTCAGGAAAGCTGGCGGAGTGGAATAGCTACAACTAGAAAGAAAGAGAGAGGCTCACGGATCAGACTGGGAGCCGAAAAGCACTGAGGTAGGAGACGCTCGGGCACGCGGCCGCCGAATACCTGCCTGGCGGTGGGAGGGGAGGAATCCCCGATTGCACGGAACCCTTTCGGACTGTACTGAACCCAACCCCGGCTGAAATTCCGTGGTCCCAGGCTCATACAGGTGGAGTCTAGACGGTAGAGAAAGGCACCCAGAGACTCAGAGACTCAGAGACTGGGAGACTGGGGACCGGAGCCGCAGTCTGCAGGGTCTACAGACTCGCTCGCGTGAGCAAGTACGCGCTGAGGTCTGACCGCCGCCCCTCCTTAGCGGAAGGAGTCAGAAGCTCCAGGTCTGACCGCGGAGGCTGCCGCCGCCTCTCTGTACAAGGTGGCGGCCTCTCCGTAGCGGAAGGAGTCAGAAGCTCCAGGTCTGACCGAGGAGGCTGCCGTTGCCTCGCTGTACAAGGTGGCGGCCTCTCTGTAGCGGAAGGAGTCAGAAGCTCCAGACTACAGAGACCAGCCCAAGTCCGGGTGAGCCCCTGGGGCACCCACGCTCTTGCTTGGGGAAACTGGGCCGGTCAGGCGGAAACTCAGGCGAGCGCACCAGGGCAGGGCGGAAGCCAAGACTGTCAGTTCAGCCCTGAGACTCCACCCCATCCAAGCTGAGCAGAGGCTTCTGCAGTTTTTCAAGTCTGATCCTATAAGACTGTCTCCAATACAGAAGTTATCCCAGAGTAGACACAGCTGATACCCACATCCAATTGGCCTGAAGGTCAATTCACAACAATAGAGACTTAGCTACAACAAGGCTGTGCACGCAGTTCACAAAGGGGATCACCAAGAGTGTCTACCTCAGGTAACTGAGGAGGCTGACCCACTGTGCTATATAGGACACCAAACACACAAAGCCATCCTACCAACTCTGAAAAATAGTGATAATGCCGAGACAAGGAAATAGATCTCAAACAAAAGAGATGGAGGATATAGAGTTCAGAACTACGGTTCTAAGGTTATGCAACAATATCCTAGAAAAGCTCGATAAAATTCATGAGACCCAACTAAAAAGTATAGATAAACTGACTAAATTGGAAAATATTATGCAGAGATCCAACAGCAGAATGGAAGAACACAAGAATCAGGTCAAAGAGCCAAAAGACACTCCGCTGGAGAAGGAAGAAGAAAAGAGGATCCAGAAAGTTGAAGATAGTGTAAGGAGCCTCTGGGACAACTGCAAGCGCACCAACATCAGAATTATGGGGGTGCCAGAAGAAGAGGGAGTGCAAAATACTGAAAACATATTTGAAGAAATAATATCAGAAAACTTCCCTCACCTGGTGAAAGAAATAGACTTACAAGTACAGGAAGCCTACAGAACCCCAAACAAGAGGAATCCAAAGAAAAATTCTTCTCGACACATCATCATCAATATGCCAAGGGTAAAGGACAAAAAGAGGATCTTACAAGCAGCAAGAGAAAAGCAGTTGGTTACCTATAAGGGAGCACCCATAAGACTATCAGCTGATTTCTCAACAGAAACCATGCAGGCCAGAAGGGAGTGGCAAGAAATATTCAAAGTGATGAATAGGGAGAACCTACAACCAAGATTACTGTATCCAGCAAAGTTATCATTCAGAATTGAAGGGCAGATAAAGAGCTTCACAGATAAGAAAAAGCTAAAGGAGTTCATCACCACCAAACCAGTATTATACGAAATGCTGAAAGGTATTACTTAAGAAGAGGAAGAAGGTCAAGTGAATTAAAAATCTCAGGAATAGAATAAACTGGTGAATATAATAGAATTAGGGGCAAAGAAAGGGAGTGGATAGATAATTATCAGGGTGAAAGGGGTGTGGGGTGCAGAGACTGGATTAAAATTGTATAACCTATGGATGAGGACAATAGTGGGGGGAGGGGGGGAGGGCAGAGGGTGGGGTGGGAATCAGGTGGAAGGGAGCTATGGGGGAGAAAAAGGAGAAACAATTGTAATAATCTGAGCAATAAAGATTTATTTTAAAAAAATAAAATAAAAAATAAAAAATAAAAATGGGAATGGCTCACAAAAAAAAAAAATAAAACCTCAAAAAAAAAAAAAAAAAGAAAATGAAATGAAAGGTATCCAAGTAAAAAAGAAAGAAGTAAAACTATCATTATTTACAGATGATATAATGCTATATAGAGAGAACCCTAAAGACTTCACACACAAAATTATTAGAACTAATAAAAAAATTTAGTAAAGTAGAAGGATACAGAGTTAATATTCATAAATAAGTTGCATTTTATACAACAATAAAAAAACCATCAGAAAAAGAAGTTAAGAAAACAATCCATTTATAATCGCATCAAGAGGAATGAAATTTCAAGGAAGAAATTTAACCAAGGAGGTAAAGACCTGTACTCAAAATATTAGAAGAAAGAAGTTGAGGATTTTAAAATGGAAATAATGCTCATAGATAGAAAGAATTAGCATAATTAAAATGTCCATACTAACCAAAGCAATCTATAGATTTAATGTAATCTCTATGAAAATATCGTAGAAATTTTTACAGCACTAGAATAAATAATCCTACAATGTATAAGAAACAAAAAAAAAATACTCTGAATAACCACAGCAATTTTGAGAAAAAGGAACAAAATTACTGGTATCATGCTACTCGATATCAAGGTTTTAGTAATCAAAACAGCATGGTACTGCCATAAAAATGGACACAGAGATCAATGGAACAGAATAGAAAGCCCCAAAATAAACCCATACTTACATGGGTAATTAATCTATGACAAAAGATGCAAGAATATACAATGGGGTAAAGACATTCTCTTTAATAAATGATGCTGGGAAAACTAGACAAGTAAATGCAAAAATGAAACAACCACTTTTATAAATTCAAAATGGATTAAAGATGTAAATGAAAGACCTAATAAATCTCTTAGAAGAAAACAGGCAGAAAATTTTTAACATTGCTCTTAGTAATATTTTTTAAAATATGTCTTCTTGGGCACGGAAAACAAATTAAAAATTAAACAAAGGGGACTACATCAAACTAAAAAGGTTAGCACAGCAAAGGAAACCATCAACAGAATGAAAAAATAACCCACTGAATGGAAGAATACATCTGTTACTGGGTTTATATACAAAATATATTATTAAAAAACAAAAACAAAAACAAAAAACTCTTACAACTAACCAACAAAAAACAAACAATCCAATTAAAAAATGGGCAGAAGGTCTGAATACACATTTCTCCAAAGAGAACATACAGGTGACCAATAGACATATGAAAGGATGCTCAATTTCACTAATCATCAGAAAAATTCAAATTAAATCCAAAATGAGATATCATTTCACACCTGTCAGAATGGCTATCATCAACAAATCAACAATGTGTTGACAAGGATGTGAAGACAGAAAAACCCTCATGAACTGTTGGTATATTACAAATTGGTGCAGCCCCTTTGGAAAACAGTATGTAGGTTCTTCAAATTTTAAAAATAGAACTACCATATGACCCAACTATACACAGAAGTATCGAAATAATCCAAAACACTACATCAAAAAGGTACATGCATCCCTATAGTTATTATAGCATTATTTATAATAGCCATGATATGGAAGCAATCTGTGTTTATTGATGGATAATTGAATTAAAAAGATGTGAAATATATATAGATGTGTGTGTGTGTGTGTGTGTGTGAGAGAGAGAGAGAGAGAGAGAGAGAGAGAGACAGACAGACAGAGAGAGAGAGAAATGGAATATTATGAGGCCATAAAAAGAATGAAATTTTACCATTTGCAATAATATGGATGGGCCTAAGTGAAATAAATGGACAGAGAATAACAAGAACCATGTGACTCCACTTACATGTGGAATCTAAAAAACAAAAAAGTGAGCAGACAAAACAAATTCATAGATACAGAGAACAAACGGATGTTTGCTACCCTGTTTTTCCCCAAAAATAAGAAAGTGTCTTATATTAATTTTTGCTCCCAAAGATGCGCTAGGTCTTATTTTCAGAGGATGTCTTATGTTTCCATGAAGTAGGTCTTATTATTGGAGGATGTCTTATTTTCGGGGAAACATGGTAGTTGGGAGGTAGTTGGGGGCTTTGTGTAAAAAGGTGAGGGGAAGTAAGCAGTACAAATTGGAAGTTACAAAATAGTCACAGGGATATAAATTACAGCACAGGTAATATAGTCAATAAAAATTGTAAGAACTATGTATGGTGCCAGGTGCATACTAGACGTATCTGGGGAACACTTTGTAAGTTATATAATTGTCTAACCACTATGCTGTATTCCTAAAACTAATATAATACTGAATGTCAACTATAACTTAAAAATAAAGAAAAAACTTAAAATATATATCTTTCCTTTTCTGAAAAACATTATACCTTGCTATTATAAAATGTATTTATCATTGAAAATTTTGAAATTATTTGGAATTAGGAGAGGCATAAATACACAGTGACCCCCACCCCAAATAAGTATGAAACCAAAGCCAGAAACCATAAAGGCAAAGATGTATTAAGTTGATTCCATTACTGAAAAAGCAAAATATAATAATAAGGACACACAAAAAATATGTGTGCCAAAACAGCAGCAAGCACAACACATATAATCAAATTAATGGGTAAACAAAAACCAGAACTAATTACTCACAACATAGATATGAATCAAGTAATTATTTTTCTGAACATATAAAGAATTATAAATCAATGAGCAAAAGATAATAAAATAATTAGCAAGTGACATAATATGAGAAATACATTTATTAAAAAAGATGCTTCAATTCACTAAGAAAGAAATATAACTTAAAGCAAAAATGGGAGGTTATTCTTTTTCTATCAGACTGACAATATTTAAAAATACAGAGAAAATCCAGTGTGAGAAAGTAAGAAAATGCTCCCTCTTCGTCAATGTTGGTGAAACTGTAATTTGTGCCTCATTTCAAAATGCAAGTTGGATAATGTGTATCAAATTTTCAATATACTGCTGATACCCTTAGATGCAGTTCTAAGTATTTATCCCAAACAATAATCAGTCAATTAAACAAAGATATAGAATATAGCATTGTTTATATTAGGAGAAATCATAAGCAAAGTAAATGCTCATAAACAACTAAATGATTAAAATATGGTACAGCCATATGATAAATACTATAAATTAACCTGAAAAAATGGCTGATACTTATTCTTCAATCATTAAAACAAATTAAAAACTACTTTTGTCTAGTATGATAGCATTTATTCAGTTAAATTGCATGTATATGACCCAACAATCTCTCTTATGTGTATAACCAATAAAAAATCATTGATATGCTCATAAAAGTTGCACTAGAATATTTATAGCAGCAGTATTCATCATAGTTCCATACTGGAAACCACCCAATGCCCATCAGCAATAAAATGGATAAATAAAGTATGATATATTCACAGAATGGAGAAAGAATACATTTTAACAATAGTGAATGAATTACAACCCCCTAAAACCATATAGCTGAATCTCACAAATATCATGTTGTATGAAATAAGACAGGTAAAGTAAGATACATACTACATGATTATATTTTAACTAGTGGCTCGGTGCACAAAATTCATGCACAGGTTGGGAGGGGGTGTTCCTCAGCCCAGCCTGCACCCTCTCCAATCTGAGACCCCTCGAAGGATGTCCTACTACCAGTTTATAGGGGTCAGGCCTAAACCAGCAGTCAGATCCCTCTTACAATCTGGGACTGCTGGCTCCAGCTACTCACCTGCCTGCCTGCCTGCCTTATTGCCCCTAATCACTCTGCCTGTTGGCCTGCTCGTCCCCAACTGCCCCCACCAGTCTAATCACCTCAAACTGCCCCCTATGCCAGCCTGCTCACCCCCAATGGCTGCCCCCTGCTGGCCTGCTCACTCCAAACTGCCCCCCACGACCACTGTCCTGATCACCTCCAACTTATCCCCACTGACAACCTGCTCACCCCAAACTGGTCCCCCTGCCGGTCTGCTTACCCCCAAGGGCCCCTGCCATCCCATCCTGGCCTGATAACTTCCCGACGACCCAAGCTCCCAGCCCATTCTTTTTTTCTTTTTCTTTCTTTCTTTCTTTCTTTCTTTCTTTCTTTCTTTCTTTTTTTTAATTTTCTTTTTTTAAAATATATTTTATTGATATTTTACAGTGAGGAAGGGAAAGAGATAGAGAGCTAGAAACATCGATGAGAGAGAAACATTGACCAGCTGCCTCCTGCACACCCCCCACTGGGGATGTGCCCGCAACCAAGGTACATGCCCTTGACCAGAATGGAACCCGGGACCCTTCAGTCCACAGACCGATGCTCTACCACTGAGCCAAACCAGTTTCGGCTCTTTTTTTTTTTTTTTTTTTTTTAATGCCTCCTTGAACAGAGGCCAGGGCTAGCTAGAAGCAAGTACCTAGAATTTATTTATCTTCTATAATTGAAACTTTGTAGCCTTGAGCAGAGGCTAAGGCTGGCCAGGGCGGAAAGGAAGCTTGGCTTCCTCCATTGGCTGGGGCAACCCAAGCCTCCTGCTTGCTCCAGCTCTGTGGCCACCGCCATTTTTGTTGGGATTTATTTATCTTCTATAATTTAAAGTTTGTAGCCTTGAGTGGAGGCCAGGGTAAGCCAGGGCAGGCAGGAAGCTTGGCTTCCTCCATCACCAGGGCAACCCAGGCCTTCTGCTTGTTCCAGCTCCATGGCCAGCTGCCATCTTGGTTGGGTTAATTTGCATACTCGCCCCTGATTGGCTGGTGGGCATGGTTTGTGGGCATAGCAGAGTGATGGTTAATTTGCACGTTTCTATTTTATTAGTGTTAATAAAATTTAAATTCTGGCAAAAGTAATCCATGTCATTAGAAGTTAAGATAATAGTTACCCTTGGGTTTGTGGGGAGTGGGTTGTGACTGGGAGTAGACACAAATATGGCTTCTGAATGTTGGCAATGTTCTTTTAACTGATTGAGTGCTGGTTACATGGGGATATTCACTTTGTGGTGATCTGTACATTCACAATTTGTGCACTTTTCTGAAAACTCAAACACAGACACATGTCCATATACTCAAAGGGTATATATGCACAGAGAGATGTCAGGAAGGATGTTAGCAGAAATGTGAGTAGTAGCCTCAACTGGAGAGGGTATTAAACACAACTTTGGCTTCTTCCTATGTACTTGTCCATACCAAGAGGTTTATATACATAAAAACACAATTTGACAGAAGGGATGAAAATAAATTTACTGATCATTCAACTCAAGAACTTATAAAAATAATAAAAAATTGGAACATAGAATGAATGAAGTAATGAAAATAAGAGCTAGAAGACAATCCTATCTAATAAAAAAGTAATATGCATTTGACCATCACTCCAAAACACAAGATGGCTGACCCCATGTGGTCAGAGGTAGCTGTCCCCATATGGACATAAGATGGCTGCCACAAGATGGCCAGCAGGGGAGGGAAGTTGGGAGGGACCAGGCCTGCAAGATAGGATAATTGGGGGCAATCAAGCCTTCAGTGGAAGGCAGTTAGAGGTGACTAGGATGGCAGAGGAGGGAAGTTGGGATGACTAGGCCTGAAGGGAAGGGAAGTTGGGGGTTACCAGGCCTACAGGAGAAGGCAGTTAGGGGTGACCAAGCCTGAAGGGGAGGGCAGTTAGGGGTGACCAAGCCTGCAGGGGAGGGCAGTAAGGGGTGACCAGGCCTTCAGGAAGAACACTTAGGGGCAATCAGGCTGGCAGGTGAGCAGTTAGGCATCAATCAGGCTGGGGAGTGGTTAGGGAGTGATCAGGCTGGCAGGCAGAAGCTGTTAGGAGCAATCAGGAAGGCAGGAAAGTGAGCAGCTTTCCCTCAAGGGGTCCCATATTGAAGAGGGTGAAGGTGGGGTTGAGGGACACACACACACCCCATGCACAAATTTTGTGCACTGGACCTCTAGTCATATATAATAAAAGCCTAATATGCTAAGTGTCCAACCTATCATTCGACTGTTCAACCAGTTGGTATGATGCACACTGACCACCAGGGGACACATGCTCTGACTGGTAGGTTAGCTTGCTGCTTGGGGTCTGGCCGATCGGGATTGGGCAAGATGGGCCAGACACACCCTGGACGAATCTGTGCATCAAGCCTCCAGTCAGATAATATCAGATAATATGAAGGTAGAAGAAAGTGATTGATATACTTTCTACCAAGTGACCATTAATAAAATTATGAATTTACACACACACACACACACACACACACACACACACACACATAGAAGATGGTAATTTTATTGTAAGCCAAGAATTGGGGTAATTTATGCTGATTTCACTATCACAGACAATAATTTGAAAACCTATTTTTACTGGCTTATTGAAAAAAGTTTTCTGATGGGAGAAACCAAATGGTGGCATAGATAAATACCTGAACTGCTGTCTCACACAACAAATTAAAAACTACAATTAAAAGACAAAACTGACATCATCTAGAACCACAGGAAGGCTGGCTGAGTGTAAATTCTACAACTATAAGGGAAGAGAAAAGCACAATGAGACTCAGAGGAGCTGTGGAAGTAAAGGCAGAGATACAGAGGTATGCACACATAGAGAGGGCTGGCAACTAAATATGTGGCTGTCTTTTTCAAGTGGGAGGGAGACAAAAGCTCCCAACTGCTCTGAACTCCAATTCCAGACTATTCTGGGGACCAACACTCATACAGGGAGAAACTGGACTGTCTGGCAATGCGCAGAACTTGAGGGCAGCTTTCTTTCAGAGGTCCTTGCAGCAATTACCAAGGGGTACTGAGACTCGGGGGCTTCTTAGGGCAGGGCTGATGGGAAGCCATTACTGTTTGCTGTGCACAGAGGCTTAACTAGAAATTAAGCATAAATTGATTGAAATAAAACATAATATACAGAGATCCAACAGTATACTAGAGGATCACAAGAATCAAGTCAAAGATTTGAAATACAAAGAAGCAAAAAAAAAAAAAAAAAAAAACAATAACACCCAACTAGGAAAGCAAAAAGAAAAAAAGAATCCAAAAATACAGAGATAATGTAAGGAGCCTCTGGGACAACTTCAAGCATACCAACATCCGAATTATGGGGGTGCCAGAAGAAGAGAGAGAGCAAGATACTGAAAACCTATTTGAAGAGATAATGACAGAAAACTTCCCCCACCTGGTGAAAGAAATAGACGTACAAGTCCAAGAAGCACACAGAACCTAAACAAAAAAAAATTCATAGAGGACCACACCAAGACACATCATAATTAAAATGCCAAGAGCAAAAAACAAAGAATGAATATTAAAAGCAACAAGAGAAAAACAGTTAATTACCTACAAGGAAGCACCCATAGGAATGTCAGCTGATTTCTCAACAGAAACTATGCAGGCCAAATGGGAGTGGCAAGAAATATTCAAAGTGATGAATAGCAAGAACCTACAACCAAGATTGCTCTACCCAGCAAAGCTATCATTCAGAATTGAAGGGCAGATAAAGAGCTTCACAGATAAGAAAAAGTTAAAGGAGTTCATCGCCACCAAATCAGTATTATATGAAATGCTGAAAGGTATTCTCTAAGAAAAGAAAGAAGAAGAAAAAGGTAACATAAAAATTATGAACAACAAATACATATCTAACAACAAGTGAATCTAAAAATCAAGTGAATAAAAAATCTGATGAACAGAATAAACTGGTGATTATAATAAAATCAGAGGCATAGAAAGAGAGTGGACTGACAGTTCTCAGAGGGAAAGGAATGGGGGGGGAGAGATGGGACAAAAATCATACACCTTTGGATGAGGACATTAGAGGAGAGTGAGGGTAGAGGGTGGGTGGAAACCGGGTAGAAGGGAACTATGAGGGGGAAAAAGATGAATAATTGAAATAATCTGAACAATAAAGATTTATTGAAAAAGCAGAAACCCGTTTGGCTCAGTGGATAGAGTGTCAGCCTGCAGACTGAAAGGTCCCAGGTTTGATTCCGGTCAAGGGCATGTACCTGGTTGCGGGCACATCCCCAGTAAGGAGTGTGCAAGAGGCAGTTGATAGATGTTTCTCTCTCATCAATGTTTCTAACTCTCTATCCCTCTCTTTTCCTTTCTGTAAAAAAATCAATAAAATATATTTTTAAAAGATTTATTGAAAAAATAAATAAAACAGGCTTATTGAGGTATGACATATAATAAACTGCACAATTTGACACATTTTTAATACATGTATATACCTGTGAAAGCAATACCACAATCAAGATGATAAATATACCTATTGCCCCCCAAAGTCTCCTTATTTCTTTTTAATTCCTTCTTCCTACTTCTCTCATCCTCTCTCCTCACCCATAAGAATCATTATAGTTTGCAATTTCTAGAATTTTATAGAAATAGAATGTGCTATATGCACTTCTATCATCTGGCTTCTTTATTTCGGCATAATTATTTTGAAATTCATCCATAATTTTTCTGTGTAACAATAGTTTGCTGAGTAGAATTCTGTTGTATGAATATACCATAATTTGCTAATCTACTAACCCGCTGGTGGGCATTTAGGTTGCTCCCAGTTTTGACTATTACAAATAAAGTTGCAATAGGCAGTCATGTTGAGTCTTTGTGTGAACATATGCTTTCATTTATATTGGCTAAATACATAGCAGTAGTAAGTTATATGACAGATGTATTAAGAATATATTAATTAATGTATTGAAATGTATGTTTAACTGTTGGAAAAACTGCCAAATTCTTATGCAGAGAACTTGTACCATTTTACATGTCCACCAGGAGTGTATGAGCATTCCAGGGGCTCTACTTTTTCACCATCACTTGGTATAGTTAGTCTTTTAAATTTTGGATATTTTAATAGGTGTCTAGTTCCATCTCATTGTATTTGTGATTTGCATTTCCCTAATGTTGATAATGTTGAATGTCTTCTCCGGTGCTTATTTGGCATATGTATTTGCTATATGTATACCTTTTTTGGTGAATTATCTGGTCTTATCTTTTACCCTTTTTAATTTTGGGGTCTTTTCTTATTGAATTGGAAGAGCTCTTTATATGTTGTAGATACAAGTCCTTTATAAGATATGTGATTTACTAAGATTTTCACTCTGTGGCTTGTCCTTTCATTCTCTTAACAGTGGCTCTCAAAGAGGAAGTTCTCAATTTAAATAAGTCTAGTATATTAAATTAATAAAATTTATGGATACTTTGGGAATCATATTTTTCAATAAACAAAGTTGTTGTCTTGCTGTTTCCTTCCAAAGTTTTATAATCTTATCCTTTACATTTAGGTCTATGATTCATTATAAGTTAAGTTTTATATATGGTCAGATATATGAATTGAAGTATGTATGTATTACAAATGGATATCCTGCTGTTTCAACAGGTTTTATCAACACAACTATCCTTTCTCCACTTAATTGTTTCTGCATTTTTGTTAAAAAAAAAAAATCTAATGACTAGGCTTTCACTTCTGGGGGAAGCGAGCATACTGTACCCGGTATCTCCCACTGAGTGCTGCCTAAAATTACGGGAGAATGCATGGAGCAGCTATTTGAGGACTCTGAAAATAAATGCAACCAGGAAGACTAGAGAAGAATATGAGAATTCAAAGGGCTACCAGCTAGTGATGAGTTTATCGTTTCTTTCTCCTGGTATGTCCAGGCCTGAGTGCAATGCAACCTGACATTTGAAAGTGAGCATTAGCACAGCAGAGAAAGCCCCAGGAGATGCCTCAAAGTCTGGCTTGCTGAATGAGAAAGGAGTTGCCTAAGACTCAGAGAGTATGGGAATTCTCCATCACACTTTATTTTCCTTTTCTCTATTCTCTTGTATCTCACTCCCTAAACAAGTCTTGGAAGCAGAAGCCACACTGGCAGTAACAGCCACTAGGAACCTAAAATTCTGAGGAAGAAGAACCTTCCTCTGTAATCAGGTAACATGTGATTCCAAAGAGTAGAGAGTTCCTCCAGTACATTGTGTCCCTCTGTCCTCCCTTCGCTTGTCCCCGACACAAGTGCACTTGTGTGAAGGCGGCAGTAGACTGGGATAACTAACATGGTAGCTTTCTGGTTGGAAGACCAAAATGGAGAGTTCCAGGGAAGGGGAAAGTGCCGACAAATTCAAGGAGAGGGAAACGTTTGCTAAAAGACTACATTCAGTTGTTTGTAAACTTCTGAGCTTAATGGCACCAGAGCAGATTAACCTTCCCTTAATGAGCTCATAGACTTTGAAGCCTGAACAATGTGCTAGACCAGTGGTAGCCAAACTCATTAGTCAACAGAGCCAAATATCAACAGTACAACGACTGAAATTTTTTAAACTTAAACTGTATAGGTAGGTATATTGTTATTAACTTAATTAGGGTACTCCCAAGCTAACCTTTGCTAAAACCTTAAAGGGCCAAAGAGCCGCAGTTTGCCGACCACTGTGCTAGACCATGGCCCAGTTGCCAAAGTAGCCATTGGTGTCACACACAGAACAGATAAGAAAAGCAATGCAGCCGAAGCCGGTTTGGCTCAGTGGTAGAGCGTCGGTCTGCGGACTGAGGGGTCCCAGGTTCGATTCCGGTCAAGGGCATGTACATTAGCTGCGGGCACATCCCCGGTTGGGGGTGTGCAGGAGGCAGCTGGTCGATGTTTCTCTCTCATCGATGTTTCTGGCTCTCTATCTCTCTCCCTTCCTCTCTGTAAAATATCAATAAAATATATTTAAAAAAAAAAAAAAAAAAAAAAAAGAAAAGCAATGCAAAGGCTTTGAAAACTTAACAACTAGAATCATAATCATATGAAATTGGTTGGAACGTGTGGCCTGAAAACAACCAATATGACTGCCTAACAAAAAACAAAACAAAACAAAAAATTAAAAATCAACATTGTCCATATGTGTAAACAAAACCCCGAATCATATAAGTAATATTCTAAATGTCCAGGATACAATCCCAAATTCTTAAAATGTGAAGAACCAGAAAAATCTAAGCTTGTTTGGAAAGAAATGTAGCCAACACGTGCCAGTGCCAAGAGGACATGGACAATAACATTATCTGACAAATGCTTTCAAGCAGTTGTAAAATGCTCCACGACGTAAAGGTGAACACTTCTTTAAAACATGAAAAGATAGAAAGTCTCAGCTAAGAACTAAAAAATAGAAAGAATAGTCAAGTGGGAATTTTAGAACTTCAAAATACAGTAATCAAAATAAAAACACATTTGATAAGCTCCACACGAGATAATAAAGAGCCAGAGAACTTAAAGATGGATCCATCAAAATGATGCAATCTGAGCAACAAATTGTTTATATGAGAATGATGATTCACATAACTTTGAACTTCTCATGAGAATTCAAGAAGGCGGAAGGAAATGTAACAACACTCTAAAAGTGCTCAAATAAAATAACTATTAACCAAGAATTCGATATGTAATGAAAATATTCTTCAGGAATTCGGGTAAAACAAAAACATTCCCAGATACAGGAAAACAAAGATAATTTCTTGCTGGCAGGTATGCGCTAAAAGAAATGCTAAAAAGAGTTCTTTGGACAGAAGGTAAATGATGCAAAAGCGAAAGTAGGAACATCGGGAATAAAGGAAAACAACATAAAATTAAGCATCTGGGTTGATGTAATAGACTGACTATGCTTCTCTTGTCGCAATTCGCTTAAATGGATGAAAGTAAAAACTGTAACATTATCTTAAAGGCTTTCTAATGCACGTAGACATAATATGTAAAGCAACCACCACATAAAAGGAGCGAATAAAAAATTCTGTATGGTAGTAAAATTTCTACGTTCCACTGGAAGTGGATAGGGAATGACATCAGCAAAAATGGCAAAATGGGGAACTCTGAAATTCTGTCCTTCCATTACATAATACAAAACAGGCAACAACAACAACAACAAAATCAGGATCAACTTTTTTGGGAAGTCTGGAAACTAGCCAAAAGCTTGTAGAAATCCAGACAAACGGCTAAATATTGGTCAGAATAACGTGCTTGGTGGCATGTTAACTCATCCTAGTTTCTGATCCTCAGACCAGACTAGCAGCCTTAAAAACAACAGCTCACATGGCCAGCATTGGTATCAGAAACAGCAAAATGAACCTTACTCACAAAGAATAGTAATTATTTTGTTTTGATCTGTCTGGTGACTCAAAGGTCTCTCTCTCTCTCTCTCTCTCATTGTTGACACTATTGCAGATGTCCCCCATCCCCCCCCCCTTTTACCCAGCTCCACCCAGCTCCCACCACCCTCCCTCTGGCCATCACCACACTGCTGTCTGTGACCATGATCCATGCATATATGTTCTGTGGCTAGTCTCTTCATCTTTTTTCATCCAGTCCCCTTTCCCTTTCCCCTCCCCTCTGACTAATGTCAGTCTGTTCCATATTTCTATGCCTGTGGTTCTATTTTGTTCATCAGTTTATTGTGTTCATTAGATTTTATGTATAAGTGAGATCATATGGTATTTGTCTTTCTCTGTCTGGCTTATTATTTTAGTGTAATAATCTCCAGGTCCATCCATGCTGTAGCAAAAGGTAGCTCAGTTGGTTAGAGCATCGCCCTGATATGCCAAGGTTGTGGGTTTGATCCCCTGTTAGGGCACATACAAGAATTAAGTGTCTTGGTTTTTATCTCACCTTCGTTAAAATTCATTCAGTGTGAAAGCCATTACCCAGTTGTCATTAGTTGAAAACATTTACAGGCAAATGTTTTATTCACTGCTGCCTGGGCTAATGGATAACAATTAGGCTACACAATAGACTTACCAGAAAGTTTAGGTGAAATAATACCTTAATCAGTAAAGAAAGGGAAAAATTAATTAGATTAAAAAAAACTTAGTGGGGGGGGGAGCATTTTATAAAGCTCCAACATATTTCTGGAGTTTTAGGAGGCAACATGCATTCCCAGGGCTGAAAGCATGCTCAGGAAAGACCGGAGAAGACCTAAGTACTCACCTCTGGCTGACCTTCAGAATCTATGTAAGTGAAAATTGAAGATTAAAGGAAAGTTATCAACTTCCTGATTTAGTGTTGCTGGCATGCCTATACACAGAATCACTCTGCAAAGACTGGGAGATATTTTGATTTCAAGAGTTTAAGGAAATTTCTTTTAAATACTCGACTACAAAGTTAACAGAACAGAGACTTTAGTGGCAACACATGACAAAAAAATACAGACTTTACAATATGTAGTTTGGAGAAGTCACTAAACAAGCTACAGCAACTAAAACAAACTGCACAACAAATCCTGGGGGGAAGAAAAAGATTAAATTTCCAGAATTATCTCCATTATACTAGTCAAAATATCTGGTATGCAACAAAAAATTACAAGACATGCAAAGAAACAAACAAGTATGGTCCCTAAGATCCATGGAGTAAAACAACAATCAATAGAAATTATACTTGAACCCAGATGTTGGACTTACTAGGCATAGATTTCAAGGGAACTATTTTGAAAATGGTCAAAGAGTTAGCAGAATTGATACCTAAAGAACTAAAGAGCAATACTCTCTAAATTTGAAAATTCTATCAAATTCCAACTGTCCTTTTGCAAAAAAAAAAAAAAAATGAACAGGCTTATCCTAAAATGCATAAAATATTCCGAGGACCCTGAATAGCCCATCTTGAATGAGAAAACAAAGTTGGAGTGCTCATACTTCCTGATTTCAAATTTTACTACAAAACTACAGTTATCAAAGCAGTGTGGTATTGGCATAAGAATAAAATGAAACAGAATTGAGAGTCCAAGAATAAATCCCATATATTTGTGATTAATTGATTTTTTACAAGGGTACAAAGACCATTTATTGTGGAAAGAACAATCTTTTCAACAAACGATGCTGAACAAGTGGATATCCATAGTGCCAAAGGACAAATTTGAACTCCTGCCTCACACCACATGTGATAATTAACTTAAAATGGACCAAAGGCCTAAATTTAAGAACTAAAACTATAAAACTCTTAGTTGGAAAGAGTTGTAAATCTTCATCCTTCAGTTAGGCAACAGCTTCTTAACACAGAGAACACAGACAATGAAAGAATAGATAGATGAATTGGACTTCATCAAAATTGGAAACTTTTGTGAATCAAGGGTCCCTAATGAGAAAATGAAAAGTCAACTTACTGAATGAGAGAAAAATATTTGCAAATCATGTGTATGATAATGGTCTAATATCTAGAATATAAAGAACTCTTCCAACTCAGTAACAACAAAACCCCAAATAACCCATTTAAAATGGGCAAAAGATTTAAATAGTTATTCTCCAACAAAGATATAGAGGTGTTACCAAATAATGTATATACACTTCGAATAATTAATCATTCCAATGGGTTAAATCTGAAAAGAAAGAAATATCAATTGAGCTAACAA
Source organism: Vespertilio murinus (assembly GCA_963924515.1). Taxonomy (NCBI): domain Eukaryota; kingdom Metazoa; phylum Chordata; class Mammalia; order Chiroptera; family Vespertilionidae; genus Vespertilio; species Vespertilio murinus. Next base: position 82,696,694 of record OZ004705.1, read on the forward strand.
CAACAAAGTGGGTATACATCTTTATGGGACATCCTGTATAAATGGTCAATAAACATATGAAAAGATGTTCAGCATTGTTAGTCATTAGAGAAATGCAAATCAAAGCCACAATGAGACCAAAATCTACTATGATGGCAATAATAATAATAATAAAATGAACAAGTGTGTTGGCAAGGATGTGGACATATTGTAACTCTTGTGCATTGCTGGTGGGAATGTAAAATGAAGTAGTTACTTTGGAAAATAGTTTGGCAGTTCCTCAAAAAAAAATTAAACATACAGTTACTATTGAACCTAGCAATTCCACTCCTAGGATATGCAAAAAAAGAATTGAAAACATATGTTCACACAAAAACATATGTTCACACAAAAATGTGTACATGAATGATCATAGCAAAATATGAGCAACAGCCCAAAATGTCCATCAAGTGGTGACTAAATAAACAAAATACAGTATATCTATACAATAAAATATTATTCTGCCAAATAAAGGAATGAAGTATTGATACAAACTACAACATGGCTGAACCTGAAAAGATTATGCTCAGTGCAATAAATCAGACCAAAAAGACCACATATAACATGATTCCATTTATAAAAAATGTCCAAAATAGGCAAATCTGTGCTGTGTTGGGATGGAGAGAAGAGGGAAATGGAAGGTAAGGGATTTCTGTTCGAGGTCATGGAAATGTTCTGAAATTAGATAGTTGTGATGGTTGCACTGCATTACAAATATACTATCAACCACTCTGCTATATACTTTAAAATGCATGAATTTTATGAATTTCATGCTATGTATCTTTTATGTCAATAAAATACATTTCAATAAACAAATTTTTAAAACATGTATCCTAACTAGATTGTGAAAAGTTAAATATGTATATTGTAATCACTATAGTAAAAGTAAAAATATTATACAAAAATATATAGTAAATAATAATAAATTAAAATGGAATACTAAAAATATAATTAAATAATTCAAAAGAAGGGAGGGAAGGGGAAATAAACAGATTAGTAACAATAAAATTATAGGCATAAATTCAAATATATCAATAATTATATTATTAAAGGTAAATGGTTTAAGCACAATTAAAAAACAGAGATTGTCAGAATGGATAAAGATGATATCCAAATATATACTGTCTATAAGAAACTTGTTTCCAATATAATGATAGAGGTAGGTTAAAAATAAAGATATGGAAAAGAAACATACAATGCAAATATTAATCAAGAGGAAGCTAGAGTTGCCTTATAATTCTTTTACTCAGAAATATAGTTTGTCTGATATTAGTATAGAATCTAGGCTTTGGTGGTGGGTATCTTTTAAAGAATTCATCCATTTAATCTATTACCAAATTTATTGACGTAAAATTAATCACAATATTCTATTGTTATTCTTTTAATTTGTACAATCTATAGTGATGTTAACTCTCACATTCCTTATATTGGTAATTTATCACTTCACATTTTTTTCTTGATCAATCGAGCTAGATCAATTTTATTGATCTCAAAGAATCAGCTTTTAGTTTTGTTGCTTTCATCAATCCTTTTGTCTATTTTATTGATTTTGTTCTGACCTTTATTATTTTCACAATATTTTCTTTTTCTGGTTTTATAAGATTCCCTTAGGTACTGTTTTACCTACATTCCATAAATTTTGATAAGCTATATTTATACTTTCACTTAGTTCAACATACTTTCCTACTTATATTTTGAATTCTTGGACTCATAGGTTATGTAAGGAAATCTGCCTGCTATAGATTTCGAATTTAATTTTATTGTTTCCAGTGAGCATACCTTGTGTGATTTGAATTCTTTTAAAGTTATTTACTTACTTATACACCATAAAATAGTCTATCTTAGTAAATGTTGCCTATTCACCTAAAAAGAATGTGTGTTCTGTTGTTGGATGGAGCATTCTATAAATTCTAATTATGTCAAGCTGAATAATAGCATTATACAAGGCAAGTTGGTGATAGTGTTAAAATCTCCAACTATTATGACAGAGATGTCCATTTCTCCTGGTGTCCCTTCAGTGTTTACTTCATGCCTTTTGAAGTTCTGCTATGTCTGAGCTCCTCCTCCCTGAACTCAGACCTGGAAACCTCTCAGGCACTAAGTTGGGACAAACATGGGACTCACTGTTTCCTGTTTCTTAGGATTCACTATACTTCATCACCTTACCTTGAAAAACATTATTTCATATACTTTTCCAATTTCTGTTGTTCTTATTGTTTTAGGAGGGAGGGTAAATCCAACTTATGTTATTATTCCTTCTTAGCCAGAAGTCCCTTGAAACAACATTTTTATTATTTTTTTATTAAAAATATTTAGTGTTGACATTATATGTTCATTTCTTCATTTGAACAGCACAAGTAATTTCAGAAAATGTTCAACAGGATTTGATTTAGATCTACTATTTATCCCTGACTCCAGGGAAATCCAGTTTTAGACTTGAGTATCTCAGAAAGCTAATAATCTGGACCCTCTTCAAAATGATATTGGTCAATGTTCAGTGGGGATTTGGTGACTTATACTTCTGTTTTAGAATTACCTCTGTGTTTTCAAAATAAGGAGGTGGGTTTTTTTTCTTTAACTATATATATATATATATATATATATATATATATATATATATATAATTGATTTTCTACAGAGAGGAAGGGAGAGGGATAGAGAGCCAGAAACGTCGATGAGAGAGAAACATCGACCAGCTGCCTCCTGCACAACCCCTATTGGGGATGTGCCCACAACCAATGTACATGCCCTTGACCGGAATCAAACCTGGGACCTTTCAGTCCACAGGCCAACGCTCTATCCACTGAGCCAAACCAGTTTCAGCTTCTTTAACTTTTTATTGTTGAAAATATTATGTATGCCTCCCTTTTCCCCCAATAACTCTCTTTTAACCCATCCCCACCTCCCACCCCAGGCCTCCACCACCCTATCGTCAGTGTCCAGGGGTTATGCATATATGCATACAAGTTTTTTAGCTGATCTCTTCCCATCCACCCACCCTGCCTTCCCTCTGAGATCCTACCACCCTGATCTTGTCTCATCTCAAAATAAGGAGTTTTTTACGGGTACTTAATAGGATAAAACATTATAACCTTTTCCTTTAGAATTACTATTAATTTGTATATTTTGCAATCTCATAGAATTGGCTAGAATTTGATACCTGTCTGAAAATACAGAAATAAGTTACATGAAATTGATTTTGCAGTCTTGTCCAAAATTCAGATTTCCTACTTTTTAGTCTGTAGTAGAATCTATTAAGATTTATGACCTATCAATGAGCTCTTTTGTACTTCCAATCCTCTCTTGCAGTTGGATTGGGGCCAAGTGACTAGCTGTGGCCAGTGAACTGTATTCTGAAATGACCTATACTGCTTCCATCAAAGCAATTAAAATCTGCTGTGTCTCCTCCTCTCTCTCCTCCCCTGCAATACAACCCTTGAAGGGTTGTGCTCCCCATGGAATGGCAACAATATAGGGAAAGAGGTCTCCATCTGTGCCCAACTTCATAGGAGTAACACATATTCTTCATTTGTTAAGCCCATAAAGGTGTTAGGTTAGCATTACAGTTTATCCTAATGAAAATAGTTTATTCTTATTTTCTCTGATAAAACAGTTTTTAAAGGACACATTAACAGGTTTCATTTGAGTTAAAGTACATTCAATTAATGACAATGGCAATAGCTAACAGTTCTGGGGTGCATACCATGTGCCAGACACTGGGCTAAATTCTCTCTCTCTCTCTCTCTCTCTCTCTCTCTCTCTCTCTCTCTCTCTTTCGTGCGCGCGCTCTCGCGCGCGCTCTCGCTCTCTCTCTCTGTCTCTCAACTATCTCACTTAATATAAGCATTATACCAGGAAATTATGTGACCCCTATAAGTAGCACTACACCATTTATTATGTTGTTTCAGAATTCTGACTAAGACTGTGAACTCTATGTAATTACCAGTTTTTCTCTAGTCACAGTGTTGGTAACGTAGACCCGTGGTCAGTAAACTACAGCTCACAAGCCACATGCAGCTCTTTAGCCCCTTGAGTGTGGCTCTTCCACAAAATACCACGGCCTGGGCGAATCTATTTTGAAGAAGTGGCATTAGAAGAAGTTTAACTTTAAAAAATTTGGCTCTCAAAAGAAATTTCAATCATGGTACTGTTGATATTTGGCTCTGTTGACTAATGAGTTTGCAGACCACTGACATAGACCAATTTTCACCTTGAAACTTGTGCAAACACATTCATAAAAATATCCAACAGAAATTGGACACTACCGAAGAGTTTTCTTCACATACTTGTCGACACTCTTATTTCAGTAACAGTAGAACAAATATTTTACCAAGCATTACGTGTGAAAATCCAAGTTAACAGCCATCCAATTTTTCATTTATTTCAATGTTTTAGCCCTCTGTAGAAAGCTAGATATAATTATAGTTCTTTATTTATATATCTATATCTATCTTTCTGTGTGACAATACATTTTTACATTTCAATAGCAAGTATTAATAATACTTTTAAATAAAAATACCCTATTTATAATACTTTTCCTTCTATAGCATATACCAGGAGGTGTACTTGGTTTGTTGCATAGAGATTGATATGGTTATACATATGTAGCTATAGAATTATAATTCAACCTATCTATCTATAAAACCCTGAACAGCTGTCCAGTTGGTGTGTCCCTTAGCATGACTCTGATTCTAGGACATGGAGGCCGCAGGGACCTGAAAAGTAGGTGACCACCTCTCAGGTGCATAAGAATATTTTCTGAGCTGTTATCAAGTGCAACTCTCTTCCCCATAATTCAGCTCTTCTTTCTGCTTTAAGTCACAAGTCTCAGTATGCAAGAAACCAAGTATGACTCCTGGCCGCAATCCAACAGTAACTAGGCTATTTATTATTGAAATATAATGTATGAAAAGCATTTTTAGATAGAGAATTGGAAGCAGCACATGTTATTTTTATGAATTTGAGGAATTCTCCAACTGAGTGAGGAAATCCAACCATCAGAGTAAGAGAAGATCCTACATCAGCCCCACAGCCCCAGGCCACGTGGGTACCAATCAAAGTCCACAAACTGGCAAAGCTAAGCTTCACTAAGAATGAAAAAGCCAAATGTGGGGCCTATCAGATGACATTGCAACACGCAGGAAGGAAAACCTTGTCTTAAAAGTTCAAGGAAAACTATTCTTGACAATGACATCTTAATAAACAGAAATAAATTTTAGAAGCTGTGTCCTTGGGGTCATCATAAAGGACACAGGAAGGCCCAAACTTAGTGATACTGAGTCATGGAGAGAACAAACTAAGGTGAAGGCAGAGGTACAGATGCGGAAATGAGAGGAAGGAAAGAAACATCTGGCAACAGATAAAAAAGGCACATCAGAGGCAACAAAGAGTTGATATTTCATTGAAAAATAAGCCAACGTTTTATTATGGGATAAACATTAGAAGAGCTCTCCCAGAATGCAGAAGAAAAGGACAAAGATACGAACATGCTGAAAGAAAAATGTGTTAGGCATGTAGGGCAAAGAGATGGGAATGCAGCCTAAGAGACAGAGAGGTTCCCAAGAAATAAGCCCAAACCATAGAAAAGAGGTGATAATAGTAAAAAATATTGCCAAAGAAAAATTTTTGAACTGATTAAAAACTAATTATGAAGATTATAGTGAATCACACCTCCTAGAAAAATTAATAAGAAGATACTCACATGTAGATATGGGCTGATAAAGCTTTTGAAATTCAAGGATGAGGTGGGGAAATCACTGGAGTTATAGACCAGAAAAGAAAAAAATTCCAAAATAAATAGCCCTGGCTGGGTAGCTCAGTTGGTTGGAGCATTGTCCTGATGTGTCAAGGCTGTGATTTCAATCCATGGTCAGGGCCCATACAAGAAACAACCAATGAATGCATAAGTAGGTGGAGACACAAATTGGTATCTCTCTCTCTCTCTCTCTCTCTCTCTCTCTCTATATATATATATATATATATATATATATATATATATATATATCCCAGCACTGGCCACATCCACATCCTCAAGGGTCAGCAGTGGACACTTCCCGGTCAGGCTGCAGAAGCCCACAGAAGAGGAAGCATCACCTGACGGTAACAGGAGACAATGACAACCATCACACAAGAGTGTCTTGAACCCGCGCACACAGGCTTGTGAGAAACACTGTTAGAGACTCTGGGAAGCTCTAGTTCCGAAAGAATGACTGGCAGGCAGTCCGAAAAATGCTGCTTGGTTACTGTTCCTATAACTGCATTTTTAACTCAAGTCTGCCTTTTTTTAACTCAATAGGAGCCCTGAAGAGCAGGACCTACGTGATACCGTCTCCGCTTTTGTCCCTAGCAGCTGGCACAGAAGGTCCTTGTAGAGCTGCAAGCACACGACTTTATTCCCACCTCCCAGAGGTGTTTCTGGGAAGGGGAGGGAGTGTGTCTTTCGACTGAAGAGGATAAAAGCCTTGTCTGGAAATTGGTTGCTGCCCAGTCAATGGAAAAAGCAATGATTTCACAGCTTATATGCAATCCACAGTGAAACTAAAGATGGGCTATAGAGCAGTTGGCTCTGTTGTCACATTATTGTCACAACAATCCTGGCTTTGTGTGCACAATTGCATCCCTCAGTATGACCTAGAGAAAGGAGGCAAAATGCTTTCTCCATTATCAACAGAGGACACTTTGCAGACTATGTTGCTTTGAATAAAATAGTTTTCTCCTTTTCTGTGGACTTACACTGAGCTATCTCGGGAAATACTGCTTGTCCTTGGGAGGTGAGTGTTGGCAAATGTGCATCTGCATGCATATTTTCTACAAGACCCAGTCCTGGGAGACCAGAGGGCCACACGGAGAATGAAAGGAGTATGTTGATTTCAACAAATGGACCTGAAACAATTGGATATCCACTGGTGGGGGGAAAAATTAACCTAGGCGCAGAATTTATACCTTTTATAAAAATTAATGAAAAGTGAATTGTGGACCTAAATGCAAAGTGCAAAACTATAATGTTTCTAGAAGAAAATAAAGGAGAACATCTAGATGACCTTGGTTTGATAATGAGCTTTTAAATGCAATGCCAACAACATGATCTATGAAAAAAATGTTGATAAGTTTAACTTCATTGGGATTAAAATCCAATCTGCAAAAGACCCTGCTAAGAGAATGAAAAGATTGAGAGAAAATATTTGAAAAACATGTATCTCATAAAAGACTTATAGTCAAATTGTACAAAGAAATCATTAAATTCAACAATAAGAAAAACAAGCAATTTAATGGGGAAGGGGGGAGGAGGTGGGAGGAAGGTTTTAACAGACACCTCACCAAAGAAAACATACAGATGGCAAACAAGCACATGAAAAGATGTTCCACATATATGCCATTAGGAAATGCAAATTTAAAACAGTGAGATACTACTACATGCTTATTAGTTTGGCTAAAACCCAAAACGGAAAAGATAATACTGGTTGCCAGTGAAAATGTGAAGCAAGAGGGACTCTCTTCCTTGCTGGTGGGAATGCAAAAATGGTGCACCCACCTGGGAAAATAGTTTGGAAGTTTCTCGTAAAACTAAACATAGTCTTATCATTCTTTCCAACAATCACACGCCCAAATTTTCACCCAACTAATTTGAAAACTTAGGTCCCCACAAAAATCTGCATGCAGCTTTATAGCATAATGTTTATTTATAAATCTATATAAGTATATGGAAAGTTATACATTTATAGCAGCTTTATTTATATTCGCCAAAAACTGGATGGAACCAAGAAGTCCCTCGGAGGTGAACTGATAAACTGTGGTGCATCTATAAAATGGAATATTACTCAGTGATACAAATGAGGTATCAAGCCTCAAAATGACCTGGAGGAATCTCAAATGAATACATGGAAGTGAAAGGAGCCAATCTGTAAAAAGCCACGTACTGTGTGGTTTGAATACATGATATTCTGGAAAAGTCAAAATTATAGTCATACCTAGATCAGTGGTTTCTGGAGGTTAGGGATAAAAGAGAAGGGTGAGTAGGTGAAGCACGGGTTATTTTTTAGAGCAGAGAAACTATTCCACGTGATACTGCAATTGTGGATACATGACTATGCATTTGGCAAAAATCCACTGAACTTCAGCACTGAGTGAACCTTAATGTATGCAAATTTTAAAAGCCATTGAGCAGGTCAGTAGAATCCCAGGATTGAAACATAGAATGTGGCCAATTAATCTGTATTACAGTGTATGAAACAACCTCATGGAAGGGAGCAGTGTCGGGGGTGCTGACATCAGTTACTTTGGCAACGAGTGGATTCTGTAAAACTAAGGGCAAAGGAACGATGCATAAGAATAGTTGATGAAGCTGTTTTCCCAGATGGGTGTTAGCAATTCTGATACTGCTCTGCATCTGTGCTGCAATTAAACCATCAAGTCCAGTTGATTGACCCTTGAACAACACAGTTTGAACTGAGGGGGTCCACTTACATGTGTATTTTCTTTAGTAAATGCTGTAAATGTTTTTTCTCTTCCTTATAATTTTCTTAATAACATTTTGTTTTCTCTAGCTGAGTATTGTGAAAATAAAGTATATAAGACATATACAAAATGTGTGCTATTCACCGTTTATATTATTGGTAAGGTTTCAGGTCAACAGTTGGCTATTAGTAGTTAAGTTTTTGGGGAGTAAAAAGTTATACAGCTGCACGGGGGTCAGTGCCCCTAAACCCTGCAATGTCAATGACCAGATGTGTAAATGGATGGTGGATAGTGGGAGCCAGTTTTCTCACTGTTAGGGAAAAAGATTGGGATTAAAATCCAATCTGCAAAAGACCCTGCTAAGTAAAGGGAGGATGCTAGAATGATCCATGTGGAAATGGATTAGAGTTGGAGACATCAGTATAAAGCCATGTTTACTTCTATCTGGATACAGATGGTTACATTTGGAAACACGTATAGATATGTGCATGCACATGGGTGTTAATACAAACATGTATATTTCCTTGTTCTGTCAGCTGAGTGGGCCTAGAAGCAATAATACCATAGTAACATCAAACACATGTAGTGGGCTGAAACTGGCTTGGCTCAGTGGATAGAGCGTCGGTCTGCAGACTGAATGGTCCCAGATTTGATTCCGGTCAAGGGCATGTACCTTCCTTGCGGGCACATCCCCAATGGGGGGTGTGCAGGAGGCAGCTGGTCGATGTATCTCTCTTATTGATATTTCTAACTCTCTATCCCTCTCCCTTCCTCTCTGTAAAAAATCAATAAAATATGTTTAAACAAAACACACACATGTAGTGGTAAGATCTTGGTTTCTAATACCATCCTCTTAAAGGAAACCAGGCCAGGGAACGGGGACAGGAAATACACTAGGTGAGCCTGGAGCGTATTCTAGAGCCTGGAACATGTTCTAGTGCCGGAAAGTAAGGACGTGCTCAAAACACGGGAGCCAAGAGCTCCCAGTGGCCAAGGCGATGGCAATGAGAGCAACAAAACAACGTTGAAATGGCTTATTACCCAAAATATAAACAGCCATGAATCCATACATGTGTAAATACGTAATTAAACAAATGAATAGGCAAGAGACAAGATCCCCCGTACAGAATTCCAAGTAGTTTATGTTGGTACTCTGCCCACCTCATTTCTTAAGTGCAGGCTGTGCAAAGGGGCTCTCTTCAAAAGAGGACAGCAAGGAAGGAGGAAAATTAGTGGCTTTGCAGTAGACAATGCTAACAAACATTACCTCAGGCAGGCTGATCAACATCAACAGTGATGTCACTTTGATAGTATGTACCCCTGATACAATGTAATGAAATGGCACTTTACCACCTGGCTGATGTGACTCAGTGGTTGAGCATTGACCTATGAGCCAGGAAATCACAGTTTGATTCCTGGTCATGGCATGTACCTGGGTTGTGGGCTCAATCCCTAGTGGTGGACATGTAGGAGGCAGCTAATCAATGATTTCTCATTATTAATGTTTCTATCTCTCTTTCTCTCTCCCTTCCTCTGTGAAATCAATAAAAATGTATTTTTTAAATGGCACCTTACCTCTGTGGTCTTCTTCCCCCAATCCTCTAAGCCCCTGTGCAGTCACGAGACAAATCCCAATTGAGAACATTTTGCAAGATACCTGACCAGTATTGCTCAAAACTTCAAGGTCATCGAAAGCAAAGCCTAAGAAACTGTCTTAGCGAAGAGGAGTCTAAAGAGATGTGACTACTAAAGGTAATGTCATATTCTGGATGAGATCCTGGGAGAGGAAAAGGATTTTAGAGGAAATTTGCATGAAGTATGGACCCTAGTTAACAATACTGCATCAATATCGATTCATTCATTGTAACACCTGAGTGTCCGGTATGTGGAAACTCTGTACTACTATCTTCTCAAATTTCCTGTAAACCTAAAAATGTTCCCCCATAAACAAACTTTACTCTAAAGAATGTCTAGTCTCTCATATCATCCCCCAGGATGATGCGTCTTGTCACACAGTCACATGTGTCCTGCTGGCCTCCAGACCTGAAGCTCGGAGCCTGTGACAGGCTCCTTCCAGTACGCGCAATGCTTTCAGGAGCCCCGGTGCCTGCCCTTGCTCTCTGGCTCCTCTCTGCTCTGTTTGGCTGCACATCCCTGGGTCTCTGCGTTGCCCTCCACCCAGGTCTGGCCAGGGAGCAGAGCGTTGTCCACCCTCCGTTCTACAGACACCTCGCTGTGCCCACACAGCAGACTCGCAAGCTCTCCATTCAGTACCTGCCCCACAGTGAGACTCGGGGAGCTACCTTTCTCTACTTTCCACACATTTAGCAAGATGAGTGACAGCATCCTGAGACAGGTCCTGTCTGGTGGGCTCCCACAGTCCCCATGGAGGGGTGAGGCAGGAGCCCCTGGGCGCCGAGAGGGAGGTGGAAGCAGAGCATCCTTCCAACTCTCCTACCTCCTTATCCTTTGTCTTTCTCCCTCTAACCTCCCACCAGAAAATGGAGAGACGTTTCCTTTATTTCTGCTGTGTTATACGTTCCTTCTTCCTGGCTCCAGCCTCACCCTGACACCTGAGAGGTGGTCAGAGAGATCCTCCTTACACAGGAGAATTCAGAGGGCTGCACCTTTAATCTTGCAAGTTTTCTCTGCCTGGGAGGGTTGGCTTTGAAGCCTCCTGTCTCCCTAAGAGGTCCAATCCCTCTTGTTCTGACCTGGAGTAAAGAAGTTCCTAACTTGGGCTTAGCCTTACTGATATTAATACACACCAGCATGTGACACCTCGCCAGAATATCATTCTTATTGCCTATGGACAGAGTGGGTTGAGTTCTATGGATTGTTCCCGTGGGAAAGGAAGCCAGAGGGAGATGGATCCAGTAGTGGGGGATCCAGTATCTTAAGGAGGGATAGAGATCTTCTTGGGAAAGCTTGGGAAAAGAGCACCGGCTTGAGCAAGAGAATGCCCTGGTACCCCCAGCTGGTTTAGCTCAGTGGGTAGTGTCAGCCTGTGGACTGAAGGGCCCTGGGTTTGATTCCGGTCAAGGGCACATGCCTGGGTTGCAGGCATGGGGGGTGTACACAAGGCTGACAATCAATGATTCTCTCATCATTGATGCCTCTCTCTCTCTCTTTCTCTCTCCCTTCCTCTCTGAAATCAATAAAAATATTAAAAAGAAAAAAAGAGAGAGAGAGAGAGAAAGAGAGAAGGCTGGGCTGTCACTGAAGCTGGGAATGCAGCTGAAAAATACACCAGACGGGGTGCTGAGGTGCCCTGGGGGCTTGAGCATAGGATTCAAGGGGTCCGTGAGTTTGAATGGGGAAGAATATACCTTTATTTTCATAAACCTCTAAATGGAATCTAGCGCACGTGGGGGTTTTTATTATCAGCGCAAGCCACAGGCACCGTGGAATTAGCTGCACTGTGACTTTGCCTCCAATCTGTTCCTATCAGGTTACCGCCATCGCACATTACTTCACGCCGTTGTTTACCCTTCCGCTCCAGCACCTCAGAGTTACGATAGTTATTACACCGCTGCCGGATCGCGTTGTTTAACGCATCATCAAAGAAGCACGTGTATTATTATATCACACGTTGGTTTTGTTTAATATTTTAACACTGTGCTTAAATTGATTTCCTCTGTGGTTGCCTTAACTACTCTATTACATGCATTTAAGAACATCACATCACAGGCTTCAGCAGGCTGGCAGAGGGAGCCATGCATGGCAAGACCCCTTAAGAAGATTTTTATTTTTCTGACTCTAAGACGATGGCTCCGTATATTGTGATTTCTTCCTACATTTCAATTCCCCGGTTATTCCCAAGCGTTCGGTAAAATCTGAGATTTATATATATCCGCTGTGTGTGAGTGGTATTGTGGGGAATGGAGACACGGCACAGTAGAGGAAATGGAGCTTTCTCTCCAGCACCGCCCTTCCTCCCCCCGGGACTGGGATGTGATGGCTGCTGCATATGGAGAGAAAGAAGATGGGGGGTCCCCGAGCCCCCAGCGTGGAGCTGGAGTGAGGCTGCACAGGGCTGAGATGGTGCTGAGCCTGTGGGTGGGAGCAGGTAACCAGAACCGGCTGCAGGGCGGATTGACTCAGTACAGATCTGATGCCCAGCTGTTTCCCCAGAAATAATGTGAGAAGATGACTCTGTGGCCGGCAGGTGCTTGAATAACAGCAGCACAGAAAACCAGTGGCTGCTTTCCCTTAAATAAGTCCCATCAAAGGTCTGTGCGACCCGGCCCATTAGCTACAATCCCTAAGAGCCCCTAGAGCTGTGGAGCGCACCACTTGCATAAGGAAATGAGTGACCCGGCCACTCCCTCTCCTGAATGTGCTTTGTTACCTCTTTCCCTGGAAGCCTGTCCTGCTGGTCCCAGCCCACGTGTCTGACGTCCCTAATGTGCCAGCATGGGTGCTCCCTCCCTGTCCTCCCTCCCCCGGGAACGCCAGGTTAGGATAACTTAAGGAGACAGACATTCTTCTAACATAGTAATGTTCCAAGCTGTCCACAGGGTTCTCAGACCACTGGAAAGACCCCTTATCTTAACTGCCCAGCATCCTATTCTCCCACACCAGCCAGCGGGAAACCAGAAGGTGCTAAAAGGGGTGCACCTGGAACAGGTGGCAGAGGACCCAGGATCCAGGAAGGAAAAGTGTAGTTTTACTATATTGTCCTAAAGTTTTTGAGCCTTTCCCCACTGAGAGGTGCTATCTATGTGTTCCACCCCCTGGATCTAGGAGGATTTGATGGCTTTGACCACTAAAATATACCAGAGGTGATGAGTACAGGGTGAAGTCAGAAAAGGCCAACTAGGTTCCCAGCTGGTCCTCCTGCAAGGTTCACCTTGGATGCCCATCTTACAGGCCAGATGCCATGCGGTGAGATGCACACACCACATGGAGAAGTCAGAGGGAGATGGTCCCAGCTATGGTGACCCTTCAGCCAGCGCAGCTGAGGTACCAAGCTTACAAGTGACCACATGATCCCAGCCCCCAGCCATCTGAGTCTTTCCAACAGAGGCACAAGACATCGTGGGGCAAATAAGCCATCCGCACTCAATTCCTGATGCAGAGACTCCGTGAGTGTAAGATGTTTGCCACTGAGTTTGGGGTGGTTCACTACAAAGCAATTGTAGTTGGACCAAGATACAAGAGGTTCAGCCCTAACTGGTTTGGCTCAGTGAACAGAGCATCAGCCTGCGGACTGGAGAGTCCAGGGTTTGATTCCAGTCAAGGGCATATGCCCAGTTGTAAGCTGAATCCCCAATGGGGGGGTGTGCAGGAGGCAGCCAATCAATGATTCTTTCCCATCATTGATGTTTCTATCTCTCCCTCTTCCTTCCTTTATCTCTAAAAATCAATGGAAATATTTAAAGAGAGAGAGAGGGGGGAGAGAGAGAGAGAGAGAGAGAGAGAGAGAGAGAGAGAGAAGAGGTTGAGGAGGAAAAGGCTCCTGCGATAGCCAGATGTGTGGACCATGGGCAGAGAGCTGGACTCGGTTCCCAGGGGAGACAGTGGGGGAGGAGCCTCCATGTCTTTCCAGTTCCCTTTAGGCTCTGTGATGGGCAGGACTGACTTGAACTTGAGGTAAAGTGCTGCCTTCTGCTAACAGCAAGTCTATTAGGGCATGAACACCACTGTCTCTCCCCTCCGCCCTCACTTTCTCAATAGGATCAAAATGCCCTGATTAAAATTTGACACAAACACAAGGAATGTACTAGTTGAATTCGGCCTGTCCCAGTGATTCTAATTTTTTTCCATTAAAGGGCTTCTAATGATAGAGAATTATGTAGTCATAGCCCAAAACAATCCCCTGCAAGCAAGACACCACTTTTAAAGTCCAACATTTTGTCTTAAAAACTAGCATTCTGCACCATGACATACCAGTCTTTGCTTGAATATTAGACTGGCTTAACTGCCTGGTGTGAGGTGACATGGACATTGCATGAACATGCATCCTGTTTATCTCTGATGCTGGGTGGGCTCCCGCCGTGGCTGTATCCCCATGCAAATTCCAGAAGGACAGGCATCCTGATGAATTCTGATGCCCAAAACTCTTCCAAATATATCTGATTCCCAGGGGCCAACTGGGTTCCTGACCAGGAAGCGCTTTTAAAGAAATATTTATTAATATTGATGTTACGCCTCAGTTTGTGGTGTTTTATTAGAAAAAATCATGCAGAAAGTAAGCCTCCTTCCTCTCCACGCCAGTGTCCCCTGTCCTCAGAAGCCCTACCTTAGATAATAATTCTGGAGCAATTTGGCAAATCTAGCAAAAGAAAAAAAAATGTGGATGCTTTCTGACCCAAAAATGTTACTTCTAGAAAACTTATATTTAGATATATTTGTACAAGTTTATAAGAATAAATATACAAGGATGCTCATTGCAAGCCCTGCTTGTAAAAGCAAACAGAGCGACCTAAATAACCACCAATATCGAACTGCTTATATAAGTCATGATGCAATGCAAAAGGATGTTGGTAATAAATTCTTGAGTTGAAACACCTTGCAGAGCAATGTAACTACAAATTGTTATTAAAACAACAAACAATTCATATTTGGATGGATATATAATGGATTTATAATCTATAACTTCATGGAGTACTACTCATATCGTATTCTTGTTTTATAAGTTAACTAGAAGCCTGGGGTACGAATTCATGCATGGGTGGAGTCCCTCGGCCTGGCTGGTGATTGGGGCCAATGGTGGGGGTGGGAAGGGAGGCTGGCTGGCCAGAGGAAAGGACTGCAGGAGGTTGGCTGTGGGAAAGCAATGACCACCAGGGGGCAGTTCCTGCATTGAGCATCTGCCCCCTGGTGGTCAGTGCATGTCATAGCAACTGGTTGTTCAGTCATTGGGTCCTTTGATTGCTTAGGCTTTTATATATATAGATAATGTACCCTGGAGCTATAAAACAGTGTGTGTGTGTGTGTGTGTGTGTGTGTGTGTGTGTGTATGTGTGTGTGTGTGTGTGTGTGTGTGTGTGTGTGTGTGTTGTGTGTCCTTTGACATGCTCCTAGGCACACCGTGCACATGAATTTATCTTAACACATGAACTCTATAACAAGTACTAATCTATCTTTTACATGAGCCTATAAACTGCAGTATCCATTGCTTTATCCCCAACACCCAACACACAGCCTGGTATACCAATTACTGGAATTTGAATGAATACCAGGGTATCCACTGGGCCTATAGGCTGTCAGTTACTTATTATTAGCATTGATCTGAGAATAGCTATGTGCTAGTAAGATGGAATCAACTCTAAATATGTGGTTTCTAAGCTTTTACACACACACACACACACACACACACACACACACATACACAGACTCTCTCACACCCAATGTTCCTGGCTTAAACTGTGTTTGAAAAAGCTGAGTCAGCCAAAGAGAAGCCATTTTCTCTGCTGGAGGGCATTGCTACGATTTTAATGTGCATTGATATTCTCCAAGATGTAGCTCTAGAGCATCATCTGAATTTTACTGACTGTGAAGCATTTTTAGAGGATATTTGTTTATAATGATGCTCTGAGGATCTTCAATTTGTAACATGTTGCCTTAGAAGAAGCACAGAGGAAGTGAATGGGCCCTGGGTGAAAGGCAGATTTCCAAGAGACAGGGTCAGAAAATCTCCAGAAGAGTGATTAAATGTTTCTTAGCTAAGATCACTTGAAATTCCAATTGGATGGCTGGAAGTGATGAGAAAAGAGAAAGGAGAAAGATTTGACCAATGTGATAAGAACGAGCAAATCGCAATTGTTGGTATGGCATTGTGATGGCAGAGACCCTCCGACTGGACCCCTGGGGACTTGGCAGGGCTGTCCGTGAAGTTCCCATGAGAAGGGAATTGGTGGCAACAGATTTCCAGGTCCTGCTTGAGAAAGCTTCTGACTCAGTAGGCAGAGCATATAAGCACTTGTAGATTTTATAAACTCATTAGATAAATTTTGATGATGAGCTAAATTTTGAACTGGCCCATTCCTTAGCATTGCTCCTTCCGCTCTGACACTATTCCTTGTTCCAGTCAGAATAGGAGCAGTGGACTGATGGAAGCAAAGGCCAGATTTCAGTGAGTGAAGGGTGAAAAGCAAATGCAAGGGGAAGAAATAAAACATGTGTAGGCAATTTTTCAAAAAGTTTGAAGAAAAATTTGTGTCTTTTTTTAAAAAAATAAAGATGACTGACATTAGAACAAATGTTTGTGCTTAGAGGAAAAACAAGAAGCTGAAGAATAACAGAGGAAGTATATTTGATGGAATAGGTCCCTTAAGAGTAGATGGTGGGGAACAGATATGCAAACACATGTGGCAGATGGTCCTTGGACTGGTAGAGGGGTCCTCTCCTCCACAATGATGGACATGAAGAGGTGAAGAGGGACATGAATAAAGAAAAGATGACAGAGATGGTGGTCAGGAAGATGAAGAATTTTCTTCCTTGGCCGAAACCGGTTTGGCTCAATGGATAGAGCGTCGGCCTGTGGACTGAAAGGCCCTGGGTTTGATTCCGGACAAGGGAATATACCTTGTTCTGAATAGCTTATAAAATAGCTTATAAGTAGCGGGTGTGCAAGAGGCAGCTGATCGATGATTCTCTCTCATAGATGTTTCTAACTCTCTATCCTTCTCTCTTTCTCTCTGTAAAAAATCAATAAAATATATTTTTTAAATAATTTTCTTCCTTGGACCTTTGTATTTCATGTGAATGAGAAAGTGACATCATTTTTAGAAGAATGGGTAGAGGTTGAAACAGTCATGGTAGAGAATGGGGAGGTACCTGACCACTAGAAGAACTGAGCCAGCACTGAAGACCTATTGGAGTTGAAGGTTATGAGTACATAGGGTCAACTATCCGTGTCCCATATTCATATAGGATTTGCTCTCAGTATGCTACTCATCCCCAAATAGGACTAGCAATGGTAAACAGCTATAGAGAAGGTTGTCAAAGAGAGAGCAGTATTGCAGTGTGAGCTCTCAGAGGTGGGTTACTCCAGAGGGTAACAGGAGCAAGGTGGAAGCTGTGGGGGTGAAAGGAAAGGCACAGAGTTAAAGCTGAGGCAACATGAGGTGAAAATGTTGCTTGGTCATCCACATGATCATCTCAGATTCCCCATATGACATCAATACTTAAGGCAGATATAAGACTGAACAAGCTGGTAAGTAATCAAGGAGCATCAGATTGGTCAAAATGAAAGGAGATAGCAAGGAGAAGTCAGAGGTAAGACTTTTACATATTTCTTAAGGAATCGTGCTATGAAGGTCGACTAATAGTTCCTTCAAGTAAAACATCTTGCTGTTCCTCTCAGGGGTCCTGGAGGACCTCCCATTCTCTCTCTCTCTCTCTCTCTCTCTCTCTCTCTCTCTCTCTCTCTTTCTCTCTCTCTCTCTCTCTCTCTCTCTCTCTCTCTCACACACACACACACACACACACACACACACACACACACACACCACCTTTCTCCAGCCAGAATACTTTTCTGTTTTAATTATTGGATTACCCATAGACTTATTTTTAAAAGGTGCTTGTGAGCAAAAAAACAAACAGAACAAAAAAAGAACTAAACACCACTGATGAGGCCCAACCGTTCTATTCAACACACAAATGAGCTTGAGACTACCCAGTGAGATGGAGATGCCCACATCCTGCCTCCTGCTACCATACAGTTTGCACTCTCCCCTAAGACATAGCCCATAGAGCTAATGCTTATTGACAAAACACCCTTGTGAAGGCTGATGAGTTGAGTCTGCTGAGGTCTAGCAGAGCCAGGGGAAGGGAGGAGCAGTGGGTCCAAAGAATGGAAGACAAATGGAGGAGAAATGAGGATGGACAAGCCATGGAGGACTCTAATAAATTATTCCAGTCTAGTGGGGAGTCCAGCTTAGTGACCAAGCAATAAAGGTTGAGTTCCTCCTGCCTTTCACTGGGCTGGACCTTAAATCATAGAGAAGTTTATGGGTCCTGTTTATGTGGAGACTCTTTTTATAAGTTATTCAGAACAGGGGTGGGAGGGAGAAATAGGAAGAGAATAATTCCCTTTGAAATTCTATTGCTTTCAGAATCAGCAATGAGTCATGCATTCTAATTCTTTGCTTTGTCTACACGTTTTTATTTCAAAATACTAAAAAACACTTTGTTTGGAACACGAGCTATTCTTAGCTCATATATCAATAGTGCACATCCATTTCCCCCCATATTAGAAAAGCTTCCTTTGGATTGGGTTGGGGCAGCACCATACTAGTAGGGTTGTTTATTTTAATTGTAATTTGATGAAGCCACCTGGGCATCTCTCTATTACCTGGGGACACTCTCCTAGCTGGCCTCCTGGGCCTACTGACCCTCCACAAGTCAGCTCCATACTTGACCCAAAGAGCACCCCAGATCCAACAGTCTGGTCAAAAGGGGAGACCGTCCTTTCAGGTCACCAGATTGAGAAGCTGGCACCTTGGCAGGCCGGAGACAAGTCGGGCCTCCATTGTTGTGTGCACTTGGAAGACTCTTAAGGGAAAGAAGTAGAAAAGAAAGAGGTCCCCACCTATGAGTTATCTCCTGCAGACGTGACCACACCTTGGCAAAGACATAGGAAAAGATAGTCTGGGGGATTCTGCAATCCTCTAAGCTGACAAGCAGGAGGAGAACAACTGGGAGGAAGGCTGAGAGGAGGTCTTTCTTTTCCAGTCCCCGCCTTCTGTATAAAGGTCTCTCCCCGCACTCCCCTGCAGAGGCCCCGGCCACTGTGCTGATCCACCCCACTATGCTTGTTCCACCAGGGATAGTTCTCTGGATCTCACAGGGACCACCTTCCTTTAAAGGCTCAATTTAAAGCATTAATAGTAAGCACCTCACAGCACTAATAGATAGTCAACCAACTTCCAGAATGGAATACAAAACCAGCATTACAGGAACTGGTGAAGAAGTGCCCCACCACGCTAGCCATTGCCTCTCCCCTTATCCATCCACATATTTATAGTGGAAGCAGCTATGTTCATAACCTCTGACCCTCCTACTCTGGGTACACTTTATTTGATCAGGAGTGGGCAGCAATGAGTCTGTTCATGGGGAATTTGGAATTGAGACAATACTGATCCCCAGCCAAGCCTGGAAGACAAATTAGGAGCTTTTTGACAAGAATAATTTTCATATAGTCAGAGAGTGTGGACAGGTAGGGAGGAGCAGCTTTATTTAGTTTTCAAAATCCCTCTAGGCCAAGGGGTTATCCATCCTTTAGGCCTTGTATTCTATAAGACATCTCTCCCAACCCCTGCCTGAAGTCTTTCTTATAGGTCTCTCATTTCACTTAGAACTCTACTGGACTTCTGTTACTTACAACCAAAATGGTACAAGGAAATATGAAAATGATCCGGTGGGGAGATGAGGCATGTTGAGGAGACTCCTTACTTTATAATTTTGCCCACCCTGCCCACACCAGGCACAGCCACCTCGGCAACTGCTCAGAGGGCTTGAGATCTGAGGAGGCCCCTGATGCTCTCTCTGTAGGCTTGACCCAGTAACCAGCGTGTGCTTTAGCTGAAGGAGGTCCCAGCCAAGGAACTGAGGACAGGGAGGCAGTGTACTCTAAGGAAACCTCTGGAGCAGTGGTGGCCAACTGGTGGTCCGCGAACCACTGGTGGTCTGTGCGGTCCGAAAGGCTGGTGACTGCTGCTCTGAGAAACCTCATTGCTGGAAACTGAGGTGGGACCATGCTCTAAATGAGCTGTATTTCCTTCCCCTCCTCTCCAGGCCCTGGCGCTGAGGCCATAACATCAGGACTCTCTCTCATGGCCCCGCTCCATCCCTCCTTTTTACCTGTATCTCCCTGCCCACTGCACCAAGAAATCTTTGTGGGTGTGCTCCCAAAGAAGGAGTATGCAAAAGTGCAATGGGGTGGATGGGGGAATGAATGTGTGAGGGAAACAAGCCAGAAGCCATAGAGACCCTCAGTCTTGGGTCCAAAAAGAGTTAATGTCCCAAGGATAAGCTGATGACTTGGTTCATTCCAATTGGGCTAGTGCTACTCCCAAAGACAGATGAAATTAAATTGCCTAATTCATGTCCATCACAGTTCTGGCTCCAAAATTCTAAACCCAAAGTTACAGAAACAAATTGAAAAACATTTTTTTAATTTGGTAGTACATTGAGCAAAAACGGTCTATCTTAACTCCATTAGACTTCTTTGTCTGTTTGCTGTATGACACCTTCATCTCCACTAAGGTAGAAACCTGTCCCTTCCCTCTGTGGCATCTGCCATGTTTGTCATTTGTTACAGCCTCTGTGGGACATGCAAAAATATCTGTCACCCCAATCCTTACCTCTTTTCCTCAACATGCTCCCCTTTCCCAGGACAGTTGCCCAGGATGCTGTCACTTATGCCAGCCTGAGGAAAAGCCAACTGGGAATTTTACCCTTGAACTAGACCATGCCTCCTCCCAGGCTCCTCTCTTGGAAAGGGTGAGCTGGGTTGAGGAGGCCCCGCCCAGGTTCCTCTGGTCCCTGCCCACCCTTGCTGAGCAGACCTCACGCTGAGCCTGCCCTGCAGCTCATGTGTCCTTTCCAGCTCGTGTCGCCCTCTTCCAGACCTTTCCTCAGAGTAGACGAGGAGGGCTCACCCACAGGTCAGCATGCCCGGGCCAGGGATCTCACCAGCTCCCACCTCTGAGCTCCCAAACCACGGCTCTAGACACGTATAGCCTCCTGTGCTGGGCCCAGCCCCCCCCCCTCCCCCTGGGAGAAATTGCTAAAAATCAGGAGATACAGTCATAAACATCTCTAGTTGTTTTTTTCCCTCCTAACCTAAACTTAAACTCATGGCCCCCACCATCAACACATTCAGCCACCATGAGGAGTTGGTGGCAGAAAGGACTGGCGATTCCATTCCAACAGCTTTAAGGAGACCAACTCCTGAATGCCAGCATCACAGATCAAAATTTCCTCCTATATAAAACCACCCAGAGTTGAAATTCCTCTTAAGTGTATACAGCCATGAATGGGAGAAGAAAGAAAGCAGGGTCAAAGCCAGGGAAGCCTGTGGCTTGGTAACGTGAGACCCCCTCCCCTGAACTGACCTCCTCACCTGTAAGTGAGGGGCTGGGTCTCCCAGTGGTTAGGAGCCTCGGTTTTGGATTCAGAGACCCGTGGCAGGAATCACAGGTGTACCTTTGCCTGTGCGATCTGGGGTGAGTTGATTAATGTCTGACTACTTTTCCTCTGTAAAAACGGTGTTAGTGACACCCTTGCGGGGTTATTATGAGGATCTGTGGAAATTACCTACGCGACACTCCCGCTCTGATGCTGACACACAGTCCCGCTCTCTACATGATGTCTGTTGCTGCTTTTCTAACCACCGGCATCACCCCAACCCAACCGGCCACCGAGAGAGTCAGCTTGCAAACACATCCCCTCACCCTCCACACACCTTGAACCTGTCAGGCTCAGGACTTCCTCTCTGTACCCAGCTTAGACATACGCCCCCCCCCCGGCCCCCTCCCAGATGTCTTGTCTCCTCTCCCCCCACACTCAGCAGCAAAGACTCCCAGCCCCCCCGCACCACCCCCTACCTGCGGGCAGAACACAATCAATCCTGGGCAAACGCGTGAGAAAGCTCGTTTCTCCGGGGGGATTTGGGGGGAAGAAGACTTGCCAAGTGGGGAAGTCGGGGGCCTGGCTCCTCGGCGGCTCCTCTCCCCCTCCGGGGGCTCCTCTTCCCCCCTTTTCCTCATGCTCAGGCTTCCCCTCTCCAGGTTGCTCGGGCAGCCGCATCGGGGGTCCAGGGCGATGTTGTCAGAGAGATTTGGGAGCACATCAAGGGAACGTCAGCGGTGACACTGAGGCTCTGTAAGGAGTTGACAGAAACTTACTGCCTGCACAGTGCTGGTTGAGCATTTATTTACTCAGTCAAGTCGCCTAAATAATTCACACCCTCCCTTCCGTGTTTAAACAGGACAATGGTAGAAAACACAATCCGGACGCAAGAAATATAATTACAGTCGTGACAGTTGTTTAGTTATTAATAAGGCCTCAATGTCACCAGAGGGTGTTACACAATGAAACAGTAATGTGCCTTTGGAGCCAACCTTAATATTTACAGGTACTTTTCCGCTCACACTCCCGTGGGGACTGCTGTAGTAGAAGCGATGCGGAGAGAGCTACAGCCGCCAACGTGACTGCCACTCGCAAGGAAGCCCAGCTCCTTGCCAACATAATTTGTTTCCTTGCCGTTGGCATTAGCAGAGCCACAGAAACCAAGGTGGGGGCAGAGTTAGGGATGGCTGCCTTCACGGAGCAGATTCTTGCCAAATCCCCTAAGCCTGGGATGCTCCTCATGGTCCCAAGGCAGGGTCATCCCAAATTCCTGAGACAAAGCAAAGAGCCTCCAGCACCAGAGTCCCTTTCTGTCTCCAGTCCAGACTTGCTTCCCACACGGAGGGAGCCACTGCATTCCTTGGGTGTCACCATCTCTCCCCGACATCTGGTGAACCCCTCCTTGTCCTTTACGAACCCACTCACATTAAGGCAGTCCTCATCTGTGCCTACTTTGGTTGCTGAACACCCTCTTCCCGAGACACTGCACTGAGAAAAGCTCCAGGCAGAGAGCGATTCAGATGCGTGCTGTGTCATCGGGGCCCAGGCAGGGACAACCTTAAAATAATTGGTGCCCAATAAACACATATTAAGCTCACATTTAATCAATATTCGCCCTCTGGGTGGATGTTTAAAAATTAGTAACCAAACAAAGAATCTCAAGAGATGTAAAGTACAGAATGTAACTGGAAGCATTCGGTGATGAAAAGAATGAGCTTGGGCATCATGGATGGAGTCCTCGTCCGAGAAAGCTGGCCCAGGGCGTGGCCGCACACTGCAGCGGGCAGTGGCCTCTCCCTGCACAAGCAGCCCCGTCCTGGAGCTCAGCCGCGTATCACATCCTGGGAAGAGGCTCCCTGCTCTGCTTCCATCCCCTTGAGTCTGACCAGAGGCGCATTTCCACGCCTGGGAAGTGTCCTCCTGTGGAAGCCGGCCCTTCAGGGGCGGGACTAAGAAGATGACCTTAGGAAGCCTGACGCCTTGCAGAGGTGTGTGCAAATGTCATTATTATTGTAAGTTAGGGCTGTAAATCTGTCAGTCCCATCCCGCTCTAGACACAACAAGTGTCAGTTACTGCGGAAACCGGTTTGGCTCAGTGGTAGAGCGTCAGTCTGCGGACTGAAAGGTCCCAGGTTCGATTCCGGTCAAGGGCATGTACATTGGTTGCAGGCACATCCCCAATAGGGAGTGTGCAAGAGGCAGCTGGTCAATGTTTCTCTCTCATCAGCGTTTCTAGCTCTCTATCTCTCTCCCTTCCTCTCTATAAAATATCAATAAAATATATTTTTTAAATATAAAAATATATAAAAAATAAAAATAAATAAAGTGTCAGTTACTGCAACGAGGGAACGACAGATGCACAAAGTGACCCTGTGCTTTGTAACTTCCACCTTGACCAGAAACCCCATAGTTTAGGTCAGGGCCAGGCCAGACGGTGTCTGGGTGCTCCTGGCCTGTGAGAGTTCTGGTTTTCTGAGGGTCGTGACAAGGAGGAGGGCCGTCCCCCAAAGAGGGGCTCTATCTCCTGTGACTGGGTGGAACTTCCCACAGGAACACCCTATGCAAAGGAAGGCAGAAGCCTTTTCTTAACAAACAATACAGGGTTAACACACCCAAGCAATAGCACTTGTCTTCAAATACACACACACACACACACACACACACACACACTCACACACACTCACACAATTAGTATTGTACACATACACACATGCTCACAGACCAGTCTTCAAACACTCACAGACTATGTGTGATCTCAGCCCCTATACTAGACATGCACACAAGGAGGACCCACTCCACAGCCACACAGCTGTACACAGCTGCACACACCAGTGCATACACACACATACACACACACACAACTCATGTGTTCACACATACTATGGCGCCTGCTTATCCGCACAAGCTGCACACACACCTATACTTTTTTACTCATCTCTAGTTGTCATGTTAAGTTAAAAAGGAAAGCATTTTTCCTGTGTCATTACAGTAGAAATGAAAAAAAAAGTGACATGTTATTTTCAGATATGCTTTTAGTTGCCATGACAGTCACAGCACCATGAAAGCTGTGATTGGTGGCAAACAGATTTTAAAGGAACGTAATTAGCTCCCTATACACGAGACCTTCCAAATATATTGCGTGTACTTTCTCATCAGTCCCCTCCACACAGAGTGGGCACCAGGGCAGGGGCACCCCACAATGCTGGTCAGGCTGCCAAGCCAGCTCTGGGACCTGCCAGGAGCTCCGGGCAAGGATGTCCAAGCTGATGCTCACGGCGGCTTGAGAACCTAATCCACTTAATTACTTGGAATGTGCTTGGGCTCAACAGGAGCGTGGCCCTGGAGGTGACAGCTCTCCATAAGGAACATCGCTCCTGCTGCCCGGCCGGCCTCTGGTGCCCTTTACCGCAGCGCTTCCTGTGAGCCAGAAAATCACAAAGCCAGGGGGCTGGCCCCAGCCACCCCGGGAGCTGGCGCCTCCAGCCAGAAGCCATCTCCCCAGAACGCTCCTCTGCAGGTCGTGGCTGGCCTGACACACAGCAGGGGAAGCCAAGCTGCCCTCCCCGGGCTAGGACTGGCCAACCACAGCCAACTAGTGAAGTAGCCTAAGATGGCACCCGCAGAGAAGATGAACCTGCATCTCCCCCTCACACTAGGAGCTTCTAGAAGAGAAGAGCCATAACGCACACACCTCCCAGGTCCTCAGTGGCCTTGTGCACCTTGGCACCCACCGTAAATACCTACTGAAAAGTGAGTCTGGGTCCCCAAATTAACTGGTTGCATCATTTCCTGTTGAGATTCTTTTTAAAATATATATATATTTTTTTTGTTGATTTTTTTACAGAGAGGAAGGGAGAGGAAAGAGATAGAGAGCTAGAAACATCAATGAGAGAGACATCGACCAGTTGCCTCCTGCATACCCCATACCAGGGATGTGCCCGCAACCAATGTACATGCCCTTGACCGGAATCGAACCTGGGACCTTTCAGTCTGCAGGCTGATGCTCTATCCACTGAGCCAAACAAGTTTCGGCCCTGTTGAGATTCTTAAAAGCAGGTAAATTCTAGAATTTCCCCCACTAAGTCCATTTATGTTTATAATCATCTGAAAGGTCGGCCAGGAGCTGGTTTGTGAGCCCAAGTCCCGAAGTTAGAGCTTTGTGCTAATTCCTGGGCCCCCATTAGTGCCCTTTCCACATTTTGTTTCCGCAAATGACCCCATCAACTTCCTTCAGCACCTGAAATGTCCCCTGAGAACGGGCCCCTCGTGTGAGGCACTCCAGGCCACCCAGAACGTGACACTGCCTGGGTTCTGCCCTCAAGGTGCTCTATCAGCTCCATAACTTTTACCAACCATGTTCTTGATGTGGTTAAGAATATGGCCAAATGACAACTTACAATAGCTAAGATCTGGAAACAGTTCAAGTGCCCATGATGAGTGGACAAAAAAGCTGTGGTACATTTATACCAGGGAATACTATGCAGCAGTGAAAAAGAAGAATCTCTTACCCTTTGAGACAGCATGGAGGGGCCAGGAGAGTATCATGCTAAGTGAAATAAGTCAGTCAGATAGAGATAAGTGTCACATGATTACTCATATGTAGAATCTAAGTAACAAAATAAACTGATAAATGGCGTGGATCCAGAGACATGGAAGCACGGAACAGAGTGCAGAATCTCAGAGAGAAGGCCAGAGCGGTGGGGAGTGTGGGAGAGGAGTGCGTGGGTGGGAGGTAATCAACCAAGGACCTTGTATGTATATGTGTGTGGCCCATGGACACGGACAATGGGGCAGTAAGGGCCTGAGGTGGGAGGCAGGGACAGGCAGAGATATATGTAATACTTTCAACAATAAAGAATTATTAAATATACTAGAGGCCGGGTGCATGAAATTCGTGCATGGGGAGGGGGTCCCTCAGCCCAGCCTGCACCCTCTCACATTTCGGGACTGCTGGCTCCTAGCCACTTGCCTGCCTGCCTGTCTGATCACCCCTTACCACCTCTGCCTGCCTGCCTAATTGGCTCTAAACACTCACCTGCCTGCCTGGTCACCCCTAACTGCTCACCTGCCTGCCTGATCACCCCTAACCCCCACTGCCTCAGCCCCCGCACCCAGGACCCAGGCTTCCCTCCTCCGGTCAGCCAGCTTCCCCTGGGCTGGTCGCAGGCACCCAGGACAACAGGCAGCTTCACCCAGGCTAACTGCAGGCACCTAGAACCAGTCTTCCCTCCCTTCAGACAGCCACAGGCACCTGGGACCATAGGCGGCTTCCCCCAGACAGCCACAGGCACCCAGGACTGTGGGCAGCTTCCCCCAGGCCAGGCCCTGTCTTTGTCAGGAAGGATGTCCAGTCTATCTGGTCTAATTAGCACATTACCCTTTTATTATATAGATATATCTATATAATAAAAGCCAAAGCGACTGTTATGGCGGAATGACCAGAATGGCCAGTCACTATGATGCTCACTTACCACCAGGAGCTGGCCCCTGATGGTCAGTGCATTCCCATAGTGGGAGTGCTGCTCAGCCAGAAGCCAGCTCATGGCTGGCGAGTGCAGCTGCCACAGTGGGAGCCTCTCCCGACTCCGCCCACAGCAGCATTACCGAGCTGGGCCAGGATGAGTGTGAGCAGTGGGGTGCCTGGCCCCAATTTGGGCTCCTCCCTGGCCACCTGCCACTTGGCACATTGCTACATCCCCCGAGGAGTCCCGGACTGTGAGAGGGATGTCCAACTGCCATCTTAGGCCCAATCCCCGTGCCATTCTCTATAGAAGGCAGTCAGTCTAAACAAATTCATGCAAAGTGTTCCCTTAGGACAGTGTTTCCCAAAGTGTGGTACACGTACCCCCAAGGGTACAGGAAGAGTTTGGTGGGGATATGCACTGCACCATGCTTAGCTGCTCCTCATTCTATGTTCTCATGAGTCAAGTCAAGACAGTCTTGTGAGGCGTGAGATGGTCCGGTATGCAAATAAATGTTATTTATAATATAACTTTTATTTATATTTTATTATGAATAATTTTATTTTTTGTTCATTATTATTTTGTGTATGTACCAAAAAAATAAAAAAATAAATATATTTTGATTGTTATTAAAATACATCCTTTTTTTTTTTGACGAGGGGTACTCAGCATTACAAAAATTATAGAAGGGTTACACATATGTCAAAAGTTTGGGAAACACTGCCTTAGGAGTTCCACCAGGAGACCCGGAGTTCAATTGCTCACTATGACGTGCACTGACCACCAGGATCAGCGTGGAACGAAGGAAGGACCTAGCCAGCAGCTGGCAGCCAAGGAAGAGAGGCCCCAGCTGGCAGCCAGAAGACCCCAATCAGCCCTGATCACCAGCCAGGCATAGAGATCCTAACCATGTACAGATTTCATGGACTGGGCCTCTAATATATATATATATATATATATATATATATATATATATATATATATATATAGTTTGTTTGTTTGTTTGTTTAAGAACATGGCTAATTGAATCAGATCATGCAGGTCAAATCCTAGCCTTTGCTTATGAGCTGTGTGATCTTGGGCAAGTTATTTAACCTTTCTGTGCTTCAGCTCCTTCATTGGCAAAATGGGATTGATAATAGTACCTAATTTTTATGACTATAATTAAGTGTTTGGCACAGAGTAAGTATTGCATGTGCTAGCTACTATTCATTCCTTCCTTTTGCACCTAACAGGCAGTGGCTGAGCACCCACTCTGCTCAGATGGGTGCTGGGCTGAACCCATAGTGGGATGGAGGGGGCAGGTACAGAGTTAATCCACTACAGATACAGCCTCATGGAGTTCAGAATCAGGCCAGGGGCACAGACTCAACACGCAGACTAGAGAAGGAGGCTGCTCCTTACTCCTTCAGTTCGAAGAGTCAGTTTGTCCCCAAGGCAACCAAACGAAGAGATTTTGATTCTCTTCTTCAATCCCATAAAGTATGCTCCTAAATGGATCCCTGTTCCTATCTCTGAGGAAGGGAAATATATAGATACAGTCTTGGTGAACTGGTCAACCTTGTCAACCTAGCATGTGGCTGTGAGCATTCAGTGGGATACATGAATCACAGGCAAACTCAGTCCTTCACGGATTTGGGTCCTTTTCAGAGTGTTTAAAATTACAATCACTGTGGGAACAGGGACTGAAAATCTAATGCTTATGAGCAAAGTGTCTGAGGGTTAATTTTTTATTAGCACAAATAATCTATTAATATGGGGTAGATGGTACTACTTAGTTCCTGGGAACCCCAAGGAACAGTAATTCACAAACTGATACTCCCAAGTTCAGTTCAAATGTTCCCATGAGATGCTCCCTGCATTCTGACCACATGGGACATCATCAGGTTAGAGCCTTTTTTGTCTGTGGCCCCTTCAGATTGTGGATAGCCATATTATAATCATAACTGTATCCTCTGTAATGCTTGACAGGGGTTTTGCATGTGGGTCTTTTCTTTCGAAACCCTCCACAACAGGCCATCAAATTTGGTCCACAAGTAAAACTTAATTTATTGATGTTATAACTGAAGATTTGTACACTTTGACCAACATCTCCCCTTTTCTCAACCCTCAATCCTTCAGCCCCCGGTAACCACCTCTGCCCCCCACCCCCACCGCCCTTTTTTGTTCCACATCTAAATGAGATCCTGCAATATCTGTCATTCTGGGTCTGGCTTATTTTATGTAGCACACTGCCCTCTAGTTTTACCCACACTGTAGCAGATGGCAGGATTTCCTATTTTGTGGGGTGAATAGCCCACTGTGTAGATGTACCCCATTTTATTTATCCATTTATCTATGGATAAACACATAGCTTGTTTTCTTGGCTACTGTGACTAATGCTGCAAAGAACGAAAAGGTGCAGATATCTCTTTGAGATAAGGATTTTATTTCCTTTGGATATATACTCAGAAGTGGGATTGCTGGGTTTTATGGTCTTAATTTTTTGGAGGAACCTTCATACACCTTTTCCGTAGTGGTTGTAGCAATTTATACTCTCACAGTAGTGCAGAGTGTTCCCTTTAATTTAATTCTATTTTGAAGGTACCTTTTGGACAAAATGTTGAGTGAAATGAGTCATGTCACATGATATTTAGTGGAGTACAATTTGTTGAGAACAGGAAGTCAGAGGTTGGGTGTGAGGTTTTGCTAGCCCCAAAGCCAAGGAATCTCGCATTGACCGGAACACACAAGCCCTGAGACTCCTTCCACACAAGAGAGGCTGTAAAAGATGCAAATACTCAGCTCCAAGTGCCGAAGAGCCACAAAGTCGACCCAAATGCACTTGTTTACTGAGTCTGAGACACTGTCGTCTTTTAAAAGTGGTTGTTCTTGCCATTAGTTTAAAACTAAGGACTATTCAAAGCACAGGTAAAAGATAAAAATAAACTGCTGGTGCCCTAGCTGGTGTTGCTCCATGGTTAGAGTGTCAGCCAGCGCACAGAAGAGTCTCGGGAGTTGGATTCCCAGTCAAGGACCCGTACCTGGGTTTCAGGTTGGATCCCGGCCCAGTTCAGGGCTCATGAAGGAGGCAACCAATTGATGTGTCTCTTTAACACTGATGGTTCTCACTCTCCCTCCCTTCTACTCTCTCTAAAAATCAATGGAAAAATATCTTTGGGTGAGAATTTAAAAATTAAAAAGCCACTGCTCTAGCATGTAGAAAATATTCACTGAGCTCCTGAAAAACACAAAAGCACCAGCTAAAGCTAAATGCTACCATAAATGTCATGTAAAAAACAAGTGGATTTGGAAGTATCGTGCTAAATGAAATCAATCAGATGGAAAAAGACAAGAACCATATGACTTCATTCATGCGTGGGGTATAACACAGAAAGCAACAAACGAACAAACAAACGAAACAAGCTCAATAGACGTAGATTAACAGTATGGTGGTGACCAGAGAGAAAAGGGGTGAGGGGAGGATGAAGAGAGCAAAGGGGGTCAATTATAGGTGTCCCCAAACATGTATATACTCTGAATGATTATAAACTTTATTAACATTCATTTTAATAAAAGAATCTACAGAAATGGGCGTGTACACGTGTTTTGGGACACCGTATATATGATGACAGAGGGAGATTAGGCTCTGGATGGTAAGCACAATGTGATATGCTTACCAGATGGTGTGTTATAGAATTGTACACTTAAAACTTACATAATGTTATTAACCAATGTCACCCCAATAAATTTAATTTTTACGTTCCTTTTCTTCCTGTTTCTGTCCAAAACCAATTTGATACCATGAACATAAAGTGTGTACTCAGGCAAAGCCAAAATCTTAAGTCCACGTCTGAAGATGAGACCTGACCCCTCAGCAGCACCTGCATTAGGACTCGGCAAAGGCTGCTCCTCAGGAGCCCCATGTCCCTCCGTGTCCTGGCTCAGACCCAGGAGAACACATCCTAACCCTGGTCCCGCAAAATGAAAACCAAGACTAGGACTGGCTAAGAGCAACTGAAGTTGAAAATTACAATAAAATAGGAAATAATCTATTTTTTAGCATAAGTTACATAAATCCACATTAATCCAAAAGCCAGCATCCAGCCTCTCTCTTCTGAGGCAATACCAGAGACTGAATTGCTAAATGCCGAAAAAAGTCATTGTCATTCTTACTATTTCATATATTGTTCATGTCTCCACTACTATTAACTCCACTACTCTGTGTTGAAGGCATTAATCAATATGATTAGGTAAGTCTTAAAAGGCATAAGTCTGGAAAAGAAGAAATGAAATAAAACCATCTCTCCTTGAAGATAATATGATTATATGTCTGGGAAACCCAAAGAATCCCTAAAAGGTCTATTACAAATGATAAGAGAATTTAGTAAATTTGCAGGATTTCAGAGTAGCATACAGAATTTATTAGAAACATATCCTGGGAAGAAATAATGTAAGAGCAGAACCCATTTACAATGGCAAAAAATATATAATTAAATAACTTTTACATATTTAAAAAATATACCAAATGGAAAAGCCACCCCTGGCTGGTGTGGCTCAGTTGGGTGGGCATTGTCCTGTACACCAAAAGGTTGCTGATTTGGTCCCCAGTAAGGGGTGTACAGGAGGCAGTTAATCCATGTTTCGCTCTCACATTGATGTTTTCTCTCTCTCCCTCTCACTCTAAAAATCAATTTTAAAAATTATTTTAATAGAAAAGTAAAGCAATTCTTAAAAATAGAAAACAAATGAAAACATGCAAATACAACTGTGTTTCAGGTTGATGGCTTAACTAAGAAAAGAAGAATTTTTTCAGTTCTGTTAAAACATAATATTTTGACTGTGAGACAGATGCTAAGGACAAAAAGAACCACAGAAAAATCATAAATAAGTTAATATCTTTAGGAACCAAGATGTTCTGTATTAGAGAAAAGACACATATGACATTTTAAAGTACAATAAAAAAAAAACAGAAATCTAATTTGAATGTTAGTATGAACTCAGAATTTGCTTATTTTTTTCTTTCAAGAATATGTAGGTCCCAGGTCTGTCATTGAAAGGCTTCAAAGTAATAACACTCAGCAGCAGTGAATACCACTAGCACTTAATCTGTGGTCTCTAAATGCCATTTCCAGAGTGAATAATCAGCTCCAGGGGAGGAAATGTGAAAAGTAGGCTGGAACTTTTTGTCAGGCCCGAATACAGATAAGCCCCCAGTGATGTCAAGAACACAGGTAAGCTCCCACTGATGTCAAGTGACAGAGGAATCAACTTGAAGACATGTCCAATGGCCAGATATGGGACAGTTCATTATTCTGAAAATTGATAAGAATATAACTGCTAAGGTACCAACTAATTATTATTTTTAAATGACAAATGAAAGAAAGTATCAAGCAATTACCCTGCAGTTTCTTTTTTTTATTTTCAATTACAGTTGACATTCAATATTATGTTAGTTTCAGGTATACAGCATAGTGGTTAGATACATATAATTTATGAAGGGAGTCCCCCAATAAATCCTGGCTTCATACATAATTACTACAGCATTATTGACTAAATTCCCTATATTGTACTGTACATCCCCATGACTATTTTGTAACTACCATTTTTCTATGCAGACTGTATTAGAAGATAAACAAATAGTTGATGAGACAAAGTTCCTAATTAAGAAGAAACGATAGAATTACCGTATTTGCCGGCATATAAGACGATTTTTTGGCCCTGAAAAATATGCCTCCAAGTGGGGGGTAGTCTTATACGGCGAGTATATAACAAACTCTGTATTTTTAGTGGAAATGTTAGGGGGTCGTCTTATACGCCCAGTCGTCTTATACGCCGGCAAATACGTATTTTTTTTCAGGGCCAAAAAATCGTCTTATACGCCGGCAAATACGGTAAAACATTACCATTTGGCTACCTCTAATGAATAATAGATCTAGGTAATAAAAATCAATGGCTACTAAAATCATTAGGTGTAAGGTTAATAGAGAACTTGGTCATGGATGAATCAAAGTGACAGAATCTCAACCTTAACATGAATGGAGGGGAACAACCAGACATTAAGTGCCTTCTGAAGTGAGGTAGGAGGAAGCACACAGCATAACTAAGAAGAACAGAATAAGACCTTAATCAAGCCCTCAGATTTAAATCTAAGGTCTTAAAAGCATCAAGAGAAATATGTTAAACAACACAGGAGAATAAAGTAAGCCTAAACCGGAATGCAGGGAGTCCTACAGGACTAATTATACCATTTCAGTAACAAATAAAGGGCATAGAAAGAAAAGGAGGACACTGTTATGGTACTTAAAAGAACTATCAGTTGTGAGCTGTGGGCCTTTTAAACCCTGATTTAAGCAAAATCTATAATTGAGGCAACAGGGAAAATAGAACATAGAGATGATATTGAGCAATATTATTGATTCTGTTGGGAGTGATAATGATACTTTAGTTATATTAAATAAAATCATCTTTATCTGTGATAAATACACAATGAAGTATTTACATGTGAAATTATCCTATATAATAAAGAGGTAATATGCAAATTGACCCTCACACACTCATACAAGATGGCTGCCCAATGTAGTTAAAGATGGCCATCAGGGGAGGGTATTTTTGGGTGATCAGGCCTGCAGGGGAGGGCAGTTGGGGGCAACCAGGCTGGCAGGGGAGGGCAGTTAGGGGTGACAAGACCAGCAGGGGAGGGAAGTTGGGGATGACCAGGCCTGTAGGGAAGGGCAGTTTGGGGTGAACAGACCAGCAGGGGAGGGCAGTTAGGGGTGACCAGGCCAGTAGGAGAGGGTAGTTGGGGGCAATCGGGCCGGCAGGGTTACAGTTAGGCATAGAACAGGCTGGCAGGAGAGTGGTGAGGGGGTGATCAGGCTGGCAAGCCGGTGAGTGGTTGAGAGCCAGCAGTCCCAGATTGGAGAGGGTGCAGGCTGGGCTGAGGGACACCCTCCCCAGTGCATGAATTTCATGCCCTAGGCCTCTAATATGTTATATAAGAAACATAAATAAGATTGGAAGAGTATCATTAATTATTAAAGATTTTGTTTGGATACATGTGATTTCATTATAGTAATCTCTCTACTTTTGTGGCTATTTTAAAATTTCCACAATAAGAAGGGTTTTTGTTTTGTTTTTTAATGTTTAGAAGAAGAACTTGGTGAGTTGGATCTTGGCAAGATATCTTGTGTGTAAATTAAGGGAAAAGAAATATGCTTTACACACATACGGTCAGTTTTGCATTCAAGTGGAGCTGAAATTCAATAATGTTGAACAAGATGAGCAGCTTTGGAGATGGGGAAGCCACGTTAGAAACTAGGGCACAGGTCTGGGGTCTTTTCTTAGTTTCCCTGCGATGAATAATATGGCATAGAGGGTTTCTGTCACCCGAGCTGTGATCATTGACATGGTAGCTAGGCCTGTCCCTACAAATATGCTCAGGGCTTGGCATTAGTAGACACCTCGTAAAGTTTGTTGAATGAATGTCAGATGTTATAAAGTCAACTACCTACAGGAAGTACTGTGATGCATTCCAAACAATCCACTCCCATCCATCCCTGTCACAGCCTATCACCATGGCTGGAGTTTCTACAGTTAAAGACACTCCTTTTGTTCATGCATTGTTATAGCAATTGTTCTCCAATGCGGTGTCTCTGTGCAGTGGAGTCACAACTGTCACTAATAAAGTAAGTGGAAAGCAGGCTGTTTACTAATAATATTAAAGCAATTTAAGGAAAATGTATCATTATTGCAAAAAAAAACAACAAACTATGAAGACTGATAAATGAACTCAGTAAAGTAGCAGGATATAAAGTAAACATCAGAAATTTATTGCATTTTTATACACAAATAATGAACTCTCAGAAAGAGAAACTAAGAAAACAACCCCACTTAAAATTGCAACCAAGAAAATAAGGAACCTAGGTATGAATTTAGCCAAGGAGATAAAAAACCTGTTCTCAGAAAATTTTAAGATATGGAAAGAAGATACAAATAAAAGGAAGCATAGACCGTGTTCATGGGTTAAAAGAACTAACATAATTAGAATTTCTATACTACCCAAAGCAATCTATAGATTCAATGCAATCCCTATGAAAATACCAATGGCATGCCTCACAGAAGTAGAACAAGTATTCCAAGCATTTACATGGAATCACAAAAAGACCTCAAATAGCCTCAGTAATCTTGAGAAAGAAGAACAAAGTTGGAAGTATCCTTCTACCTGATATCAAACTATATTTGAAGGTGATAGTAATAAAAACAGCATGGTGCTGGCATAAAAACAGAATAGAGAGCCCAGAAATAAACCCATGCCTATAAGGTTAATTAATATTTGACAAAGGAGGCAAGAATATACTATTGAATAAAGACAGTCTATTCATTAGATGGTGTTGGGAAAAGTGGACAAATACATGCAAAAAAAAATAGAACTAGACCAGCTCCTTACCCAGACACAAGAATAAACTCAAAATTGATAAAAGACTTAAGTGTAAATCATGAAACCATTAAAATCCTAGGGGGGGGGGACAGTAAAATATCAGACATTTCTCATAGCAATGATTCTCCTCAGGAGAGAGAAATAAAAATAACAATAAACAAATGAGACTACATCAAACTAAAAAGGTTCCTCACAGCAAAGGAACCAATCAACAAATGAAAAGACAACCCACTGAACAGGAAAACATATTCACCAATGGTATATCTGATAAGGTATTAATTTCCAACATCTATAAAGAACTTATACAACTGAACATCAAGAAAACAGAAGTCCAATTTAAAAATGGGCAAAGGACCTGAATAGCCAGTTTTACAAAGACATACAGATGATCAATAGACATATGAAAAGATGATCAATGTCAGTAATAATCAGAGAAATGCAAATTAAAACCACAATAAGATATCACCTCATGCCTATCATCACTAAATCAACTAACAACAAGTGTCAGTGAGGATGTACAATATTGGGAGGAATTCAGACTGGTACAGCCATTGTAGAAAACAGCATAGAGTTTCCTCAAAAAATTAAAAACGGAACTGTCTGATGACCTAGCAATTCCACTTCTGGGAATATATCCAAATATATCCGAAATGCTAGTTCAAAAGAATATATGCACCACTACCTATGTTCATCTCAGCATTATTTACAATAGACAAGATTTGGAAGCAGCCCAAGTGCCAATCAACAAATGAGTGGATAAAAAAAGCTGTGGCACATTTACAAAATGGAATACTGGAACAAGAGAGAGAGAGAGAGAGAGAGAGAGAGAGAGAGAGAGAGAGAACGAACATGGATGGACCTGGAGAGTATTATTTTAAGTGAAATAAGCCAGTCAGAGAAAGATAAATACTATGTAATTTCACTTGTATGTGGAGTCTAATGAATAAAATAAACTAACAAACAAAATAAAAACCGATTCATAGATACAGCTGTCAGAGGCGAGAGGTGTTGGGGTAATGGGTGAAAAAGTAAAAGAAGTAAGCCAAAAAAGAAACCAAAAACAGATATAGCCAACAGTATAGTGGTTACCAAAGGGGAAGGGGGTGGGAGAATGTTGGAAAGAGATATGATTTTGGTTGGTAAGAGCACAATGCAATACGCAGATGATGTATTATAAAATTGTATACTTGAAACATATAAAACTTTATTAATCAATGTCAACCCAATAAATTCAATTTTTTAAAAAGAGAAGTGTATCATTAATCTTACTTCATAGTACAAGGATCCTATCTATTAAAAGAGAAACATGCAAATTGACTATATCTCCACTACGCCCACAAGCCATGCCCACCATCCAATCAGGAGCAAGTTTGCAAATTAACTCAACCAAGATGGTGGCAGCCACAGAGCTGGAGAGAGTAGGAGGCTTGGGTTGCCCCTGGAAATGGAGAAAGCCAACCTTCCCTCCTGCCCTGGCTGGTCCTGGCCTCCCCTCAAGGCTATAAAGTTTCAATTATAGAAGATAAATAAATCCTAGATGCTTGCTTCCAGCCAGCTCTGGCCCTTGCCAGAGGGACTGAAAGAGAAAAAAAAGGCAAAAAAGGAGGGGCTAGGAGCTTGGGTCACCAGGGGCTGTGGCCAGCCTGCAGCCCCTCACCCAGGCTGGCCAGGCACCCCAGTGGCACCCCACCCTGATCCAGGACACCCTTCAGGGCAAACCAGCCTGCCCCACCCGTGTACCAGATACTAATAAAAGGGTAATATGCTAATTAGACTGGGAGACTTTCCAGAAGACCTTCCAGACATTCTTCTGGACAAAGCCATGGTGGCGGGGCCAAGGTAGAGGCAGTTAGAGGCCAAGAGGGGAGGGCAGTTGTGGGTAATCAGGCCAAGATGGGATGGCAGTTGTAGGTGATCAAGCTGGTGGAGGGCAGGACCATTGGGGGTAAGCGGACCGGCGGGGGGGCCAGTTGGGGACTAGCAGGCCGTCAGTGGGGGTCAGCTGGAGGTGATCAGGATAGCAGGGGGGTAGTCTGGAGTGAGCAGGCCAGCAGGGGGGAAGTTGGAGGTGAGCAGGCCAGTAGGGAGGGAAAGTGGGGGCAAGCAGGCCAGCAAGGGGGGGGGCAGTTGGAGGTGAGCACACTGGCACAGGGGACAGTTGGGGCTGGTGGGGGAGGGGACATTTGAGGACAAGCAGGCCGGCAGCAGGGGGCAGTTGGGGGTGAGCAGGCCAGCAGGCAGAGTGGTTAGGGGCAATCAGGCAGGCAGGCAGACAAGGGTTAGGAGCCAGCAGTCCCGGATTGCGAGAGGGATGTCCAACTGCCGGTTTAGACCCGATTCCTGTAAGCTGGCAGTAGGACATCCTTCCAGAGGTCCCAGATTGAAGAGGGTGTAGGCCAGGCTGAGGAACACTAACCCCCTCTCCCCTGCTGCACAAATTTCGTGCGCCAGGCCACTAGTAGTAACATAACCAGAGAATCTTATATGGAATAGCGAGAAAGGAAGGAACATCTGTCGCCTTGCCCTGGTCTTCAAAGGCCCTGGTAGGTTCAGCCCTGCCCAAGGTTCTGGTGTGGCTGGCTGGCCCCGCAGAACTTGGTGCTCAGTAATTCTACCTGCCTCCCCATGCTGCTCCCCACCTCCTTAACCTCACCGCCCCTGCCACCCTGGCCCCGAATCCATCCTCTGACCTGAGGGCAGGGGACTCAAGTCCAATCATGTCCTACTTGTTGTGTTGGCACGGGTCACGGGAGCTGGCTTCCCTTTATGTAAGTCCCCTTGTTCTGATTCCCTCGTAATGAGCACAAAACAATACCGTACTCACTGAGCTCCAAGACTCATTGTTTTCATGTTTTAGCATCTCCGAACCAGGGCGCCTTCTACAAGCACTGACGTCCTGAGTTGGGTGAAATACCTGGTAACAGTTGGCACATATTAAGTACCTCATGCCAGGCGTACTTCTAGGCACTGTACATGAATTTACGCACTGAATCCTCCTAACAACCCTGGGTGGCAAGGACTGATATTAACGTTTTAGAGACGACGAGACTGAGGCACCAGGCCCAGGACTGGGGAGTGGCAGACTCGGGAACTTGCCCGCTGTGCTCCCAGGCATGCCTCGCACCCGCTCTCCCTTCAGGGCCCATGAAGTTGCTGCACATAGGCTCTGAGAGTGCCAGGCTGGTGTCCCTCCCCCAGCCCTAGGGCTCATCGGAGTGTCCTGGCAGGGACCCTCTGGCCACCAGCAGCCTCTCTGTTAACCTAGCACACTGCACACATGTTGTCATCTGCCATGTGTGCCAAGACATGACCCTGGTTGGCAGATACGGAACTCGATGGCCTCTCTCAAGCCGGTCAGCAACTCTGGGGACGGGAGCGCTGCCTTTGCTTTGGCAAAGTATTTCGTCATGAGCCCTGCGTGGGCTCTGGATCCTGCCTCCTCCGCCATGTTCCCTCCCTAGGGACCTGCCCCAGGGCACTAGGCTCCCCGGCGGGAATCGGCCACATTGGAGCTCTTCCCCAGACAACCAAAGGTACTCAGGTGGCTCCCAAATGTGGACTCAGAAGGCTGACTGCAGTCTGAACCACCCCCCCCCACCACCACCACCCCCACCCAGCCCAACCAGGGCCCAGCTGTCACCTGTGGCACAGGTGAGCTGCGTGCCCTTTGGTGGCTGGGCCATCCCGGGCCAGCCACTCGATGACTCCCCAGCCCCAGCCCCACCTTGCCCCCTCTGGACCCAGTTTGGGAAAAAGAAACTGGACATCCAAAACACCCCACACTCTAAATCAAGAGAGACTCCTAGAGCCCCCAGCAGTCTCTGGAAGAGCCCTCTCCCGCCCCCAACAGAAGCCCCCAGACCAGGGAGGCCTCAGCCCAGGCCTGGCTTTCCAAGTGAAATAACATTCATCCATCTGCCTCTGCCCACAGCAGACCCCGTTCCTGCCAGCTCCAGGAAGGCCACGCGGCCGCCACCGGGAGCCGACCTTCAGGCCTTCGGGCCGCCTCCTGCATGGGTGGACATTCGTATCTGCTTTTTTGCTGCTGGGCATTCTGGAGCAAGTTGCTAAAGCAGGTTCTGCTATACACACACACACACACACACACACACACACACACACACGTTCTCCTTCCTTCCGCTCTCTCCAAGGCTCTTAAAATACTCCCAAGAGCAATTAAGCTTTGGTGGCTAATGACTTAATTGTGAGCTAATACCGTATCTTCCCATCGCCCGCACCAGGTGGGAGCGGAGGGGTGGGAGGCTGATTCATGCTCTGGAATCAGATTATGGGAGGATCCCGGGAGGGTAGCGGAGGCCTGGGCAGTCCACGTGGGACGGGGACCAGGTCCCTCACTTTGTGTGCCCACAGCAGGGCTGGAGCCTGAACCGGGGATGACAGTTACATGCAGAAATTCAAAAAGCAGCCCGTGAAGGAGGCCAACCCAGGCACTGCCCGTTCACTTTGGGGAGACCGGAGCTCAGAGGGGCTGAGACATTTCCAAGGATCACACAGCTCCTCACCCAGGCCAGAGCCGTCCTGACGCCGGACACCAGGGGGCCTCGTGATGGGCGGGGGGAGGACCCTCACTTTACTCTCCCTGATCCTACCACCGCTCTCCTCCTCACCCCAGTGTGGAAGCGCCAAGCTCTCCAGAGATATGACAGAGTAGCAGAGTTTGGAAGTGTCCAGTATAAACTGCCAAAAACAATAGTCCAGGCAAATGTTTGGGGGAGTACACGCAACATTGTCCATGCCCTGTGCATCTCCTGGGACCGCTGGGAGGCGGGCGCTGTGCGCCAGGAACCTGTCTCCGTGCCCCAGCCTTCCAGTTCCCAGTCCACCCCTTCTTCAAGTGTGTCCGTCACCATTTTCGTGGCAAGCCTGATGGCCAGAGACTCCGAGGGGTCACTTACTTTCTCTTCCCCACAGCTGCCCTTTGTGCTTCTAAATGGACATCCTGAATCCCAGGTATGCTCTGGACTGAATTATGCCCCCCCAACATCCAAATTTATATGTAGCAGCACTAACTCCCAAAATGACTCTATTTGGGGACAGGGCCTTTAAAGAAGTAATTAAGGTTAAATGAGGTCATAATGATAAGACCCTAATCTCATAGAACCATGTATAACCTTATAAGAAAAGTGATATCTTTCTCTCCCTCCCTCCCTCCCTCCCTCCCTCCTCCCTCCCTCCATTACTCCTTCTCTCCCCTCATGTGTTTCAGAGGTCCAGCCTCCAGCACTGTGAGAAAAGAAATGTTTGCTGTGTATACCCCACTCCCACCCCCCACACACACACCCCCGCTCCACCTCCAGTCCATGGCAGCCCCCGGAGAGAAGCAAGGCAGCCGGCTGGGGTCCAGGAGGTGGCAGGACAGCACGATGGAATGGCTCGCCTTGTCCAAAGGCACAGCCACAGTTTGCCACCAGCTGGCAGGCGCTATGGGGCGTGGCCCGGCACCTCCAGGGGCAATGTTTAAAGAGAAGCTGGGAGCCCAGACTGTCCAAACAGTAAATCAGTGGATTTCCCATTTCGGGAAGTGCAGCCAGGCTCTCTCACCTGTGGCTTCCCTCGCCCACCATCGCCTGGGCGCCTGTCTCAGGTGCATCCCAGGGCCCAGGGCCCATCTAGGGGCAGCACTGACACAGACAGCGTGGGCCGGCCTCCATCTGCTTTCACGTTGCAGGGCTGCTCCTCCCGAAGCTGACCGCAGATGCCCCCCCCAACCCCCCTTCACTCTACTCAGCACTTTCCAATCCCACCTGCGATGCTGCACTCAGCTGAGGGCTGGGCTGGGCTGGGCTTGGGCAGGGGGCAGAGTGCAGGGCAGCAGGAAGAAGCTATGGGAAGCTGAACCCGAGGCCGTGGCTTAGCCAAAAATGTGCTCCAGGTGCCAGGTCAGCTGCCAGGGGAGGCTGGGCATCTCAGGGGTTCCCAGGAGAGGCCTGAGTCTAATCCAGGCTGAGCCCCGGGGCTGTGCTGGGTGAGGCCAGCTGAGGAAGGTCCAGGCTGGCATCTGGAAGTGAGGGGTCTGGGAAGGCCCAGTGCTATCTAGTCCCTCCATTGGGAAGACGTGGGCGAGGCCTCCCACACAATGGATGGGGTTGGCAAGGCCACCTGGGCAATGGACTTCCCTCAGAGGGATGAGGGCTGCGGTCCCCACAATGCCAAAAACATCCTACAACCCTTTCTCCACCCCTGCACTCCAAACGGGACAAAGATTAAGCACCAGACGGCAAGATCAGGGCGGGGAAGCGCCCCTGGTTTGTGCGGACAAGCCTGCATCGGGGTGGGAGGCAATAGATTAGGATCTAAACCAACAGCGCGCTGGTTCCTAAGTGGTTATTCCATCACACGTTGCGTGTTTGACTGTACTCATTATATTTTAATATGATTATGTCCAATCCAGTAGACTGAAATAGATTTGTTCAGATGTGATAATTAGTTCCTACATGCTTATTACTCTTGGTGGCGGTGTTGGCAGAAGCTCCGAGGACGGCGAGGAGAGGAGCCCTTGAGTTCTCCGTGTTCCTTGGCTATGGGGGGAGGGAGGGGTGCGCTGCATTGGGTCTGGGGTAACCGTGCTGCCCTGAGACACACGGACAGGCCTTAGACTCCAGCACAGCGACCCTGTGCCCTGAGCCCCAACCAGGAATCCTGGGGTAACCAACTTCCTCCCCACCCTGGCTGGCTATTCTTGCCCGCTCTTCATCTTAGGTAAGACTCTGTCCACTCCCTCTTCAGAGGACAACAGTCTCCACATTCACCACATTGCCCCCGGCACCTGGTACGGGGATGCCTATAGCCATACATCTACCATTTCTAGACAACCACCACCTGGGCACATGCTATGATCAGCTTCCTGGAAAATACGCGCTTGCCAGTCTTCCTCCCAACCCACCTGGACCTCCTCCAGCTCAGAACCTCCCATGTGGGTTATAACTTCCTCAGCCAACCATACTGGATGGACCTCCAGTAGTTCAAATGCCTTACATCCCTGACTGGTAACTTTGGTGGCTTGGCAGACCCCAACCCCTTCAGATTGGAAACAGCATCCCCAGCCATTTGTTGCTTTCCTTTACTGGCACCCTGTGGTGCACAGGGCAAGGCATTAGTGGATCATCTTTAGCTCAGGGCCCCTGTCTGGCCCTCCTCCGGTCATCCTCCGAGGCTGGGTTTGGGAGCCCCGTTCACCTCTCTTGGTTCTGACGGCAGAGTACTGGTGTCCCAGAGACCACACTTCTTCCCAGCTCGGAGTCATCCTGGGGCCCTGCCCTATTTCCCAGCATTCCCAGGGTGGGTATGCAGATCAGCTGCTCATTGTCCCGCTAACCCCCTGACCCTTGATTTGTATGAAGACCTAACCAGGAAGCAGCTTGGGGAAAAGAAGGCAAGATGCAGCTTATGCGACGCTATGTTTCAGACACAACCTACATTCCACACAGCTTTGCCCCAACCCAGGATGGACTAACGCCCTGATCGGGCCCTCAGCCCACAGGCAGGCCAGGCGGCCTGTCGCTCGGCCCACAGGCCCGTGTTTGCTTCTCCCTAGCGAGGGGCTGCCTGAGCGGCTTCACTCCCTGAGGATGGACTTGAATTTCGGGGCTCCTTTATCCCCTGGGCACTGGTGCAGAGAAGGGGAGACTCCCCACTCACCTGACACCCGAGTTCCCTCCTAAACGCAGGAAGGCAGGAAGGGCGACAGCGCTTGGGGCTGAGGGCTGATGTATTTGCGGGGACCCCTGAGCATGGAAACCTGGAGGGTCCTCGCTGGCCCTTTCTGCCCAGCACCTCTGAGTCCGTGAGTCCTTGAGCTGACAAAAGCCCAGCCCCTGCCTTCTCGCCGAGAGCCGCCAACATGGTGTTCAGGCGTTTCGTGGAGGTTGGCTGGGTGGCCTACGTCTCCTCTGGGCCTCGTGCTGGGAAGCTGGTCACGATTGTAGATGTAATCGATCAGAACAGGGCTTTGGTTCATGGACCTTGCACTCAAGTAAGGAGACAGGCTATGCCTTTCAAACGCATGCAGCTCACTGACTTCATCCTTTAAGTCCCCACACAGTGCCCGCCAGAAGTAATGTTCCACGAGCCTGGGAGAAGGCAGATATCAATACAGAATGGCCAGCCACAAGACGGGCCAAGAAGATTGAAGCCAGAGAAAAGAAAGCCAAGGTGACAGATTTTGATCGTTACAGAGTAAGGAAGGCAACGGAAGTGAGGAACTGAAGAACCAAGCTTGAAGTTAGGAAGCTTCAAAAGGCAGCTCTCCTGAAAGCTTCTCCCAAAAAAGCACCTGCTGCGACAGGTGCCGCTGCAGCTGCAGCAGCTGCTGCAAAAGTTCCAGCAAAAGAGATGACCGCTGCAGCCCGGAAGGTTCCCGCCCAGAAACCTGCAGGCCAGAAGGCAGCGCCTCCAAAAGCTCAAAGGGGTCCGAAAGCCCAGCCCAGAAAGCACCTGCCGCTCCCAAGGCAACTGGCAAGAAAGCATGAGAACGTGAGGGGCTACTATGAATGTATAATAAAGGTTCTTTTTAACACACACACACGCACACACACAAAACCAGCCCCCAGAGCAACCCTGACTGGTTTTCATTCTTATCCTTAACCCTTTGTGTAAATTTTTTACCTTTTCATCCTGTTGCTTTCTTTTTTAACCTTTCTGTTTTTAACTTATCTTGTTGGCTTTATCTTTGACACCAGTCTCATGGACAGTCATCTTATCTTTATCACCTAATCTCTATTTCTGCGTGTTTAATTGTTCGGAGTTTGCATTTCTATTTCATTCCCTTTTCTCTTCACTCCCTCATTTTTCTTTCAATCTCAAGTTGCAGTTTTTCTACTTTCTACCATTGCTGCATCATTACAAGCATGTGCCACACCTCCCACCTGCCCACCCACCCACCCCTCCCACCCCTCTGGGGTTTCCTTCATCTGCTTCTTTCTTACTTTCCCGAGGAGCCTGCAGAAAGCCGAACCCTCCTACAAGGCCAGCCAGGCCTCACACAGGTGAGCTGGGGGACCTTCCGCCCTCCGTCCTGTCCTTCCCGGGCTGGCTCTCCAGGCAGCTGCCCCTCCAGAGACCCAGGAAACTGCCCCTGGGATGGGGGGGAGGGGCACCTGTCACCTCCCTACAGGAGACAGGCTGCTCTGCAGGAAGGCTTTGCACCCCATGTCCCATGCCACCTGGGCACAGGAGAAGGGGGGTGTGCACATTTTATAATCAGCTTCCTGGAGAATACACACATCCCACGTGTGCCCTCCTGCCCGATGGGGGAGGGTCTGGCTTCCTGACCCCGAGTAGGAGCCTCTGAGACAGGCGGAGTCC
This sequence comes from Vespertilio murinus, assembly GCA_963924515.1. Taxonomy (NCBI): domain Eukaryota; kingdom Metazoa; phylum Chordata; class Mammalia; order Chiroptera; family Vespertilionidae; genus Vespertilio; species Vespertilio murinus. The sequence continues at coordinate 82,741,454 of OZ004705.1, forward strand.
CAGGAAGGCGGCAGAGAGACGCCAGCACCAGCCCCCAAGGTGTGACAACTTCCAGACCGAGACCCCTTGCTTTGAGGGATTTTAAGAAGATATTTCTGAAGTACAGATTGCCAGTTATAAAAACGTCACAGGTGTGAAGTACAGCTAGAGAACACAGTCAATAAGCTATAATAATAAAAGCACAATATGCTAATTAAACCAGACGTCCTTCAGGATGACATTCTGGGTGAAGTTGTGGCGGCAGCCGCAGCAAGCGGCAGGGGGAGGGAGGAGTGCAATCCCCCTGCACGAATTTTGTGCACCGGGCCTCTGGGATTGTATTAACAACATTTGGTGTCAAATGGGCACTAGGCTTATGGGGGATCACTCTGTAAGGTCTATAAATGTCTAATCACTGTGCCGCACACCTGAAACGAATGTAACAGTGCATGTCACTGTGATTGACAGAAAAGGTGCTCCGTCCATCTTCAAGGGCATGAGATGCCTCCTACGGCAGAGGCCCAGCTTCAGCGCCAACATCCGGGGCTTTCACATAGTTAAAGTATTTTACAGTTTAAAGTTCCTGGGACTAGAGACCAAAACTTCCAGTGCCCTGACCTGATGGCACCTGTGAGGGTGAATTTTAGATGTGCAAACCCCACCCACCGTGCCTCCGAACCATGGGCCCTGCGAACATAACAATGTGGTGGGAAACAGGATTGTTTCATCCCTCCCTTCTTAGCTTCTACCTTGTCACCGTCACCGAGGCCCATTCAGGATGAGCTATAGATCCAGGTGGGGCTGAGGCTGCACCCATCCCTGAGGGTTCGCTCCTGGAGCTGACCCCTCTGCCAGCACCTACGCTGCTGCGGGACCTCGACAGAGAGCACTTGCTGCGTGTCTATCACACCCGCACAGCGTCCCAGAGGAACCTCTTCTTCCGTTCCTGCCCGGGACAGTGGCCCTCAAGCCATAGGTGCCCCCGGGGGAAGCGTCCTCGGTCGTGAGCTGTGGGGTAGCTCCAGGCCCTCCGGTCTGCGACACTGTGTGCAGTGCATCCTCCTTCTGGCGATCGGCAGCCTTACTTAGGAAAAGCAATATGCTATCACTATTACTGCCGCTCACTTTGATTCAGCGCTTCCTGTGGCCATGTCCCATGCGGAACTTTGCAGATGGCTATTAGTACCTCCTTTCCCCTCACGACCCCCCAGGCAGCAGGAGGGGTTCCGGTCCACTGGCAGGTCAGGAAATGGGGATTGAAAAGGTTGCAGAAAGTGGGTGATGGTGGACACCCAGAAAGTGGCAGAGCCGGATTTGAACCCAGGCCCGTCTGTCCACAGAGTCCAAAGCCTGAGCTGCCCCCTGTCCCTCTCAGCCCAGCCAGACAGCCCTGCTGGCTCTGGGAAAGAGGTTCCGACATTGCCCTGCTATCCTCCTCTGTCCACGGAGCCTCTGAAGGAGCCAGACGTGTTGAGGACCCAGCCGAGAAGGAACAGAGTGCTCAGACCGAGCGTGGGCCACTCCCCCAGGTGGGGCTTCTCTGCTGGCGGTGCCGGCACCCCAGCTTAGCCTGGGGAACCAGGAGGGGTTTTCCACTGTTTTCTTCCAGAAAGTGAAGGAAACCCCAGGCTGGCAGGTTGTGAGGCCCAGACTTGAGTGCACTCACCTCAGGACTGACTGGAAGGGCCCCACCTGGCTGAGGCCAGAGGGGGGTGGGCCCCAGGGTGGGCCCCGCCCAGCCTGGCCGGGCAGGCTCCTGGCCCATCTGATGCCTGCCAGGTTCCTACCTGAAACACCTCCGCCTGACCTTCCCAGGCCAGGCTCCACAGAGACGGGCAGGGCAAGGCAGGGCAGTTCCACTGTGACCATGGGGCTGTGCTTGACCCCCTAGGAGTGGTTTCTTAGGAACCCCTCTGCCAACCTCATCTGGTCTTGGTTCTGGGAACAGTGACCAGTGATGGTCAGCACTGATCCCTGTTTGCTGCTCGCTCAGACTCTAAGCTGCTGGGGCCCATCACTCACGGTGGGAAGGGCCTGTGTGGGCACCGCTCTTGCCCAAGCCTCTGTCTTCCCCACCTGGGCCATCGCAGCAGCCTGTTTCCACTCTTGCCTGTCTCCGCAGAGCCAGAGCCATCGTTTGAAAGCATAAAATAGATCCCATGATGCCTCGCTTAAAATCCTCCTGTGATTGCTCATCATCCGGGGAATAAAACCCCACTGCTGCACCGTGTGTGAGGCCCTGTGAGCGCTCGTTGTCGCCCTCTAGCTGTCGCCCTCCTCTCTGGTCCCCACTCCCTACTCCCTGCCTCTGCAGCTCACCACCCTCTCCTGCCTCGGCATGGGTCTGCGCTCCCCCTGGAGCACTCCTGCCCAAACCCACTCACATCTGGCTTCTCCCTATCATTCGGGTCTCACTCAGCCCCATGTCACCTCCCAAGGGCTCTCCCCAGTCACTCAGGTGAAGTGCCCCCACCGCATCACACTCCAGACACTCTTCTGTCCTATTCCATCCCATCAGAGCATCTGTGGCTCTCTCAGATTATCTGATCGCTTTGTTTGCTACATCTGGGAGTTCACCTTCTAATAATCACAGAGTAGCTCATATTAAACCAGCGCTCATACAAGTAGCCACCATAAATTCTGGGCATTATATAAAGACAGTGCCCACAAGGCCCCAGAGGGGGACCCACAGCGGGAAGAAACTGAAGGGGGGTTGGTATTGGAGAGTCAGAAAGGCTCCAGGCGAATCCCCATTGTTGTGGTTTCACCTGAAGGCAGCCCCCTCCCCACACTCACCCCCGTCAGTGACCAATGAGGCTGGAAATTGGAGTCTTACTGTGGAGAAGACAGAATTCAGAGCATCCCCACCAGCCAGGAAGTGTGGGGAACAGAGAGGATCACAGAGGGGGAGACCCCAATATCAGAATTCTGCCAAACTTCTGGTCGACTCCCAGGGCAAGACTCGAGCAGCCCCGTAACCCTCAGAAGACTGAACGGACACTTTAGCTGCCGTTCCGCCAAGGAAACTTCCTGCTAAGCAAACGCACCGACAAACAAATCAATACTCTCTGCAGATGAACGGAACAGAACCCAGGTCTCTAGGACATTGCATTTCCACAGCCCAGGGCACGCTTCAGAAAGACTGGGTGTACAGGCAAACGGGAAGATGGGATCCACACTCGAGAGAAAGGGAAACTGAAAGGCACCAGCCTCAAGTAGATTCGGGCTTTAGAATTAGCCCAAATCATCAAAGATCTATTTGCTAAGGTTTTCTTGTCTTCCACCGAAGAGTGTGAGCTAAGAGCAGGAACCTTATCGGTCCATGCCTTGCTCGCTCCCCATCAACCGGAATAGCAAAGGGCGCATAGGAAGCGCCCAAAAATACGGCTGTGCCGCAAAGCAGAATTGTATTTTCTCCTCCTTATCTTCTCTCTTAGAACCTGAGGCCCCTCCTAGAGGATCTGAACACTGACAGAGAGCAGAGTAATCGTGTTCTCTTTTGAACAGAGGGCACCGTTTTACGCTCATGAATCAGTAGTGGCTATCACAGACAAGTGACTTTGATCTCTAATTATTGCCAAAAAGAAAGCATGTAGATCGCCTACGTTGAAACCCCATGTCATCATTTTTTCACAAACACTTGTCATCACCGAACTGCCTTGGAGTAAAAATGGTGTGTGTGAAGTCAGCTCATTCCGGGACCCAGGTGTCTAATCTGTGGCCGGTTTATGTCAGAGGAAATGCTGTCTACGGTGAGACATAACGGGCTTCTATCAAGAGGCTGTTGACTGCGGTAGTTGTTTCCACTGTTTCTATGTGGCAGTTTCTTTTGCCAGGACCAGAGTCTGGGGAGCTCTTAGATCATGGCCTGGCCTCCGCATGCAATCCACAGTCCTGCTCCTGGGTAAGGTTGGCATTCAGAATGCATGGCAGCCCTGAGGGGGCAGGCACTGCCCCGTCGAGGTAGGTGCTAGTGGAACACTGGCCCTTTGGGAGAGATGCCAGCTCTGAGGGCCGGGCCTGGCAGTAGCCACCTCCTGAATGGTGTTCTGTGCAGGAAGGCGTCCTGGTCACCTCCTCGGGGTTCATGAGAGGATTTCAGGGCCACCTCCAGCTCCACCAACTGTTCAAGCATATGGGGTTGTACCAACCAGCAGCCCAGGGACGCTGCCCTCCAGGCACTTGTCAAGGAGAATTAGCTCAAAATGCATTGCTCGGTGCTCACAGGGTTGGGAAAACAACCACCCATCGAATTACGTCAATCCATCTTTCTAAACGATGGCTTTTAAGCCATGATGAGAAGTGGGTACTCCCCCTTTTCAAGTAAACCTTATGAGGAACCCCAGTACACAAATTAGAGGAACAAGGTTGAGGGCTTGGGGCAAATAACCCCTCAGTGCACCCCTGTCCTTCACCATCCCCCCAACTCACACACCTTAGACACCGCAGCAGCCTCTGACACCACACTATGGAATCCCTCCCCATGAAATGCCTTTAAAGAAAGGCAGCCCAGCCAAAACAGGTTTGGCTCAGTGGATAGAGCGTCGACTTGCAGACTGAAGGGTCCCAGGTTCGATTCTGGTCAAGGGCATGTACATTGGTTGCGGGCACATCCCCAGTGGGGGGGTGTGCAGGAGGCAGCTGGTCAATGTTTCTCTCTCATCGACATTTCTAACTATCTGTCCCTCTCAATTCCTCTCTGTGTAAAATCAATAAAATACATTTAAAAAAAAAAAAAAGAAAGAAAGGCAGCCCATCATAAGTAATCTAGTTTCTGATTAAGACGGAGTCAGACCTTCAACTCTATCTCCCTGCCCAACCCCCTTCCTTGAGGAATGTTCCAAGAAGTCGCCCCAGCAAACTCCTGGCCATGTGCACAGTAAGGTCGTTGGGACACTGGTGCAGTAGCCATGTCCTCTCTGTGAGGACCCAGGAGGAGACTTCTCCCTGCCTCCAGCTCCAGGAATAGCTGTGCCTTTTCTGAGCAAGCTGCTTTGCTTCTATTGCAAGGATGCTGCGTCTGCAGTGGGGGACTGTTTACCTCTCTGTGTTGCCCGAGAGAAAGCTCAGGACAGCTCAGCGTTCCACCTCTAGCAAATTACAGGGTCTGATGTCATGAATTGTGTGTCCTGGATCCATACTTGCTTTGCTTGTCTTATTGTCTTTGTCCATTGAGCTTCATTGATTTATGTCTGGCAGTGGCATAGGCACCGGTGCACACCAGCTTGCATCTCTTGGGGACAATGTGGGAATTTACTGGTACACATGGCTCTCCAAAGCTGGCCACTTTACAATCGACTTCCACAGGCACCAGCTCTCACATCAGCAGCGTCGCTGTCTTTTAAAACCAGGAAACCACTTTGCCAGGCCAAAGAGACGATGCTGATGAACTTACCAGATTTCATTCCCTGCTACATACTGATGCAATCTTGCTAGCTCCGTGCGCACCCCGCAGCCCTGCCAAGGGGAGGCGGGAAAGGAATGAACCCATCACTCTGTCTGAATCCACACACTGCTACTCTCCCCTCGCTCCCCGTGGACTCTCTGTCGGCTTTGATGGGGCAAAGGGAAGAAGAGGGAGAATTTCGGGTTTTGGACAGCACTGGCTTTTGGACCCTTCGGTGGCTTACATGTCTGCTGGTATCATTTCATTTTCTCCAAATCTGGAGGGAACTGGAGGGGAGAAAGCAATCTTCACCATCCAATAGTCTTTAAAATGCAGGGCACCTTCCTCACCCAAAGGGCAGTCGGAGTGTCCCAGGGTCGGAAAGTGGGTTAACTGGGGTCCCAACAAAAGCAGTGCATCCACAGGAAGCAGGATGCACCTCAAACTTTGGGGTGCACTGATGGTGAACTTGAGCTCAGGAAGTCTATTCAAAGGGTCTGAATAGAAACAGGCCAGAGAACACCTCCCAGAGGGACCACAGAGGTCTGCCACGCTGGCCCTGGGTTTCTCAGTTCACAGGGCCCAGACAGGGAAGGCTGAGGGTCCCCATGATCAGGGCCCAGTGCCCCCAGGACTTGGAGACAGTGCCTGCGGTCCTGGATGCTCAGGTGGAATCCGCAGTGCCCCCAAGGGTACAGTGGCAGAGACAAAAAATATTCAGCCTTATTTATGGGAAACATTCTGAGCTTTTCTCGCCCACTTTCTCTTAGGCCAAAGCATCTCCAGCTTCTAGTGAATTGACGGTCTAGCTGGTCTCCAGGCGGCTAATAAGGCTGACACACCAAGGAGGGTGTCGCTCAGAATCACAAAAGCCCCTGTCAGGGGGATGGCATTAGGGTCAACAACGCTTGGGAAGCCCCTTCCACCCTGGGGTCACTCCAGAGCATCTCTCCCTGCAACGGAGAGAGCGCCATCCTCCGGCTTCCCGCAGAGGGGCAGCGGGGACACGCCGCCGGGCTCACTTCTGGAGAAGGCGCCGGAGGCTGGGCTGCCCAGTGCTTGGCGTCTCGGGGCTGGGCCAATCCGGAAAACAGTCTCTGCCGAGCCGAGGAAAATCTGGCACCTTTCAAAAGGCAGAGTAGGAAACAGGCCTCGGGCTATGGCAGAAAGAACACGGGGAAGCCCATTTGCAACAGCTTTCCAGAGCCGGGACATTGGGTCCCAGGACTGGAGGGCGAGGGAGGGAGCCTCCGGTGCAAACGCCAGAGAAACGCAGTGCCTGCAGCGGACAGCCTCCCGCCCCCGGGCCCGGGGCTTGCAGCCTGGAGCCGTGGCGTCAGCCTGGGGAGAGGCCCGTGCTCCCGGGGACTTGGCATGTGCTGCCCTTTGGGACGGTGGCAGATTCCAGGAGCCACTCCGGATCTCCCGTTGACAGAGTCACTTTTCATCTTCCCTGCCTTCGGGCGCAGGCAAACGCGCACCCGGGCAAAAACCAGTTAATCACTACGCACATTTTATAATAAATTTTAACAATTTAAGAGTCTGGTACGGCTTTATTATAGTTTTTATTTCGCCACACTAATTCAGTGCGTAATAACCTGCCAGACGCAGAATTCATTTGACATATGCTCTGAGCCCCAAGATAATGGAATATGCAGAAGAAAAACCTTGGGTCCCACCCAGCCAGGCCCTCCCCCCTTCCCCGGGGACAGGGAGGGGAGCGGCTCTCCGGTTGCTGGAAGCGGAGGGCACTCTCCCAGCCCCAGCCTGGGGCCCACCAGCAGGCTCCCGGGGACTGTCTCCAGGGTGGGGGAGGGATGTCACGGTCCAGGCTGCGGTTAACAACAGCCCGACTCTGCCAGGATTAGTCTCAGAGCACAGCCTGCCCCACCGCATTCTTTGGATCTTTGGTGGCTAGAAGCGGGAGGGGGGGCGGTGTCTCATCTTCTCAGGGCTGGCAGCCGGCCACCTCCATCTCATTCGGGCCTCACCTTTGGGAAATGAGAGCAGCCCAAAGGGAAAGCTCCTAGGAGCCAGGTTCCCTGTGCTCCCTCCCTGTCACCACCCGCCAGCAGCGCTTCCCCTGCAGTGTCCCCGGAGCGGAGCGTGGCCCCCTAACCAGCAGCCTCTGTGTGTGTCACCTGGGAAGCTATTAGAGATGCAAACTCTTGGCCCATCTCTGTCCCACTGAATCTGAAATTCTAGGGTGGGGCCCAGGGAATCTGGATCTTCACAACCCCTCGGGTGATTGGATGCTTGCTGAAATAAATCTGAGAAACGCTCAAGTTTGGGAGCTCAGAGGGAGGACTCTGGAAATGCCTGCTGAAGCTACAGCCAAGGACCTCCCCACCACCACCCCCTGACCTGGGGCTCAGCTCTGCCACTGCGGGCTCTCCCTCAACGGGAAGGCTTGGGCCTCAGTGTCCTCATTTGGAAAATAAGGACACGCGGCCCCTGCAGCCCTGACATCGCGGGACAGATGGCTGAAATCAAGTCCAGCGGATCCCACAGTGCCCTTCCCTTTAGGGAGAGGCCCAATTGGATCACATCCTGTGGGAGCCCCCACAGGGAGTGCGGTTGCTAAGGGCCATTTGGCTTCGGGGAAAAAAAAAAAGAAGAACAATAGCAAGGAGAGAGGTCCACGATCAGAAAAAGTTAGAGGGAGAATCCAAGTTAGTGGTTGAGTGTGAGTGTGGGTGTGAGTGTGTGTGTGTGTGTGTGTGTGTGTGTGTGTGTGTGTGTGTGTACAGTATGAGAATCTATCTAGATACTTGCTTCTTTTTCTTTCCTCTCCCCTTTATCTCTCTCCTCTCTGTCTTGACTACCTATTTCACCAAGAGCATGATTCCGTCTCTGCCATTCTCCTGAGAAATAAACCAAACCCTTCTTTGGGTTTTGCAACTTTCACTGCCTAAAACCCTCTCCTTCCCATGAGAATGGACCTTCTAGAAATAGAGGTCTCAACTCAGAGCCATCACTTCAAAGCTCCAAGTCTATTCTTGTCCTCCCACAATGTGGCTTCTGCCTCCATCACTCCAGGAAACTGGGCCAGCTGCCTCCCACTTCCCAAGTCCGAGGGGCACTCCCCGGCCCCTGCCTTGCTTGGTCCCTCTGGCATTTAACACACCATCCTCTGCAGGTTCTACCTTCTGACTGTCCACAATCAGACTTCAAATGATCTAATCAACTGCCACACTTTGCCCATTTTTATCTTTAGTTCCTAATTTTACATTTCATTACATAAACACACATGTGTATAAGCCATCCAGAATATGTTATAGAAATAGCCAAGGTTGTCAAATGATTGCATTGAACAAGGACCTGATTAAATATTTCAGTAGCAAAAAAAAAGAAAAAGAAAAAAAGAAAAGAAATAGCCAAGGTATAGTCTATCTAATTTTTTCAGTGGCTCTTAAATAAAACCCCAGGAAAAGAAATACTCTTTGAGAATTAAATTCCAGAAAAGATGTTTCCTTGAGGAACTAGCATATCATCTCCGGAGCAATGAAACTCAAAAAGTAATTCCCAGAAAGCTTGAAATAGGGAAATTGATCATGTCGGCCCTTGTGGAGAGTACTGACTAGAAATAACCACAAAGGGAGAGCCTGGGGTGTGAATTATGTCCCATTTCTTGCTCTGGGTGCTGGTGAAAGAGTGTGTTCAGTTTGTAAAAGGTATGGATCCATGTAATCATGATATGAAAAATTCCTGGATGGTTAAATTTTTAAAGGAATTTCCTTTTACTGACCAGGAAGTTGGGATCAGATTGGTAACTCAATGCACCTGTTGACCTCTATTTACACATTTTATTTTTTCTGACCTTGCTCTTCTATTCTAAATTGTATTTTTCTTTAGCACAGAATTTTTGTGCTTGCTTTACAATTACATATTTTATATCCCATTATTCATCCAAAATGCTATCAAAAATGGTTTATGGAAGTAGAAATAAATAGAAAGGTAGAAATAAATAGAAATTCTTTCAAGTAGATGAAGTCTATTTTTGTGTGTGTCCACAGCCTTCTTGCCTGGCATATAGTAGTTATTTAATTAACATTGAAAGAAAGAAACGTTTATCTGTAGAGGAAAAGAGAAAAACAGGGTAAAAGCAATGAAGCACTTAGGAGTCAAGAACAGGTTATTTTTAAGATGAGAGCGAGCCATCTGAGCAGGTCTCCAAGGAGGTGGGAAGAAACCATGAGAAAAGGATTAAGTTGAAAGTGGGGAGGGTGATTTGTGAATCTTGTTCCCAGGAGAGGAGAGGAGATGGAGTACAGGAAGGGGGTAAATTGTCTTAAACAGAAGAGACACTCTTCTTCAGTCTCCACAATTGGCTTCGCCTCCTCTCTTTAACCTGTAAATAGCTGTAATGCCTTAAAATCCAGCCCTTAGTCCTCTCCATCCATAACTCACCTTCTGGTGATCTCATCTGAAACAGCTTTAAACACCGAGTGTGCTCTGATGGCTCCTAAGACTCTGTATCCAGCCCAGATCTCTGCTATGAACTCAGGACTGCCTACTCACCATCTCTGCCCAAATGCTCAAACCCTTCTTGAAGTTAACAAGAGAAACATTGAATTCCTGATCTCCCAAACCTGCTCCACCCCCGTCATCCCCATTGGAGGCCAAAGAAGCTTGAGTCATCCTTGACTCATCTCTTTCTCTCACACAACTATCCAATCCATCAGCAAATTCTGTTGCCCTCATCCTGAAGGAAAGAATGAAAGAAGAAAGGAAGGAAGGAAGGAAGGAAGGAAGGAAGGAAGGAAGGAAGGAAGGAAAGAAGGAAGGAAATTAAAAATCTGAATTCCTAGCACTTTCCACACCTCCATTGTTCCCCCTGATATCCCCTCACACTGGGGTTTTTTATGTACCTCATAGCTGGCCTTCTTGCTTCCACCATTGACACCTACAACCTTTTTTCAGCACAATAATTAGAAGAACCATTTTTAAACGTCTCTCCTGTGTTCCCAACTGTACTTCTCTCTTCCTTGTCATAGCTTCTACCCGTCTCCCAGGGGCACACTGTCTACTTTTGGTCCCCTGCTCCGGAACAGAGCTGTTTGTCACTCTCAGGCTGGTACCCCCAGCCTGGAGCCAAGGAGACCCTAGTGAATATTAGGTGGCAGTGATGCTATTTGTTGTTATTATTATCGTTATTTTGATATATATTTATTAAATCAATGACTTTCCCCAATAGAAGTGGCTATAAACAGACAGACTTATTGATTAATTGATTGATATATTGATTGAGTTGAACGTGCCTCCTTCCAACTAGAGCTGTTTTCTGTCTCTCTTCAGAGCATGAGGAAGGGAAGGCAGCTGGTGGCCAGGGAGGCAGTGGTCCCCTGGACTCTCCTCGGCAGCCAGCCGGGCCCCAGGGGCACTCCAGGAACCCACAGGCACCTGCGCAGGTCCTTGTGCAGGAGATGTTTTTTATTACAGTTCTCAAGAGGATATATTTTAGCCCGAATGTATTACAGTCATGGGATTCTTTGATCTGTCTGGCTCAGTTGTATTTCTTAAATGAATTGAGGGAGAAGTGGTTTTGCTTAGTCATTAAAAATCACCTATGTTGAAGGTTAAATGTCCACAGACCTTCGTGTATAGATGCTTTATGCAGTTTCAGCCCCACATTGGGTCCTATGCTCGCCATCGGGAGAGGGTGAGGACTCGGAAGAGGTTGCCCCCGCCCCAGAGAAGTCGGGGTCCAGGGCCAGTGAAGGAGCCACTGGACCTCTCTAAATGGTGCCCCCCTCCCCGATAAGGTTTACTTAACATAAGGCAGAGGCTTACAGTTGGAAGGGGGGAAAAATTATTTTTGTGTCTCCTGTGTGCACAGACTTTAGCTAAACTACTCCATTTAATCCTGACAACTTCACCACATTACAGATGAAGAAAGTGAGGCTCAAGAGGTGATTAGGTAACTGGGTGGGCCACACACAGTACGGGGAACTGAGGGCCAATGGAGACCTGTCATTTCCCCAAGGCCATGCCCTTCCCACTCCAACACCCCGGTGATGGGAGCACCGCCAAGGCCGCGGACAGAACACCCGGGGACCACGAAGCCACCACGTCGCCAGGTCTAAGCAGACTCCATTAGGATCTGCTCACAGCTCCCTGAGAGCCAGCAGCCATCCAGTAAATGAAAAACAAAACACATACATACATCATTAAGTTGCAAAGAAAAAATGGACACAAAGGAACAGTCTACTCCTTTCCCAGCTGTCCCCAGGTCCCACCAGTCCAAGGACATGATCACACAACAGTGACATCACCCCAGCCTCTCCCTGCCCCCCGGGGAGGGGTTCTGTGAAGCCCCGTTTCTCTGGCGGAAGAAGGTGTTGACCCTTGAGCAATAGCACCTGGAGAGGCAGGGGGCCCAGGACGGTGGGTTCCCCAGAGGGTCGGGGACAAGAGCTATCTATGAGAGGAGCTCCCGGGTTGGGCCCTCCACCTATGAGCTCAGGTCACCCTGCTTCCAGGACCACAGACCTACTCACATCCCCAACCCCAGGCGTGAGCCCGACCTCACTGAGCCAGTCCCAGACCCGCTGGGAAGCAAAGCCTGGAGGAGCGCACCCGCCCAGAACGCCACCTCCCACAGGCCTGCTCTCCTCGTTCTGCTCGTTCTGCTCGGGGTTCCCTCATCCTGCCTCCCGATGGCCTCCCCCCCCTCCCAGGCTGCCTCCCTGGGCACCGATCACAGAGTCCACCGATGGGCACGGTGGTTAGGAATGCCATCAGGCTGCGACTAGTCTCCTAACTGGAGCCACAGCTGAGAGTTCATTATTCTGAGACTTGGAATCACATGGAACCGGTGGCATCTGGGAGGCAGACAGGCTGGCTTCCGGGACATTCATCAGAGAAAGTTCCCAGCCTTATGCTAGCGGGGGGATTGGAAAGGGTCCCGCACACCGTCACTACTGTTTGTGTAAACAGCTCAGGATCGGGCTGGCGGGGACTTTGGGGGGGAAGCCCCACTCCCGTGAGCTGTGTCTTGGCTCAGATCCCTCCCACAGCTCGAACAGCAATGTTCATCGCCCACGGTGTCTGAAAGCCCCTGGGAAAGTCAGTCCAAGTGCTTTCCCTCCTAAGCTACGTCCCTGGGGGGAGAGGGGGCAGGTGGGAGCCTCCTCTCAAGGCGCACGGACCCTTGCTCTGGGCCCGGGACTGCTATTAGGGCGATGAAATGGCTCCGCTGCCTCGGCCAGGCCTGGCTTTCAGGGACATCTGTGAAGTCGTGTCAAGCTGACCGAGGGGAACCCTTCCTTCGGGTAAGACTCAAGGGGAGCATTCATTTCCCCGGGAGGAAGCCGTGGGGGCAAAAAACAAATCAAAGAAGGGTTTGCAGAGAGATGTTCTCTGGGCTCCGGTACAATTTGCAAAATGCAATGTAAAAAAAAAAAGAAGAAGAAGATAAATCTCTCCCTCTCTGCCAGGCTAGAGCAGATTTCCTGAATAAAAACAACTCTTTGCAACAGAACCTCAGACTCGCCTGGAAGTGAGTTTCCTCAAAAGGCACGGGGAAAGGGGTAGGAATTCCTGAAATCCTGCAGCAAGCACTTTGCCGAGCAGCCTTCAGAGGACAGGGGAGGGAGGCTGGGGGACAGGTGCTCCTGCCGGGACCGGAGAAAGTTGTACGCGTTTCCCAGTAACGGGCACAGCCGCACATCTTCAGAGCGACCGGAGGCAGCTCATTGATTCCAGGAGCCAGTCGAGTCAGGGTCATGCCCTTTTCACTCTAGCCTGAGGGAAGGGGCCCGGCCAGGAGGGAATGGTGTAGCTTGAGCCCGAGCTTGAAGAAACATCTCTCCTGGCTCCTTCAAGCCCCCGGGCAGCCAGGACCGAAGCGAACACGTTGGGAGCTCCCTCCAGACCCCCCGGCCCCTCCCCTTCCTCGGAAACCCATGAAAACTTGATTTGTCTCAACTGAACGCAAGCTGGGAGATTGGAGAGGAGGCAGAGGGGAAGGGGGAAAGGGAGGGGAGGGGGGGGCAGGCAGCATCCATGCAGTCGGTCGGACTATTGATTTTGAGCCACATAAGCCCCAGAGTGCCATCGATAAGGATCATACCTCCTGCTGATCTCGGGGGAAATTCTCCAAGATCCATGGCTGGGAGTTAAGGAGGATCTCTAAGCCTTCGGGAAGGAGCAGAGCACTGCAGCTCCTCGGAACGATGGACCAGGGCGAGCTTTAATTAACAGGGTCTGGTGCCTCTTCTTTTTTGGTAACTGAGCAGATTTAAAGGGCTAGAGTCCCAATTTGGAGGGTGCCGGTGCTGCTCTTGCTGCTGCCGCGGCTGCTGCTGGAACAGCGTCCTGCAGCCCTCACTTCAGCGGGGAGACGGAGCCGTGAAGGTGGAGGAGTGCAGGCGGGAAGGTCGTGGCTGCACAGTGCGAATCAGAACCTTCCCACAGGGCATCGTGGTCCCGGGCTGCCTCCCGGGGCAGCGAGAAAGGCGGCTTCGGGGACACCCTCTCCAGACTCGGAACGGATGGACGGCGCCCCAGGACGGAGTGGTCTCTGCTGTGCTCCTCTCCTGGGAGCACTGCTGGGTGACAGCCACCACGTAAGGTGATGCACACGTGCCTCCCCTTACACACACACACACACACACACACACACACACACACACACGTCTGCCCATGTACCAACCTACTTACCCATGTACACACACACTCATATGCTTGTCCATGTGCACATACAAGCCTGTCCACGCACATACACATGCCCACCTTCCAAACATCCAGATGCAAAGGCACCTGACCTGCAGCCAGCCAGACGCCCTCCCCAGGCACCTGTTTTAACAGGTGGAGCACCCAGAGACATGGCTGTGACACAGGGCGCGGCCAGGAGGGAGACCACACGTGTGACCCTTCCCCTCCTGGGCCTGGATGGTCTCATTTGTAAGACGGCAGCTTTTCGCTAAACAGCAACGCTCTTAACAGAAAGAGGAGGCGAAGGTCGAAACACAGACCTCAGAAAGCTTGCTCTGAGCTTAACCAAGTCTTGGCTCCTGGGGAGACACCGCAGAGGGCATGTGAAATCGTCCCGAGGGCCTCGGAGTGAGCGAGGCATGGAGTGGGGCACACACTCCCCCATCCAGCCTCTGCTCTGAGAGGCGGGGCCTGCGTGCAGCCCACTCAGACTGGCCGAGGTCAGAGAGAGCCCTTTCCGGCTGACCTGAGGCAAAATCACTGAGCAATACGGTCTCTCCCGCCTTTCCAGCAAAGCTCTTTGTGTCTACTTTACCCTTGCCTGGCATCGCCCTCCCTCCCCTCCGACGCCAGTCCTCACATCCACTGGCAATAAAAACCTTGTCAGCGAAGAATCTGCCACCGCCCATTGAGACATCAGTTCAGTGTAATTTCCTGTCTCCTTCTCCCGAGAGGCGTGCATATGGCGTCCTCTCTTGCCTCAGAAAGTGCGTAAGGAAAACGGTGAGCTCGGGGCTGGGGCGAGGGGCGGATGTGGGCCTGACACAAAGCGTTCCCAGACTCACCACCCCGGCGCCCTGTGGCTCCTTATGGGCCTCTCCCGGGAAGTGGAGTTGGTAGAGGCCGGCATGGCAGAGATGCCCAAGAACCACTGGACAAGGAAACATCTGGAGGGGAATTCCAAGCTCTGTTCCTACTGACTGACCCCCAAACCCTTGGGATCTCTTTTCCAGGTTCATGAATCAAGTTCAGTCCCACAGCTCTCAGACTGACAACGAAGACAACATTCACGTGGGAAAGAACAGCAGCCTGGCCGCCGTTGCTTAGAGTGAATGGAGGTCTCTCCCCACGTTACTACAGCTGACGCCAGGATGGCCTGGAGGGCCCTTGGGAGCTGGTCCTGGGACCCTCCATGGGCCTCCGTGCCCCGTAAGTCTTCCCTCCTCTCTCTGGGGCTCCTCAGAATAAAGGGCTATGAACCCAGAGAGCAACAGAAAGCTGGTGGCCTAGGCAGCTCTGCCTCAGCCCCCGCCGAGTAAGGGAGAGGGAGGCTGTCAGCCTCAAAGACGTGCCCTTGAGGGCGTTCCGACCTCTCCAAGGTCAAACTGAAGAGACCACACCCAGAGAGAAGCAGGCACTCCCTCCCCTCCATTCCAAGGTCCACTGTTTGCCCCCTTTAATAATGGCCTGCCTCTTCTCCCGTGATTGACAAGGGGGAACGTCCACCTCTTCATTCCTATCTGCGGGAGCTTAACTTCATTGGACTTGTACCAGATAAGCTTATCAGAATACAACCCGGGAGGCCTAATCTCCGGGTAAGGTAGGAGTGATTTGTGGGGCCTTGAAAGGCGCCCGTCCACAAATCTGCAAATCTGCTTTTGCAACTCCGGGTATTCTCTGTGCCTCTTCGGCTGGCTTCCTGCTGGTTCAGCCAAACAGGGGCTCAGAGGGAGCAATGCCGGCCATGAGGGAGGGATGCCGCAGAGGATCCTTCTAAGACCAGCCTCACTGCACCCCCTTCCACGCCCAGCACCAGCTCTGCCCTCCTAATAGCGGTGCTGGCAGCAGCTAGCTAGGCTATGGCCCTCGGTGGTCAGGCCACCGGCCGTGCCAGGGTCCACCCCGCACCCTCTGCCCCTCAGCATGGCGATCCTGCTGGGCTGACGGCTCCCTCGGGGGTCTGAGTCATCAGCACCCCCAGGGTTCCTTCCTAGGCCAGATGAGACCACTTCTCCTCTTCCGTTCCCCGGGGCTGGGGACAGAAGCTGTTCTGCAATTATTCATTGTTGGGTTATTTCCCACTTTGCACGTCCAGTGTAACTAATTCTCTGCCTAAATGCCATCTGTTTGAAACATGGAATGTGGTTTGTTTTCCTGACTGGACAAGAATTTTCCAAATTGGAGTGTTCTAATAGTCATGATCAAGCCATAATCAGAACATTTTGGCACATGTCACCTATTTTGTCATATAAATGTTAACAGATTACAAGAAATTACAAGAGAGAGTAAAGTTTTTTAAGTTCATTCTGCAGGTCGGAGCCCATTGGCACATCCTCATATTACGTGTTTGTTATTTATTACACCACATTTGCAAGTATCAAAAAGAAAGAGAGAGAAAAAAAAAAGGCTCCCAGGCTAAATTTAGATCAAAACAAAAGAATCCTAAGGCATCATTGAGGAAGTCAACCTCGAGAGACCTGAGCTGAATGCCAGCCCAGCAGGGAAGGACTCTGGGTAGCGTGCACATTGCCATGCTGCCTGTTAGTTAGCTTTGTTAGGTGCGTCAGGTAAATGTTAATACATTTCACTAATATCTTGGGACTTGGGCAATGTAGGATATTAGGCAATTGGAGAGCCTAATAAATCTCTCATTTCATCCCCTGGGAGTCTATGTTCTGGAACAACCCGCCGAGGACCCCTGGGCAGAGCCTGGACAAGGTGCCCTGGGCTGGGGGGTTCGAGGGAGGACCCTGGTGCCTTCTCCTCCACACTGAATGCCTGACGATGAGACCTGAGAGCAAGCTGTGGTCTGACATCTGCCCAGACACAGATGGAGAGGGCAGCAAGGCCTGCTTTGAGCAAGGCCCTGTCCAAGCCGGGCAGGCGGGGGGGGGGGGGGGGGGGGGGGCGGCGCACGACTCTCTGCAAAAAACAGACAGGAAGAGCCACACAGTGGCCCTGCATGGCCGTGAACTTTCTGGCTACAGGGGTCAGACCCTGCCCCCTCGCCTATGTCCGGCTCTGCCTGGTGATTAGCAAGCCCTCTTCCTCTTGGGAGGCTGCTATAGAGTGGGGCTGCATAAAGGCAAATCACAGAGAGCAAAATCGTTCCCTCCTTTGCTGGCAGGGGTAAGGATGTGGGGAGAATGGGCAAATGTTTTTGCCGGCCCAGCCAGCGTGGCTCAGTGCTTGAGCGTCATCCCATGAACCAGAAAAATCATGGTTCGATTCCCGGTACATGCCCGGGTTGCAGGCTCAGTCCCCAGTGTGGCAGCCAATCAATGATTACCTCTCATCATTGATGTTTCTCTCTCTCTCCCTCTCCTTTCGTCTCTGAAATCAATAACAATATATATTTTTAAAAATGTGTTTGCAGTCCTTCACATCATCCTCTCTACCTCTTTCCACTCTCCCGGGACGTCACATGCAGCGGGATCAGCGTGTGCTGCCTGCACGTCTGGCCTTCACAGTCCTTCCTGTCCATTCCCGCTGCAGCTGGCTCCACTCGAGCCCTCTTATCTCTCATCTGCTCTCCTGCAAGAAATTTCTAAATGGATCCCCTACCTCCCTCCGTTCATAAATACTTCCCGGTGTCCTGCCAGGTACCAGAGATACGGTGGCAAACTGGGAAGATGAAACCCAGCCCCGGAGGAGCTCAGGAGCTGGCAGAAAGACAAATGTCAAACAATTGCAAAGGAGACAAGGACAAAGAACAGGACGTGCAGAGTGCTCCCGCCGAGTCTCATCGTAGGACTGACTTACTCCGGGGGAGCCAGGGAAGGCGCCCGAAAGGATGGATGGGAAGGCTGGGACCTGGGAGATAAGTAAGTGTTGATGTTTGATGGAGCAGAGATTGCTCTCGACCGACAGGACAGGCTCCGAGGCACGGAGCAAGAGTGGAGAATGGAAGAAAGCCAATGCCAATCAAAGAGAGACCGATTCGTGGCCAGATGAAGAAGTGAGCAGAGGCGTTCGGGAGGTCTGCGGACGTCATGGTCAGGGAGAAAGGAAGCTGCTGCTGAGCTCAGTTGGATTGCGACATAATGGGAGAGGCACGTTCACAAAAGAGCCTCATCCCTATGGGAGCGCTGAAGAATCTGCTGTACATTGAACAAGGTTTACAATCAGGCCAGTCCTTCTAAAATACAAAGCATTTGCTACCCATGGTGTTTGGAATAAAACCAAACTCCTTCATCTCCCAAAAAGGCCTTTTTTAAAGCTGCAGACCCCAATCTACCTTTTTAAAAAAAAAAAAAAAAATATATATATATATATATATATATATATATATATATATATACACATATATTTTATTGATATTTTACAGAGAGGAAGGGAGAGAGATAGAGAGCCAGAAACGTCGATGAGAGAGAAACATCAACCAGCCGCCTCTTGCACACCCCCTACCGGGGATGTGCCCGCAGCCATTGTACATGCCCTTGACCAGAATCGAACCCGGGACCTTTCAGTCCACAGACCGACGCTCTACCACTGAGCCAAACTGGCTTCGGCCCAATCTACCTTTTGTTACCTCTCATCTCTGGGCCTTAGCACATGCTGTTCCTCCAGCCTGGAATATCCTTCTTTGCTACCTCAGTGAACTCCTACTTATCCATCAAGGCCCTACTCAGATGTCACATTCTCTAGAACCAACGTTTCCCCTACCACCTCCTCCTCCCAGGCAGAAAGGGGAACCCACCTCTCCTATAGCAATGTTTCCTCCCGCATGACTGTCTCCCACTCTGTAAAGGTAATGGCAGGTGTCCTTTACTTCTTCTCAGTTCCTGGTATAGGGTGGTGCCACAATAAGTTCTGGTTAAAAGGAACTGAAGAATATATTTCCATATTGATAAGCTAAGTGATGTAAAATGCAAAATTTATAGAACTCACACCCCTGACGTTCTAATAAAGTCAGCAATCTGTAGCCATTAATGGTCTGTAACCCAAGGAAAGTCTGTTCAATAAATATGAAATTGTCTTATTTGTTAGAATAATACACAAAATAATACACAAGTCATCATTTCTTAATTTTACCATTTTCCTCACATTAGTCAAATTTTCTAGAGTTGTTTCACTGTGTCCCTACCCACAGAAGTAGACCAGCCCAAATGCAAGAACGAAAGGCCTCCTGGGACAGGAAGGGGGGAGGCAGGGGAACTGCTCTGCTAGCCTTGCCCAGGAGTTGCTAAATCAAAAGAAATGTGTAAGATCCCAACTTAAAGAATAAGAGGTCCAGCATAGCATGGCTTCCCTGTGCATGAAGTACAGGTGCACAGGGCATGGAGCCACCACCTTAAGTCAAAGCACCAGCTCACAGCCTCCTCCCATGAGGGTAGAAAGAGTCCTCCTCATTCCACGTGTGATAAAGTGGAGAACCTCAACAGTCAAGCTATGAGATTCTCATTCCATGAGGACACATTGGATCAATTATATAAATGTAAAGTCTTGGTCAAAATCCCCTTGAGTCCAGATCTAACTTCTTGATCAGCTCTTAGGCCCTGTTCTCTGACACATCCGGGGTCAGGCTCCATGGCCACATTTACCTGGAGGATGTGGATTTAATACAGGCGACATTCCTCCGCCAGCTGCATCCCCCACAGCAGAGCACAGAGCTCTGCCTTCGTGAATCACCCGCGAATCTGGGTTTGCTCTGTGGCCCAAAGACTTGCAAATAATAGAAACAGCACCCTGTTTTGTTCTCTCCAACCATCTCAGACTCCTCTCTCCAGTTCCCCCCTCTTTCCTCCTTCCTTCTCTCTACCCCATTCGTGAGAGAGTGGCATGAACTGGACAGGTGAAGGATAAAAATGTCACTAGTGAAATCTGTTCCCAGAGCATGGTGACCTCTGGGCCTCAGGATCCCCCTCTAAATCCAAACACAGCGGTGCAGCCTGGGCAGACATTGGCTTCCAAGCTGCATGCTGGCTAATGCTGCAGCCCTCAGAGGTGGGGAGGCAGGGAGGCAGGGAGGCATCGCTGGGTGAATTTCCTAGAGGCCATGAGCAGCTCACAAACAGCTTGATGAATGACCTTGCTCCATCCACCTGACCTTGGCCACCAGCACAGCTGGCTATGCCCTTCTGCAAGGCTCTCAGAATAGATAAAGTGGCCCCAGCAGGGCACTCTGGAAAATGTATATTTTGAATGTCAGTGTCATTTCCTTAAATCATATTGCTGTCACTTGGCAAGGCCATCTACCGGAGCTCAAAGGCCCAACTTCCTCTCCTTATCTCTTAGCCAGAAGAGATGCCAAACTCAATGATAAAACCATTGGCTTCTAAGAAAACAAATCAGTCAGACAAGCTGTGTATAAAATAAAGACACAGCTGAGACCAGCAGAAGCAAAGGAGAGGTATGTCCTTGGCTTCAGAATTCTGGGTCCAAACACAGAAAACCCCACTGTGGAGAAAGAGCAACAGTCAAGCTATGAGGTTCTGGGCACAAGGCAACCCTGCCAGGGGTGTGAGTAACCCCCAAACAGCCCTAGAATCCAGGTCTTTCTGGCCAAGAGATGGAGCTATGCAGGGAGGTTTGAGTGGGGTAAGGGATGGGACAGCCAGAATGCTCAAATCACCCACTCTCCTCCCCAGACCAAAAGACCCCCATGTGGTTCACTCCAGCCTAGCCACTTGTCATGGTCCACTCTGAGGTTGGACTGGATTTATGTTTTCTCTGGCCAGAGTTCTTATTCATCCCCCGTGACTGCTGCACTCCCAGTTCAGCCAATGCTTCAGAGTCCAGGCTACCAAACCCAAATATCCTGGACAAAGCACAGCAGGCAATCTCAAGGGCCTCCCTCTGGTCTTTCCAGAATGAGAATTCGGGGATCAGAGTGCAGATGAGCATGCTCCTGGGTAACTTTTATTTGTTCTTCATGGCTCAACTCAGACATCACCTCATCAGGAAGTCTTCTGTCATGCACAAGGTTAGGCTTCTGTTCCCTGCACTCTCAAAGCATCATGTACTTATCGAGACTTATCACATTATATTGTAAATTCCTGGCCACCCCTCTGCTTTCAAACACATGCTAGACTGTGTGCTTTGAGCCCCAATGGGTTGGCCTTACTGGCCCTAATGCGAGGTTATAAAGTGACCTTCTTCATCTGCCAGGGGCCTGGGGACCCCCAGCCACAATTTGAGTTTTAATACATGGCCTAGGTCTATTTGTACCAAGATTAACATCTTTTTACTCACACCCAACCCCCTAATTGCTACAGCCTGGGAAAATGAGAAGTGAGAATTGAAAACAGGGCTCCCGAGGCCAAACCAACAGAAGAAGAGTTTGTAACGTCACAGTCAAGGTTGGGAAAGAGTCAGACACTCTTTCAGGATAATAAAGTCCAAAAAGTATACTAGCATAAAGACATGAATCTTGAATGCAGACCACTGAAGTCTGTGGGCATGAGATTAACACTTTCAGTATAGGCGACTTGATATATAAAGTACTTTGGGATGATCATAAAGGACCAGAAAGAAAAAGCATGCTCCTGTCCAGAGAGCAGGATCCTCTCCCTTCTCCAATCTGATTCTAGGTTCCAAGCCTCCCCTCACTCTCAGCAGCAGTAAAATGAACAGGGACTCTAATACATGTAAGGAACTGGGACACCCCAACCAAAGGAATAGCCCCAGCCTGGGGAAGGAGCAAAGCAAAACAGAGCAGAATGAGGATGGAAAAATAGGTCCAAGTGGGATAGCTGGTCAACCAAGAGGACATTCACGTGGGAGACAACACCCTAAATATCATCACTTGGTATTATGCAAGGGTTTGAGCTAATTCATTTTAGGCCACAATACCCACACCTCGGCTGATTGCCACCCCAGTTCTGTAGAGTTTAAATTCTATCACAGGGACCTGGATTAAAGAACAGACTGAACTTTTCTTGAGGTCGTGTGCGTGTGTGTGTGTGTGTGTGTGTGTGTGTGTGTGTGTCCACACGCAAAGAACTACCCGTCCTTCCCTTGGTCAATAACAGATACCCAAGACACCTATAGGGTCACCAATGAGAAGGTAAGGGGGTGTCTGGCAGAGGGCACTCAACCACATGAGAGTCCACAGACTAGTATCTATGGGAAACCAATGGGTCATCAGGCTTTTAAAATACAATATACAAAATGCTATAAAAGTTCAGGATGCTTTGAGGACACAGGGAAAGGACACGTTAGGGCTCAGAAAGGCTTCCTAGAGAAGGCGATGTCCGTGTTGAGCTCTGAAAAACAAGTAGAAATTAACCAGAAGCCATCCCTGCAACAGCCCCACGCCTGGAGGACAGCTGCTACAGGCCCTCCTGCTGGTCTAAGGTAAGAAAACAGTGTGGGGTCACACACTCGGATGTGTTACAGCCTGTCAATTCCCCTATGAGGCCCTTTTCACTTACCTGTGCTTCTGGATGGGTTCCCAAATCTTTCCCTGGATCTGCCAAAATGGTCCCAATTCTGATAGCTGGGCTGAGAATATAGATTTGCAGTGTCCGCATACCAGAGAGCCCCACTCCCGAGCTGCCCCCAGTCCGGCCCCTTGGAGCCCAATGAAGTTGTGCCAGACCCTGGCTAGGCTGCCTACTCCAACTGCAAGAGCGAGAAGAGAGCTGTGTACATCCTGGAGCCCAGCCAGTTCTCCGTGGCCAGACAGGCAGGTGGAGGAGGAGCTGGGAAAAACCTCCAGAGGGTCAGATTAACTCCCGAGAAGCTGTGGATACAGCAAGTTGATGGCACCTTCTATGCCCATGCAGAGCTCCTGCCAGGCTGGTGGGGTGCACCTCCTTCCCCATTCCTCTGGAGATGCTCCTGCTGATCTTCTATTTGCTGCTTCTCTCTGAGCCGGACCCCTTCCGCAGCACGCTCCGGTTAGAGTACTCTGCAAAGAGACGGGCTATTGTTTCACTTTAATCTTTTGTTAAATACAATTGCTATTGAGGTAAAACTCGCATTCCATAAAATGGACAATGCAGTGGCATTTAATACATCCACAATGTTGTGCAGCCACCACCTCTATCTGGTTGCAAAACATTTTCATTATTACAAAATGAAACCCTATATCTGTATTAAGCAGTTACATCCCATTCCCCTCACCCCCAGGTCCTGACAACCACAATTAGTATTCTGTCTCTATGGGTTTGCCTATTCTGGATATTTCGTATAAATGGAATCACACAATATGTAATTTTTTGTGTCTATTCTTTCACTTAGCATAACATTTCTAAGGTTTATACAGCATTTCATTCATTTTTATGACCAAATAATACTCCATTGTATATATACACCACAATTTGTTTATCCATCCATTTATTGCTAGACATTTGTTTTTGTGAGGATTTTTTCTAGTTTTGGTTATTGTATCATTGCTATAAAAATTCAGGAACAGCCGAAACCGGCTTGGCTCATTGATAGAGCATTGGTCTGCGGACTGAAAGGTCCCGGGTTCGATTCCGGTCAAGGGCATGTACATTGCTTGCGGGCACATCCCCGGTAGGGGGTGTGCAAGAGGCGGCTGGTCGATGTTTCTCTTTCATCGACAATTCTAGCTCTCTATCTCTCTCCCTTCCTCTCTGTGAAATATTAATAAAATATATATTTTTTTTTAAATTCAGGAACAGCTATTTGTTGGTTCAATTCTTTGGGGGTGGTAATCTAAGAGTAGAATTCCTGAATTATATGATAATTCTATGTCTAACTTTTTTTAGAATCATCAAAGTGGCTGAACCATTTTATGTTCCCACCAGCAATGTACGAGTTCACTTTCTCCGTATTCTTACTAACACTTTTCCTAATAGCCATCATTGAAACTGTGAAGTGCTGTTTCACTGGGAGTGTGATCTGCATTTCTTTAATGACTAGTGATGTTGAGCATCTTTTCATGTGCCTGTTGGCCATTTGTATATCTTCTTCATAGAAATGTCTTTGCCCATTTCCTATTGGGTTGTTTTTTGTGGTTGAGTTGTAAGAGTTCTTTATATCTTCTGGATACTAGATGCTTATTAGACATATAATTTGAAAATATTTTCCCACATTCTATAGATTATCTTTTCATTTACTCAATAGTGTTCTCTGGTGTACAAAAACTTTAAATTTTGAAAAAGTCCATTTTATCCTTTTTTGTTGTTGTTGTTACTTACACTTCTCTTGGGGTCATATCTAAGACTCCATTAGCAAATCAAAAGTCATAAATATTTACCCAAATGTTTTCTTCTAAGAGGCTTGTGGTTTTAGTTCTTATATTTAGGCCTTTGATCCATTTTGAATTTATATTTTTGTATATGGTGTGAGGTAGGGGTCCAACTTCATTCTTATTCATACAAATTTTCACTTGTACCAGCACCATTTGTTGCAGAAACCATTCTTTTCCCATTGATTGGTCTTAACATCCTTGTCAAAAGTCCATTGGCCCTAGATGTAGGAGCTTATTTCTGCATCATCAAGTCCATTCCTTGGTATAGCTATCTATACTGTGCTAATATCACACTGTTTTGATTACTATAGCTTTATAATAAGTTGTAAAATCTCTTTCCTTAATCTTCTCTAAACAGTCAAGGGGAAGTGGCCTGAATCAGTGCTCCTTTTCCTAATTGAATACATCATAAATAACACCTTACTCTAAAATGTCCTTTGAAACTATGGTTATAGCTCTAATCTGAAGTCAGAGTAAGAGGAAAGAGAAGGAAGAGAAAGAGCCGTAAGAGAATTGCCTCCTTCAGTCCTCCATGGAAAGCAGGGCATGGTAGAGTGAAAATATGGGCACAAGTGGGTTTCAAGCCCAACTCTGAAGCCAACTAGCTATGTAGTCTTGGGCAACTTATCCTCGCTGGCCCTCAGTTTTGTCATGTGGGAAAAAGCTGTTCTAATAACTGCATATGTGCAATAATGTATATAAAGCACCTGGCCCAGTGTTTCTGCTCAATAAATAGCACAAAATGGAATTGAAAAATGACCATGGAAACTTGGCATATCTAAGTACTTCATGATCAGATTTGCCTATTCTAAAAGGGTGTGCATTAAGAATAGATCTTTTGACTCAGGCATATCCTGAATCAGGCCAGGTGGAAGAGACAGCATTAGTCTTTTATATGTCCTTTCTTCCTTTGCTGTAAATGAGTTCCCTGATCAATTAATTTTGTAATATATATTTTATTGATTTTTTACAGAGAGGAAGGAAAAAGAATAGAGTTAGAAATATCGATGAGAGAGAAACATCGATCAGCTGCCTCCTGCACACCTCCTACGGGAGATATGCATGCAACCAAGGTACATGCCCTTGACCAGAATATAATCTGAGACACTTCAGTCTGCAAGCCAACGCTCTATCCACTGAGCCAAACCAGTTAGGGCTAATTAATTAATTTATTTTTAAATATATTTTATTGACTTTTTTACAGAGAGAAAGGAAGAAGGATAGAGAGCTAGAAATATCCATTAGAGAGAAACATCAACCAGCCGCCTCCTGCACACCCCCCACTGGGGATGTGCCTGAAACCAATGTATATGCCCCTGACAGAATGGAACCTGGGACGCCCCCAGTCTGCAGACCGACACTCTATCCACTGAGCCAAGACGGTTTCAGCTAATTAATTTATTTGTAAGTGTTATATGGAACACCATAATACTAAGCAATGCTTTCTGCAAAGTCCACACAAATTGTTGCTGTCAGAAGCTTGATGAGCAGGGAAGGCAAACTCCTATCCAAAATGAGGGTCTATTTCCATTTATAGCCCATCATTGATCCTCCCTGATGGAAGGGATAAAATACCATTCGTCATCCCATACTTCTAGTAAAGAAACAGGCAAGACAGAGGTTACAGGATTTTTTTTTCATTGCTTCCCAAAATTTCTTTTGTGTGAAACATCTCCAGATGTTTAGGTAAATCCTTAATTGGAGACCGATGAATTGGATCTCCTAGGAGGAGTACCCCACGAAGGGCCTGCAGGGCAACGAGCTTGAGCCAAGTGCTGCAGAGGGACTGCCAACAACCCGTGGGCATTTATCCCTGAGAATCCCTGAGGACACATGCCCACACCACCGCTGCTGCTGGGCACAGACCAGACCTGCCCTGCTGCTAGGGGCTGCTGGTGTCTGCACCACCATCACCGAAGTGGAGCCCATGTAGCCCCTCCCTCTGTGGGTTATTGCTTTCGGACTGAAGTTTGTCCAGGGAGCCTCAGAGACGTGCGGAGCCTCAGGTGCATGCCTGCCTCCAGCAGCAGCGGTGGCTGGAGAAGCTCATTCCTGAGCTTTACATTGGGGAGGTGCTGGCCCATCAAGTGGGGATTTCTCCCAACACAGGTTAGGTGGCCAACAGAGCGAACTAACAAGAATGACAGTTGCCCGCTGAGGGGGTGTCATAATGAGGTCCTATTTAGTCTTGGTAAACAGAATACTGCTCTTCTCCTCCCAATCTCATTCCAGTGAGGGCAAAGGAATTGGGCAAATAGAAACATAGGATATGACAGTGCCACCTGCCCTAGCCCAATCAACCATAGTCACAGAACCTTCCTACCTGCCATCTGAGCCTGGCATTTGCTAGGCAATTCGTCCTGTTGAATGAATGAATGAATGAGTGAATGAGATAATACAGGCAGATCTCATTCACCTTAGGCACAATATCTGCCACCTTTGGAATAGAGCCCCAGGACCTCACATATTCCTAAACCGTAGTCTTCCTCCTCTCACCTGTCCCCAAGCCATTGGCCAGATCTGAAAGATGCAGCTCTTGCCTTGTTTTCAGTTCCCCATTGAAATGTGACTTCCTGCAGCCTGAACACCTTTGCTACCTTCCCCATAGGGGCTGCACCCGCTGCCTGTATCCCTGGATGTTGGCCACCTGTTGGCGTAAGCCCTGCCTCGAATAGATTTACATCTAGCAACATACCAGGCGGGGTGCTACTACTGCTGTGACTTGGCTATTGCCAGCTGCAGAAAGCCCTGCCTGTCCTATCTGCTGACCCCAGCCAAACCCCAAGCACCCACGCTTAGCAAATCGGCTCCCCTGCCCATCAATCAGAGCTGCTGAGGTCCCAGGGTGCCATCGTGAGTTGAGACACCCCTCTTAATCCTCAAAGTAACCTTTCCCGCTATCTCAGGAGCACACTGGTGCCTTCTCAACGGGGAATCTTCTGTCTCAGGCTGAAAAAGCAGTTCTAGGCTTTCCTGTTCCATCTTCTTTCGCGGGGATTTTTGGCCGAAACACCCATGTCAAAGTATGACTTGCCAAAAGTTAACAATATGGTTCTCATGCAAATGCTAAAGGAATGCACATCAAAGATTTATTCAACTTGTCAATGAGAGAATCAGAGGGTTGGGTAAAGCTGACTCAAAAAGCATTTGAGGACCTGGGTATCTACAGGTATTTGAAAGATGTTAGAATAAAGTTGTTAGGTTAGATACAAAACTCGTAAACGTCTGATAATGCAATAAAACCATAACATTTGGACATATCTTTTCTATCAGACAGAAATCAATTGCCTCTCTACCAGAAAAAAAAAATCAAGTTAACATGTAACTCCACAATGTCTGGGGTTTTAATCAATGATGACTAATGAGTCAAACAAAGGTACGTTCCCCTATTAATTAAATATTGCTTGGAGGAAAACAGTGCTTCTGTGTGACATTGAAGGAAGATGTTTTCCTTTCTTTGCCTTATTTCCAAGGTTCTGACATTTTTCTTAACTCAATGGATGGGTTGTGAAGGTCTCCCTGAGCCCTAGGAAAGCCATGCTCTTATGAAGATGTCTTCAAACATGGACCTGCAGTGCTTAAAATCTGACAGGGATGCCTGGTTGTTGCCACGTCCTGGGCAGGGCACACATAGCCCTGCAGGCACCGCGCCCTTCACCAGCCCTCTTCTAGGTGCTTCTGCACATGCACCCGGAACTGTGGCCCACGCAGACCCTGAACTCACTGGTTGGACTCTTCCATTCTTGACTTTGCCTGAGCCTCATTATTTCCTGAACCTGAAATGCTCTTGCTCCACCTGTTCATCTGGATTACTCCTGTGCCGACTTCCTGAAATCCTTCCTTGACTTTCCCAAGCCTGGGGATTTTTTTAAATTGATATTTACAGAGAGAGGAAGGGAGAGGGAGAGAGAGAAACATCGATGTGAGAGCGAAACATCAATTGGCTACCTCCTACACAACCCTACTGGATATCAAGCCCGCGAATCAGGCCTGTGGCTTGACCAGGAATCAAACCAGCAATCCTTTGGTGCATGGGATGTGCCCAACCACCTGAGTGACACTGGCCAGGGCCCAAATTTATCTGTAATGGCTCCTTTGAGTACAGAGTTATAAAAGCATCTGGGGAACCATTTATTTTGCTACTATTCAAAATGTTAAAGGGCTCAGAGTCCAGCAACATTCAGGGAGTACGGTGCACTTAAGTATAATTATCATAGATGTAATGTGTCTCTACTTGCTCTTCAATGTGGGTCATTGATGGACAAAGATCCACAGGGGTAGACCACTGAGGAGAACAGTATGAAAAAAGGAAAGATGAGTAAGCACTGGAAAAGAACCAAAGAAGAGGCTATCAGGTTTAACACGCATAAAAAGACTGGGAGAAGCTTCCTGAGGCCATTGAGATGAGAGAGAAAGCCCCGCTGGGGGGTGAGAAAGCAAAAAGCAGCTGGAGACCAGGTCGAGCCTGAGTTCGAGGATGAGTAAGTTCCTTGGACACTCCGGTGTGCAGAGGCTCACTGGGTTCACTCCCCCTTTTCTCCAGGATTCCGGCTGAGAACACACCCAGCGGGTAGGCAAATGGATACCAGAGAATCATCCTTGTTAACGGACCACGTAGCACCAGTGACCCCGGGGAACAGGGCTCTCTGCTGAGTGGTTAGAGCTTCGCCATGGACCAGATTCCTAGTGGGTCTCCTCCTACCCTGCCTGCTTCGTGGAGGACCACGGGCCTGCCTCACATGCCCAGCTACTTCTCGAAGCTGGCCGCTGTCCTGGCCTCAGTGTGCTTACTCACGGGAGCCTGCGCTGAGGGGAGCCCGTGGACCCTCTTACCCATCTGAGGCAGACGGTGCAGACAGATGTGGTGGAATATTTTTTGTTTCTGAAGCAGTGACTCCACCCCTGGTGACATGGATCCATGACTGCTGGGCCCCGTGAGTACATCAGCCACGCCCCGCCCCAGGGGCAGGAATCACGCCAACACTCCTCCTCCAGGGCGCCCACCAGAGGGTGTCTCCTCTCTGGAAACACACAAAAAGGGGCAACCTGCCCCGCTTTTACCACAAAGAATCATCGTGGCTTCTCTAACTTCAGTTCAAGCACCCATGGCCCTGGACCCTGGGGCTTCGATATCCGACACAATCTTATCTGTAACTATCCCCGACTGGAGCTTTCTATTTCTCACTCACATTTTCCCATGCGGTGTCTCTCCCCGCCTGAGCCTGGTGAGCTGTGCAATGTGAGGTGTCAGGCCCAGCACAGCCTAACCTCCAGGAAGCCTCTTTCTATTGAAATGGCTGAATCCGAGACCGAAGCAAGATGGCGGCATAGGAAGTCTCCTGGGCCGCCATCTCCTCAACAATTTGGAAAAAAACAACAGATAAAATCGAAAGGGATCGCACCAGACCCACAGGAAAGCGGGCGAAATGGGAAGGCTACAACTAGACACAAAGCAGGACGCTGCTGCTGCCATGTGGAGTTTAAAACTACAGTGAAACTGAAATGGCTGGATCCCATCAGGCTGGCTCACCTGCAGGAAATGCACAACTAAATGCTGCTTCTTGGCTGTTTGCCCTCAGGGATCCCCTGCCTTTATTTGATCTTCCTGAAAGCTGGAGGAAACAACAAGAAAGGGGAGAGAGGACAGGGCAATAGAGTATGCTGCTAGAGTCAAGCATTTGAATGAGGATGAGTGGGAATGGCTTAGCCCAATGGGGAGAGGCCCTGTCTGGGGCCAGATCCAGAAAGCAGTTCCAACGTGGAGCCCCCTGACTGGGCATAGGTGCTGGCTCCCTCGTGGCATTCGGGCTGCATTCCCTGCAGGGGCCTCACACGGACCCTTTCTCGGCACCCCTCCACTCCAGGGCTGCTGGAATGTGTGCCCCAATGTTTGTTATATAACCTCAGGTAGCAAGGAGCTCGCACGTGCCTGGGCCCTCACACGAGCCGGCCTCCTGGCTCCCAGCCAGGGCTCCCTGGCAGCCAGTGGAGATCAGCCAGAAACACACAACTCTCTTTTGCATCTGTGCATTTTTAGGCAAAGGGATTGCAAGTAAAGCCTCGGAGATTAGGGGCTGAAGAAAGATTGAAAAAGAGACCATGACTTCTCCTGCCAAATAGAATGCACTGGAATCCTCCAGAAATGGTTTCGTCTACAGCAGAATTTCTTTCTTTCCTTTTTTTTTTAATTGAATTTATTAGGGTGACATTGGTTAATAAAATGATGTAGGTTTCAGGTGTACAATTCTGTAATACATCGCCTGTATATTGTATTGTGTGTTCACTGCCCACGTCAAGCCTCCTCCCATCACCACTTATCCCTCCTCTGCCCTCTTCTATCTGCCCTCACCCTCCGTTCCTCTGGTGTCTGTGTCTCTGAGGGTTTTTTGGGTGTGTGTGTGTGTGTGTGTGTGTGTGTGTGTGTTTGTGTGTGTTGCCTAATCCCTTCACCTTTTTCACCCTACAGTGTGGATTTCTACATAGATCTGATACCCAAGACTCATGAGAGCTTGGGAGTCTGGCAGGTCAAAGACCTTCTAGAAAACACCCTGTAACAATTAGGCAAGGAGAAAAGAAACAAAACCTGCCCATGCGGACAAAATGACTGGTAGAAAGTTCTCCACGATGTTAGGAGGGAGGGTTGTGACTGGGATTTTCATCTCAGCTCTGGCACTTAGCAGCGGAGCTGCCTGGGGCATGTTGTCTAACTTCTCGGACCCTCTGTTACCTTCTCCACAGAAGGAAATAACAGCATAGAAATAATACCTCAGAGAGCTGTTGTGAAAATTACATTACACAATGTATACAATTACACAGCAGGGAGCCTAGTACTTAAAATAATGCTCAAAAACGGGAAACTATTGATTATTGTGGCTTACTCGTGGTGAGACTAGGGGTAACTTTTTTCTTCTTCTTCTTTTCTTTTTTTTTTTTTTTGTTGTTGTTGGATTGTCCACATTTTGTACAATGAACATACATTGCGTGCTCTGCATCCCCCTGAGAAGAGTTCTCTCCACCCGGGCTCATTCAGTGAGGGTCCTCACAGGGTCTCCAGGCCTGCTGTGTGCAAGGAAGGCTTGCTTCTGCTAAAACAGCCACTGCTCCGCGCAGTCAGCCGCAATGGGGATGGGATGTGATCATGGAAACCACGGGAGCAGCCAGGAAGGCCGCCGCACACATTTGCATTGTTGTCTTCTCGCTAAGTGACCAAAGACCCAAAGAACATCAAGAGTCATATTTGTGCAAATAGAAAATTGGCTGCCCCCTGCACGCCCCCCACAGGGATCAAGCCCACAACCCGGGCATGGGCACTGACCGGTGATTGAGCGTTGACCTATGAATCAGGAGGCTGAGGTTCAGTTCCCAGTCAGTGCACATGCCCGGGTTGTGGGCTTGATCCCTGTGGGGGGCGTGCAGGGGACAGCCAACCAATGATTCTCTCTCAGCGTTGCTGTGCCTGTCTCTCTCTCTCCTTCTCCCTTCCTCTCTGATATCAACAAAAACATATTAAAAAGAAAATGCTGCGATGCCATTTCAGGCTATATAAAACTGCAGGTGTTAATCAGCTATATTCCCTCCCTGCAAATATCACATAACATAACGGAAAGAATTTCCCCTTAACTCAAATATGGGTCAAACCCCGGAGGCCACGCAGGAGGCTCAAGTGGTCAAAGGCAGCATCTCCGGTGCCCGGTCAGGCTCCAAGGCTGGGAAGCAGACACAGTAACCACAGCTTCTCAAACTATGACTATCACAAGCAGCAGGGAGAGCAGACAAGAAAGAGACATTTAGAGTTTTGCCACCTTTTCTGCTGGCCTTCAACGCTTGAACTACATTTTTATCTCCAAGAGTGTGAACCGCTAGCGCATGACATTTAGGATGGAGAATGGCCTTCCAGTTCTAAGCCTGGATTCCCCAAGGGAAGCGTGGCTTAGTGACTCACTCAAGGTCAGAGAGAACTCGGGGAGTGATCTTGGTCAATTCGCCTATCAGAGGCAGGACTGGAAGCCACGCCTCCCAACTCCCAGCCAGGGGCACTTCCTCTAAAGATGGCTTTTGCTCTTTCGTTGAGATTATTGGTCCAGAGTGCACCACCTTCTTGAAAGTGCTTGTTGCAGGAACTGTCCTGCTAATGGGAAGAAGGTAGGTCCTGGGTGCAAGTTGCGTGAGAATTGGAAGCGAAGCCTTGCTGCCTGCGTGCATCCTGGGGCTGCCGTTCCTCACGGCCAGAGGCTCTTCCAGGCCCCTCAATGCCAGCGGGGCTGGAGGGCTCCATGCCAACCTCCAGGTGAGCCCCCGTGGCTCAGTAGTGGGACTGATGATGAGAATGAGAAACTGACTCTCCTCCTGGCCTGGTCATTATTTGTGAAAGGAGACCACAGATGAGTCCCTCACAGCACCAGAGCCCAGGATACAGACCGGCTGCCCAGCGTCAGGAGAGTCGTGGCTCCCTGCTGGCATGTGCTGTCCAGGACACACGGGCAGTGATATCTTTGGTCCGTGGAATGCCACCATCTCATCTCCATCACAAACTAACACATTTTCAGAGACTAAACCAAGGGGATAACAAGATAAGTGTAAACATTTAGCTGAATGTTAAGAATTCTTTTTTACAACTCTGAGAGATAATTCACACACCACCCAATTCACTCGTTTAAAATACACAATTTAATAATTTTAGTATATTCACAAAATTCTGCAATGATCACCTCAACCTAATTTTAGAGTGTGTTTAATCAGCCCCCAAAAGAAACTCCTCATCCCTTAGCTGTCATCCTTCATTTCCCCAGCCCTAGAACACTAATTTATTTTCTGTCTCTATGGACTGGCCTATTTTGGACATTTCATAGAAATGGAATCATATGATATGCAGTCTTTTGTGACTGGCCTCTTCCACTTGGCATAATGTTTTCACGGTTCATCCATGCTGTAGATCAGCAATTTTCAACCTTTTTCATTTCATGCCACACATAAATTAATTACTAAAACGCTGCAGCACACCAAAAACTATATTTAATGCTGATATGATAAAATAAAATTGGTGTAATTTTGATTCATGCGCCCTGTACGGCTGTTGTTGTTAGCTGTCTTTTTTTTTTTTTTTCACAATTCAAGGGAAAAGAGGTCAGTGCCCATGACTAAATAGTCAGGTATTGCATGTTTTAAAAATGTATGCAGCACACCAGTTGAAAATCACAGCTGTAGATGAATTCTTCTCTTCATGGTTCTTACAGCATCTTTTCTAGATCTTGCAGTGCCTTCTGGGCCAGCTTCAAACACTTTGGTTGCTATTGTAAATCAGAATGAAAATAGATTCTATTTATCCAAGCTTTTAGGGAGCTAATCTAGGTCGCATTGTATTATTACTATCTATTTGTATATCTATATCTACAGCCACTGGATGCCTTAGCTTCAGGAATGTTTAGCTGTGTTCTATGGGTATAGCTTTCTCGTCATTTATATAAATCTAGGGCTTATTGCAAAAAGAAATTATCCCCCAAGTAACAGAGCCACGAAACTTGGGAAAACCTATTTCAATAGATGAATGTTCATGCTTCCCAGGATGCGCTACACTGCCCTCTGCTGAGGAGTATGCCAGGAAGACTGAAAATCAGAAGAATAAGAGACACCAGCGGGCCTGCTTCTGACAAGCTCACCTTTATTTGTTCAATTCCAATAACACTTAGAGGGCACCTGTGCTGTGTCGGGCACTGTGCTGGTAATAATGCAAACATGGGTGTGAGTCTTGTCCTCCAGGAACTCCTTGATCAGAGGAGAAGTTTGTTCAGTCACATGCTTAATGGGACTCCTGCTCAACACAACCTCCCCAACTACAGGAATTTGTTGAAACCAGACCCTGCCCAGGACACTTGTCTCTGGTGCCATGTCAAAGGCAACTCGAAGGGAGGCAGTAAATGTAAACAACCAGCACAGACTGTTAGAGCCAAAAAAAATTGGAGTGAGATTCCATTGTCCTTAAAGGTTATGGGTAACAAATCACCTTACAGCCAAGTAACTTAAAACAAAAATAGTAATTTATTATCTCTCATAGTTTCCATGGGTGAGGAATTCAGGAATGGCTCAGTTGGGAGGTTCTGCAGTCAGTTATCGGGGGTGGGGGGAGGGGGAAGCTGGACTCATCTGAAAGTTTGACTGCGGCTGGATAATCTTCCCAATGGCCCACTTACATAGTTAGTGGGCAAAATTGTCCTTATCCACATGGGCTTCCTATAGGACTGTTGGAGCACCCTCACCACACGAGGGCTAGCTTCCCCCAGAATGAATCATGCAAGAGATCCAGTTGTGATTTGCAATGTTTTCTATGACATTTACTGTATGCTATTATTCACACAGCCAGCCCCAATCCAATGCGGAAAGAGCCTATACAAGGAGATGAATACTAGGAGGCAGAAATCATTGAGGGCCACCTTGGAGGCTGGCTACCACCCTGCGATTCAGTTTTTCTTCCAGTTTTTACCCTGAAGGTCAAAGTCTGAAGTCCTATCTGTTGTTTGAATCCTCTCTTTAATACTCTGCCAGGTAGTCATCCAACCTCCACTTGAATCCCGTGGGCAGGAGTTCAAGGT
This sequence comes from Vespertilio murinus, assembly GCA_963924515.1. Classification (NCBI taxonomy): domain Eukaryota; kingdom Metazoa; phylum Chordata; class Mammalia; order Chiroptera; family Vespertilionidae; genus Vespertilio; species Vespertilio murinus. Next base: position 82,776,228 of record OZ004705.1, read on the forward strand.
CCTCCAACTCTGACCACCGTCCTCAGATAGCACTGACCCTTTTAGCGCTCTTTGAAGCTTAAGTCAGTTCCTCCTCCTTGGGAGACTTTCAAATACTTAAAAATAATAACTCTGTTTCTCCAATAAGCATTGATTGATACATACTCTGCACCAGGCCTGGTGCGCTAGCTGCTGGGATACAGCAGGGAATGAGATACAGTCTTTGCCTCGAAAAGCTTATTTTGATTTAGCTTCCTCAGTTTGTCCCAGCAGGCCATGACACACCGCATGAGCAAGGGACCCTTTATCTATCTTCTCTACACCTGTCCTCAGACAAAGTATTTCTCTTTTAGTTAAAACTCTTCTGGTACTAAAAAACAGAGAACAAAATTCAACTTGCCTCAAGAAACCAGATAAGCCGAAACCGGTTTGGTTCAATGGATAGAGCATCAGCCTGCGGACTGAAAGGTCCCAGGTTCAGTCCTGGTCAAGGGCATGTACCTTGGTTGCGGGCACATCCCCAGTAGGGGGTGTGCAAGAGGCAGCTGATCGATGATTCTCTCTCGTGGATGTTTCTAACTCTCTATCCTTCTCTCTTCCTCTCTGTAAAAAATCAATAAAATATACATATTTTTAAAAACAGATAAACATAAATGTTTATGGAATTGGAATTGTAAGGTTGCCTTGAATCTGAGACAAATATTTATTGTTCTTAAAATGTAATTTAAGAGACCTAAATCTGATGTATAGAAAGCAATGGATTTGTAAATATTGCTCTAATATCTAGCATCCTTCCTTAACTCTTATTATTAAAAACTTTTTAATAGACTATTTTAATTTTTCATATCCTCTGCAAATAATTTAAATTCTATTTCTTTCTTTTCCATTCATATAATTTTTCTTTTTTCTTATTCTATTGCACTTGTTAAGACTCTAGTGTAATGTGGAATAGAAGTAATGATACTACTTTATTTTTTAATTTTTTTCTTCCATCTCTAATAATGGCAGGGTAGCTTGTATCAGACAAAACTCACCTGCTGATGGCAATTATGGATTATAGACAAAATATTAAAACAACTGTACAATGGTCTTAGGGAGTAAGCAAATTTAATTATAAACATCATATATAAGAGAATGAACAAGCCTCCAAAAAGAATCTATACTAAAAATAACCTATACCTCACCGAAACCGGTTTGGCTCAGTGGTAGAGCGTTGGTCTGCAGACTGAAAGGTCCCAGGTTTGATTCCGGTCAAGGGCATGTACCTTGGTTGCGGGCACATCCCCAGTAGGGGGTATGCAAGAGGCAACTGGTCGATGTTTCTCTCTCATCGACATTTCTAGCTCTCTGTCTCTCTCCCCTCCTCTCTGTAAAATATCAATAAAATATATATTTTTAAAATAACCTATACCTCGCCACATCACAGTTAAATACCACATATAAACAGAGAATCTTACAAGAAGCCAGGCAGAAAGGACTTATTGCATTCATGAGGACTATCATGACCACCAGCTGACTTCTCACCTGGTAAACACAGACCAGAAAACAATGAAAGAATACTTTAATGTGTGGAAAGAAAATCCTGTCAATTTAGAAGTATTTAACTATGAGTGCAAAAAAAATATTTTTAGATAAATCTGACATAATTTGCTGTCAGCAGACTCACATTACAAAAAGTGCAAGAGAAAGTTCTCTAAGCTGCAGGGAAATAACACTATTGGAAATTTAAATCTAAAAGAAATGAGTAGCAGTGGAAGTAGTTAATATGTGGGCAAATATATACAAACAATTGTCTCTATAAGGAAGGAGTTTTAACACCTTTACTTATAACTTTTGCTGGAAGTTTCCAGCTTTCACTTTCTGAGCCTGTCTTTTGTGGGCCTCATGGACTCACTTGCAGAACACTCCGCTTCCTGCCTTCTCTTCCCTACCACCCCACCCCGCTTATATAACCTCCCCGTCCTTATTTATTTTATTTTATTTGCGACTTACTTAATTTATTTCTTAAAATTAAAAAATGCCTAAAGCAAACACGAAAAGCTGGTAGCCTATATTACTTCTGAGTAGTGAGGCACTGGCGTTATTATTTATTCTTTATGCATTTCTATATTTTAAAACTTTTGGTTAAAATTTTCCAATCATTTCCATTTCTGAGTCACTGTGTATGAATTCATTAGTGTTAAACACTTTTTTCAAAATAATAATAATCTGCATGAATAATGTATAAGGATGTTTATATAAAAACATTCAAAGGAACAATGCCTAAATTATCACTTTATCATGAGAAATTGGTTAAAAATAAAGTTCTGCATTTGTGATGAGAATAAGATTCATTAACAAGTATTGCCAGGACCTCTATCTTTTTTTTAATCTGCTGAAGACATTTCTGTCTTTCGTTTCTGCCCACACCTTCAAGAGGAGCTTTGATGACACCAAATCAGAAGGATGGGTAGAAAGATGCCATAACTGAAGAGGTAAAAGGCTCAGAGGTAAGTTGGGATAAAGAGCGAATAATCAAAGTGTTCAATATTGGGTGACTCTGGAATAGCTAGAGGTGAAAGGGAACTGAAGGAGAGAAGAAAGGACATTCTAAGAGCTGTGGATCTGGGCTATGAATGGATCCATTATAATATTTTTTAAGTCATGGAAGTAAACACTGGGATTATTTTTTAAATGTTGACTATTGTTTCTTTGTGGGTACTTAGAGCCTCAAGATTTATTTTAGTTACATGCTCATAAATTACTGCAATTTATCTTCCTGCTGTATTTATTGGGAGAAACCTTATAATATTGGGAGGCAAAAGGTTTAAATGTTCATTGCCCAGTTGCTTAGCAGAAATTATCTCATACAAATATAGTGATGGTAGATGTTTGACTTTAGAATCTTCAGAACATTGTATGTTTGAAGTCTGAAATTATGAGGTAGAAGTTCCTAAACATCTGAACACTTTGACATATCTTTCAACCTGTGACATCTTCTCCGCCTACTACAGATTATGTGTGTATTAACATATAGTGTCTATAACATATATATAGTTATAATTCAAACACCTTATCATGTCTCTATCAAGTGCTATTACACATATTCAAAACTTTGAAGTAAATTCCACCATTCCCCATTCCTGCTGCACAGAGGAAATACTTCTCTCCACTTTGCATCTGAGTATGTACATGTGTTTACTTTTACATTACAGAATCGCATAGTTAGCCTACTATTTCTTGACTTCTCAAATATTAACTACTGACTTTCTAATATGGAAGATGAGGATATAAATTCCTCATAAATCTTCCCTCATTCTCCCAATGTTGTTCCAGTATGATTTTTTATTAAATCAATATTCAGTGCTTATATAAGTACTAGAGGCCCAATGCACAAAATTCATGCAAGGGGTCAGCCCTCGCAGCCCCAGCTTCACCCAGAAGGTCGTCCAGACACTTGTTCTGCTATTTGGTCTAATTAGCATATTAGCTCTTCATTATATGGGATTATTATGGCTGAGGGCATACCATGGAAAACAAGTTTGTTTCTCTCTTATAAACATTATCTTTACTTAGAGTTAAGAATGATTGTCTCAACAGGAGGGTGAGGGCATGAGTGAGGGGGGATGGGAGGTAGTGGGGGAATAAGGACACATATGTAATACCTTAATCAATATATAATTTTTTTAAAAAAGAATGATTGTCTCATATTGTTTGTTTCCTACCCCTGTCAGCAATTGTATATAGCTGTAAACTCCTGACTATGAATTCTTCTAGGTGGCGAATGAGGGGCAAGGATTGGGATGCCAGCACCATTCGATGTGTTCCTTTGTGCTTAATCCCGCTGGCCCAGAGTCCCTGAGGCCAGGTTCCATTTGGACCAAGCCCTCCTCAGAGGAATGGTGCATGTTCTGTTATGATGGGCAGAGTCACTGACGTTGACTGTTGGAGATCCAACTTCTTCTTATACACTTTCCACCCATCTATTTGAACCCAGGCTGTATCCCCACCTTCAGAGATACCTGTGGCCTTCAGGAGTTCAGACATGCAACTCCATGTTGCATTTAGCCTTCCCCCCTGCAATCTTGAGTTTCTGTTTTCTCCAATTTTCTAAGTTCCTTTACATTCATTCTTCTTATTTCCAACTTCCCAGATTGTATTTGTATTATGATTTTTCTTGAAAAACCAATTAATCCAGTACCAGTAGCCTTCTCTGAATCTGTTTCACAATCTATTAAATGGAAACAGTCACGCTGCCTCAGCAGCACCCGGATGTGAATCCCACGACACGCTTGGTTCACACACATCCTCTCATCCCCACTTGCTGTGAGGATCTACAAGGGCTTATGGCCAGAGCTGAGGATGTGCTGAGGGTGCTCATGCTCTACCTAAGCTGTCAGTCAAGGTGGAAATGCCTAGGTTTATTAATGGCTCACAGAGACTGCCACAAAAACATATCTTTTGTAGCTGCTCCTATTTCCAAGAGTCTGGAAACAAATCCAGGCACCCCTAGAGGGGATTAAGAGGAGGAAGAGAAGAGAAAGACAAATGGCCTGCTGTCCTGCTATGTCCTGACTCTCCCCCTAGGGCGTCCATTTCCTGAGTGGGTGGACCCCACATCATGGTGAACACCGTGGGTGGCCACAGCTGAGGCTCAGATGCGACTCCCGCAACAGAGGTTAAGATTATGACAGCAAACTGATTACTCAGAGTGTCATAAATCTCATGTGTCTTTGATTCCTCTTACCCCTCCCTGGTGTCTACTTTCATGATGAAATATCATTCTACAAGGCCAGCTGTCTGATGGATTATGAAACTTACAAGACTAACTCCAGTGAGTGCTTTAAATGGATCAAAACACAGGCTTTAGAAAAATGGATGTCATCTGGGTTCCCTATTTCAAGGTTGGCAGCATAATTTTCTTTCATAATATAGGTTTTTGCTTGTAATTCAGATTGCTTTGCCTCTGTCTGCAAATGAGTTCCCTGCTCCCTTCCAGAGCAGCCCTTAGCACTCCCCTTTCTCTCTACTCTTCGGCGCATGTGCAGGAGCTGGCCCCATAGCTCTGAGGCTATAGAGGGAAAGTGGGGGTGAGGCCCGTCACCCAGGCCACCCCAATATGGAAGTTCAGGTAAAAGGTTTACAGAAGACACCTCGGAGAAGAAAATGGGTTATAAAGGGGGGGCATGGAATGAGGAGGAGGGCCAGCGCCCAGGGCTTCAGTCTACTGGGACATGAAGGAAAGTCCGTCCTCTTTATCACCAGTTGCTGGTCTCTGCTGACCATTGGATGGAGACATCCACCCAAACTGCCATGCTGGACCTCACCCCCTTTCTAGAGGTTTTTCCGGGAGCCAGGTGTGCTGCAGGGAAACCGGAGAAACAGAAAGAGGCTAGCATGAAGTTCATTTCACTTCTGTCTAGTGCCCCCAGAACTGATCCCACATTCCCAGGCTACCAAATACCCAAAGCTACCGAGAAACTCCTCGGCTCTCTTCCTGTGGCCACATACAAAATCCTCAGCTCCCTTCTGTCCCACCAGTGCCTCAGCACCACATCCCAAAATATCCTGTCTTTCCCAGATTTAGGTACACGTAGGAAACGATAAAAATTGTATTAAGCCATTGTTCAGGATCACCACAAATTTTATGCCAGGAAAATAAGCTTCTGATGGGCATGTGGGAGGAAAGAGAAGCCAACATCAGTGTTAATTTCAGGAAAAAAGGCAAGGAGAGCGGGTAGCTGCATAAAGAGCATCCAGGTGAAATTCTACAAAACACAGCGTGAACCAGTGGAAATCTCTCACTGATGGAACAAAAGGCTAAAACCCAAAGTCCTCCGGGTCAAAGTATCCCTTGGATAAGTCTCACCTGCTCAATGACTTTAAATAAGTGGGGAAAACAAGTAAGAATATAAAATAAACTAGTATCATAATAAAAAAAAACACATAGGCCTTATGAATATGTATTAAATTTTACCCTTGGTAATAAAATATTAATCTTCTCAAGCACACATGGAATATTTATAACTGATCATATAAGTAGCAAAGAAGATATCAGTAAATAATAATAAACTTCATGTGAAAAAATAAACATTCAGTAACGGCCAAGAACCCATTATGAAATAAAAACTATGAGACACAACTAGCCCTGTCAGATATTAAAATATACTACAATGCTTTGCTATTTGAAATAGTGGAACAGAGAATAGGCCAGTGGACGAGAATAAAATATCCAGAAATAGATGCAAGTACCTGTGGAGTTTCAGTGTGTAATAATGGTGGCGTCTCAAATCAGTTAGGCAAAGGGACTTTTTAATAAATTGTGCTAGGACAACTGGTTAGCTACTTGGGGATTTAGTTTTAACCTGCCTAGTTAAAAAAAAAAGAAAGAAAAGAAAAGCTTATTGGTATTTTTATTGAGATGGCACTGAATGTACAAATTAATTTAGTAATGTATTTAATATATCTAATATCTCTATATATAAAAGTCTAAGTGACCAGCCACTGGCTGGTAGCCATGACGTGCACCGACCGCCAGAGGGCAGATGCTCAACACAGGAGCTTCTGAGAGATGGCAACTTTGCAGAGCGCCCTCTTGCACACTGGGACCCCTGAGGGATGTTGGATTGCCAGTTCTGGCCCGTTTCCCACAGGGACCCCACTCACTCCGCCGACACCCTTCAAGCCCCAGCACCACCCCAAGTGCAGGGTGGGAGGGTGGCTCCAGGGCATGTCTGGCCCATCTTACCCAGTCCCACCCCACCGGCTACCCTCTAATTAATTCACTTTCAATGTGCATGAATCCATGCACTGGGCCTCTAATTATATAATTTATACATAATGTATAGTCAGAAATATACACTTATATATAAATCTATAAAAATTTTATATAAGTATATAAATTATATATAATATTCCTAAATTATATCTGTGATTTATATATATTTATAAATTTATCTTTATTATGATCATATAAAATTTTTATATATAATTTATAAATATAGTTATAAATTTCTATTTTCTTGCACGTTTTTATCAGGAAGGGTTGTTGAATGTCATGCAAAGTGTTTTCAGCACATATGGAGATATTAATAAAATATTTTACTTATATTTCCTAATGTAGTGTATCATAATATGGCTTTTCAAATATTAAATCAGTCTTGGGTTTCTAAAATAAATCCCATTTGGTCATGATGTATCATTTTATTAATGTGATGTTGGATTACTTTATAGAGAGTATTTAAGTAAGTATTCATAAGAGATTTAGGTCTATAATTTTCTTATTTGTACTGTCTTTAGCAAGTTTTGGTGTCAATGGTATACTTGCTTCATATAAGTAATTAGAAAAAGTAAAAAAAAGGTTAAATATACTTCCTAGATTTCTCTTTTCTTTTTCTAAAATGCCTGATAGAGGCATATTCAACTTCTTAAATTGCCTCCTTATTTTGAAATGTATCTTATGCTGCTTATTCTCTCATTGTTCACTTTTCTTAGCAAACTATTCCAGTTTTAGGAATTTATTCTATACAAGATCTCCGGTAGTCTTTCTGGTGATATCAATTAGAATTATGTAATTTCTCTTTTTACTAAGTTAGCTATTTCTTCTGGGTTTTCTTGTTCTGTTTTTTTTTTTTTCATTTGATCCTTGTCTTATACACTATTGACTTTAAAATATGTGGAGATCCTTAATAGTCATTTAAGAATTATGTATAAAGGTCTAGGTTGCTTAATAAGGGAAACTAATCTTACTTCTTCTGACATTGATTGGTTTATATTTCTGGGCACCCTTTCCCCTGTGACTCTGGAAAAGTGAATACCAGAATAGCCTGCACCCTTCCCTTTAAGCTTTTGGGTGTGATGTTGCTCCCACAGACCAACATCACAGCCTTATCAGTAAAAATTCTAAAATTTGCACACTGTCTCAACATATGTATAATCCAGTGGTCAGCAAACTGTGGCTCTTGAGCCACATGTAGCTCTTTGGCCCCTTGAGTGTGGCTCTTCCACAAAATACCACGGCCTGGGCCAGTCTATTTTGAAGAAGTGGAGTTAGAAGAAGTTTAAGTTGAAAAAATTTGGCTCTCAAAAGAAATTTCAGTCGTTGTACTGTTGATATTTGGCTCTGTTGACTAATGAGTTTGCCGACCGCAGGTATAATCAATTACAAATTTCATGTACAAATATACTAGTTTATTGTGTGCATGAAAAATACACAAATAGAAATTATAAAAGGATTTTCCAAGGAATCAATAATGGTTTAGTTGTTTGGGCATCTTCCCATGCACCGAGAGGTCACTGGTTCATTTCCGGGTTGCAGAAAATATGAGGAAATTTTTGTTTTAATCTATTAAAAAAAATAAAGCTACTTTAAAATGGAGCTGGAGCTACCACCAAACTGAAATTTTTAAAACATTGTTTGAATTAGCATCACTATGTTATGTTATCTGCCTCCACAGAAATGCCTTTCTTCTATGGATGTAATTATTCCCCTTCCCCCCTTCCTCACAAATACCCACTGGCTTTGCTTCCCAATCAGAACATTATTTGGGCTCTGCCTGAATCAGTGTATCCCAAATGGCTATTCTTATTGATCTCGAATAAATCCTTGTTGCCTCTCATTTGGAAAGGCCTTTTATTTTTAGCTTAGCAAGTCTAATGGCTCAAAAGTATATTTCTATACTACCTATAAAAATGATCATAACAAAGGAAGTGGATGTATAAATCCGAAGCGATTGTTCTTGTTCTCACTTGGTGGTAAGTGATGGCCATGCTCTCTTGTGGTGGTGAATGTTCCTTTTTGATTAGTATTACCTGTCATCTACAATTTCTCTGCAGAAAACTTTGAAAGCACTTGTCCATTTTGTGAGAGTGATAACAGTATAAAACAGACAATAGAGTCTATATACCTACTCAACCATCGCAATATGCCTCAGTGTTCTGAAAGTGAGTAACTGAGGGAGGCACTGGACTTTGAAGTTCTTTCTCCCATTCTTCCCTCCGGAGCACCTGTGCGGTGCCCATGACCCCTGGCTGTCAGACAAGCAGGAAGTGAGGAAGCCACAGTCAATCTATAAGGTAAAGATCAGCAGAGCTCAATTTTTATTTTCATAAAAATAAATATAAATAAAAGTCTTACTGTTTCCTTCTCTTGGGTTGGTGGATTGCCTAGATCTTCACCTGACGAACGGTCTCATTGCAAACCACGGCTCTAAGATGCCAGCACCCTCCTGGGAGACCCTACCCTGCCCAAGCAAGCAAGTCATTCAATTTCACTTCACCTTCTATCAGAATGTGCTTCTTTTCTCTCCAACCCTCCCCGCCCCCAACACACACACACACACACACACACACACACACACACACACACATCCAGCCACAAACATGCTTTAGGAAAAATTAACAACAGAAACATCTGAGTGGGGTCTGCACTCCCAGTTTTCCACAGTCCCCACTGCTCCCTACTGTCTTAGGCCTCTTCACAGATTTGAATTTTCTGCTCCTGCTCCAAAGTTTGGGCTACTCTGTTTTACAAGGGAGTAAACACCGCTGTTTCCATGGGCTCTGTACTTCTTTTCATTTATTTAGCACATACTGATTGAGCACCCAATGCACACTGGTCATTCTAACCACAGGGTCATAACCAGACAAATTCCCTGCTCTCACGGAGATTGCACCGTGGAAGAAGGGGACGGTGCCAAAATGGAAAAAAGCAAGGGAGAAAGGACACAGTGTTGGGAGGAGGGGCTCTTCTAGGTCAGTTGGGCAAGAGGCCTTTCTGAGAGGCAATGAGCAGGACCTAAATGAAATGAGGAAATGAGTGGTATAGGTGTCTTGGGAAGAACATTCCAGGCAGTGAGAGCAACGAGTGCAAAAGCCCTGAAATAGTAATAGTCAGCCGAAACCGGTTTGGCTCAGTGGTAGAGCATCAGTCTGCGGACTGAAGGGTCCCGGGTTCGATTCCGGTCAAGGGCATGTACATTGGTTGCGGGCACATCCCCAGTGGGGGGTGTGCAAGAGGCAGCCGGTCGATGTTTCTCTCTCATTGACGTTTCTAGCTCTCTCTCTCCCTTCCTCTCTGTAAAATATCAATAAGATATTCTTTTTAAAAAAAGAATAGTCATTTCAACAAGTGGTGCTGGGGAAAATGTGTGTCACACGATAAAATATGAATTTGGACTCCAACCTAAGCCTGTATACAAAAAAACAAACAAACAAACAAACAAAAAACCTCAAATGAATCAAAGATCCAAAGGAAGAGCTAAAATTCTACAACTCTACGAAGAAGACATGGGAGAGATCTTCATGGTCTTAGATATGGCACCAAGTGCACAAGTCACTAAAGAAAAAATAGATAAATTGGCCCTCACATTAAAAGATTTTGTGCTACAAACAGTACCATTGAAGTCAAAAGACAACCAATGAAATAAATGGGAGAAAGCTTTTGCAAATCATATCTGATGAGGGACTTGTATCCAGAATATTTGAAGAACTCTCACAGCACAATAATAAAACGACAAATAACCCAAGTAAAATATGAGCAAAGAATCTGAACAGACATTTCTCCGAAGAAAGACATACAAATGGCAGATAAGCACACAAAGAGATGCTCAGTATCAGGGAGCTACAAATCAAAACCGCAGGCAGGCATTCACAGCAGCACACCCCCGGGACAGGACAAGGCTACCGCCCTGACCAGTGGTTAGGAGTTTGTACTTAAATCTGTGCCCTCTCTCCCCGTTTGTCGCCATCCTTCTTTGTGGGCGAGAGACTTCTCCTGGGCCCCACTGAACATATGAGCTCCCCTCCGTAGCAGCTCTTAGGCCAGTGCTGCAGAAACCCCAGCAGTTTCTTAACATCTCTGGTCAGCTAGGGTTTCTCTCTGCCCCATAATGCGTGCCCAGTGTACTCATCTCTTTGTACTTCCTCATGCTCGCATCTCAAAGGGAATTAAGGAGGCAGGAAAGGCAAATGTGGGTGCAGGCTGACTCTTAAACAAGAGCACCTTATACTTTTCAAGGAACAAATGGTTTTGATGCTATACAGCAAAGAAGTCTGATGTCAAAATGTGGGGGAGAAAAGCAGAATGGAGGAAAACTCTACCAAACTCTCATTGACAAATGTAGAATAACAAATAATAGCAAACCAAACCTAATGATACATTAAGAGTCATGGCCACCTAGAGTTTATCTCAAGAATGCAAGACAGTGCTAACTGGTTTGGCTCAGTGGATAGAGCATTGGCCTGTGGACTGAAGGGTCCCAGGTTCAATTCTGGTCAAGAGCATGTACCTTGGTTGTGGGCACATCCCCAGTAAAAGGTGTATAGGAGGTAGTTGATGGATGTTTCTCTCTCATCGATGTTTCTAATTTTCTTTCCCTGTCCCTTCTTCTCTGTAAAAAATCAGTAAAACATTTTTAAAGAAAAAGAATGCAAGGCAGTTGAATAATAAGATGTCTAATAGTATGAAAAGTCACAAAAGGTGGGACCAAAAAGAAAAATCATATCATAATTTTAAAGAAGCCTCAAAGATCTGTGCTATTTAATATTTATTCTTGATGAAACACAATAGTTAAAATTAAAAAGATTCCTCTCTAGCATGATTTTATATCTCAATTCAACAGGCAACAGTATAATTTACAGAACACTTTTGACTGGGCTATTTCCATAAAATCAAGAGTAATACAAAGATGTCAGCCAGCATGATTACAATTTTACAGAGTTTTAGAAGTTCTGACTGATGCAAAAAGATTTGAAACAGACACAAAGGAGTAAATATTAGCACAAATTATCAAATGCCTAAGAAATCCAAAGTGTCCAAATAAATCTCTGAAAATTAGCAAGAAAATTCAATAGGAGGGAAGGCATTTTCAAAATAATGCTTTCCATTTAGGAAAAATAGAAAGTGGGGAGAGAATCTATTCAAAATGTCGATAGGAATAGCCTGTATAATAAAGCAACATGCTAAGTGTCCATCCAGTTGGCTGTTCAACCAGTCAAAGGATAATATGCTAATGATATTTTAAGGTTGCTCAACTGCTTGCTATGAGATGCACTAACCACCAGGGGGAAGATGTTCTGACCAGTAGGTGAGCTTGCTGCTGGGGTCCAGCTGATGAGGACTAAGCGAGATGGGCTGGACACACCCTGGAGCCCTCTCACATTCCCTCCCCCACTGGCCAAACTCCAATGTCCCTCCCCGGCCCCAATCATGCACCATTGGGGTCCCTTGACTTGGCCTGTGCCCTCTCACAATCCAGGACCCCTCAGGGGATGTCGGAGAGCCAGTTTCAGGTGAGGCCAAGGGACCCCACTGGTATCTAACATAAACTTAAGATGTTTCTCTGAGATTTTTAATAGCATTGACATTGAATATATTGTTGATCTAGAATTGTCTTGAAAGGTTTTATTTTTTTACTAAAAAGTGTTGTACCCACTCTAAAAAGACAAATAGTTCTACAAGACTCTCCCCACCTCCCACACCCAATTCCCTGACATATGGCTACTTCATGGCTTTGGGGTTTCTGCCATTTTTATGGACTTTCCACTATGGAAGATGAGGATTTGCTCTTTCACACCCTCTTCACTCCCATATACCTGCCCCATCCCCAGTGTTGACAGTACGCAAACACCCCGCTGTTTACCCAGGTACTCCCTGGCTATATTATGAATCCTTTTCCTGTTAAACACAACTCCTCTCTCCCCTGGAGTTAATGCATTTCTTGTTTTTTTCATTGCACATTAAAAAAATTAATAGACTTTGTTTCTTAGAGACATTTTTGGTTCACAGAAAAATTGAATGGAAAGTACAGCGAGTTCTCATGTACTCCCTCTCTGCCCACACACAGTTTTCCTATTTTAACATCTTGCATTACTCTGGCACATTTGTTAAAATCAATGAGCCAATATTGATACTTGAGTACTAACTGAGCTCCAAGGCTTACATTAAGTTCATTCTTTGTGTTTGTGTATTCTGTGCATTTTCACAAATGAATCTATTTGACAAATAGATTATCTCCCCATCATTTCAGTACCACATGGGATAGTTTCACTGCCCTGGAAATCCCCTGTGCTCCACTATTCATCCCTCCCTCCTTCCCTTCCTGAGAACCACCCATCTTCCTACTGTCTCATTGCACTAAACTAAATGCTCCTCAGTTTTCTGCAATTCCTCTCTCCTCATATTGCAATGCAACAGATAGTTGTCAAATTCATGTTCTTGAAAAACTCTCTCTGGGTGTCTGCTGACCTCACCCATGGGACCTGTTGCCCCTGGTCCTGGTGACAGGCACCAGGGTGGGATCCCCTATTTCCTGGGCCTCAGGTCTTATTTCTTGGTTTTCTCCCTCATTTTTTTTTCTTATTTTCTTTTTTAAAGAAATTTATTGGGGTGATATTGGTTATACAGGTTTCAGGTGTACAATTCTATAACACACCACCTGTATACTGTACTGTGTATTTTCCACCCCAAGTCAAGTCTCCTTCCATCACCATTTATTCCCTCTTTGTCTTCTTCTACCTACCCCCACTCCCTTTCCCTCTAGCAATCACCATACTGTTATCTATGATTCTTAATTTTATCTTCCAAACGTTCTATATTGAATTTGTCATGTCTTCTAACTTTTCATTTCTAGGCGCCCTTTTTGTTCTGGGTGGTGTGTGTGTGTTCTTTTTCCTGAATTGTCTCTGTTTCCTCCCAGGTGCTTGTTGTCTGTCTGTTTGCTTGCTTGCAGTATAGTTTTTCACGTTAGAGCATTTCCTTAGGTATCTGATATTTCTTCTTGGATTTAAGAGTTGAGGGCTAGGGAACAGGGCGGAACTAGTGAACCCTCAGACTATGGCCTAGCATGGAAGGTGGTCTGACTGGGTCCTTTCATTGAAGATAATTTTATATCAGGATCTCTAAGTCTTTTTCCCTGGGCTGGTCAGGATCATCTGCAGGAAGTTGTCTGCAATATTGGGACTTAAATAAGGGAACAGCACTGGGGGGTTGGCCTCTCAACCAGAATATAAATGTTCATTTTATTTCAGTACAGTTCACCTGCCTTCGGTTGGGCTGATGACCCCCATCCACCACAACCCACAACTACTTCTTCGGTAATAAACCTCTGTTCTTCGACCACGGGGAGAGGAAGTGCAGGCCGCACAGCCAGGTAAAGAGCTGAGGATCCAATTGTTTTTCATTTTTTTCCACTTTCAATTTTGAAATATTTTTACACTTATATCAAAGTTGCGAAAACATTGTCTAAAGTTCTTGTGTGTGCTTCACTCATTTTCCCCTGATGTTAGCATTTTACATAATTGTAGTACAGTGATCAAAGTCATGATATTGACATTGATACAATGCTATCAACTAACCTGTAGACCTCATTTGGATTTTACAAGTTTTATAAGTACTTGGGTGTGTGTTTTTTTTTCATGTTTAGTTCTGTGAATATTGTAATATACACACATTTGTGTAACCATCACCACAATCAGGCTATAGAAAATGTCCATTACCTCAAAACACTCCCTCATGCTATCCCTCTAAGATCACACCCTCTTCTCACCCTGGAAAAAAAAACACTGCCCAGTTCTCCAACACTATCATTTTGTCATTTTATAATATTATATCATGGAATCATACCGTATGTAGCCTTTTGAGTTTTACTTTTTTCACTCAGTGTAATGTCCTTGAAGTTCAACCAATGTGCTGCATGTATCAATGGTTCACTCCCAAGATAAATGAAACTATACCATATTTCACTTAACTGTTGATCTATCAAAGGACATTTGAGTTACATACAGGTTTGCAAAATTACAAAGGAAGCTTCTATAAATATTTGTGTACAGGTTTTTGTGTGAACATAGTTTCATTTATCTTGGGAGTGAAATTGTTGGGTCCTATAGTATGTATAGATTTAACATTTTAAGGAAACTGATAAAGTGTTTCCGTGAGTGGCTATATATTTTTTGCATTCCAACCAGCAGTGGATAAGAGTTCCAGTTTCTCCATATTCTCACCATGACTTGATTTTGTCAGTATTTTTAATTTTAGCTATTTCTAATAGATATGTAGTGGTATCTCATCAAGGTTTTGATTTGGTTAATGATATTAAACATTTTTCAGGTGCCTATTATTGATCCTTATATCCTCTCTGGTGAAATATCTCTTCCAGTACTTGGTCCATTTTTAAATTGGATTGTTTTCTTACTCTTGAGTTTAGAGAGTTCTTTATGTATTCAAGATTAAAGCCTGTTGGATGTATGATATGCAAATATTTTTTCTAGTCTATAGCTCTCTTTCCGTTATTTTAACATTATTGTCACAAAAGTTTTAATTTTGATCAAATCAATTTATCATTTTTCATCTTTTATTAATTGTGCTCTTTGTGTGATATCTAAGAAATTCAAATATACTCAGGTTTCCAAAATTTTCTTCCTATGTTTTTATCCAAAAGTTTAACTTTTTCTATGATCAGTTTTGAGGACATATTTTGTAAAGGGTGTGACGTTGAGGTTGAGGTGTTTATTTTTGTTTTGCCAATAGATGTCCAATTGTTTCAACACCAATTGTTAAAAAGATGATCCTTTCTCCATCAAATTGCTTTTACATCTTGTTCAAAATTCAGTCAGCTGTATTTGTGTGGGTTTATTCTATTGATGTGTTTTCTATCCCTCTAACAATACCATATGGTCTTGATTATTGTAGCTCTCTAGTAATTTTTACAAATGGATAGTGTGAGTCCTCAATTTTATTTTTATTTTTTCAAAATTGCTTTAGCTATTCTAGTTTCTTTTGGCTTTCTATATACGTTTTAGAATCAACTTACTTATACAAGAAATTCCTCCTGGAATTTTTATAGAAACTGGAATAATACTTATCTGAAGTTAACCAGACTGCAAAGTTTGAGAGAAAAATCTTTTAGACTGCCAAGTTTGTACAAGATTTCTGAAGCCAACTGTAAGTTTGGGGATTTCCCAAAACCACCCAAAGGTTCAATAATCAGCTAGGAAGATTGCCAGAACTCATTAAAACCTGTTATATTTATGGTCAAATTTATTACAAGGAAAGGACACAATTTAGAATCAGCCAAAGGAAGAAGCACAGAGTGCAGAGTCTGGTCTGGGTCATTCCTCTCCCCATGAAGCCATTGATGGGGTGTGTCTTCTGAACCATGACATCTCACAATATACAAAAACAATTGCCAACCATAGAATCCACTCAGGCTTTGTGTCCAGAGATTTTATTGAAGTTAATTATGAAGAAATGACTAATTTATTCATTGACCAAGGGCTTGAACTCAATCTCCAGTATCCACACTCTACTTCCTGGATATTGAGCTCCCGGGAATTCAACTATGAAGAGGCTTATTACCATAAACTATTATGTTTGGTCTGAGGGGCTCACCATGAATAGCAAAGATAGTTGGGAAATGTCAAAGATTTATAAGTAAGCCAAGGACAATGGCCAAACTTCTTTTTGGGTAAGGCCAAATTTCTTATTAATATTCTAAAGATGAATTTGAAGACAATTTACATTTTTACCACATTGGCGCTTCCAATCCATGAACATGGTATGTCACTCCATTTATTTCAGTCTACTTTGAATGCTTTTTAGGTTTTATTTTTTTTTAATATTTTTATTGATTTTCCACAGAGAGGAAGGGAGAGAGATAGAGAGCTAGAAACGCCGATGAGAGAGAAACATGGGTCAGCTGCCTCCTGCACGCCCCCTACAGGGGATGTGCCCGCAACCAAGGTACATGCCCTTGACCGGAATTGAACCCGGGACCCTTCAGTCCACAGGCCGACGCTCTCTCCATTGAGCCAAACCGGTTTTGGCTTTAGGTTTTATTTTTATTTTTAAATTATAAGTGACATATCCTCAAAAAATTAAATAGAATAATACCACATGACCCAGCAATTCCACTTATGGGTATCTATCAAAGAAAAAAAATACTAACATATGTACTATGTTCATTGCAGCATTGCTTACCATAGCCAAGATTTGGAAGCAATTTAGGTGTCCATTGATAGATGAATGGCTATAGATGTAGTATGTACATACAATGGAATATTAATTTTAAACTAAGAATGAAATCTTGTTATTTGGGAAAACATGGATGGACCTAAAGAGTATTATGTAAGTGAAATAAGTCAGAGAATGATATATACAATATTTCACTTATATGGAATCTAAGAAACAAATTAAACAAGCAAACAAAAAACTGAAACAAACTCAGAGAGAGGGAGAATATTTTGATGGTTACCAGATTGAAGGGGGTTTAGAGGTGAAGGGGAAGCGATTAATATGCACAAATTCCAGTTACAGAAATAGTCAGTGGCATGTAAGTACAGCCTAGGGAATATACTCAATAATATTCTAATAACTATGCATGGTGTCAGATGGGCACTAGACTTACTAGGGTGATCACTTTGTAAGTTATATAAATGTTTAAATCGTTATGTTGTATACCTGAAAGTAATTTAACGTTGTGTATCAACAGCAATTGAAAAATAAAATTTGTGTTACTCAGTTTCCAAATACTAGTATTTGAAGTTTCCCAGATATCTTTTTCTGTAATTAATTTCTAACTTCACTCCACTGCAATCAAAGACTATACTCTGTATACCTTGCATCTTTTAAAATGTATCTAGACTTCTGGCCCAAAATGTGGTCTATCATGAAAAGAATGTGTATTTTGCAGTTGCAGAGGTTTAGAACATGCCAGCCCAAAATATGCTGCTTTGGTATATGGGTTATTTTGAATTGAAAGCACTTGAAGAACAACAGATGATAAGGGCTCTCTGACCTAAAAACAGATCATAAAATTTCCCGGGAGAAAGGTGCCCTCCCTGTACCAGGACAAGAAGAACATTCTTATTACTGGAGACTGTGCGTCAATGGCGAAATCCATCTGTACAAACAAACTTACCAAAATTATCCTTATCTTCTATTGGTTTCTCCTATATTTCTCCTGATCACTGTCCCTCAACTCACTGCCCATACCCATTGTCACATTCCCAGAATTTATTGCTATTTGTGTAAAAAGGGATATAAGCTTTGGGGCCTAACAGCTTCTTCGGGTTTTCACTTTTCTTTTGAAAATTCCTACCTACCTATAAAAATATGAAGTGAATCTCTGTGCTTCTTTCTTTTTAATCTTTCTTATATGTCAGTTTAATTCTTAGGCCAGCCACAGAACCTAGGAGGATAGAATTTTTTCTTTCCCTACACTGTTGTTGGATTGATATAAATATCAATTAAGTCAAGTTGATTGATAGCGTTGTTTAAGTTCGTCTACATCCTTACTGATTTTCTGTCTACGTTTTTTTACCAGTTATTGAGAGGGTTGTTGAAATGATCAAGTATAATTGCGGTTATAGCCATTTCTGCCCACATTGCTTTTTGCTTCATATATTTCAAAGCTCAATTTTTAGATGCACAAATGTTTAGCACTGTTGTGTCCTCCTAATTTATTGAGCTCTTAATCATTGTGAAATGTCCTTTTTATTTCTGGTAATTTTCTTTGCTTGGAAGTCTACTTTGTTTGCCATCAATATAGTTACTCCAGAGTTTTTAAAATTAGAGTTAACATGGTATAGTATATTTCTTTTATTCTTTTTAAATTTTGAGCTCTTTGTGTCTTTATATTTAAACTAGAGGCCCGATGCATGAAATTCATGCAAGAGTAGGCCTTCCTCTTCCCTGCTGCCTGCACTGGCTTCCCTCTGGCTGCTGGCAGGCACCTGGGAGCTGGGTTTTCCTCGCAGCCCCAACTTCGACTGGAAGGTCATCGGTCGAATTAGCATATTACGCTTTTATTATTATAGATTGGGTTTCTTAAAGACAGCACATAGGTCTTATTTTTTAGTCCAATCTGATCATCTCTGCCTTTTAACTAAAAAGGTATTATATATGTCTTTTATTTTTACATTTTTAATCCTTTTTATTGATTTTTAGAGACAGAAGAAAGGAGGGAGGGAAAGAGGGAGGGAGGGAGGGAGGGAAAGAGGGAGAGAGGGAGGGAGGGAGGGAGGGAGGGAGGGAACACATCAGTTTGAAAAAAACATCAATTGCCTGCCTCTTGGACTCCCCATACCAGGGATTGAGCTACCAACCCAGACCTGTGCCCTGACGGGGAATCAAACCAGCAACCTTTTGGTGCACAGGACAACACCCAACCAAGGTTGCCACACCAGCCAGGGCTATGTATGTCTTTAAATAAATGAATATTTATACTATGTATATTCACTGTGATTAATGATATGGTAGAACTTATTTCTACCATTTGCTACATGTTTACTCTTTACCCCATATGCTCTTGTGGTTTTCCTCACCACTGTGGTAAAATGTTTCTCAGTATTATGCTATTATGGCTAGTAGGAACAAAAGCTATTCCTGTTCCTGTATGAACTCTGAGGATTGTTCCTGCCAATCTTTTCAAAGGCTTCTTTCCCAGTGCCAGATAGTTATTCACATGAACACCTTGCTCACAACTCAGCTAAAGATTGAGAGCCCTCTGCCAATCCACCTCTCCCCCTCTGCCCCTCTCTCGCTATTCCTCTCCCTCTCCCTCTCCCTCTCCCTCTCCCTCTCCCTCTCCCTCTCCCTATGTCTATGTCTATGTCTATGTCTATGTCTATGTCTATGTCTATGTCTATGTCTATGTCTATCTCTATGTCTATCTCTATGTCTATCTCTATGTCTATGTCTATCTCTGTCTCTATCTCTATCTCTATCTCTATCTCTATCTCTATCTCTATCTCTCTGCAGCTCTCTTTTCTCCACTACTCTTTCTAGAAAACTCTATACTTCTTGGTATGGGCTCCTAGCCCTGTATCCTCAGGTCAGGGAGACCATTGGCTCTGTCTGGGCTCCTCCTCCATGTATCCAAGCCTGAAAACTCCTGAGGTTGTGAGCTGGGACAAGCCCGGTCCCTGTCATGAGAGTCCTTATTTTATATATTTTGTCTGATATTTTGCCCAATATGTGGTTGTTTCAGGCTAGTGGATAAATCCAATCTCTGTTACTCCTTCCTATCCAGTAGCTAAAGTCTGGAAGCCAGACGCATACAAATTATATTTTGATTTTATGCCATACACCAAAATAATCTACAGATAAAATGCAAAACCTTAGAACACAAAAGTTTTAGAAGAAAATATAGGTGAATGTATTCATGATCTCTTCATGAGCGAAAATTTTCCAAGCCTAAAATAATGAGAGAAAGTAGAAGTAAAAAATGAAAATATTTATTTTTCTGTTTGTTTTTAATAAAACTTTTATTTTGGAATAATTTCAGATTTGCAGAAAGGGCTACTAAGATAGTATAGAGAATTCTCATATACTCCTCACCCATTTCCCCTAATACCATCATCTTACATTACCACGGTACTTTTGTCAAAGCTGAGAAACTGACATTGGCACATTTCTCTTAACTGATTTCACTAACTTTATTCTAGTTTCACCAGTTTTTCTACTGATGTCACTTTTCTGTTCAAAATCTGATGTATTCAATCCAAGACACATTGCTTTTAGAAGACATATTTTTTCCTATGTGAAAATAATTCAGTTACTTATTTTAAAATGCAAAACAAAATTGGAAGCTTACAAAATGGCAAAACGCTTTCCAAGGAAACAAAGGATCAATAGCCTTTAGAGTCATTATTTTTTAAAAAAAAATCTGCATGTAAAATACTAACCCATTAATTTAAAAAAAGAAATAGGCAAAAGACATGAGTAGATAATTCAAAAAAGAAGAAATACTATTTATTGGCTAATGAAGATACAGAACTTTAAAACTTACTAGGAATCAAATATATAACCAATCACACTGCAATGATTTAAGGAACAGTACTAGTCAGATGTCACTGACAGTGAGAGCAGTGAGAGTATGATGCTGCCAACGGTTGTGGAAATCCCCCAAAATACAGCCTTTCAGACCCATTAAATCCATATCTAGGAATTAATCAGAAATGTGGGTAAAACTTTCTGGGGACACCGCACCAACTCCTCCTGTGGCACGCCAACTCCTCTGCCTGCTTCCACAGGCCTGGGACCCCGCCAGGGCCTCTGCAGAGCCCACTCCCTCTGCCAGCCGCTTCCCTGGAGGCTGCATGGCCACATCCTCACACTAGGAGGGAAAGCAAGATGGGAAGGAGAAGGGAAGGAAAGAATGTGAGGAGGAAAGAGAAAGGGAGAAATGAAGCATTATACATTTAATGAAGAAATGTGAGAAATGATCTACATATAGCAATAGGCAGATATTAGTTTATATCTATCATGATGTGCATATATATATATATATATATATATATATATATATATATATTATGCACTCATTAAAAATAGTTTTTAAAGAATATTTGAGCCAAAACCAGTTTGGCTCAGTGGCCTGCAGAGCGTCGGCCTGCAGACTGAAGGGTCTGGGTTCGATTCCGGTCAGGGGCATGTACCTTGGTTGTGGGCACATCCCCAGTAGCGGGTGTGCAAGAGGCAGCTGATCGATGCTTGTCTCTCACCGATCTCGTTCCCTTCCTCTCTGTAAAAATCAATAAAATATATTTAAAAAAAGTATTTGATTGCATAAAATATGTTCATAAAATTTAAATGGAAGATATAAGTTAAACATTGTCATTCCAATTTGTTGAGAGTCAAAAAGTCCATGTTTTTGTAAGCATAGAACTCTAACCAGGGTTATATCTGGGTTATTGAGCTATAAATAATGATAGTTGTTCTTTTCTTTGTATTTTTGCATATTACCTAAATATCCTACAATAAATATGATTTAAAAAATAACACTGAAAATTTCATTTTTAAAATGCCTAATTTCTGTATAACTTGTACGTGGCTTATGGGACTGAAAATACGTTTTTCTTGTTCCAACATCATGTTTTTGATCTGAGTGTTCTTTTCTGCAGGGAGCCTTCCTGCTGTGCAAATGACGAAGTGCATAGATGTTCTTTTGAATTAAAAGAAAATATTTTCGGAAAATAAAGTGGAAGGCGGCCTAGGTAGTCTCCTAAGCTGCCACCTCATCAACAATTTGGAAAAAAAACAACAGCTAAAATTGAAAGGGATCACATCAGACCCACAGGAAAACTGGCAGAATGGGATGGCTACAACTAGAGACAAAGAAAAGCACCACTGCTGCCATGTGGAGTTTAAAACTACGGTGGAACCGCCATCGCCGCCTCCACCGCGAGTGAAGGAAGCCCACCAAGAGCAGAGCTCAATCCGCCCGGGGCCCAGGGAGTGGGCTGCTTTGGAGCCTGGCCTCCGAGTACGCAGCCTTCCCGGCCTGTCCACCATGGGAGCGAGGGAACCAATGCCAGACCTCAGCTGCACCTTCCACTCCCGCCTTGGAGCGCGATCTCCTAGCCCACAGCCATCTCAGCCCTGCCTCCCTGCCCGCAGCCGTCCCAGCCCGCCCGCAGTGCTGGGGAGGAGCTGGCGCGGTGCCTTCCGTTCGTGGCCCCGGTGAGCCGTTCGGCCATCAGTCCCGCCGCCTCAGGGCCAGGCCGAGGGCTCTGCAGAGGAGGGGCGCTGCTACCGCCATGTAGATTTTAAACTAAATGGAGCCACAGGAGCCACCACTGCTGCGAGTGAGGGAAGCCCACCGAGAGCAGAGCTGGCTCTGCCCCAGGCCCAGGGAGTGGGCTGCTTCCGAGCTTGGCCTCCGCGTCCGTAGCCGTTCAGCTCCCGCCCAGAAGGAGATGCCTTGGAGCGCGATCTCCCCGCCCACAGCCATCTCAGCCTGGCCTCCGCACCCGCAGCTGCCGTGCTAGCGAGGAGCTGGGCGAGGTGCCTTCCATTCGCAACCCCAGTGCCCCAGGGGGGGGGGGCCGTGTGTCCCGGGTGAGCCCTGTGCCCCAGGGAGCCATGTGCCCCGGGAGAGCCGTGTGTCCCAGGGGGCCATGTGCCCTGGGGAAGCGGTGGGAGGGGGGGGAGGGGGGAGGGGGGAGGGCGGTGTGAACCGGAGGAGGAGCAGACTCTATTCATATGATCCTGAGATAGTCACCGTAAAACAAGAAGATTGTCAAATGACAGCGGGGAGGGGAAGGAGACCTGGGGGGAGATAAGAGAACAACCGAAGGACTGGTATGCATGCATATAAGTACAACCAATGAACACAGAACTCTGGGGAGGGAGGGCATGTATGGGGGGGCCTATGGTAAGCTATGTACACATATAATACCTTAATAAATTTAAATAAATAAAGAAAGAAAAAAGGGGAAAAAAGGAAATATTTTCAAAAGTTTGTAAGAGATCAACCAGAAGAATTGAATTAACTCTCCAAAGAGGAAAAAAAGACTGAACCATCTGTGTTGAACGGCTTTTCTTCCTCTCTTCTCCCCCTCTCTCCATCTCTTCTATGTTCTAGACTTGGAACACAGACGTGATGGAGAGGCTTAGCAGACGCACCTGTTTGGTGGGAACAGAATTCACAGTGTCAGGGAGACCCAGGGAATGGCAGGGAGAGATTTCGATAAAGAGTAAGCGTGAGCAAGACTTCAGAAAGCCGTCCCAGAACATCGCTGCCCTGGGAATGGGGCTGGGATGGGCTGAACTAGGTCTTTATGACAAGCTGGCAAAGAGACATTGCCCTGCAGCACTTAAAGACACATTTTTTTAAAGTCTTATAGACATACTGGTATAAAGATCATTTAGGGAGTGACTGCAAAATTTACACCCCCCCCCCCAATTTTGGGGACATCTCCATGTATATAGTTTAGCAGCCCTTGGTTCCCTATGTCAGTTAAAGTAGCCTATGGACCCTCATTATTAGAGTCTTCCGGGGTGCCGGTTCAAACTGCTGACTCCGGAGCCCCACCCCAGACCTGCAACAGGAACCTCTGGGCAGTGGAGCCTGAAGCCTAGTTTAATGCACACCAGCAAGTCTGACACATGTTAGGTTCTGAGAATCATTTCTCCATATTCTGCCATTAGTCACCAGTGGGGGAAAGTGGACAACACTGTCCGATGTGTAGAGAATTCCATTTTTAATACACCATTCAATACATGTTTACATTTCCTACTGTGTGTCCGCCCATAAGTCCAGTCCCGTAGATCACAGTCAAACGGAGAAGGGCATGTCCGTTCATAGTGAGGATCAATTCATTTTCCTTGGGAAGGCTGCAACAGTGAAGACGTATTCCGCTGCAAGTCATCTAACAGCCAGCCAAAATCAGCTTAAAATCACAGATATGTAAACATCTACTAAATAAAAACACACAGAGGAAAATAATTCTGGGATTTGGTGAGCAGTCAACAGCATCGTCAAGGCTCTTGCCCACTCAGCAGGCTACTTAGACACAGTATTTCTTTTTTTTAAATATATTTTATTGATATTTTACAGAGAGGAAGGGAGAGAGATAGAGAGCTAGAAACGTTGATGAGAGAGAAACATCGACCAGCTGCCTCTTGCACACCCCCCACTGGGGATGTGCCTGCAACCAAGGTGCATGCCCTTAACTGGAATTGAACCCGGGACCTTTAAGTCCACAGACCAATGCTCTACCACTGAGCCAAACCAGTCTCAGCAGACACAGTATTTCTTTTAATGAAACCTGAGACCACATTAGCTTTTTTTGGGGGGGGAGGAGGGATGCAGGGAGGGGAAACAGGAACAGTCATGTCAATTCTGACTCAAATGATGCCAACTAATACTCTTAGTTTTATTTTTACATGTGCTGCTTCTAATCCACTTCACTCTAACATGCATTTTGTGCAGATTTGGTTTTATTTTGCTGTGATATTTTGTAATATTTCCCAGAATGATCCCCTGCTGGGTATCGTTATAGAAAAGGACTCAGCCTCCTGCAAAGCTGCACAGAAAGTAACCACAGCGCAGTGCTTAAGGCAGTCAACCCCATCCACCCACACCGAGGAGTGGGGAGCAATGCCCCGTGCTCACACAGGCACGGGGATCATGCCCGGTCCCACCAGTCAGGTGGGAAAACATCACAATTCATAGGGCACTGTGTAGGGTGGTCAGGAAGGCCTTGCCTCGATGGTGGGAAGTCATTACCCGAGACTGAACACTGCTCTGGTTCTACCTAATGAACCTTAAAAGCAAGATTCTAAGCATCAAACTGGTTTTAAGATACTTAAGTGCATTCCGGAACAAAAGTAAAGAACATAAGAAGGCCTGGCTGGTGTGGCTCGGTTGGTTGGAGCATCGTCCCATAGGTGGAAAGGTGACAGGTCCAATTCCCAGTCAGGGCACATACCCAGGTTGTGGGTTCGATCCCCAGTTTGGTAGGAGTGAGCACGGCAGGCAACCAATCGATGTTTCTCATATTAGTGTTTCTGGCTTCTCTCTCTCTCTCTCTCTCTCTCTCTCTCTCTCTCTCTCCCTTCCTCTGTTTAAAATGAGTAAAAAATTATATCCCCACGTGAGGATTAAAGAAAAAAGAATATAGGAATGCAAGAATATGCAGCACACAATAAAGTGAAAATTTACAATGTCTTAAGTCCACATTTACAAAGCTTGCAAGACAGGACCCCTCAGGAGGAGGAAAGGCAATCAATTGAAAACGACCTAGAACTGCCAAAGGTATTAGAATTATTAGACAGGACCATTAAAACAGGCATTATCGTTGTGTCCTTTAAGTTAAAAAAGCAAAGTAGAGACATGGGAGGTGTTTAAAAAAAGATCCTAGAGATGAAAACTACAATTAATAAGATGGATAGGATTAACGGCTGATTAAACCTAGCAGAAGAACACTCAAATATTTAGCAAGAGAAATTATCCAAAGTGAAACGGGGAGAAAAATAACTTTTAAAATTCTAAAGAGCCTCAGTGAGCTGTGACAACTCTGAGTGACAAATATACATGTAAGTCTAGACCCCCGAAAGGGGGGGAGGAACAGAAAAATATTTGAAGAAATAATAGCTGAAAATGTTTAAAGTGTGATGAAAACTATAAAAAAAGAAACATGAAGAACACTATACCCAAGCATATCATTAACAAGTTGCTCAGAACCAGGAATAGAAAAGAAAACCTTAAAAGCAGCAGCCAGAGGAGGAAAAGGACATGTCACATACACAAGAACAGAGGTAACAATGACGGTAGATTCCTTGTCAGAAGCAAACAAGTAAAAGACAAAAGAGCAACATCTTTAAAGTGATGGGGGGGGGGGGGCGGGGAGGCTGAAAACAGAATTCTATACTCAGTGAAAGTATCTTTCAAACAATGAAGGTGAAAGGAAGAGGAGATCACACGTAGAAAAGCTAAAAGAGTTCATTACCAGCAGAGTCCCATGACAAAAAACATTGCTGAAGGATTTCCCTCAGGCAGACGGAAGGTGAAACCAAATGAAAGTATGAATCTACACCAAGGATTAAAGAACACCAGGAATGGTAAGTATAACTGTCTGTTGCTGTGTATATCTCTTTAAAAGGTAACTGAGAGGGCATAAGGAAACGGAAACGATGCATTGTGGAGTTTACAGCATTTGTAAAAGTAAAGCACAAGACTGCAATAGCATAAAAGTTATGGAGGAGAAATGGAAGTACACTCTTGAAAGGTTTTTATCTTCTATGTGAAGTTGTATAATATCACTGGATGTATTCAATAAACCCCGAAACAACCACTAGAATGTTTGAAAACATAAGAGTTAATGAGCCAACAAAGGAGATAAAATGAGATCATAAAAAATAAAAACACTCATGCAACCAAAAGAAGACAGAAAAAGAGGGGGAAAGGACCAAGAATAGATGAGAAAAATAAACAACAAACAGCAAGTTGATAGATTTAAACCTAACCAAATTAATAATCGCATTAAGTCTAAATGCTCTACACATCCCACATACATAATCAAATTGGATTTTTTTAAAGAAGACCTAATTATATGCTGCCCTTAAATTGCACTTAAATAGAAGCAAATAAACAAATGCTGTAGTTACTAGATAGGTTTAATGTTGCCTTTACACTGGGAAGATTTCATAGGAAAGACTTGAAACACATACACACACACACACACACACACACACACATTAAAAAGCTTCAACATCGAATGTTCAACTGGCTGAATCCCTCATTTCCAAACCATTTCGGAAAACTAAGACATTATCAACCCTCATCATGCCACCTTCCATTAGAAAGTTATCCTGGTGGAGTTGTACCTGCCACTCAACCAGACGCATGAGCTGGTGGAGCTAACAGGAGCTGCTACCTTAACCCAGGTAGAGGTAGGGTGGGCCCTCTTAGCTAAGCGGTAAAGGAGCCGAGAGAACCAGCCCTCCGACACCCAGCCCAGCCCGATCCACGTGGAAGGAGACAGACACATTCACTCAGACTCACAAACGGAAGTGCAGGCCCATCTCAGGACGGCCCGAGTTCCATGACCACTGTCCCTCCTGAATGGCCCCTTCCTGCAGACATCTCCCCCGGAGAACAGACAGGAGGAAGTTGGTGGAAATTAATCACAAACACAATGCTCTTCGTATTCCTTCAGGGAAAAAAAAACCTCAATGCCTTACAATTAACTTATGGAAACAACTGTGACAAAATAGGAAAGGCGCTCTCTGAACGTGGCACTTGGTTTTTGTGGTGTAAGGAGAAGGCAGAGACCGAATCCCCCATCAGTGTTCTCACATTCTGTTCTGGGGCAATGATGAGATGATCAGAGTCAGAGGGCTGCAGGAAATCAAATTAAAAAAGCATTAAATAATTCGAGGGCACCTTATTCCATCTAATTTCCATTTGTACCTAAAAGGAAGCGAACATCTTGACAGCCCAGGGGAGTGACACCGGCAGGCGCAGGTGCCAAGAGAACAGGGCCCTGTACGTGTGGGGGGAGGGACGGGGGGCGGGAGCTGTGGGCGCCGTTCCCACACAATCTGCCTAGACCTGTGGCCGCCAGGGCAGCCAGCAGGCTCACCCCGGGGGAGGCTGGAATGGATGTAGCAGAGCCTGTGAGCCAGCCCTCTGGGGGCGAGCCTGGGGCCCTGCCCCAGCCCTCCTCTGTGTCTGCCAATGCACATCTGGCCTCAGGGAGTCTGCCGGTTTCTCTCTGAGCGCTCCAGGCAGGTCCTACGGGGAGTTCAGCCCTGCCTACTCCAACGCCACCCCCTTTCCACCTCCTGCCACCCGCCTTCCTCTGGGTTCTTTTTCCCACCCTCCCTTCCTGCTCCAGCTGCTGGTGAGAGCCCGGCTGACCATGGATGACCTGGAGACCACACTACGGAGGCCTCCGCACCCTGCCCTGGGCTGTGCCCGCCCTGCCCCATCGGCCTCCGGATGGGAGCCCCGCTTCCCTGTGCCCTCCCTGACTCCTGACAGCACCTCGCCTGCCCACCTCGGGGCCCGCCCTGGGTCTGCTTCTGCCTTCCCTCCTGTGGTGATTAATGCCATCAGTTTGACTGGCCACCTAGTGCCCGGCTTCCACGGTATTCCGGCCTGTGTCTTGAGGGCATTTCCAGACGAGATTAGCTTTTGAACTGGCAGCCTCAGTAGATGAGCCCCCCCAATGTGGTGGGCATCGGGCAATTCACTGAGGGCCTGAGCACTACAGTGGGAGGAAGGAAAAATTCACCCCCTCCGGCTCCTGCCTCAATGCTTGAGCTGGGACGCCTCATCTCATGTTCCCCTGCCCCTGGACTGGAGCTGGCATCACTGGCTCCCCTGGCTGCTAGGCCTTCAGACTGAATTACACCCCTGGCTCTCCTGGGCCTGCGCTTGCCGATGCCACAGCATCAAACTTCTCAGCTTCCAGAACTGCACGCACCATTTCCTATCAGTATATAATCAGTATATAATCCAATCAGTATATAATCTCCTTGGGTTCTCTTCCTCTTGAGAACCCTGCTGGCTGGCGCAGCAGTCCGTGTTGTGAGCCCCTCCTGTGTCCTCAGAGCCAAGCTCCCGGAATAAGATGCACACGTACATGGCCTGGGCATGTTGCTCCCATCTGCCCCGGTCGTTCTGAGTCAGGTGAGAGCACGGGAAGTTTATCAGGACATGCATTTCCAAAGCCCAGTGTCGGTTCTTCTCTTTTGGATAACCCCGGTGTATCTCTTCAGCAAAACAAATCAAAACCGAAACCAAGACTTCCAGGCACCTGCCAGACCCTGACAGATGAGCTGTTGGCACTGGTTTAGATGCAACAACTTCAAAATAGTCCTGGCTCATCAGAACATCCAGGGACGGTGGTGATCCCAGTGACGGGCAGTGAGACCCCCCGTCACTGTACCGCCGGAGAGCTGCTGCGGAGGGCAGCTCCTCTGACTCTGAACCTCACCTTATGTCTGTGGCTCTGTTCTCTGTGGCAAAGAGGAAGGTAAAAGACAGAGAACCAAGATGGCAGCATAGGTAAGTGTCTGTTCTCACCGACTCCCACAACCACATAAAAAATACAGTGAAAATACAGAACCACCATCATCCAGAACCATCTGAAAGCTGGCTGGAAGGAAGTCTTACAACTAGAGAAGTAAAGAAAAAAGCACACGAGACGGGTAGGAGGATGGAGGCACAGAACTGCGGGACCTGCACCCACATGCGCCGCTGTTAATTGCCCCCAGTGAGCAGCAAGGGGCTCCAGCCCCCTACCAGCCCCCCAGCCCAGGCCCCCAGAGCTCGGAAGAGAAGTCCCCATAACCAGCGTGGATTGTGGCTGAGGAACAGGGAGGCTGCCAGAGACCCAGGTGTCCCTAGTAAAGGGCCGGACATGAACTTACTTGGTCTCGCTTCCTCTGAGCTCCAGTGTCTGGGCGAGGCTCCTGGGGACACAGACACGTAGGAGGAGGAACTGGATTGTCTGACCTCGGGGCAGGAACTTGAAGGCTTTCTCCCAGGCAGAGGTGCAAGCAGGGGTCTATTCCTGTGGGAGGTCCTCTGGGATCGCAGGGCTGACCGGCCGCCATTAGTTTGCTCCGCCCTGGGGTTTCCCGAGACCCCGCCTCATCCAATTTGTAACCCCACCCATGCCCTGTGCAGCAGCTTTTGCATATGAATGGCTAAAATCTCTCTCACAAGCCGCAGCTTGGTCAAGGAGACACAAACCTATCAATAAAAGGCTGAAGACACAGCACTAGCACCAGCCTGCCTTGCTTCGTAGCTGGGCCTCGCCAGGACACTCCCAAACCGGATATAAAGAGGAGGGATCTGCAGATCTCCCTGTAGCTCCTGCTGGGTGGCCCCAGCCCTTGGCTGACTTTGAGCCTCCCTGGAAACCCAAGAGCCAGTGTACCCAATGGTCAGCGTCAGACCACACCAGTTCACAACTCTACACATCCATAAGCAACACAGTCAATGGACACACTCAGTGAGCACCAAAGCCACACTGAAGAAAGCCTTGCTCCACACGGTGTCTCCTGCACAGCAGCTCTCCCACGGCAGTTGCAGCGGGTCCTCAGAGCCAGTTGGCCTGGAGGTCAATTCCTCCCAGTGACCCCAACAGCAAACAAGGCTCAACCACAACAAGACTGTGCTCACAGCCCACAAAGGGGCACACCTAGAGTGCCCAGCTCAGGTGACTGGGGAGGCTAAGTCATTGGGCCCTAAAGGACACCTACTACACAAAGCCACTCTATCAACTCATGTAGACATAGCAGCTCTACCCAATATATAGAAACAAACACGGGGAAGCAGCCAAAAGGCTGAGACAAAGAAACATGTCACAAATAAAAGAAATGGAAGAAAGCAAACTATTGGATACAGAATTCAAACCACAGTTATAAGGTTACTCAGGAATCTTCGTGAGACCTTCAAGAGACTTAGTGAGACTTTCAAGGATCTTAGTGAGAATGCAAAAAAAAAAAAAAAAAAGAAGAAAAGAAAGAAAGAAAAGGACCAGTCAGAAATTAAGTATACACTGACTGCCGAAACCGGTTTGGCTCAGTGGTAGAGAGTCGGTCTGCGGACTGAAAGGTCCCAGGTTTGATCCCAGTCAAGGGCATGTACATTGGTTTCGAGCACATCCCCGGTGGGGGTGTGCAGGAGGCGGCTGGTCGATGTTTCTCTCTCATTGACGTTTCTAGCTCTCTATCTCTTTCCCTTCCTCTGGGTAAAATATCAATAAAAATATATTTTTTAAAAAAGTATACACTGACTGAAATAAAGAATAATATACAGGAAGAAGTAAAAATTGTTTCTCCCATCCCTTTCAAAGATACTACCACTCCAGCCCCAGGACATGTGTTGCCATGGTGATGGGAGGAATGGATGCTAACACTGGGAGACCATGGCATGTTGCAATGGGAATGGGGTTGTGGAGGTTAAATGAGTCTTCTTTGCAAGCTAGCAGGTGTCCCATAATCCAATGGTTGGTAAGAAAACCTCTTTGGAGTTTTCAAAACCATAAATCTCTGTCTTTTTTGTGTGACCCCAAGCATCTGAGTCAGTCAGCTTTTGCCATGTTGAGCTGCAGCAACAAACAACTATAAAACCGCAGGAGCCAAAGGTAAGTTTAAAAAATAAAAAATAAATAAACCACAGGGGCTTATAACCACAAACTTTTATTTCTTGCTGATGTTACCAGTCTACTTGACAGTGGCACTGATCCAAGTGTTTTCATCATCCTCAGCAGACAAACTGAAGGGACAGCTTTTTTTATTTTTATTTTTTTATTACAGTTGACATTCCATACTGAATTAGGTTTCAGATATGCATCACAGTGGTTAGACATTTATATAACTTACAAACTGAACCCCCTGATAATTCTGGAACCCTCCTGACACCATACACAGTTATTACAATATTAGTTACTATATTCCCTATGCTGTACTTTACATTTCCATGACTATTTTGAAAGTGCCAATTTGTACTTCTTAATTTCTTCAACTTGTGTACCCAGTCCCCTAATCTCCCCTCCAAATATGGCAGCCATCAATTTTTAATATATATATATTTAACATTTTATTAATTTCAGAGAGGAAGAGAGAGAGGGCTATGATGAGAGGGAATTACTTATTGGCTGCCTCCTTCATGCCCCACATTGGAAACTGAGCCCACAACCTGGGGATGTGCCCTGACTGGGAATCAAACTGTGACCTCCTGATTGACGACACTCAACCACTGAACCACAATGGCCAGGCTGGCCACCATCAGTTTGTTCTCTGTAGTAATGAGTCTTTCTACTTTGTTCTTTTGTTTTCATTAGATACCACATATAAGAGCAATCATATAATATTTGTCACTCTCTGTCTGACTTATTCACTTTGCATAATACCCTCTTGGTCCATCCATGATGTCACAAATGGTAAATTCTCATCCTTTCTTATGGTAGAGTAATATTCCATTGTATGTATGTAGCACATTTTCTTGATCCATTTGTCTATCAATAGACACAGATCGTTTCCATATCTTAACTATTGTAAATAATGCTGCAATGAACATAAGGATGCACATATCTTTTCAAATTAGTGTTTTGGATTTCTTCAGATAAATACCCAGGAAAATAATTGCTGCTGGGTCATTCAGGTAGTTCTATTTTTAATTTTTGAGGAGTCCCCATATTGTTTTCCATAGTAACTGTACCAATTTGCAATCCCACAACAATGCACAAGAGTTCCTTTTTCTCCACATTCTTCCCAACACTTGTGGTTTCTTGATTTAATGATGATAGCCATTCTGACAGGTGTGAGGGCATAAATTCCATTTCTCTGTTGACTGGTGACATTGAGCATCTTTTCACAAGTCTAGTGACATCTGTATGTTCTCTTTTGGAGAAATATCTATTCAAGTTCTCTGTCCAATGTTTAATTGGTTTGTTTTGAGTGTGTATGTTTTTTTTTAATATTAAGTTGTATAAGTTCTTTATAAATTTTGGATATTAACCCCTTATTTGATATGTCATTGGAGAATATCTTTTCATTTTGTTGATGGTTTTCTTTGTTGTGCAAAAAACTTTTTGTTTTGATGTAGTCCCATTTATATTTTCCCTTGTTTCCCTTGCCTGAGGAGATATATACAAAAAAAATGTTATTAAGAGCCATGTCAGAGAGTTTACTGCCTATGTTTTCTTCCAGGAGTGTTATGGTTTTGGGTCTTACATTGAAGTCTTCAATGCATTTTGAATTTATTCTTGTATATGAGGTAAGAAAATGGTCTAGTTTCATTGTTTTTGCATGTATAGTATCTGTCCAGTTTTCTCAATACCATTTATTGAAGAGATTCTTTACCCCCTTATGTATTCTTGCCTCCTTTATCATAAGTTAATTGACCATATGGGTTTATTTCTGAGCTCTCTATTCTCTTCCACTGATCTATGTGTTGGCAATATTCATTCATTTTTTACAACCTCTGCTGGGATATATCTTCTCACATGCCATTGATTGAAGTAGGTTGAATAGCCAAGCATGAAGCCAATGACACAGGAGGGCAGTCTACCTTCCTGTGGGGGAGGGACCACGGAGGAAGAGGAAGCAATGGGCCCGGAGAGGGGCAGTGAGTATGCGGGACAAGTCATATAAACCGCTGCAGAGCCCAGGGAGCCACGGTCACTTGAAAGGGGACCTTAGGTCTGCTGACATATCAGGACAAAAATATCATTATACTTTATATTAAAATATCTGATACTAAAATATTTGAATCCACTGCAGGAAAGCTGCAATATAGATACTGTGAGTCATTCGGAAATGTTCTTGTTATAAATGAGTATATCTTAAAAGGATAAATTGGTTCTTCTCAAACTGAGAAATCCATTTAGGGCTTTTTGAAACCAAAAAGAGGTGCCAAGGCATTTTGAAAGAGGCCATTAGTAATCCGTGTGGTGAGTTACCCCTGACTTATTAAAAAAGAGCATGGTTTTATAAATGAGTCCATTAGAAAGTCTTCATGAGATATTAGGGCTCTCGGAGCTGGCTGAATAGGAGGGAAGGGGAGATAATTAGGGCAGTCAGAAATCTGTTATTTTGTGAGCTTGCCAAAGGAAATGAGTCCTGCGTGCATTCTTTGGCAGGTGCTCAGAATGGCTTTGCAAGGGGCCTGCACAGGCGCGGCACTGCTGAGAGGGAGGTGACCTGGGCACAATCTGCAACTTGGGGACTCCTGTCTGGGTGGGGAAGGGAAGGCAACTATTTAAGCCAATAAACCGCAACCCTGTGTGTAAGGTGAGAGGGGCAGCTTCCCTCGGGGCACGGAGGGCCTGGGAGGGACTCTAAGGTCTTGGCTGGGTGTGGAAAGGTGAACGAGGGGGAAGCTGGGAGGGCGCTCACGGCAAAGAGAACAGCAAGTGCAGAGGCAGGAAGGTATGAGAAGTGCGCGTGGAATAGGGCTGCCTCTAGCTGGGCAGCAACATACATGAGTTAGAATGACACCGCCTCTTTATCATTTTAAAAGTCAGCGAGGGCCTGCCGTGTGGCTCAGGGGTTGACCTTTGACCAATGAATCCGAAAATCACAGTTGGATTCCTGGTCAGGCACATACCCGCGTTGTGGGCTCTGTCCCCAGTGGGGGCTGCAGGAGGCAGCCAATCAATGATTCTCTCTCATCACTGATGTTTCTCTCCCATCATTACTGTTTCTCTCTTCTCTCTCCCTCGCCTTTCCTCTCTGAAAGCACTAACAACATACCTTTTTTTAAATCAGCTAGGAATTTTATTGTGTCCCTCCTTCCTGTGTGTGTGTGTGTGTGAAGGTTTGTATGGGAGGGCAGTTTCGATGGAACGGCTTCTGTGTCCCCAGATAAGTCAGTGTATGTCCATGATGAGAACCTTGTTCGGTTCACACCTGATCACCTGCACATGCACAGCCTTGCTGGCAGGACTCCCGGCATCGGTGTTGCTAGAACTTAACGTGTAATCGTGGGCGGCTGGGGCCTGCGCGTTAGGGGTGGTGGTGAGGGGAAGAGGCAGCAGCAGGGGGAGATGTGTTTAAAAGGTGGGCGGAACCAAAGTGCGAAGGGCCTTGCTGACAGGTGGCAGGCGATGGCAGAGCCAGAGAAAGAGCGCTCAGCAGCAGGTCCAGAAGCTCACTCTGGCTGCAGGGGGGGAGCGAGACACGGAATACGGACTCCTGAGTAGCCAGGTCCTAAGCCCTGGACCCCGTGAGTGTTACCGTCTAAGGCAGAAGGGGCTTTGCAGGGTGATTCACTAAGGCCCTGAAGAAGGAGAGGGGAGCTGGTCCTGAGAAGAGGGGGCGGGGGAGCTGAGACAACAGAAGAGGAAGTTGAGGTGACAATGGAAGCAGAGATGGCATGACGATGCCTCCCTGCTGGCTTTGAGGTCAGGGAAGGCATGAACGGAGGAACGCAGCTCTGGAAGCTGGAAGAGGCTAAGAAACGACTCTCCCTTGGAGACTCAGGAGCACGGCTCTGCTGCCACTGGGTTTGGCCCTGAAACCATTTGGACTCCCGCCTTCAGAACGGCAGGAGAACAGGTCTGTGTTGTTTGAAGGCCAGGGGAGGAGCCTGGTGTCTGCCGGGGCCATTGGATGTGTGACACCAGCTGCCAGCCATACAAAATTAGCAACTGAAACATGCGGCTGCTACGATTGTCAAACATTTCATTAACTCGCCCCAATGTCTTCCCAGGGCCGGGCCAAAGGATTACCCAGGCCTTTACGGCCTGCGGGCAGGCATTCCGCACCTTTACAAAACATAAGCCACTGAAATTGCACTAACTGGAATCTACTGCCTCACAACAGGTCACAGAGGGCACCTCACAACAGGTCACACAGGGCACCTCACAGAGGGCAGGTCACAGAGGACACCTCATAGGGGCACCTCACAGAGGGCAGGTCACTGAGGGCAGGTCACACAGAGCAGGTCACAGAGGGCACCTCACACAGGAAACCTCACAGAGGACAGATCACAGAAGGCAGGTCACAGAGGACAATTCACAGAAGGCAGGTAACAGAGGGCACCTCACAGCAGGTCATTGAGGGCAGGTCACAGAGGACAGACACCTCACAGCAGGTCACAGAGGGCACCTCACAGAGTGCAGGCCACAGAGGGCAGGTCACAGAGGACACCTCACAGGGGCACCTCACAGAGGGCAGGTCACACAGGGCATCTCACACAGAGCAGGTCACAGAGGGCACCTCACACAGGACACCTCACAGAGGACAGATCACAGAAGGCAGGTCACAGAGGACAATTCACAGAAGGCAGGTCACAGAGGGCACCTCACATCAGGTCACAGAGGGCAGATCACAGAAGGCAGGTCACAGAGGACAATTCACAGATGGCAGGTCACAAAGGGCACCTCACAGCAGGTCACAGAGGGCAGGACACGGAGGGCAGGTCACACAGGGCACCTCACAGGGGCACCTCACACAGAGCAGGTCACAGAGGACAGATCTTGGTGCAGCTGCAGCCTGGACCGGAGGACCCCTGAAGGCAAGAACTTCACAGCTGCCAGGGAAAATACTAGAAGTTGTATTTTTATCTATTTTGTATTGCAATTTTTTAAAGTTTATTTTGGTGAATGGTTTATAGTATACTAGTGTTAACTTAAAGATGCCATAGCTGGTTTGGCTCAGTGGACAGACCATTGGCCTACGGACTGAAGGGTCCCAGATTCATTTCCAGTCAAAATCATATGCCAGGGTTGTGGGTTTGATGATTCTCTCTCATCGTTGATGTTTCTCTCTCTCCCCTCTCACTTCCTCTCAGAAATCAATACAAAGTTAAAATAATAATAAAGCCTTTGAAAAAGAGAGACAAACAAGCATTTATTTGCAATCCATAAGAATAGCTATTCTGGAATCATTGTAATTCAGGCAGAAACCCTAAAAATTTCCATTCAGAAACAAAGACAAGGGGAAAGGGACCATCGATAGAAGGCATTTCTGCTGGTGCAGATAACATAAAACAGTGACGTTAATTCTAGACCATGCTTTTAATTTTCAGTCCAGTAGTCATCCTAGAAACTGCTTTTTTGTGATGACTACAAAGTGTGCCCACAGAAGACCACCCAGGCCCACCCTGTGGACAGGACCCAATGCTGGTGCACTTGGCCGAGTCCTATCCTGAAATTCCAAATCTCCTCGTTCATTTTGGAATTTCTTTCATAGTGTTATCTTGGAAAACGGTTCTTTGGGGAAAATGTTGTGTAGGCCCAATCCAAAGTTTATTTGCCCGGCTTAACACTCCAAAGATTCCATCCAGGCATAAAACGCACCAGGCAGTTCCTTGGGCATGGCAGCTCTGGCTCCATTTACACTGATGTTCACACTAGTAGAAGGTTTGTGAACACCGTGTATACTGGTGTACCGGTTAATAATGCGGATTTTGTAATCAGAGAAAACACGATAATTACAAGAGAAACATCAAAAGTGCTTTATTCAAAGTAATGTCCATCGCTAGCTACACATTTCCCCCGTCTTTCAGGTAATTTGTGGATATTGTCCCACATGTCCTTGTTTTAAGGCAGACCATTCAGAGACCCAATTTCCCACTTCTTCGTACATTTTGAATTGCTGCTCAGAAAGTGCATGTGCCATCGAGAGAAACAGGTGGTAATCTGAAGGAGCAAGTTCTGGTGAATACAGTGGGTGGGTGAATACTTCCCAGGCAAGATCTTTTAATGTTTCTTTAACTGGTTTTTTTTTTTTAATTTATTAAGGTATTATGTGTACATAGCTTACCATTGCCCCCCCCCCCATATATGCCCTCCCTCCCCAGAGTTCTATGTCCATTGGTTGTACTTTTATGTATGCATACCAGTCCTTCGGTTGATCCCCTATCTCCCCCAGATCTCCCTCCCCCCCTCCCCCACTGTCATTTGACAGTCTGCTTGTTGTTTTACTGTCTCTATATCTATCTTTCTATTCATTAGTTTATAATGATCTTTAATATCCATAAATGATTTAACTGGTTTTGAAGTGTGTGATGGTGTGTCATCATGAAGCAAAATTACTTTGCCTTGTCTTCTGGCACATTCTGGTAATTTCACAGTCAAAGCGTAGTTCAAATTGATTATTTGTTGTTGGTAGCAATCAGTATTAATGGTTTCACGTGGTTTTAGAAACTCATAACACACCACACCTTCCTGATCCCACCAAACGCAGAGCATTGTCTTTCTGAAGTGATTTGGCTTTGTAGTCAATGTTGATGGCTGACCTGGATCAACCCATGATTTTGTGCATTTGGGATTCTGAAAATAAATACACTTTTTATCGCCAGCCACAATTCGTTGCAAAAAAAGACTTTCTTTAGTGCCGTTGAAGCAACATTTTACTGATGACTTCGGTTTTCTATTTGTCTTTCATTCAGTTGATGTGGCACCCATTTTCCTTCCTTGAAAATCCTTCCCATTGCTTGTAAACAATTTGAAATTGTTTGCTGAGCAACGTTTAACCTTTCTGCAAGTTGTTTTTTAGTTTGACATACATCTTCATCCAGTAACGCTTGTAATTGTTGGTCTCCAAACTTTTTTGGTTGACCTGGAAGTTGTCTTTCACATCAAACTCATCACTTTTAAAGCATTTAAACCAGCGTTCACATGTATTTTGAGATGGAACATGTTGAATTATAACCTCCTGCAAATGCTCTTTTTTTGGGAGCACAAAATTCAACATTTCTAAGCGTAAAAATACCTATGATGTTAACACCTTCAGCAAATTTGACCTATGAAGTTTTTTTTTTAATTTATTAAGGTATTATATGTGTACATAGCTTATCATTGCCCCCCCTCCCATACATGCCCTCCCTCCCCAGAGTTTTGTGTCCATTGGTTGTACTTATATGTATGCATACCAGTCCTTCGGTTGATCTCTTATCTCCCCCAGATCTCCCTACCCAACCTATGAAGTTTTGAAGCTTGCTGTCAATATGACAAAATAGCATAGATATCAAATTGCATATATATCAACATATGTGTAACTCCATCTATTGAAAAGAATCGGCATTATTAACCACTACACCTCGTAAATTCACATGCCTGCCTCGGAAGTGCCTGCTCGGATGTGTTCTGATAGAGGTGTGTGATCAACGACAGTGTGGAGGCCCGGCTGAGAGGCGGGGAGGGCAGCGTGGAGCCTGGCAAAGGCCCAGCAGGAGGTGGGCAGGTGACACGTGGGCTGGGTGGGGTGCAGTCGGGAAGGAAGGCTGGAGAGCAGGTTCCCCTTGTGTGAGGAGCTGAAGGGCATGTAAGGCACTTGGATCAACAACAGGCTCGTGGTTCGGCAGAGAAATGGGGTTTGAGGTCACCCATTTGAGAGTGAGGGGTCAGGGACGGAGTGAGGGCCCATTCCAAAGGGCAGGTCACGGGAGTCAGGTCACAGAGACGCCCGTGGGCAGGGAGGAGTGAGGGACGGGTGAGGAGAGGCCTGGCAGGCAGAGGGGAGCGGAGGGCTCAGGGGCACAGGGAGGGGAGGGGAGAGCGAAGCCACCCTGTGGTCAAAGGCCCCAGAAGCAGGAGGTGAAGGGGGTTGGGTTTGAGGGTGGGCATCCCTGTGACTTGGCCAGCGGTGGGGCTGGGTGTGAAACCAGGTGGGAGCAGACTCCACAGGGAACCAGCTGGGGGTGAGGAAGGAGGGTCTTCACTTCGCTTGAGCTTTTGTTCTCAGAATTTGGAAAACAAAGTTGCGATTTAGAGAAAATTTCCAGTTATTTGGAGGAAAGCTGAGAGAGAGAGTGGAGTGGGGCCAGGGCTCAGGGCTCATAAAATGGAGAAATCGTTTGAAAAAATTTTCACAACAGAGGGAGGATGGCAGTGTGGGGAGACTGGACACCCCCCCCCCCAGGGAGTGGCTTGTCCCCACCAAAACTGCCAGCACCAGGACACACGACTGTCTCTTCTCCCAATGAGTGCGAGTCAGGATCACGGCAGGCCGGGAAGCAGTCCCTGAAGGAGATAAAATCTACCACATTATAAACATACCTTCTTTTTTTTCCTTTAAAGGGGGTGCTTGTGTGA
Source organism: Vespertilio murinus (assembly GCA_963924515.1). Taxonomy (NCBI): domain Eukaryota; kingdom Metazoa; phylum Chordata; class Mammalia; order Chiroptera; family Vespertilionidae; genus Vespertilio; species Vespertilio murinus. Next base: position 82,815,972 of record OZ004705.1, read on the forward strand.
GAGAGTGATTTTTTTGGTATTTTCTTATTTTCCAATGAAATTACACACACACACACACACACACACACACACACACACAGACTCAGTAAAATGTGTGTGCAGGGAGGAGGGGTTGGTGTGACTCCCTGGTTTGTAATGAAATAAGTTTAGTCCTGCTGGTCACCCAGCCCTGCTGCCAACAGCACACGATACTCCGCCTCCTCAGTACCACCTGTCATGTGATGACATCTGCGTCCCCTCCTGGAAGGCGGCCTGATGGGGACATGCTGGGCAGAGTGACACAGGCTGCTGTGGCCAAAGAAATGACCCATTTGAGACTCTGAGTCATGAGTCGTCATAATTAGAAGGCGGACAGGGCCTGTTGCTATAGCTGTAGGTGCTGCCTGTTCCCTGTGAAAGCTGAGGGAATTAAAATAATAGGCTTTTAAGAACCTGTAGAGATCTACTTCCCTCTGGCAACACTCTCTCCAACCCTCTATGCCCCCCACCCCCACGCCACATTGAGCAAGAAGGAACCCAAGAAGAGGGAGCCCTCACTACTCACTGGAACAATGGAGTCCCAGGAACCCTGCCAGCAGGGGTAGGGGGTCGGGATGACTACTGGGGAAGCATAACTGTGCAATTACAGCAGGAAACTGCTCAAGGGCCTTAGACCACCCTCTGGTGAGAGGAGGGCCCTGTCCAGAGGGGTCTTGGTGGGGGTGGGGTAGGCCTGGGAGAGGAGAGACTGGCTCCCGGAAGCGAAAGGTCTGCCCTGGACCCAGACTCCCAGACAGGGTGACATCCTTACCGGCCAGCAACTCACATTCTCCATCAGCCAGACCCTGGCCTGGCCCAGCTCAGCACGAGGGGCCTGCACTTGCTTACAGGTTTGAAGGAGAGAGGGGAGGGTTCGGGAGAGCAGGGCATGCTCAGATGTGCGCTCGGGAACTCTCACTCTGGCTAGACAAAAGAGGGAAGATGGAGTTTGGGGTGAAGCATAGTCACAGTTATGACCAGTGCCTGTCATTTCAACCCTGAATCTGGAGGGTGTAGTCCACACACCAGGCCTGGCACACAGGCACGGCTCAATCAATGGCCGCTGATAATATTTCCATGACAGTGAGTCCACCAGCTCCATCTGCAGGCTGACGGAACTCACCCAGGAGGCTGCTGCCACGGCCAGGCTCTGTCAGTGACACCAAACACCCAACCAGGGCCACAACACACACGTGCCAATAACCGCTGCCACAGGCCTTTAGCTGTGCCTTCCCATCTACCAGACTCCACCCCCACATTCGCCTCCACATTCTACCAGACTCACGAGGGCCTTGCTTTTCGCCCTGCAGCCCAGCTCCCAGCTCTGACTCTGGGGCTCGGAAGCACTGATTTCAGGTTAACTGGAGAGGGTCCAGGTCAGAGACAAGGCAGAAAAACCTAAGCCCCAATTCCGGGGCCTTTTACCAGGAATTCTGTGCAGCAATACATGGCAAGAGTTCCAAAACCACCCTTCGTCATGCAGACAGCACCACCTCATCTCAGTTCTCTCGCTAAACTCTTTAATGCCCTAACACAGTGCTCAGGCCAACGTTGTAAAGGTCTAGGCTCACCCTGTTGCCGTGTAATCATGAAGCTGCTCCAGAGGGAACTGGACAGTGGTTGGGCTCCTGGGCCCTTCTCTCTGCCCTACTCACCCCTTCGCCAAAGGGGAGGCCAGGAGTTCCCTTGTTGAGGGACAGCCAGGCCATCGAACTGCCCAAGTGACAGGCAGATCAATGAACTCCTTGTAGAAAAGGGGAGGGGAAGGACTTAGCCAATCTTATAGAATAAAAGGCTAATATGCAAATCGACTGAATATCTGAACAGCCGGTCACTATGACTCACCCTGACCACCAGGGGGCAGATGCTCAATGCAGGAGCTGTCCCCTGGTGGTCAGTGCATCAGAAGCCAGGCTCACAGTTGGGAAGTGCAGCATCGGTGACAGCAGTGCTAAAGATGTTGGTTGGACATCCCCTGAGGGCTCCCAAACTGTGAGAGGGCGCAGGCCAGGCTGAGGGATGCCCCTCCCCCCACCCCTTGGCAAGTGCACGGGGCCTCTAGTATCCTACCTAATAAAAGAGTAATATGCAAATTGACTGCACCTTTGCTATGCCTAAGCCACGCCCACTAGCCAATCAGGGCAAATATGCAAAGCAATCCAACCAAGATGGCGGCTAATTTGCCTATTGAGATGGCATAGAAAGAAGTCAAGCACTGCAGAAGAGAGCGAAGCTGCAGAGAAGCACTCAAGCAGGACAGGGGAGAAAGAAGAGAAGCAGGCAGGGTGGGGGAGAGCACAGCAGGAAGCCCCATCGCAGGAATCTTCCTACAACGGATTACTAGTAGAATATAACTTTCTAGTAGTTCTCTCTGAGCCAGTTAAGTGGCTACGCAGTTATCTTCTCAGTAAGGAGGAAGGTGAAGGCATTAATTATCAAGGCTTCATGGTGTCTTCATAAGAATTTACAAAAACCAGAGACAGAATTGCAGGACATTTGCCTGTTCCAATTTTCTATAATATGCACTGTCTCTGCTCGTCCAGAGTTGTTTCCTTGAGTCAGTTGCAAACGTATTTGCCTCACAGTGAGCTCTATAGTCGCTCTCAGTCTTTCTCTAACATCCAGGCCAGAATTCCCATAAATATCACTCTAAGTGTATGAGGTTCCTCCTAAACGAGAGGGTCTTTTCCTCTGGAAAATTAATGAGTGTATAGCACTGTACCCAATGTCTCCAAAACCTAGTCATGAAAGTAACAGGATTTATTATAAAGGGCGAGAGTACCAAGCAGGCTGCTGGCCAACAAGACTTGTCTCTGCCAACTCCCATCAAGTCAGTGGGCCCAGGAAGAGTTCATCAATTTGTGTTTAAATGAAAAGAGAGGAAAATAACCCAGCACACTGAAAGAACAAAAAAGATTAAATAATCTTCCAACTTTAAAAATACACTGTTTTGAATATATTCAACTCCAACTATAGGCTGAATTCCAATTTCAACACCTGACTTAAGGAAAAGGTTGGAGGCTTACTCCACAATACAATGTACATTTCTTTATGCTGTTTAGCATTAATCATTAAAATAATACATATCCAGCCGTATGTTTCTCCATACAAATGGTTTTTACATAATTAAGATAACTGTGAGTTTGGATTCTCTGTTTTAAACTTGGAATTACATCATACACTTCCGTGATCAGAAATCCTTCAAAAACTTTCCCTGGTGCCAGCGCTCCACTAAAGTGTTGGTGAGGTCACTGATGGCCCTCACCCTCTGGGCATTTTCCTGTCGCCATCCCTAGTTCACCTGTCCCTGGCTTCTGGTGCCCTTGACAGTCTTTTCTTGGTCCGCCCTCCGCCCTGAGTTTCTGTGACTGACAGCTGGTTTCCCTCCGTCTGTCTGCCCCGACTATTCCCCGTGCTTTCCCTGCCGGCCACTACCTGCTGCGGCTCCGGGAGGCGTGGCCTCTCCTCTTCCATCTCCATCAGGCCTCCTTAGGGCTCTGATGATAACTTGCGATGATGATTCACACATTTCACCTTCCACCCCAGACCTATGTGCCTGACAAGTGTCTCCACCTTCCCCTTGGAGGCCAACGCCTCTGTGTCCACAAATGAACCCAAGATCTCCCCCAGGCCTGGCCCTTCCAGGATCAGCCAGGGGGAGAAATGGCATTATAATGATGGTCAAGCCAGAAAGCCGGGAGTCACCCTGAACAATTCATCCCTCCTCCCCAATCTAACCGATGTGTGGCCAAATCCCTAACTGTCACCTTGTAAGGTCCCTTTCAAACCCATCCAACTTGCAGCTTCCTGGTGAAGCTGCCCAAATGACATGCCGATAATGTCCGGCCTTCCCTTTGCTCCTCTCCTGTTATTAATAACCAATTACAACAGTGTCAATTTAATATTTATATTTAGGTTTCCTGGCTTTTGCTATTATAATATGCTATAAAAATAACTTTAAATATTAAATATTATATTTTTTAAAAAATTATTCTGTCATTTGTTAAAAATAAAGGCTGTTGGGACCTGGCTGGGTAGCTCAGTTGATTAGAGCAAGGTCCTGATACACCCAGTCACAACACACACAAGAATCAACTAAAGAATGCATAAATTAATAAACAACAAATTGATTTCTCTCTTTTCCTGCCTCTCACTCTCTAAAATTATTTTTTTTAAGTTAATAAGGGAAGGAAGGGAGGAAGGAAATGCAAGATATTCTCCATTCACACCTACAATATCAGAAACTCTGAGGTGGGGGCCCCAAAATCTGTTTTAACAAGCCCTCCAGGTGATTCTAAGAATGAGGAAGTTTGGGAGCCACTGGTCAAGAAAGGCCTTCCTCACCTAAGTGTTTTTGTCTCATTTTACTCTTTTTTGGTATTTGGTATAAACAACAGAACTACCTTTTCTTCCCAATTCCCATTGATTTATGATGCTTCCTTTGTCCCATACTGGTTTTTATAAGCACATTCAGGTTTACCTCTGTTTTCTTTTACAGCTTTTCTGAGTTGTATTTCACATATCATAAAATTCTCTCATTGAAAGTGTATAAGGTAGTTTTCTGAATAGTCATGAGAAGGCTAAAAAGAACTAATTCTAATGTAACCTGATATTTGGGGGCTAATGATCTGAATCCATGCCAGCAAGCTCAGTGTACATTCTTGATAACCTATAATAAAGTCACTACCTCCTTCCCAGATACTGGTCTTGCAGAACGTGTTACTGTGAACAGTGCACTGCCCCGGAGGGAGGGTTATTAACGCTGGCACCAGGCCAGACCATCAGATATGGCCTGGAGACCCCCAACACCTGGGGGCTTTCTTGCAAGGCCGGAAAAGGACCGGAAGCATAATCCACAAAGACCACAGGGAGATATAAAGGAAAGCCTCATGCCTGTTTCTGCAGAGATTTGGAAGGCTATCCCCTGAGTCCACTAGTTTAATAAACCAGTTTCGCCCTGACTGGTTTGGCTCAGTGGATAGAGCGTCGGTCTGCGGACTGAAAGGTCCCAGGTTTGATTCCGGTCAAGGTCATGTACCTTGGTTGCAGGCACATCCCCAGTGGGTGTGTGTGTGTGTGTGTGTGTGTGTGTGCAAAAGGCAGTTGATTGATGACTCTCATCAATGTTTCTAACTATCTCTCCCTTCCTCACTGTAAAAAATCAAATATATATATATATATATATATATATATATATATATATATATATAAATAATAAACCAGTGTCCCTCCTTTTATTTAAAAACATCAGTTTTTCTTTGGTCTTCTGCAGTCACAGGCTGTGCATATTTAGTTACTTAAATCTGAATTTAGTTACTTACATCTTTTGTCCTTGGTGAGACTGAAGGTTTGTCAATTCTGATTCTTTACAAAGAACCAACTATAAGTTTCACTGTTGTTTTTTCCTATTGGTTTACTTTCCTTTATTTCATTATTTCTGCTCGAACATTTATTATTTTCTTCCTTTTTCTTCAGGTTTAGTTGTTCTGTGAGGGGGCTACTTCCATGCCGGGAGCTGGCCCTGCCCCAGCCTGGTCTGGAAACTTTCGAGTGTCAGCCCACCTCCAGTTCCTTGACTCTCCAAGGAAAGATTTCAAGGACAAATCAGAATGTGAATAAAGCAAGTTTTATCCAAGTAGAAAAAGAGAGGCCATGGTGAGGGCACAGCTGTGAAAGAAGCAAAAAGTACACATCCAGGGGAACATAAGCCAGCTGGTGAGTTTGCGCATGCAGTCCATTAGTTCTAGGGCTTTTATATTTCCAAGATTGCCTCCAAGCTTTGTGCGCTAAGTTCTCACTCTGCTGTCTGTTTGGGAGGCGGTTGGGTTCCTAATGTGGTCCCTTCTGATAGTGTCATGGTGTTTGTCCCTCTCCATCCCCTCTACCTGTGGTGTCAGTTCTCATTATAGTGATGGTACAATGAGCTTTTGGTTGGTTTCTGGTCAATATTTCCTCCATCCCGGGATGATCTGGTTCTAGCCAGTCCTAACTGTTCACCTCTACAACCAAAACAGTTTACCTCTGCTTTCTTTTACAGCTTTTTCTGAGTTGTATTTCACATATCATAAAATTCTCTCATTGAAAGTGTATTTTTCTGCCATAAACTGATTTCTCTTTAATCAGAGGTGGGGGCTTTGATGAGACGTGGGCTCCTACTTGATTCCATTTGTCTGGATTTTTTTCCTAACGTCTTTCTATACTGCCTCAGTATTTTTCCTAGTTTCTTAAGATGGACAGCTAGGTTATTGATTTGAGATATCTATTTTAATACAGGCATTTACAGTTATAAATTTCCCTCTAGCAACATTCCATATTTTGGTATGTTGTGTTTTCATTTTCTATGATCTTAAAAGTTTTTTCTAATTTCCCTGATCCAGAAAGGTGTCTTGTTATGTTAATGAGCTGGCTTTCGCTAAAGCAGCGATTGCCAACCGGTGGTCTGCGGACACTGGCGATCCATGAAGTTCGAAAGGTTGGCGACCGCTGGTCTAAAGGCCAGTTCCCAGGGCAGGGGTTGTCCATCCGATCAGGCCTAACAGTTACTTTTACCAGTGCTCTTTACTTCTTCATGTGGCTTGAATTAGTTTCCAGTGTATTTCCATTAAAGTTTGAATGGTTCCCTTTAGTATTTCTTGTAGGGTAGGAGTGCTAGTGATAAATTCTCTTGTTTTTGTTTACCTTTTAATGTCTGGACTTCTCCCGTGTCTTTGAAGGAGGATTTAGCTATAGAATTTTTGGTTGAAGGTCTTTTCTTTCAGCACTGGGAAGGTATCAGCCCACTGACTCCCGGCCTCCATGTTTCTGATGGGAATTCAAGTTCATTTTATTGTGGTTCAGTAATTTCTCTTAATAACGATTTTCAGTTTGTTGTGCAGCTTTGGTTAAATGTTAGAATTCTGAAAAATCTTTGGTTTTAGTTCATATTTTTATTGTCTTAGAGGGAGAGTGAGTTCACTGAAGTCCTTTCCCTATCATTTTGGAAGTCGATCTTTTCATAGTTTTAATTATCTTAGATAACATGTTTTAATATCTTATAAAACAATTTTCCTTTAATAGCTATTTTAAGTAAGTTTGTAACTATTCGTACCCATTTGGGTAATTTTTCAGGCGAATGTTAGAATCATTGGCTCAAGCTCCAATGATGATTCCCAGTGGTCATTTAGGAGACTATTTTTAAAATAAGTTACCTTCTTGGAATATTCAGGCTTCCCATCTCTCCTACTTTAATACTGCTCAGGGAACATAATGAATTTTTTCATGTAGATTTCACTGTAGTTTTCCTAGGCATTTCAATTTTGTTGTTGTGACTGTGAACTGTGATTAATGTGCCATGTTATTATTATTTTTTAATATAAAGCAAACATTTCCTGGGGGGAATAAAAACATCTCATTTGTGTACCTCAGGTTAATGAAGTCAGGAGGGCTCTAAATGCAACTGAAAGGTTTTTCTGTTTGGTTTTTCTTTGAAGCAACAGAGTATCGTTCTCCAAGTTAAATCTTAAGCAGAACCTCATACATAAAAAACAGAAGTGTAGTTGCCGGTTGAAAAAGAAGATGAGGGCGCCAGCTGGTTTTTCTCAGTGGTTAGAGCATTGGCCCATGGACTGAAGGGTGCAGGTTCGATTCCAGTCAAGGGCATGTACCTGGGTTGTAGGTTCAATCCCCGGACCCGACTGGGGTGCTTTCGGGAGGCAACCAATAGATGTTTCTCTCTCACATCAAATGTTTCTCTCTCTTCCCAACCTTTCTTCCTCCCTTCCACTCTCTCTAAAAATCAATGGGGAAAAAAATCCTCGAGTGATGATTAACTAAAATGTTTTTTAAAATAAGTGGAGGATGAGGGATGGTCCAAAGCCCTGCAGGCTCTGTCTCCTGCCTCCTCCTCACTCAGTCCCTGAAGGATTTTCCAACAACTGGTTGCCTGGTTACCTATCACAAATAGGAGCACACCTGTGGGCCCCTTAATAAAACCTCTTATTTGTTTTGTTTTTTAACATTTCATTCCACTTTAAGGCATTTTTCCATTTCTATTGGTGACCACTAGCATACCTGAGTTTCAATGGGATCCTGCCTCCCTGAGCGAGGCCACTCGCAGCTCATCTCCGTATGTCAACGGAACGGGAAACTGAACATAGGCGTGAAGATGTGGTCTGTTCAAGAAAGAACATGTGATTTCTGTGACACTTTGTCACTATCCCATCCTATGTCACAAAAGAGAGAAGTGTTTTGACTCTATGACTTAGAAATACAGAGCCAATGTGCAACTAAATAAGTAGGTGGATTATATCATGTGTGAATTTTACACCATCAGAGAATGGAGATATTAATGAAATACTGACAGAGAAGAAGAAAGTATTCCTGATAGGATTAGAAGCATCTTTAAAACAAACACTCAAAATAAAATCTGTGTTCTAAATGTCTACAAAAGATTTTTATTACTAAAATTTTTAGGATAAAGAAATTGTAAAAATAACTATAACACTTTAAAAAGCTATTGAGTATTTCATGTTTACAATGAGAAAAAACTTGAACCTTAAATAATAGACTGAGTAAAGTACAAAAAGAGCGAAAGAAGATGGTCATATCTGCTATACGTGTACTCATTCAAGGCTTAAACACTGACTGTTTCCAAGTTTGTGAGACTAACGATTCAATGACATCAGATGGCAATTCCTCTTATAGAAAGAGCTTTTACTCTAATCCAGCCCATGTATTACCCTCTATGGCAATTTGGGAACAGAATGATATCTAGTCCAGTTTTAAAACCAATTCAGTTTCTAAAGGGTTGGCAATAAACAAAAATTTGAAGTAATATATGCAGTATTTTAAAATAACTGAGAATTATGACAACTTAAGTTACTCTCAGATATAAGATCTTAGAGGGAGTGGGTACACTTACCTCAGGGCCGTACAACCCACAAGAGCTATAACCACAAGGGGAAGAGGAAGATACTCATTCCATACAACATGAATAGCATTCTAAGGGGGATGTTACTAATTATAACTCAAAACTGTCAGTTAAATCCTAATAATGAGTGTGTGTACTCCTACCCCACTTGAATTTCTTCTCAGAAAAAAAAAAAAATCAGAAACGGGACTGAGTTCTGGAAAGGAATGGCGAGGCTATGGAACTCCAAGAGTGATGCTGGCTCCTCAGTCCCAGAACATGACTTGCATCCCCAGGTTCTGCCTTACAGTCTCCTGGGTATGAATTATAATTTGTGTAATTTGTCCTTAAAAAAATCACAGTGGAGTCTGAGAACCCTCTGGTGCTGTCAGTTTTTGTCCTTCAGTATCCTAAATGCACATAATCTCAACATCCAGAAATATTCTTTGATTTGTTCTTCCTCTGAAATCTTGTGTCCTTGGGATCAAAGCCTCTTTCATTAGCACCAAATAAAGCCCAGTGAGGAGTTTTGGCCATATAATCCTCTGTGCTGAAAGTTTTTGATCCACCACTGTCTTCATATTCTTGGATAAGCTCCTGGAAACGGTCATAATCAATCCACGTCCACCATTCTCTATCAATCTTAAACTAGAAAGGAAAAAAGTAAACAGGTCAGAAGCAAAATCATCCATTAAAAAAAAAATCAAAAAAGTTAAAATGAGCTTGATCTTTCATCCCTATAGTGATAAAGAAAATTTTGTCATGCTTCAGATATGATTGCATATCAAAGCAAAATAGTCAAAGGAGAATTTCTGTTACCTTAGGACTCTAGCCAAACTGAACCTGGAAGACCAAATTGCTGAATAAATAATATATTCTGGAATTAAAAGTCAAGTTTATCTTGGGCAATATCAATGAAAGATTAACTAAATTTTTGGCATTATTAGGTGTTAATGGTCAAGTTAATTCTAATTTTTCTTGTCACTATTTTCCCTTTTATTAAAATTTCACTTTCAGTTAGTTTATATTCAATATTACTTTGTATTAGTTTCAGATGTACTAGTATATACTTTGCAAAGTGATCCCCCCAATAGCTCAAATACCCACCTGGAACCATATATAGTTATTACAATGTTTTTGACTATATTCCCTATGGTTTAATTTACCTCCCCATAACTATTTTCTAATTACCAATTTGCCTCCAACTGCCCTCCCCTGCTGGCCTGATCACCCCTAACTGTCCTCCCCCGCCAGCTGCATCACCCCAACTGCCCTTCCCTGCAGACCTGATCACCCTCAACTGCCCTCCCCCTGCTGGCCTGTTCCCGCCCAACTACCCTCCCCTGAAGGCTTGATCCCCAACCCCCCACCTGCCCTCCCCTGCAGGTTTGCCCCCCACCCCCAACTGCCTTCCTCTGCTGGCCCAATCACCCCTAACTGCCCTCCTCTGCAGGCCTGATAGCCCACAACTGCCTTCCCCTGCTGGCCATCTTGTGGTGGCCATCTTGTGTCCACATGAGGGTGGCCATCTTTGACCACATAGGGGTGGCCATCTTGTGTGCTGGAGTGATGGTCAATTTGCATGTTGCCTCTTTATTACATAGGATGATTTTTATCATTCATTTTGTTTATATGTTGTATCATATGAAATGATTTGCAAATTTTGAAACTTGCATCCTCTGAATAAATCCCACTTCATCATAATGTATGATCTTTTTAATATATTTCTGAATTCAGTTTGCTAATATTTTGTTGAGGATATTTGCATCTATGTTTATCAGGGATACTGGCCTATAATTTCCTTTCTTATAATGTCTTTATCTGTTTTTTGAATCAGGATAATGCTGGCCTTGTAAAATGAGCTTAGGAGTCTTTCCTCCTCTAGAAGTATTTGGAGAAGTTTGAGGATAGGTGTTAGTTCTTCTTTGAATGTTTGGTAAAATTCACCTGTGAATTCATCCAGTCCATGACTTGTGTTTGTTGGGAGTTTTTTATTACTGCTTCAATTTCATTGGTTGTAATCAGTCAGCTCAGAATTTCTGTTTCTTCTTGTTTAAATCTTGGAAGATTGTATGTTTCTAGAAATGTATCCAATTATATGTTGGCATATAATTGTTCATACTATTTTTTAGACTCCTTTGTATTTCTGTGGTGTCAATTGTCACTTCTCTTTCATTTCTGATTTGATTTGGGTCCTCTCTTTTTTTCTTGATGTGTCTGGTTAAAGGTTCATCAATCTTGTTTATCTTTTCAAAGAAGTACCTCTTGATTTACTTGATCTTTTGTATTGTATTTTAAACTATTTTATTTTCCATTATAAACTTTATTTCCTTTCTGCTATTCACTTTGGGCTTAGTTTGTAGTTCTTTTATTAGTTCTTTTAAGTGTAAGATTATATTGTTTATTTGAGATTTTTCTTGTTTCTTAAGGTATGTCGGTATTGCTATAAATTTCCCTCTTAGAACTGATTTTGTTGTGTTCCATAGATTTCGGTTCTTGTGCTTCATTTTCATTTGTCTCAAGGTATCTCTTTTGATATCTTCTTTGACTTCATTGTTAACCCATTTATTGTTTAATAGCATTTTATTTAGTCTCCATGCGTTTGTATGTTTCTCTGTGGTTTTTCATCTTGTATTTAATTTCTAGTTTCATACCATTATAGTTGAAGATGCTTGATATGATTTCAATCTTCTTAAATTTATTGAGACTTTTTTTTTTTTTTTTTGGTCTTAACATGTGGTCTATCCTGGAAAATGTTCCATGTGCATTTAAAAGGAATGTATATTCTGCTGCTTTGGGTTAAAATGTTCTGAAAATATAAATTAAATGCATCTGCTCTAATGTGTCATTTAAAGCTGATGTTTCCTTGTTAATTTTAATTCTGGAAGATCTATCCATTGATGTTAATGGATTGTTAAATTCACTACTATGACTGTATTATTACTGCTGAGCTCTCCTTTATATCCATCAAGACTTGCTTTATATATTTGGGTACTCCTATGTTGCATGCATCAATGTTTACAAAGGTTATATCCTCTTGTTGAATTAACTGCTTTGTCATTATGTAATGTCCTTGTCTCTTATAGCCTTTATTTTAAAGCTATTTTTTCTTATATAAGTATTGCTATCCCAACTTTTTGTTTGTTTGCTTCAATATGAATGAAATATCTTTTTTTATCCCTTTACTTTTAATTTGTATATGTCTTCTGATCTAAAGGGAGTTTCTTATACACAACATATACATGGGCATTTGTTTTCTTATCTGTTCAGCTACCCTTCCTCTTCTTCTCTTCTTCTTCTTAAAAAGAAGTACCTTTAACATTTCTTGTAATACTGGTTTAATGGTGGTGAACCCCTTTAGCTTTTCCTTGCCTGGGAAGCTCTTTATTTCTCCTTCAATTTCATATGACAGCCTTGATGGGTAGAATAGTCTTGGTTGTAAGTCCTTGCTTGTCATCACTTTAAATATTTCATGCCAGTGAATATTTCTGGAATGAAAAGTTTCTGTAGCAAAACTCATCTGACAGTCTTTTGGGAGCTCCCTTGTACTGTAACTCCCTCTTGACATCACTGGATAAATCCTCTAGACAAAAAATCAGCAAAGAAACAGCGATCCTAAACGACTCACTAGATCAGATGGATTTAATTGACATCTTCAAAACACTTCATGCCAAAGCTTCAGAATATACAATCTTCTCAAGTGCAAAAGGGACATTTTCAAATAGACCACATATTGGGATACAAGCAAAGTCTTTTCAAATTTAAGAAGACTGAAATCATATCAAGTGTTTTCTCAGACTACAATGACATAATATTAGAAGCAAACTACAATAAGAACAATAAAATAAAATAAAAAAACCTCAAATACTTTGAGGCTAAATAGCATGTTATTAAATAACTAGAGGCCTGGTACAAGAAATTAGTGCATGGGAGCAGGGGTCCCCTCAGCCCAACCTGCACCCTCTCCAATCCAGGACCCTTTGGGGGATGTCCAACTGCCGGTTTAGGCCCTATCTCGGGGATTGGGCCTAAACTGGCAGTCAGACATCCCTCTCACAATCTGGGACTGATGGTTCCTAACTGCTCACCTGCCTGCCTGCCTGATTGCCCCTAACTGCCCCTCCCTTGCAGCCTGAATACCCCTATCTGCACCCCCTGCCGACATGGTTGCCCCCAAATGCCCCCCAACTGGCCTGGTTGCCCCCAACTGCCCCTGCTGGCCTGGCCACCCCCAAATGCCCCCCACCACAGTCACCCCTCACTAGTGGGAATGCACACTTGTGCAGCTACTGTGGAAAACATTATTGAGTTCCTCAAAATATTAAAAATGGAACTCCCATTTGTCCAGTAATTTTACTTTTAGGAATATATCCCAAGAAATCAGAAACGACAATCAGAAAGGACATATGCACCCTATGTTCATAGCAGCACAATTTACAATAGCTAAAATTTGGAAATAGCCTAAATGCCCATCAGCAGATGAGTGGATTAAAAAACTGTGGTACATCTATACAATGGAATACTATGCTGCTGTAAAAAAGAAAGAAGTCTTACTATTCCCAAAGGCATGAATGCTAAGCAAAATAAGCCAGTCAGAGAAAAATAAATATCACATGATCTCACTCATTTGTGGAATATAATAAACAACATAAACTGATGAACAAAAATAGATCAGAGTCCAAAGCATTGAACAGACCGTAAAATTTCAGAGGGAAGGCAGGGGAGGGGATGGGGGTAAGAGACCAACCAAAGGACTTGTATGCATGCATATAAGCATAACCAATGGACACAGACACTAGGGGGGTGAGGGCATGTGCTGGGTGGCTCGGGAGAGGTCAATGGGGGAAAAGGGAGACATATGTATATCATATGTAATACTTTAAACAATAAAGAATTAAAAAAGAAAAAAAGAATGTCAATTCAATAAAGGGAAATAATCCAATTTATACTCTTAGAAAATTGCTTCTCAAAAGTAATCCTATATAATAAAAGTCTAATATGCTAAGTGTCTGGTCATCTGGTCATCCATTCAACCAATCAAATCATAATATGCTAATGATATGCTAAGACTCTCAGGCACTAACCACCAGGAGGCAGATAGTTGACTGTTTGACCAATTGCCATGATGTGCACTGACCACCAGGGGGCAGACACTCCAACTGGTAGGTTAGCTTACTGTTGGGGTCTGGCCAATCAGGACTGAGCGAGATAGACCGGACATGCCCTGGAGCCTTCCAGTAGTTCCCCCCTGGTTGGCCAACCTTGTGCACTGGTGGGGTCCCTCAAGCCTGGCCTGCATCCTCTCACAATCCAGGACCCTTCAGAGGATGTCAAAGAGCTGATTTCGGCCCAATCTCGCAGGCCAGGCCAAGAGACCTCACTGGTGCACAAACTTGTGCATTGTGCCTCTAGTTATAGAAAAATGACCAGTAGTTAAGAAAACAGAACATACATTAAGAAGAACTACTAATTGAACTGTGGAGGCTTTTAATTCACAGTATTTATCTGACACTCAATCATTATAATAAATTTGACCCTACCACATTAAAATAAAATGTGTAAACTTGATTTATATACAGACAAATCTGCTATGCCACTGTCTTTTTAAAAAGAACCTGATTATAAACCAAGTTAACAACTAACAATTTCATATCCTAGTTGAGAAAAATATTAAAAATGGTTAAAGAATATTACAATATGCTGAGGATAACTGACATCTGATTTTAAAATATTTTTTATTATAGTTGGCACAAATATTATATTAGTTTCAGGTATATAACAGTGATTCAACATTTATATACCTGATGTGATCACCACGATAAGCCTAGTAACCATCTGTCACTGTGCAAACGTATTGCAATATTATTGACTATATACCCTGTGCTGTAATGACATGTGATTTTTTTAAACCAAAAGCTAAGAGCTTTAGGAGGGAAAATGCCAAACTAATGAAAGACTGTATCAATGAATCATGAGAAATTTTTTCTAATAAGATCATTTTTTTAAATGGTGCCCCAAGGGCTCTTTGACTCTAAAATTCACTATGTAAAATCTATATTTCCCATCATTTTTTCCCCCAAGATCAACTGCTCTTGAATGTTCTCTAGTGCTATGAAAGCTAGAGCCCTCCCTTCCCTGAACTCTCATATCCAAAATATGACCAGGCCCCATCAATTCTTCCTTAGCAGCATTTCACCATGCCCTGACACGCCCTCAATTCTGGGACTCAGCAACAGTCTTTCAATTTCAGTGTTTAAGGTTTCCAAATTCTGCAGAATGCTTGAGATTACTATGCCAACTGTAGAATAGAGCCCCATTATCTAGGACATATGGCCTAAATATCAAACTTCCATCTAGAGGCTTTTCATGAACTAGTTCCGTCATACGACTTCCATGCTATTTCCTGTCTCATTAACACCTATTTAGCCTTAGGTCTCCTCATTAATGTCCTTTGCTCTGGGAAGATTTTCCGAGTCACCTGAGACTATGACAGTTCCTCTGCCACAGGACTTGACTGTACTTTGAACTTGCCCAACAAGAGCATATTATAATTGCTTCAGAAGTTACCTGCTGGGAGAAACGAAGATGCAGAATAGGTAAACACCTGAAATTGCTGCCTCGCACAAACACTTCTAAACTACAACTAAAAGACAAAACGAACATCATCCAGAATCACTGGAAGGCTGACTAAGTGGAAATTCTACAACTATAAGGGAAGAGAAAAGCATATTGAGACTCAGAGGAGCTGCGGAAGTAAAGGCAGAGGTACGGAGGAGTACGCATGTGGGCAGAGAGGACTGGCAACTGAGTATGCAGCTGTCTTTTTCAAGTGGGAGGGAGACAAAAGCTCCAGACTGCTCTGAACTCCAGTTCCAGGCAAGACTCTGGGGACCCAGACTTATATGGGGAGAAACTTTACTATCTGGCAATGGGCAGAACTCGAGGGCGGCTTTCTCTCAGAGGTGCTTGCAATAATTATCAAGGGACATGAGACTCGGGGGCCTCTTAGGGCAGAGCTGATGGGAAGCCATTGCTGTTTGCTCTGCCCTGAGACTCCGCCCATCCAAACTGTGCACAGAGGCTTTAATATATGAATGGCCTGGTCCTTTAAAACTTAAACTTACTTAACAAAATGAGTGAGACCCAGAACATCCAAAAGAAGGCCCAAGACCCCACAGCAGCTTGCATTGCTTCACAGCTGGGCCTCATCTGGGCACCTCCAAAACCCAAAGAAGAGGAATCTGCAGATCTCTCATAGCTCCTGCTTTTTTTTTTGGGGGGGGGGGGGGGGGAGCTCAGGCAGAGGCTAAATTTGCACCTACTTGGAGATCCAAGAGCCAGTGTACCCAGGAGTCAGAGTAGGACCATCCAGATTACAACTCCTCAGGTCCATAATGGATGCACTCAGGGGGCAGATTCAGTGAGCATCAAAGCTTCACTAAAGCAAGTCTTGCCTCATAAGGGTGTCTCCAGCACAGAAGTTGTCCTATCATAAACACAGATGATCCTCACAGCTAATTGGCCTGGAGGTCAATTCCTCCCAGTGATACCAACAACAATCAAGGCTTAACTACAACAAGACTGTGCACACAGCCCACAAAGGGATGCACCAAGAGTGTCCACCTCAGGTAACTGGGAAGACTGAGCCACTGGGCCCTATAGGACACCTAGCACAAAAAGCCACTCTATCAACTCAGGAAAGCAGCCAAAATGCAGACACAAAAAAACAGGTCACAAATGAAAGAAATTGAGGAAAGCAAATGACTGGATATAGAGTTCAAAACCACGGTTATAAGGTTTTTCAAGAATTTTCTAGAAAAGTCTGATAAATTTAGTGAGACCCTTAAGAATATGAAAAAGGACCAACTAGGAATCAAGCATACACTGACTGAAATTTAAAAAATAATATACAGAGGTCCAAAGGCAAACAAGAGGATTTCAAGAATCAAGTCAAAGATTTGAAATAGAAAGAAGCAAAAAACAAAAAACAACAACAAAAACACACCACAAAACACCCAACCAGAAAAGAAAAAGAAAAAAAAAAGAATCCAAAAATATGAAGAGTAAGGAGCTTCTGGGACAACTTCAAGCATACCAACATCAGAATTATGGGGGTGCCAGAAGAAGAGAGAGAGCAAGATACTGAAAACCTAATTTGAAGAAATAATGACAGAAAACTTCCCCCACCTGGTGAAAGAAAAAGACTTATAACTCCAGAAAGCAAAAAGTACCCCCCCCAAAAAAAAAGGAATCCAAAGAGGACCACCCAAGACACATCGTAATTAAAATGCCAAGAGTAAAAGACAAAGAGAGAATATTAAAAGCAGCAAGAGAAAAACAGTTACTTACCTACAAGGGAGCACCCATGTGATTATCAGCTGATTTCTCAACAGAAACTATGTAGGCCAGAAGGGAGTGGCAAGAAATATTCAAAGTGATAAATAGCAAGAACCTATAACCAAGATTACTCTACCCAGCAAAGCTATCATTCAGAATTGAAGGGCAGATAAAGAGCTTCACAGATAAGAAAAAGCTAAAGGAGTTCATCACTGCCAAACAAGTATTATATGAAATGCTGAAAGGTATTCTTCAAGAAGAGGAAGAAGAAGAAAAAGGTAAAGATAAAAATTATGATCAACAAATACATATCTATCAACAAGTGAATCTAAACATCAAGTGAATAAAAAATCTGATAAAGAGAATAAACTGGTGAATATAATAGAATCAGGGGCATAGAAATGGAGTGGACTGACAATTCTGAGGAGTAAAGGGATGTGGAGGGTGCAGGAAGAGACTGGACAAAATCATACCTATGGATGAGGACGGTGGGGAAGGTAAGGGCAGAGGGTGTGTTGGGAACTGAGTGGAGGGAAACTATGGGGGGGGGGGGAGGGATAACTGTAATAATCTGAACAAGAAAGTTTTTTGTTTTTTTTTAAGTTATCTCCCTCATCCTACTCATGTCAAGACTACTTGCTTTGTGAATATATACCAGGCCAGGGCTCCTCACAGTTCTAGATGCTAGAATTCAGCAAACAGCCACCTTCTCTCTATGGTTTCACGTGGCCTTTTCTAAGTGTGTAAGCAATGTTGGGTTGGGAGGTTGTGGGTGGGTATGCTTTAGTGTCTCTTCATATAAGAAAATGAATCCTGTCAGATTAGAATCCCATTCTTATGGCTTCCTTTAGCATTAATTACTTTCTTAGAGGCCTCATCTCAAATTCAACACATGAATTTTGAAATGACATAAACATTCCATCTATAACAGTAAGCAACCCTTAAATTAGCTATCAGGAGGAGAACCAAGATGGTGGCATAGGTAAATACCTGTACTTGCTGCCTTCCACAACCACATCAAAATTACAACGAAAATACAGAACAACCATCATCTAGAACCAAGGGAAAGCTGGCTGAGTGGAAGTACTACAACTAGAGAGGTAAAGAAGAAAGCACACTGAGACTGGTAGGAGGTGCGGAGGCACGGAACAGGCTGGTCCGGCACCCAGGTATGCTACTTTTTTAACTGGGACAACATCAAATGTAACAACATTCATATCATAGGTGTTTCAGAAGGATAAGAGAGAGGGGAAAATATGAAAACCTAATCCTATGTAATAAAGAGGAAATATGCTAATTGAACCCCATGCCATTGTACAGATGGAGGTGCCCACAGCCAATAAGGAGGGAATATGCTAATTGACTGCCACACCCTCAAAGATGGCGGTGCCCACAGCCACAAGATGGCAGCACCCAGTCCCCTCAGCCTCACCAGGGCATCTGCCTCCAGAGTCCCCCAGCCACCTAGTGCCTCCCAAGACAGGTAACCAGGGCCGGCCAAGGCTTGAGCTGCTGACAGTGGCAGCAGCAGAGGTGAGATGGGTCGTCTGATCGCTGGGTTGCCTCCCACCCCTGAGGGCTCCCAGACTGTGAGATGGGGCAGGCTGGGCTGAGGAACTCTCCCTCCAGTGCATGAATTTTCATGCACCGGGCCTCTAGTTATAGAAATAATGATGGAAAACTTCCCTAACCTGTTGAATGAAACAGACACAAAAGTCCAGGAAGTACATAGAGTCCCAAACAAGATGAACACAAAGAGGCCCACCCTAAGACATGTCATAGTTAAAATATCAAAGGTTAAAGACAAAGAGAAAATCTTAAAAGTAACAAGAAAAAAGCATTAGTTATGTACAAGGGAGCCCCCATAGACTATCAACCGATTCTGCAACAAAAACTTTGCAGGCCAAAAGAGAATGGCATAAAACAGTGGTCAGCAAACCACGGCTCGCAAGCCACATACAGCTCTTTGGCCCCTTGAGTGTGGCTCTTCCACAAAATACCATGTGCAGGCGCGCACATACAGTGCAATTTAAACTTGTGGCCCATGTGCAGAAGTCGGTTTTCGACCTGGTCGAGTCTATTTTGAAGAAGTGGCATTAGAACACTAAAGGGGCCAATGAGCTGCATGTGGCTCATGAGCCACGGTTTGCGACCACTGGCATAAAACATTCAGAGATGAAAACCAAGTACCTACAACCAAGATTACTCTAACCATCAAGGCTATCATTTAGAATAGAAAAGACAAAGGGTTTTCCAGATAAGAAAACACTAAAGGACATGAGTTCATCACCACCAAATCAGTATGACAGTAGCCCAACCTTGATCTTTCTAATTTTTTGGTATTAATCTACCTTTATGGTGATATAATTCACATACCATAAAATTCAACCTTTTAAAGAATACAATTCAGTAACATAGTTATGAGCATGTGCAACCAACACCACCATATAATTCAAGAACATTCTCATCATCCCAAAAAGAAATCCTATAGATATCAGCAATCACTTCCCAATCTGTTCTTCCCCTAGTCCCTGGCAACCATCAATCTACTTCCTATCTCTATGGGCTTACCTATTCTGAACATTTCTTATAAATGAAATCATACAATATGTGGCCTTTTGTGTCAGATGTTTTTCTACTTACTACAGTGTTTTCAAGGTTCATCCAAGTCTACTACTTTAAAAAGCATTTTTAATGGAGAGTTTGAATTAGAAACTAGGCAGAGTAGTATAAACCTGTGTATCCATCATCTAGCCTCAACAACCCCCAACCCATCCACACATCACATACCTCACCTGAATTGCATTCCAGATATTATATTGTTTTTGTGTAAATATTTCCATAAGGACATTTTTTAATAGCTGTTCAAACACTTAGCCTCCTAATCAGTTTTCCTTCTTATTTTAATGGCCTACATCTATGAAGAGCTGATTTTTTTCTTTGCTAGGCATTATTTATTTAAGAAATACACTGGATTCATATATCCTGCCTAATAAAAGCACTGAAGGGGAAAAACAGAAATAGAGTCATGAACCAAAATCTCTGATCTAAAATATGATAAATACCTCAGTATTTCTTGACAGTCAGAAACACTTATATGGAGGTTGTTTATTGTTTAGTTTTCCCTCGTCACCCCGGAAAAGGCCTAGAGGTTATTACAAGCAGTTTTGCTTTGGTTTGTAGCATGCACCCATTACAATCCAGAAAGCACTTCAAATGCCTATGTGAGCATAAATACAAAGTAATTTTACACAAAAGAAGAGCATTTATGAGCCCAACAGACAGACTTTAGGTTTTTTTTAAATTATTGTTTTAGGAAAGGTAGCAAACAAGCAGATATTCACTGTTATAAGGTAAGGAGAAACTTAAGAGGGAAAAAAAAAAAAGAAAGGAGAAATAAGGATAAGGGTAGCAGAAGAATTCGTATTCAAATTACTCTTACCTTTTTGTGAGCAATCAGGAGGCAATTGGAATGTTCATGTTCACAAGCAATTTCATAGTCGGGGATCAGACCCACCAACTCACGGACAAAGCGCACCACCTCCTCATGCCAGGGCACGTTGGCCATGGTAAGACTGCTGGCCGAGCTCTCTCCACAGTAGGTGACACCCTGTGGAACATTGCCATAGTTAGAGATAATTACAGACATGTTTAAATGTCATAGAGAAAATTTCAAAGCTAAAAAGGCTTCTAGAGTTCATCCAAATCAATCCCATCTGTAGTTTAAAGTGAAGAAGGTGATACAAAGATGACAAATTGCTTGGGAACTAATACAAGGAGTTAGTGACAAGGACAGCGCTGGCGCTCCCGGGCTGATCGATGTTCTTTTCACCCTATGACAGTGCTGGCGCGTGGGTACCTGTGCTTGTGTCAAGTACCACAATATTACTTGAACCAATAACATATCTTTCCATTCAGATTCATATGGAATCTATAATAGATTAATTCTCAAGGGGTGACAGTCCCCTAGAATAATAATGCAGGCATAGCTGACAGCCACAAAAATTCACTGAACAATTTATTCACTGAGAAAATAAATTGAGCTCCCATTTTATGATACAGTTTAGATTTGAGAATGGTAAATTATATGTTAAAGGGTGGATAGGGATCCCATTATTATTATTTATTCTTTAAAGATATCACTTTGTAATGCATTTTGTTCTCTCTCTCTCTCTCTCTCTCTCTCTCTCTCTCTCTCTCTCTCTCTCTCTTTCTCTCTCTCTCTTCCCCCTACCCCCAAATAGGAAATATGAGGATGTGTATAAATGCATTTAACCACACCTAAATGTAACTCACCTCTATAGAAATTCTTATTTAGTGAAATAACTTTGGTTCTGTTTTGAACTCAACCTGACAGCCCAGTCATATAAAATCCAAACATTTAATAACTAAGTTCTCTACTGGTAGATTACATAATGATAAATAATTCATTTTTAAATAATATTGGATATCTTAACTTTGTAGGCTCTATTCTAGATATGCTACTATTAAGTAGGGAATACTGAAATAAAAAACCTCTCTCTCTCTCTCTCTCTCTCTCTCTCTCTCTCTCTCTCACACACACACACACACACACACACACACACACACACACACACAATCATTAAAGGGGGTAGAATGACATTAATGAAAAATCCACAAGTGAACTCTGCAGAGTGACCCTGACCCTACAGATGGCAGAGCCAGGACTTGGCTGAAAACTCCGATGAGCTCTGCAGAATGCTCTGTTCCAGATGGCTGTGCAAGGAGATTGCTGGTCTACTAGACTGAGATGACCTTTGCTGGACACAAACCTTAGGTGACCCAGCTTAGTTCTAGCAAACGAGAGAATCTTCTTTATTAGCCCAATAATTTATTGAATTCATTAAACTGAGTCTGAGTTGTCAGTGAATTAAAAAAGCAAGTAGTTTTAAAAAGTCTTTAAGAAAGCATTGCTGAAAAATTATGCTAAACATACCCGAATGTGTGAAAAGGATTTATTGATAAAATTGGTCACAAAAACAAACTTTATTTCAATTTAAATACTGTATATAATGCATGAATTATATGAAAAGCCATGTATGGAACAGTTATTTCAAAGGAATTTATTTTTAATATTTAAAAAGCTAGTTCATTGAAGCAGGGGTTTTTAGATAAGCTCTTATATTCATGACAATGGCTTTGGAGAATGTTTAATATTTCTTATTCAGCGATAATAAATCATGAAATATTAAGGAGATATTTGTCTTGGAAATGAAATTAGAGAATGAATGCCACACAGTTCATTATTATGTCTTCACATAATATTTCTCTACACATTCGCATGATGCTTTATGGCACTTTCCAAAGCACTTTCACATAAAAGTTCTCATTTTAACCAAATCAAATCTGCTGGGATCAGCAGTACGGGTAGCTTGAACCATCCACAGAGCCTGAGCCATCCAAATGACAGAAATGTTATGGGCAGAAACCGAATTCAGTGAACTTGTCTGTGAAGTCACTTTCGGGAACCCCGAGCCCTCACCAGCATAGCTCCCAGGACCTCCTCTATGGTGCTCTCTGCCTGGCCTCTTCACTTCTCCCACACTCTGGTCTACCAATGGCTTGTGCTGACTTTATTCCTGCGCACTTAACCCTGAACTATCTAAAACCACTATCAGTTTCCCTCATATCAAGGCTACCTGCCACCTTCTCACCTCACCACCATACCCACACCCTCCCCATTTATTACCAACATCACGTTCTTTCATCACAACTTTGAAAAAAGAACTTTAAGAAAACAGATGGGCCGAAACCAGTTTGGCTCAGTGGATAGAGCGTCGGCCTGCAGACTCAAGGGTCCCAGGTTCGATTCCAGTAAAGGGCATGTACCTTGGTTGCAGGCTCATCCCCAGTAGGGGGTGTGCAGGAGGCAGCTGATCAATGTTCCTCTCTCATTGATGTTTCTAACTATCTCTCTCCCTTCCTCTCTGTAAAAAATCAATAAAATATATATATACCGTATTTGCCGGCGTATAAGACGACTTTTTGGCCCTGAAAAATATGCCTCCAAGTGGGGAGTAGTCTTATAAGGCGAGTATATAACAAACTCTGTATTTTTTAGTGGAAATGTTAGGGGGTCGTCTTATACGCCCAGTCTCTTATACGCCGGCAAATACGTATTTTTCAGGGCCAAAAAATCGTCTTATACGCCGGCAAATACGGTATATATTTTAAAGAAAGAAAACAGATGGGCACAATGTGGCTACTGGAAAGTAGTCATTCCCTCCAGAATCTACAGGTTGAGAAGTAACAAGCAGACCCAAAGAAAGTTCCCAAAGAACAGGACCATATCTGTGCATATTCACGTTGTAGTGAAAAGCATAGCCCACACCATTTTCAGGGTACAGGAATGACATGTTTGGGGTATAATACTGAAGAATGTCATTAAAAAACAAACTAACTAAGTCTGCAGGCCCACGCTTCTCAACATGGCTTTGAGGCCAATTATTCTCTGGACCCCCCAACCAATCTATGCTGAATGACCTAAAGATCAAGTAACAAACTCTTCTAAAAGAAACCCCAGAACTCTTTTCTGATCTAATATAAAATTTCATTCATATTACTCAGAATTTGTCTACCCTTTAATGATCATGAACCAACTGATAAACACTAGTTAGGTATTTCCATGTACATGAACAACTGCTACTATTCCTTATCTTCACAGAAAGAGTGAGGCTCTGCTAACCCATTTGTTTTGCAAGATGCATTCTGCAAGGATTGAGTTCTTATAGATAGTTGCAGTGTAAAGGGTAAGAGAGTCTTGTATCATTTGGCAGCAAATAATTACTGAGTACTTACTATTCTCAAGGTACAATGCCAGGAGAGAATACAAAGGCAGTATTTCATTTATAGCGTTATAAAAGTTTTCAATGAGACAAATGTTTGTAACATGAAACACATTTTCACAAACGAGCAAGTAATAATGATGGTTAAGATTCTCGGGATAGCAAATAAAGGCCTATTTAAGCTAACAAAGCTAAAATACATGTTAATTTACTGGGCATATAATAGAAAAAAGTATTTTACAAGACTAGTTCTGAAATAAAAGAGGAAATCAATGTAATAAATAGCTTCTATTGATTTAATTTAAATAAATGTGCTTAATGGAAAGTGAGTTAAAACATTTACTGAATCCAGGCATACCCATTACCCCAATAAATTTCTCAAAATAAAGCTATTAAATTGGTATTATTATTCTAATTTTAATCTTGAGGAAGTTTAGACTCAAGGAAAATAGTAACCTGTCCCAGCTCCTTCAGCACCTTTCAGGAATGTATCAAAGCTGTGCTCTTGCCCTACCCGGTTTGGCTCAGTGGATAGAGCATCGGCCTGCAGACTTGAAGGGTCCAAGGTTCAATTCCGGTCAAGGGCACATGCCCAGGTTGTGTGCTGGATCCCTAGTAGAGGGTGTGCGAGAGGCAGCCAGTCATTGATTCCCTCTCAGCATTAGTGTTTCTATCTCTCTTTCTCCTCTCTGAAATCAATAAAAATATATTTTTAAAAAGGGGAAAAAAAGCTGTGCTCTTCCCTCTTCTCCATTTGAGACACCAGTGTGTGCAGACTATGGGGGACTCTGGCACCCACCACATACACACACATCCAGGAAATACAGACAAAGGATATGAATAGTACTGTGTTTGCTTCTGCAAAGCGCTCCAGGCATTATCACTAACCCAGTGTCAATTGGCACTATCCATTTCACATCTTCAGAGCCATTTTATGACCTGGAGGCACTATTAAATTTTAACACCAATCCCTTTTGAGGGATAGGTCCTGGAAAACTTTTTCACCAACAGCATAGATAAGGGATAAATCTCCAAGTGCCATTCTGTGCCAGTGGGTAAAATTTGTCCTAATTCATTCTTTAACTGAAGTTAAAAGTGCCCAGTCTTCTGTGCTTTAAACCCAAGTCCTATCTCTGCCAGAGCTGACCTCCACACTTAGACTTGAGTGGTCAGATTATTATGATCTCCGAACGCATAATCCGAACGCATAATAATCTGTCCACTCAAAGTGTATATCCTATGTAATAAAAGGCTAATATGAAATTGCCCCCTCGACCAGGAGTTTGACCAGCAGGCAGGCTGGCCAACCGCCCACGCCCCCCCCCCCCCTGGCCAGGCTGGCCGAACCCCACCCATGCACGAATTCATGTACTGGGCCTCATATATGCACTGTGTGGCCAGATTATTATGCGTTCGGAGATCATAATAATCTGGCCACTCATTGCATATGATCTGTGGCCTATCTGAACCTATATATGGTTCAAATTTAATAAGACCAACATAGAACACATAAAATTACTTCCCAAACTTACCTTCCTCCTGCCTGGATCTTTCCATCCCAGTAAACTGTTCCACATCCACACAACTGTTTAAGCTAAAAATCCTGCGCTATTATGATTCCTTTTGTTCTTTCACTCCCTACATATTTCATCTAGCAATAAGTTCTGTTGGTTCTACTTCCAAAATTTATCCTAAATGCAGCCACATTTCTCTAACATATATTACCAATAGCCTTCCCCAATCTATCACATATCTTATTTGGATTAAGCAATAGCTTTGTAACTGGTCTGCCTACTCCTCCTACTGCCCTCTATACTCTATTTATGACAGCAGCAAGGTATTCTTTTATAATCATAATTCAGACATATAATCCTTCAGTTTAAAACACTTTGGAAGTACACCTAGTATAAAGAAAAGCTTACCATGAAGTTTGGTATAAAATCCAATCCTCTTATCCTTGTTGAAAGACCTAACAGAATCTAGCCCCAGCCCACTTCTCTGATTCGTCTTCTGTCACTGCCAACTCCAGCTGCCCCACAGAGATCACAAAGGACCTCCATATACTATCTGTGCCATTTGCTCGGACGCTCTAATCCCAAGCCTTTGCATATTATGTTGCTTCTCAGTATTTAGATACCAGTTTTGAAAAAGTCATCTTCTCTCAGAAAAGCCTTCTGGCTTACGATATCTAGAACAGCCAACCACAATAGGAATCCATCCCAAAGAAACACTGGCAAAGCCCTAGCTGGAGTGGCTCAATTGGATGGAGCAACACAGGTTGGATTCTCAATCAGGGCACATATCTAGGTTTCAGGTTCAATCCCTGGTCAGGGGTGCATACAGGAGACAGCCAATTGTATTTCTCTCACATTGCTGTTTCTTTCTTCCTTCCTTCCTTCCTTCCTCTCTCTCTCTCTCTCTCTCTCTCTCTCTCTCTCTCTCTCTCCTCTCTCTCTCTCTCTCTCTCTCTCTCTCTCTCTCTCTCTCTCTTCCCTTCCCCGCTTTGCTCCCTCTCTAGAATATAAATAAATGAATAATCCCAGCAAATGAAATGAATGAAATATTGGCAAACCATGACAGAGATGACCAGACATTACATGCCTCCTGCTGGAAGTATACAATACCACCAATGAAATAATCTTGAAATGCAAACACACACACACACAGAAATCTGATCAATCTTCTCTTTTCTTATTTTATTTTATTGTTTCCATCTCCGTTTATCACCTAGATAAATCAATCTTTTCTTGACTTAACTATCAATCCATAGGAAATATAGAAAACATAGGAAAATACAATCAGCAGAATCTAAAATATAAATATGGGGAACAAGCCAGGATAATCACTTGCATCAACAAAATAAATTACAAAGAGGAAAAAGCATATGAAGATAAATTAAATTAAAAGACATTTAAGAGAAAAATAATGTATTTACAATGAATGGCCCTTTTTGGATCCAGATTTAAAATTACCGTTGAGCCCAACCAGCATGGCTCAGTGGTTGAGTGTCACCCTATGAACCAGGAGGTCACAGTTCCATTCTAGTCATGGCACATGCCTGGATGTAGGCTCCATTCCCAGTATGGAGCGTGCAGGCTCTCTCCCTTTCCCTTCTACTCTAAAATCCATATATATATATATATATATATATATATATATATATATATATATATACACACACACACACACCGTATTTGCTGGCGTATAAGACGACTTTTTGGCCCTGAAAAATATGCCTCCAAGTGGGGGGTAGTCTTATACGGCGAGTATATAACAAACTCTGTATTTTTAGTGGAAATGTTAGGGGGTCTTCTTATACGCCCAGTCGTCTTATACGCTGGCAAATACGGTGTATATATATTTGTTATATAACCCATATATTTATATTTGTTTAAAGAAATAATTGGTCCAGTTTGAAACCTAATATGTGCTAATACTTAAAAATTATTGTTAAAGTTGTTTAGTTATGAGAACAGTATTTTGAGTAAGTGTTTAAAATGAATATACATCTTTTAGAGTTATATATTTAAACAGTTATGAGTCAATGATATAATGTGGGAATTTGCTTCTAATAATATGGTAAAGTGAGAAAATGGGTAAGAATATAGCTGAAACATGAGTTGACAACTTTTGAAGATGGGTTATGGACAAATAGAGTAAATTAAACCAGTCTCTCCAATTCTTATATGTTTGAAATTTTCCATAATAGAAATTTATTTAAAAGCCAACCAATTATTCACTATAACACTTTAATTTCCCAGCATATTAATGTTACTACAGTTGACTTTTGAACAGTATGGGTTTGAACTGCACAAGTCCATTTATTGACACATTTTTCTCAATAAATACTTTAAATGTATTTTCTCATCCTTATGATTTTCTTAATAAGATTTTATTTCCTTTAGCTTATTTTATTGTAAGAATATAGTATATAATATATATAACATATTATATACATTAAGTGGTCAGATTATGATGATCTCTGAATGCATAATAATCTGACCACTCAATGTGTATATGCATATATATTAGAGGCGCGGTTCATGAATTCGTGCATGGGTGGGGTCCGGCCAACCTGGCTGGGGGAGGAGACATGGGCGGTTGGCTGGCCTGCCTGCTGGTCAAACTCCTGGTTGAGGGACAATTTGCATATTAGTCTTTTATTATATAGGATATACACTGAGTGGCCAGATTATTATATGTTCAGAGATCATAATAATCTGGCCACTCAGTGTATATCTTAATCAATTGTTTATATTACTAATAAGGCTCTGGGCTTAGTAGGCTTTTGGTAGTTAAGCTTATGGGGAGTTAAAAGCTATATATGAATTCTCAAGTATGCTCCTAACCCCACATTGTTCACTGGTCAACCATATGTAGTTTAGAATTATTCAGTTTGTGACGATTATCTACCTCTCACCAAAATAATGTTTTTCTGAGAACTATTGCTTAGTTTTTATTTCTACTATCTCCAATGACTAGAACAGTGCCTGGTTCTTGATTAATATTTCTGAATAAATAAATATCTGGGCCTCCCATAGAATCTAAAAAATGTTAACTCTAGGATGATTAATAAAGCATCATAGGCCAAAACTGGTTTGGCTCAGTGGTAGAGCGTCAGTCTGTGGACTGAAAGGTCCCAGGTTCGATTCTGGTCAAGGGCATGTACGTTGGTTGCGGGCACATCCCCAGAAGGGGGTGTGCAAGAGGCAGCTGGTCAATGTTTCTCTCTCATCAATGTTTCTAGCTCTCTATCTCTCTCCCTTCCTCTCTGTAAAATATCAATAAAATATATTTTAAAAAATAAATAAATAAAGCATCACAGGAAAAGGGCACAGCAGTGGCCAGCAGGGGCTTACCTTCACTTCGATGAAGTCAGGACGCCCTAGAGACACCAGCTCAGCATAGGCTTGGAGCTCATCCACATTCCATGCTTTAACTAGAGTCAGTCTGTAGACAGTCCGCTGTTGCTAAAACAAAGGAAAATCCAACTTTGGTTTTTTTTTATCTCAGTAGAAGTGATACCTAGGAAGACTTTCAAACTCCTTCAACCCATAGAGAACCCAGGTAAGGTGAAATCCAGCATGAAGTTCTATAAATTGAACTCATATCTTTTAAAAAAGAAATAAAAATGGTATAAACAAAGTAATAAGATTCCCATAAGCCTTACAGAGGCAAAGATTAGCATATTTCTTTTCTTTCACTCACAATATCTAACCATATTAGGCACCCAAAAGGTTCTTGACAAAGAAGCATTGAATGAGATTTAGTAAAGAACAATAAATTGACCACATAGTTTTAGGCTGTAAAAAAAATGGATTAAGGAAAAGTAGCCAGTTACCAGGGGGAGGGGAAGGGGATGAGCAGCTTTCCTGCATAGAGTGTGAATATTTATCTATATTTTTTAAAGTAGAGTATCAGACAAGGATTCTTTCTCTTCTAAGTAGAAATTGAATGAGTGTTAAACATTGGATAATTCATTCTCTATTTCATGATTTGTAATGTCTGCTTATTGTAATCAAGTTTTCATATATTCATGGATGTTTCTGAACTTTCTACTCTGTGATATTAGTTTTTTTCTCTTGTCACAGTACCACACTAACTATAGCTTTATAATAAGACTTGATATTTAGCACAAACAACCTTTGTTCTTCAAAACTGTTTTTCTTCAAAATCATCTTGCTTATTCTAGGCCCCTTAGTTCTTCTTATTTATTTTAGAACTAGAGGCCCATTGCAGGAAGATTCCTGCAAGAATAGGGCTTTCTGCAGCCTTCTCCACCACCCCATCTGCTTCCCTGCAGCTTTGCTCCTTTCTGCAGGGCTTGGCTTCCTTCTATGCTGTCTTTGGTCTTTGCTTTGTGTCTGGGTATGCAAATTAACCGCCATCTTGGTTGGGTTAATTTGCATACTTGCTTCTGATTGGCGGGTGGGCCTTGCTGGAGTTACTGTCAATTTGCCTGTTTCTCTTTCATTGGGTAGGATTACACACACACACACACACACACACACACACACACACACACACCCTTTCCTTGTCCTTGCATTCTCATGTAGTAAATTTCTGTGTTAGCATGTTAGTAGTTCTCAGGGCATTGGTTGTTTTTACACTGAAACCTGTGCTATTCAATATGCCAGAAGAGCCACCCCTTCCAACCTCCCACCTCCAAAGGATGGAGAAATACTGCTCTATATTACTCTTTTGCTTTCCTGGAGCGTTAAGTACTGCTGCTTTTTAAATTCTCTAGAGTGTTTATTTATAATCTCTTATTTACTCTGTTGGCTGCTAGTGCGCCTAGCCTGTTTTGTCTGTGCATTTTGTACTTCTCAGCTTTCTCTGTGGTTTTCCAAGCAATGAACTTAAGTATCCCTTTGACCATAAGTCCATTAGATACATTATAATATAAAGTTGTGTACGGGTATTTATGTATTTATATAAAATATATGTGTGGTTTCACCCTCCTCCTACTCCTTCACAGAGGCAACATCTTCCTGCCGATTGACCACATTTCCAGGAGGATGTCAAGCTTTTCTTTTATTTTTGCTACTGGAAGTAACGTTTGGAAGTGCATGAATCTTCAAACTAACTCTGGCCACATATTCTAGCTGATACACATGGTCTTCTGAGGCTCTGCTGAACATAAGGCAAATATTTTCCCACTTCCTTTACTACTAGTAAGTTTCTGGTCTTTGAGCAGGATAATTTTTTTTAAGGCACCTGCAATGATAGATAGCTCGGATCAGGCATGCCAAGTGACTGATAAACTGATCCAATCTCAAGAGTCAGAACAATTAAAAGATGTGTGTGTGTGTGTATGTGTGTGTGTGTGTGTCTGTGTGTGTGTGTGTGTGTGTCTGTGTGTGTGTTTTCTGATTCCATAGTTTTTGTTGTTTTTCCTTGCAAGCCTTTTTTTCTGTGTATGTACATATATATGTGCTGTTAATACTATGACACATGTACAATTTTGTTTTTAGCTTTTAAAAAATGTAATACTGTTACATTAAAATTACCTTTCATCATTTCTTCTAAAATAGTTATTCTCCATGGGAACAAGGAAGTAAACAAACGAAAACCACATCCCCCATCCCCTTCTGTACTCCTCTCTGAGAATCACACCTGCATGAGCTCTTCTTTTGTTAGGAGTGTGTTCCTTTGCTGTGTTGGGATACACATCACTGTTTTGAAATGTCATTGTCAGTGTTAGTTCAACAGTGATATTATAAATTGTATAGCCATTTCTTGGGACTGAACATCTTGAGGCCTTATACTATATCATTATTATAAATAAATCTGGGTCAAGCATTCTTATTCATCAGTATTTGTCCACAATTTTAATTATTTCCAAAGGTTAAATTTTTCCAAGAGCAATTATTGGCTCAACAGATTTGAATATTTTTTAGATTCTTTAATCATGCTGCCTTGCTACTTTCTAAAATGTTTGTACTGAATTACACTTTTACCATCAGTGAATTAGTATGTCTTTCTTGCTAACTCTAAACAGTATTGAATATTGCTATTACAAAAAAAAAAAAATCTGTGCCAATTAGATAAGCCAAAGCATTACCTCATTACTGCTTCAATTTGCATTTCTTTTTTTTTTTAATATATATTTTATTGATATTTTACAGAGAGGAAGGGAGAGAGATAGAGAGTTAGAAACGTCAATGAGAGAGAAACATCAACCAATCGCCTCCCGCACACCCCCCCACCAGGGATGTGCCCGAAACCAATGTACATGCCCTTGACCGGAATCGAACCCGGGACCTCTCAGTCCGCAGACCGACGCTCTACCACTGAGCCAAACCGGTTCGGCTCAATTTGCATTTCTTTGATTACTAATAACTTGGTGCCATATTTTAGAAGACCATTTATCTTGTTTTGACATAACTTCAACTAAAGTTCATCTTCAGTTGCAACTATCAAGATAAATCATTGAAATGAAGAGTTGTCGGCAGTCCTGGGATAAACTAACATTATCCAGAATGTATAGCACTGAAAGCTGACTAATTAGAAGCAACAGAATTCTAACTCATACTGGTATGTTTTTAACTTTTTATTACAAATTTTTAAAACACCCAAGAAAAGAAATATCATAAATTTCTGTATAACCATGATTTTAGCTTTGACTACTATCAGCATTCTACATTTATGTTTCATCTTCCTACTTTTTTTGATGTAGGGAAGACATTTGCATATTTCAAATTAAGTAACAAACAATATCATTTTATCCATGAGTACCTGTGTAAACACTATATATAAGGACCTTTAAAACTTGAATGCCTCCCCTAGCACTTTGCATATAGGTTTTTTTCAAAAAGGATTTATTATTAGAGGATATCAAATATACAGAAAAGTACACAGCTTAAATGAATAGCTTGATAAATTATTACAATTATAATCTCTTACCTCAAGAATTTCCCTTCTAGAATTCTAAATAATTCATCAGAAATGTGAGCAAAGATGTGCATAGGTTTTCAAAGTGATATTATACAATAGACAAGTTAAGAAAATAATGTCAAATCCACTTTATGAATGGCTATGTGCCAATTAAACTCGATATAATAGAATACTTACACAAAGGTCTACAATATAGTTCTCAGTGGGGAAAAAAAATCAATAAGCTAAATAAACTTCCACTTTAGAAAAGTAGAGAAACAAGAGCAATTTAAGCCTATAACAAGTAAAATTAAAAAATAATAATAAAAATTAGAGCTGAAAGTAACAGAAAACCAATAGAGAAAAAAATCAACAAAATCAAAACATTGGTCTTTGAAGAAGAAAAATCAAACTGACAAATCTCTACTGGGGCTAACCAAAAAAATAAAGAGAGAAGATCTAATTTTATCAATATTAAAAGAAAAATAGGGATCTCATCATTACTGATCCCCTGGATAATAAACTGATAATAAAGGAATACTAAAAACAATACTATTGCCAACGAATTTTGAAATCATAGTTTAAAAAAAAAAACAAATTCCTTAAACACAAAGTGCACACAAGAAGAAACTGGTCAAATGCATGGGAATATATATTTGAAATTGAATCAATAGTTAATAACCTCCCAAAACATAAAGCAACAAACCCAGATGGGTTCTAACTAACATTGAAAAAATAAATATCAATCTACCACAGTCTCTTCCAGATAACAGAAGCAGAAGGACACTTCTCAACTCACTCTCTGAGGCTAGCATGACTTTAATGCCAAAACCAGATAAAGGCATTTAAAAAAAGAAAATATATATCTTTCATAAGCATAGATTTTTTAAATCCTCAATTTATAAGTAAATCAATTCATCGAAGTATAAAAATAATATACACGTGCTCACCAGTTGAGATTTATTCCAAGTATTCAAAACTGATTCAATATTCAAAAAATTACTCAATATCACATATCAACAGACTAGTGTAGAAAAATCATGTTATATCATCATATGAATTGATGCAGAAAAGCATTTGACAAATGCCAACACTTTTTCATGATAAATTTCTCAGCAAACTAGGAATTAAGAGGCATTTCCTTGACATTATAAAAAAATACTTATAGAAAATCCTCAGCTAATATCACACTTAATTGTGAAAAACTGAATACTTTGTCCCTCAGATTGGGAGAGGCAAGGATGCCCCCTCTTATCATTCCTATCATGGTACCATAAGACTTACTAGTACAACTGACAAGAAAAAAAAGTATAAAAGTTGGAAAAAATAAATAAAGCTGTTTTTCTTTGCAAATGATATGATACATAGGAAATCTGGGAAAAAATGACAAAAGAACTTCTAGAACTATTACATAAGAATAGCAAGATCATGATACAAAATTCATAAACAAAAATCAATTACTTTGAGACCGAAGCAAGATGGCGGCCTAGGA
The DNA here is from genome assembly GCA_963924515.1 of Vespertilio murinus. Taxonomy (NCBI): domain Eukaryota; kingdom Metazoa; phylum Chordata; class Mammalia; order Chiroptera; family Vespertilionidae; genus Vespertilio; species Vespertilio murinus. The sequence goes on from OZ004705.1 coordinate 82,849,888, forward strand.
AGTCTCCTGGGCCGCCATCTCCTCAACAATTTGGAAAAAAACAATAGATAAAATCAAAAGGGATCGCACCAGACCCACAGGAAAGCTGGCGAAATGGGAAGGCTACAACTAGACACAAAGCAGGACGCTGCTGCTGCCATGTGTAGTTTAAAACTACAGCGAAACTGAACCTGCCGGTGCCGCTGCCGCCGGGAATGAGGGAAGCCAGACCTCGTTCCGCCCCGGGGCCCAGGGAGTGGGCCAGCCCTGCCGGCCGCCAAGGGAGCTGATGTGGGCCTATGCCACCGCGCCTTCGGCTCCTGCCTAGATGAGAAACCCGTGAGCGCGACCTCCCAGCCCGCCCGCAATGCTGCAGAGGAGCGGGCGCAGCATCTCCCCCATCCACAGCCAGCTCGGCGCGGCCCCCGCACTCTCCGGCGGGTGAAGAGATGGTGTAGTATCTCTCCGCCCGCAGCCAGCTCGGCCCAGCCCCCGAGCTTACTGTGCTGGAGAAGAAATCACGCAGTGTCTCCCCGCCCGCAACCAGCTCGGCCCAGAAATGGGAAGGCTACAACTAGACACAAAGCAGGGCACTGCTGCTGCCATGTGGAGTTTAAAACTACGGTGAACCGGACCTGCCGCCAGGAACAAGGGAAGCCAGACCTCGCTCCGCCCTGGGGCCCAAGGACTGGGCCAACCCACCGGCCATGGGAACCAGGGAGCTGATATGGAACCTTCGGCGCCTGCCCACAACCACCCTGAGCGTCTCCCGGCCTGCGGCCAGCTGGGCCCAGTCTCCGCATGTACCTTATTGGTGGGGAGCTGGCGCGGCGCATTCCCTTTGCGCCCCGGCGAGTCTTTCCGCTGCCACCACCAGCAGCCGGCTCCAAAGCTTACGCCACTTCCGCCATGTGGATTTTAATACTACAGGGGAAATTGAGACACGGGAGCTACCGTCGCTGCCGCACCCGCTGCCGCCCCTGTGAATGGGAATCCACCGAAATCAGAGCTCACTACACCCCTGGTTCAGAGAGAGTGTGGCTTCAGAAATTAGCCTCTGCGTCCACAACAAAGGAGACACCATTGAGGGGGAATTCTCCGCCTGCAGCCATCTCAGCCCGCCCACAACCTTCCCAGCACACCCACCGTGCGGGTGGGGAGCCTGCACGGCGCCTTCCGTTAGCGGCCCCGGCGAGTCCTCCCTCAGCCGCCGCATGGCCAGGACGAAGCTCCTGCCACTGCCGCCATGTGAACTTTAAAACTACAGTGGAAATTGAACCACAGGAGCGACCGCACCAGCCACCTCCACCCCCCACCACCACTGCAAATAAAGGAAATCCACTGAGAACAGAGCTCACCACGCCCAGGGCTCAGAGAGTGGGCGGCCTCAGAACGGTCCCAGGGGGCCGTGTGCCCCGGGTGAGCCGTGTGTCCCAGGGGGCCGTGTGCCCCGGGTGAGCTGTGTGTCCCAGGGGGCCGTGTGCCCCGGGTGAGCTGTGTGTCCCTAGGGAAGCAGTGGGACCCAGGGGGAGGGGCGGTGAGAACCAAAGGTGGAGAGGACTCTATTCGGGTGGTCCTGTGATAGCCACCATAAAACAAGCAGACTGCCAAAGGAGGAGCTGATTCTATTCATGAGATCCTGAGATAGTCACCATAAAACAAGCAGATTGTCAAATGACAGCAGGGAGGGGAAGGAGTCTTGGGGGGAGATAAGAGAACAACCGAAGGACTGGTATGCATGAATACAATCAACGAACACAGAACTCTGGGGAGGGAGGGCATGAAAAGGAGGTGGGGGGGGGGGACATTGGCAAGATATGTACACATATAATACCTTAATAAAAATGGGAAGAAAAAAAATCAATTACTTTCTTATATATTATCAATGAACAATTAGAATATTTTTAAAAATTTAAAATACCATACAATAGCACCAAAAAATGAAATACTTATATATAATCTAACAAAGCTATGTGTAAGTTCTATATGTAAAAAACAATATAGGTCTCATTAAAGAAAATCTAAATAATTAAGAGATATTTCATGTCCATGAATTGGAAGATTCAATACTGTTAAGAAGTAACTTCTGCCAAAACTATTTTGGCTCAGTGGATAGAGCGTTGGCCTGCAGACTGAAGGGTCCCAGGTTCAATTCTGATCCCGGGCATGTACCTTGGTTGCGGGTACATCCCCAGTAGGGGGTGTGCAGGAGGCAGCTGATCAATGTTCCTCTCTTACTGATGTTTCTAGCTCTCTATACCTCTCCCTTTCCTTCTCTGTAAAAAAATCAATAAAGTATATATTTTTTTAAAAAAGTCACTTCTTCCCAACTTGATCTATAGATTCAATACAATCTCAACCAAAATCTCAGCAAACTAGTCCTATATAATAAAGAGCTAATATGCTAATGGTCATCATGCCATCACACTGTAACAACTAATTAGCAGGAGGCTGCCTGTGCAGCAGGCACGTACAGGTGAGTGGGGACTTGACACTGCGTCCTTCCAGACAAAGCCACAGTGGCTGCCTGAGGCTCAGGCAAGCCTCGGATAGCAGCTGCTGCTGCCCAGGGCCCAAGGCTCAGACAGTCACATGACTGGCAGTGGCAGCAGCAGAGGCATGATAGGGGTGTTGCCTTCCCTTGATCATTGGGGCAACTCCCACAGAGGGAGGCCAGAGGCAGCAGCAGCAAGAGGGTGATGGGGGCGGTGACTTCCCCTGAACGGTTGCAGGGAGTGGGCCTAACCCATCAGTAGGACATTCCCTGAGGCCTCCCAGACTAAGGGAGCCCCCTCCAGTACACGGATTTTTGGGCACAGGACCTCTAGTTTGTAGATAAGGAACAAACTGACTACAAAGTTTATATGGAATGGTTACAGACTTACAATAGTCAACATGTGCTGTAGAAGAACAAAGTTGGAGGATTCACATTACCCATTTTCAGGGCTTACAATAAAGCTACAGTAATTAAGACAAAATGGTGTTGGTGAAAGAAGACGTTTAGATGAATGGAATAGCCAAGAAATGGACCATATAAATATTGTCAACTGGTCTTTGACAAAAGCATGAAGGCAATTCAACATTTTGTCTTTTCAGCAAAATGGTCGTAGAACCTTGCATGAATTTTGTGCCTCGGGCCTCTAGTATATTGATAAACAAAAAAAGCAACCTGTGCAGTACAGGGGTGGGAAAAGTAGGTATATAATTGAATTCAGGTATAGTTTACATAAATGAAACATGTCAATTAAGGTAATTCCTAAAGTAAACAGAGATCCTTTTGGGAAGTAACATTTAAGGGGGAAAAGGGTAGGAGCTCAAACAGGGCAGTTTTAGTTTTTATACTTCTGTACTTTATATGAAAGTAATTCTTTTCTTAAAGCAACAGATAATAAAACATATACAGTATGATGCCTATAAAAATATACCGTATTTGCCGGCGTATAAAACGATTTTTTGGCCCTGAAAAATATGCCTCCAAGTGGGGAGTCGTCTTATACGCCAGGTACACTTCAGATAGACTGCCCATAGTGCTTGCCCCGTGCCATAGTGGCCTCCCGATGCCCGCCCACTTCATTCCACATACCGTTCAGGCATCAGCAGCGCTGCTGGGTGTATGCTCGGCTGTTATGCAATTTTGCTGTTATGCGATTTTGCGAGTGTGGTAAATTCGGGTTACCGTATATTTCTTTACATATGCATTGAAGATTCACGATTAAATAATAAACTTGCACAGTTTTATGTATATGTTTGATTACATACAGCCTTGTGACAGTTTTCCTACATGTCATAAGCATTTGAATATAAATTAAAATGTTGAAATCAAATCTGATATTGTTTTACCTTTTATTTGGTGTGTGGAAGGTGTGCGGAAGAGGGGGTAGTCTTATAGGCGAGTATATAACAATCTCTGTATTTTGAGTGGAAATGTTAGGGGGTCGTCTTATACGCCGGCAAATACGGTATATACATTGCTTTTATAATTAGGGGAGAACCCAAGAAACAGAAGACAAACATCATCTAGCAACTATGAAAAAGTGTGAATTAAAAGTAAAAATTAATTCCTCCTGAGGAAGAGTGGTTAGAGAATAGCAGGGCTGGTAAGAGCAGGGAGAGGAGGAAAGCAAGCCTGTGAAGGCAGCTCAGTGGAACTGCAGAACCCGTCTAACCTGGCCCTGTCCTCTTCCCGAGGAGACACTACGTTGTTTTTCAGAGATAACAGAACAAGGCCGCAAATCAGGCAGTTGGACAGTCAGTTGTGCACTAGAGAAAGAATTCGTCCTAGAATAACATTTCAATGTCATCAGGTAGAAAGGCAACCTGTACTACATACTAAACACCCCCCCCCCCACACACACACACACACAAATTCATGGGACGCACGAAACACCATGATCCCCTAGTGTCTATGCACTGAGCTCTCTTCATGCTGAAATAACGGAACTCTATAGTATATGCATGACTTCCCCACATCTTCTTTAAATGTAACTCCAAACCCTCGGTGGGGTAGCCAGATTTGAGTCTTGCCTCCTATCTCCATGCTGTGGACTTCACAATAAAAGCTTTATCTTTTCTCAAAAACCAAGACTATTGTATGTTCCTACACACTTTGTGCAGTGAGCCCTTGCTTGGTAAAAGTGTCACTCATTTAGATTCCAAGGTGCCAACAAAATGACCAACCAGTGAGTGTGTCTAGGAGACACATTCAGTTAGGAAACAGGATTCAGGAGGGGAAACAGGGAAGGGCTGGGGAAGAGGGAAAGAAAATGTACTCAAGCAGAATCATAAAATCAAGAATGACACCTGAGGACTAAAACTTGGGAAACACTTCCATTGAGAGGATGGAAGAAGCTTACAACGGGAGAAGGTGGCAAAGAACAAAAAAGAAAACGCGAAGAGTACAATGTCCTAAGAAACCACAGGAGGAGAGTTTGAACAGTACTCATTACTAATTAAAGATTTGTAAGATGTTATATTTTCTATTCAATGACTTCCTTTGTCCTTTTATTTAATAAACATAGTATTTATTTAATGAGCACAGTATTAGAAAGACTTTCTCACTGATTCACTAAAATTCCCAACTTCAATCTAAATTTTCCTTTAAGCATTAAATTCTTCAAACTTGACTATTCCTACTGCATGAATTTTTAGAATATAATCTTTACCTTTGGCAAAGAAATCACTGTATTCAAAATGCAACTCCATTTAAGCTCACTTGGTTGGGCATCATCCAGTGCATCAAAAGGTTGCCAGTTCAATTCTAGTCAGGGCACATGCCCAGGTTGCAGGCTTCGACAGGGGGCAGCGAATGGATATTTTGCTTTCACGTAGATGCTTCTCTCTCTCTCTCTCTCAAATGCAACTCCACTAAAATGGACCATCTAAAAAGATGACTGGGATATGGTTTTGGGGCTGTATTTCTCTACTTCCCTCTCAGAGATTTTTATAAAGAGTTAAGTTCTGGAAAATAACGTGGTCTCCAGGCTTCTGTCCTCAGTCCCTACCACCTACCACCCCTAGAAACTGGCAACCAGGGTCCAAAAATAATCACTGCCTCTCCTGTGGGGAAAATGGAGAAGATGCACTCGAATTGTTCTAAATATACAAGTGGACCTACACCTGCAGGATTCTCCAGTGTCTTCAGTGACAACCAGATATGTTCAAAGTACATAAGTAAAAATATGGCAATTTTCCATCATGAGCCAGGGATAGGAAAAATAAAAATGCTTATGGTAATATAAAATGAAGGCTTCCTTCAGTTGCTGAACTGAGCCTCCCAACATTTTGAGATACATTTCATGAGTTAGGAGAAAGATAACTAATATATCACTCCACCCACCTCTCCCCCCTCAGATTTTTAATACAGGCCGAGAGGTTTGTGGGAGTATTTTTGGAGGGGGGAGCATTTTATTTTAACAACCTCCAAATCTAGAAGATATCTCATCATAAATACTCTAAAACTGATGGAAATAAAGCTAATATACTCCAAGGGTTACTCAAATTCTATTTACAGGATTTTTAACATATCTAACTTGTCAAAGGTAAAACACCTTTTTTACCTACTATGTGGCTGGATGAAGTGAAAATGCAAATGACTGAATATAAATAGTATGAATCTCAATCCAATATCTCAGACTATGAATGAACTAATGGCATACTTTTTTTATTCCTATGAAGGTGGCAAACAAATGTTTGCCACGTATACTAGCTTCTTATGGGCCATGTCAGAAGAGCAAGTTATCTCCACATTGCCATAAATCAAATAGAAGTTATAATTTCCACAATCTCATTTCCCTAATGCACTAATAAGGGCCTTCAAATGTCAATTTGAGAAAGTGCTTCCTTCTTTCTGGGTTCAATAAGCAAAAGAAATTCGCTTCTGACCATTCTTTTTAATTTCCCTTTCTTCCAAACTCTTTTCATAAATCAAACACAATGATTCTCATAAAACGGTTCCATTCTAATCTCCAAAATGGCAATACCTAAGCTAAAATTTTAAAGATAAGCCTTGAGATAAATGGCCTTGAATGATTCCATTTGGAAGAAATTGAAGAGGATGAAATCTATGGCATGGCAGGGGAAAAGGCCCATTGGTCTCTTAATGATGGGAGAATGAGGACTTTTTTTATATCCATTGCCATGGGTCGCAACATTTTTTAGCCCCAAAACACTTTTGATAAACAGAAAATTTGCTTTAATGCTATTTGAAATTTCAAAGTAAACAGCACTAAAAAGAAATGGAAAGTAATGGTCATTTTTTAAAAAAATATCTGTTCAAACTACCTGGGTCCCTTAGAGTGTCCCTCCCCAATCCTCTGCCAGGTGAAAATCTATGTGCACAGGTCACTAGGAATAACACTACCTTTCAAATAGGCCTTGTTTAGTGATTGTAGTTTCAAGTTGGTGTCCACACTACCACTAATTCTTTTTAATCTTACTAAAAATATTGTGCTGAATGACTATAAAGAATCCCGAGGCACTAATGAAACCATTACTCTAGAAATTAGGAATAAGGAATAAAATATACCTCTAAGATACAAAAAGATCAACTCTCTCTTACATCTTCCTTTCTACCTACATGTTCATATTCAAACATCCTACAATTCAAATCAAGCAACCAATAACACCTCCCAAACAAACCCCAAAGGCTCCTTCCTGTCTTGTCTCCTTTCTAAGATACCATTTGTTCTTTGTCCTTCTTACAAGCATTATGCAATCTGCCTCTGTCTCCACCAAACCACTGAGATTACTTTGGTAATGAGCATCAATAACTTTCTTTATGTACAATATTTTAATCTCCTTCACCACTAATTAATTAATTTCTTCTTTTTTCTTGACTATTTCCTTCTTCTCAATACAGTTATTTTATTGTTACCTGTCTAATATTTGAATTTAATGCTTATTCCACTGATGGGAGATAGCTAGTTGCCTCCCAGTACTCATTTTCCCCTTCTTCATTAGCAGAATGCCTAAACTATGTAAAGACCCAGTACACTCAGCAAAAATATTACATTTCCTAGCCTTCTTCAGCAGGATGTGACTAAGAGACTAAGTTCTGGCCAATAAGAGATAAATGAAAGTGTTACGAAAATCATCTTAAAAAGAGGAGTGCCCTTCTTGTACCCATCCTTGTACTGCCTGCTCAAAATGAAAGCTGTAAAGCCAAGATAATGGCTAGAGCTCTAGCAAATATTTTGGACCAGGAAATAAACATCAGGATGAAAGTCTCTCAGGAGAAAGACAGGAACTAGGTCTCTGATGACTCTGTGAAGCTAATGAGTAGGAAAAAACTGGCTTCTCTCCTGTGTTTCTCCTTTATTCTCGCACTGCTATCACATTCACAACACATCTGAACCTAGTTGTGTGGGGGCTTTTCCCACACCAAGCAATTGTGCGACACCCACTGGGTATCCTACCATTTAACTCAATTCTGGCACTATCTGGAGACAGTGTCGGATCCGCAGGTTAAGGACTCAGTCCACAAGTCTGCTCCCACCCCACTTTAGATGACAATTGCAAGTCCAGGTTGTTACTTGTGCAGAAGCTGATCAGCTGGAAGTTCCCACAATCCCCATCCTGGCTTCAATTAATTTGTTAGAGTGGTTCACAGAACACAAGTAAACAGCTTATTTACTGTCTATCAATTTATTATAAAAGAATATGATAAAGGGTACAGATTAACATCCAGATGGATGAGATGTTTACGGCAAGGTATATATGTGGCAAGGACTGAGGACTTCCATGCCCCTTCCCAGCACCTCCATATGTTCAGTAGCCCAGAAGCTCCCTGAATCCTTGGGAGTTTTATGGAAGCTTAACCATGTAGGCATGACTGATGATTAACTTAAATTTCCAACCACTCTCCTCTCTCTAGAGAAGTGGGGAAGCAGGGACTGAAAATTTCAAGCTTCTAAGCATAGCTTGGTCTTTCTGGTGACCAATCCCCATCCAACAGTCATTCAGGAGCCCACTCAGAGCTATTTCATTAAAACAAAAGATGATCCTGGTATTCTCATCAATTAGGAATTTACAAGGGTCTTAGCAGCTCTGTGTTAAGAACCAGGGAGGGGGCAGGCAGGCAGACACACACACGCAGACACACACACACACACACACACACACACACACACACACACCCCTCACAGTGAGTAAGATGAAAAGACTAAGCTATCTTTAACATGAAGGTCATGGAAAAATTTTAATAGCATGACAAAATGCTTATGTCCCAACATTAACAAAAATAAGAAGCACATAAAATTGAATCATATGTAAGAAAGCACCCCTATCCTCACTATCCCCCAAAAAAGCATTAAATAATACTTCAAAATGCCTCAAGGTCCATGAATTATAGATAATTTCTTTCCTTGCTCCTTTATATTTCTCTTTACTTCCCCAAAGTTTCTATAATCAACATGTAATATTTTTATAATCAGAACTAGAGGTGGGGGTCCCTTACCCTGGCCTGCGCCCTCACACAATCTGGGACTCCTCGGGGGATGTAGAAGGCCTGGTGCACAGATTCGGCCTGATCCCGGCAGGCCAGACTGAGGGACCCCACCAGTGCACAGATATTGCATATAAGATCTTTGTTTAATCTCTTCCTGCCCTCTCCCCTTTCCCCTGGGATTCATTAGTCTGCTCCATGTTTCCATGCCTGTGCTTTGAGTATCTGCCCCCTGATGGTCAGTGCATGTCATAGCTACTGGTGGAGCAGCAGAAGGGTTGAATGATTGGTCACTAAGCATATTAGCCTTTTATATGTACAGATATTTTCATAATAAGGTTTAGTAGTAAATGTTTTTTTTAATCTGAGAATTGTGGGCTACTTGGATACATTAATCTATTGAAATATTAGATACAGAGTGATCTCATTAATGCACAACAATGGCACATTATTACTCCAATAATGTCAGGTCATAGCATGCTCGCATTTGTAGAAAGAGGGCTAATGTTCAGTTTTGATATCCAAGCATGCATAAATAAGAAATTATTTTTGTCTTTTTTTATTTTCAAAAATGAGATTTCAAGAATATTGATTTTATTGCTTAAACATAAAAAAGTATTAATTACTTCAATTTCCTACTAGATCTTCAATTTGGCATAATAATAGGCGAACAGAAACACATCTGGTCACACTGCTGATAAAAGTCTACTGCCAAAGGTAGGCAGTGTTGTCTTGTACAAGATGGATTTCTCTTTTTTAAAAACAGAGCTGTATGACAAATAGCTGTAGTAAACGGAAATTGAAGCTAACACATTTTTTTTGCTGTTATCTAGAAGGAATTGCTTTTTAGCCCCACATACTCATATACCAATAGATTTCCGGCCTCATATTTGAAAAGAAACATTTTGACAAAAGATAAAGACCTGGAAAAATAAACATCATATTTCCTAAGCGTAAAAACACAAAATATGCTACCTTCTACTTTGCATTGCACTAGCTCATAAATACACTTGAGACAAATCAAAATTCTTTCTTTATAAAGTTCAAGAAATTCTCTTCAAATGCCTTTTCTTGCTCAGGTATACTAAAAGACTAAACAAGTAACATAACACAATAGATATTCTAATTAAAATATCTGGAATAGCCCTTTAAAAAAAAACCTGAAATTATATCAGATTATATTAATAATATATTTGACCTACCTAATATAGTTACAGCATACAAATTTTCTTTTTTGAGTGTTAAACAACAGTAAAACAGACCTTTCAGGATAAGATCTACTATACCAATAATATCAAATATTCAAAAGGCAATAACAGCCCAGTAAGTGTGGCTTAGTGGCTGAGCGTTGACCTATGAACCAGGAGGTCACGGTTCGATTCCTGTTCAGGGCACATGCTCAGATTGTGAGCTTGATCCCCATTGGGAAGCATGCAGGAGGCAGCCAGTTAATGATTCTCTCTCATCACTGGTATTTCTATCTCTCTCTCCCTCTCCCTTAATCTCCGAAATCAATAAAAATATATATTTTTTTAAAATAAACAAACATATACCATATGCTGACACCTCTTCTAGGGTTGCTATGAACTGCTATTCTCACCTCAAATACATGAAGGACATATGTATATTACAAACTTAAGAACTCAAATATTTGTAAAACAATAAAAGCTGAAGATTTTGAGTATTTAAAAAAAAAGAAAGATAGAAAGAAACATCTCTACTTCATTTCATTTTCTTTTAAAGATGTCACAATTTTTACCTTTGCTGCCAAGGCTTTCAAACTGTCCAGGAATCTTTGCCAGAAGTCCTTGAAGAGTGGGCGGTCAATTTTCTTCAGGCTGTCTTTGCTGCTGGCATCCACACTGACATATAGCTGGGTAACCGGTTTAAGATTCCTTGGTAATTTAAAATTAAAAACAATAAACACAACAATAAAAAAGTGTTATGCCTATATCAGGCTTTTTGTGATGTAAAATTTACAATCTGTAATAGATGTGGCTATTAAACATTTCACTGGGTCTAGAGACTCTTCTACTTCTCCCAGAAGATTGAAGCAAGAATTTTAATCATGTGGCAGAATGGGATGTTAGTTGATTATTTTTGGTTTTTTTTTTAATATATTTTTATTGATATTTTATAGAGAGGAAGGGAGAGAGATAGAGAGCTAGAAATGTTGATGAGAGAGAAACATCAACCAACTGCCTCTTGCACACCCCCCATCGGGGATGTGCCCGCAGCCAAGGTACATGCCCTTGACCGGAATCGAACCTGGGACCTTTCAGTCCGCAGACCGATGCTCTACCACTGAGCCAAACCGGTTTCGGCTAGTTGATTGTTTTTTAAAATGACTGGTCATCATCCCTAATAAACTGAAAACATTCAATTACTTAACACTGGTCCCTCTTCAAACAATAGGTATTAGCGGAAAATACACAAAACAAAACAAGATCTGGCTTAGTCAAGGCTTACATAGTTGAAATCTCACAACCATGTGGGGTCTGTGCTGATGAACCACCTTCCATCATCAATTCACTCATGGAAGTTTTCTAAGGAACAAGAAACAACCCCAAAACCCAAGCCTTCTTAAAGGGCAGAAAACCACACAATGCCTCACCTATACCTGAGGGCAGAATTGGTTTCAAAGACAAGCTTGCGTGGGCAATAACTATTCCAGGAGCTTTAAGCAATGCAGAGCTAGAACAGCAACCAAGAACTTACAAAGGACTCATTCATTTCATAATGCCATTCTTATCTACTAGATTTTTTGCCAGTTTTGTTTTAAGCCCAGATTATATTTTTTCCAAAGTCTCTCTGGTCTCCCTTCAAATGTGCCTCATAATTCATTTTGTTCAATAAATGTAGACCTAGAAAGAAGGAAATCCCCCCTTAATAATTCTATGACCAAATCCTTCCACTATTAATTTTCTGTAACTATTCTATAATTTGTATTTACCACTAGAATGTTACTTATGCATTTTTGTTTTAAAAGTCTATGAATTTTTAAAAACTGAAATATAATTCACATGCCATAAAATTCACCATCAAAATGGTTTATGTGCTTTTTATGTCTACAGGTACAAGCCTTATCAATCTTTGAGTATAGGACCTTGAAGGACAGGAACCATATTTTTCTTTTTATCCAGCCATAAAGGCAGACAATGAAAGCTACCTTTTAGTTGACTTTAGCTGACAGGACTTTTAAGGGTATGTAGGCCAAACAAACGATTGCAATGATCTGGCTTAGTGACATGTGGAAAAATAAAAAAGGTCTCATTGAAGGCAGAGAAGCTCTAAGCAAAATTAGAAAAGAAGTGATATTGGCAGACTCTCATTGCTTTAATCCCTCTTCAGCATTGAGATTCAAAGGGAATCTTTAAAAGTTCAGTAATATGTCACTACCGAGCAAAGGATATCAATTACTAAAAATGCGAAACAACAGTATATGTAATGGCAGCATCCTGCCTCATTTAACAACAAATAAGCTATGCTACCTTAACGGTACTTTATGTTTCACAAAAAATAAAAATAAAAAAGACTATTTTAATGGATACTACTGGCTATCATTATCTGATACTTATGAGACTTTGTTATAAAGCTGTCTGATGCAAAATGGAATCTGGCCTGACCTCTTCACTATTCCTCCATAACTACTTAAGATTATGAACAGTGAATTCTAAAGACCATGGTTATTGTACAAACCTCCATCATTTGTAAAAAAGGAAGCCCTGACACTGACAGTACCAATAAGGGACTTTGTCAATACTAAATGTCTATGGTGCCATAATGAAGGAAGTCTACAGATCCTAGGGAGCAGAGAAAAAAATGGAGAAGAAAAAATGTCCCTGGGAATTATAACTCATTCAAAAGCAGTAAAAACACCTTGGAAAAGTTTTCTGAACTCGGGATCTAATGTTTGCCTGGTATAGGCCTCTATTCCCCAGGACAGGAATTAGGCTTCCAACATGATCTTTTCTCCATTCTATACATACACAGCATCATTTTAATTCCCCAAAAGCAAAAGATGTTTTATCCTTAAAATCATCAAAATAATTGCTGTGCCTGAGAATCTCACGTTGCTGCTGAGAACAATAAAAAGGACTATACTAATACAATCCTAAGCCCAATACCCAGTAAGAATGCCCAATGAATTGTGAAAAGATTATTGTGATGACCCTTCATCCTGCTAATTTTAAATCTGAATTGAGAATGAACATATATAAAATGCATTGTTATTGAACATAAAAACCCCCTCTCCCTTTTTCTCCCCTATAGATGTAGGCCTTCTAATTTCTACAGAAAGGAAAAAAGGGTGAGGGATTTATGTTTGTAAGAAATCAAATGGATTAAGTAGTAAGTTTAATTGGACCAAAAAAAAATCCCTAAATAGCCCAAAGACAATTGGGAGCCGTCACATCAGGCCAAATAATTTGGGAGGAAGAGAGAATAAGAAGATTTACTGAGCACTCATCATTGTCCCGAGTGCATTGTGCTATGTTTGACCTTTCTGGTTCAGTTCATTGAATCCTCAGAATAAACAAGGTAGTTGCTACTTATGCCCATTTTAAAGATAATGAAACTAAGGTTCAAAGAGATTAAAGAGCTTATTCAAAGATCCACAAAAAAGATGTCAATAATCTTGTATTTAATAATCTCAACAAGATTCAAGCCAAGAAGTACTCCAGAGCCTGTTTTCCTAGCCTGTGCCACAAGGCCTCCATCAAAATGGCCAGATCACTGGCAGTGCAGCCAGAACCTCTCATCACAGAAACCCAAAAGTAGTATCTCAAGCCTCACAGTAGTATAACTCTCTCTAAGTGTGCTCAGGGCCATCTGGATCGGCAGCACGTGGAGCCCTGCCAGCTTGGCTAAATGATGAGAGTGTTGGCCTGTACATTGAAGGGTCTCAGGTTCTATTACCAGACCAGGGTAATATACCTGAGTTGCAGATTCGCTCCTGCCCCTGTCGGGGCATGAGTGGGAAGCAACCAGTCTATGTATCTCACTCACATGGATATTTTTCTCTCTCTCTTTTTCCCTCCCTCCCTTCCAGTCTCTCTGAAAAGGAATGGAGAAAATATCCTCAGGTAAGGATTAATTTTAAAAAATCAATGATTTTTTTTTAAAAAAAGGAATCACATGAAAATGCAAGTTCTTGGGCCTACCCCAAGACTGAATCAGCCTCCAGAAATGGGGCCTTAAAAAGTATATTATTATTTTAGTTTCAAGAACATCTCAACATTGATGAAAGAAAATAAAGATACAAATAGATGGAAAGATAATGTTCTCAGATCAAAAAAATTAATATTGTTAAAATGCGCATAATACCCCAAACCATATATAGATTCAATAAAATCCCTATCAAAATTGCAATGACAACTTTTTATAGAAATAGAAAGAATAATCTTAAAATTCATAGAACTATAAAAGATGCGGAACAGCCAAAGTGATCCTGAGAAAGAATAAAACTGGAGGCATTATCCTTGCAAATTTCAAACTATACTACAAAGCTATAGTATTCAAAACAATAGGACATTGGCATTAAAAACAAAAACAGCCAAAATCGGTTTGGCTCAGTGTTAGAGCATCTGTCTGCGGACTGAAAGGTCCCAGGTTCGATTCTGGTCAAGGGCATGTACATTGGTTGCGGGCACATCCCCGGTAGGGGGTGTGCAAGAGGCAGCTGGTCGATGTTTCTCTCTCATCGACGTTTCTAGCTCTCTATCTCTCTCCCTTCCTCTCTGTAAAATATCAATAAAACATTTTAAAAAAACAAAACAAAACAAAAAAATCCACACATGTTTATAGAACAAATCAAGAGTCCAAAAAATAAACCCAGTCATATATAGTTAATTCATATTTGACAAGGGAGCCAAGAATTCTCAATGTGTGCCAAAACCGGTTTGGCTCAGTGGTAGAGCATTGGTCTGCGGACTGAGGGGTCCCGGGTTCGATTCCGGTCAAGGGCATGTACATTAGTTGCAGGCACCATCCCCGGTGGGGGGGGTGAAAGAGGCAGCTGGTCAATGTTTCTCTCTCATTAATGTTTCTAGCTCTCTATCTCTCTCCCTTCCTCTCTGTGAAATATCAATAAAATATATTTTTAAATAAAAAATAAAATAAAATAAATATAAATAAATAAATAAATAAATAAGAATTCTCAATGTGGAAAGGACAGTCTCTTCCATAAATGATGCTGGGACAACTGAATATTCACATGGGGGGAAAATGAAATTGGACTCCTATATTATACCACTCAGAAAAATTAAGTCAAAATGAATGAAAAACTTAAATATAATGTTTGAAACTATAAAAGTCTTAGAAGAGAACAGGGAAAAGCTTGACATTTTGGTCTTGGCAACAACGTTTTGAATATGACACCAAAAGTGCAAGCAACCAAAGCAAAAATAAGTGGGACTATATCAAACTAAAAAGCTTCTGCACTCCGAAACCGGTTTGGCTCAGTGGTAGAGCGTCAGTCTGCAGACTGAAAGGTCCCAGGTTCGATTCCGGTCAAGGGCATGTACATTGGTTGCGGGCACATCGCCGGTAGTGGGTGTGCAAGAGGCAGCTGGTCGGTGTTTCTCTCTCATCAACGTTTCTAGCTCTCTATCTCTCTCCCTTCCTCTCTGTAAAATATCAACAAAATATATTTTTAAAAATAAATAAATAAATGAATGAATAAAGATATGGTCAACAAAATGAAAAGGAAACCTACAAAATGGGAAAAATATTTGCAAATCAATATCCAAAATATGTAAGATCTTCAAAAAATTTAAAATAGAACTACCATATGATTCAGCAATCCCCCTTTTGGGTATGTATCCAAAGGAAATGAAATCAGTATTTTGAAGAGATATATACACCCCAAACTTCAATACAGCTTGATTCACAACAGCAAGCCATGGAAACAACCTAAGCATCTGTTCCATGTTCAAAGGACTCATTCAAGCAGCATATCTTAATAAGCTGGGTCACTCACCTGATTTCCACAGGGAACTGTGCATTTGTGACCAGGAAACTGGATATTTTACACTCATGCAGTAGCTTCAAAAACCTGTTGATTTCTGGGTACATGATGGGTTCTCCCACAAGGGACAATGCACAGTGCTTTACGGTCATTCCTTCTTTAAAACGTTCTTCTTTGACACCTGGTACACCTGGAAAACACAGAGAAAATGATCGTGCTCAATAAGGCATAGATAGAGGATAACTACTTTTATTTTTCTTTATTAAAATGTTTACATTTTTTCCGAATGATTCCTCAATTTTAGAAGGTGAAAATTTTTTATACCAGCCAATTAATAAAAAATGAGTGCCTAAGGGAAAAGAAAATCTAGAATTACTGAAACAGGAAAATCAGTCAGCAATCTCATTCTTAGTTTAAGTACTGCGTCAATACAAGCAGGCAAAACTAACTTTATTAGCTAGTTATTGGGAAGCACAGAATATATTACATTCCTTAATTTGTTTAGCTCTGCATTCTTTCATGTTTGTTTAAGTAAATGAACTCAACATATCTACACTAGATGCCCGATGCATGAAACTTATGCATTGAGGTGGGGGTGTCCCTCAACACAGCCTGCACCCTCTCCGTTATGGGATCCCTCAGGGGATGTCTGATTGCTGGTTTAGGTCCGATCCTTAAACCGGCAGTCAGACATCCCTTTCACAATCCAGAACTACTGGCTCCCAACCGCTTGCCTGCCTGCCTGCCTGCCTGATTGCACCTAACCACTCCCTTGCCAACCTGATCAATGCCTAACTGCTCCGCTACTGGCCCGATTTCCCCCAAGTGCCCTCCCCTGTCGGCCCAGTCACCCCTAACTGCCCTCCCATGCTGGCCCAATTGCCCTAACTGCCCTTCCCTGCAGGCCTGCTCTCCCCCCAACTGCCCTCCCTCCCCTGCAGGCCAGTCACCCCTAACTACCTTCCCCTGCTGGCCTGGTCACCCCCAATTGCCCTCCCCTGTTAGCCTGGTTGCCCCTAACTGCCCTCCCCTGCTGGCTTGATTACCCACAACTGCCGGCCATCTTGTAGTGTCCATCCTGTGATGACATGGGGTGGCCATCTTGTGTGAGGGTGTGATGGTCTATTTGCATATTACCTCTTTATTATATAGAATAAAGTAAAGCCTTGTCTAGACCATTCACTTCCTACTTCATTTCTCAAACTGTTACTTTGCAAATATTAATAAAATTGAAAACCTCTAGCTAGATTCACTAAGGAAAAAAAGAGAAAAGACTTAAATAAATAAAATCAGAAATAAAAGAGAGACATCATAATAGACACCATAGAAATAAAAAGGGCTATAGAAAAATACTATGGAAGGCTATAGCCCACCAAATTTGATAACCTACCATGTTTCCCCGAAAATAAGACCTACTTCATGGAAACATAATACATCCCCTGAAAATAACCTAGCGCATCTTTGGGAGCAAAAATTAATATATGACACTGTCTTATTTTCGGGGAAACAGGGTAGAAGAAATGGACAAATTCTTAGAAGTATATAACCTTCCTAGACTGAACCATATAGAACTGAAAAATCTAAACAGACTAATCAACAGTAAAGAAATTGAAACAATCATCAAGGCGTACCAAAAAATAAAGTCTAAGACCATATGGCTTCAGTAGTAAATCCTGCCAAACATTCAAAGAAGATTAAATGCCTATCCTTTTCAAACTCTTCCAAATAATTAAAGAGAGGCAACACTTCTAACTCATTTTATGAGGCCAACATTACCCTCATGCCAAAACCTGGCAGGACAATTCAATAAAAGAAAATTACAGACCAATATCTCTGATGAATATATCATATCAAATACAATATATTAAAAAGATAATAAGTCACAATTAATTGTATTTCATCCAGGGGCACAAGGATGGTTCAACATATACAAAATGATCCATGAGATACGCATTAACAAAATAAAAGATAAAAAATCGTATGATCATATCAAAAATGCTGAAAAATCATTTGACAAGTGACAACATCTATTTATGATGAAAACACCCAATAAATGGGTAAAAAAGAAAAGTACCTCAATATAATAAAAGCCATATATGATAAACCCTCACTAATACACGTAATGACAAAAAAACTTAAAACTTTTCCTCTGAGATCAGGAAAAAGACAAAGTGCTCACTCTCATCACTGCTATTTAGCATAGCACTGCAAGTCCTAACCAGAGCAATCAGGTAAGAGAAAAGAAATAAAAGGTATCCAAGTTGGGAATGAAGAAGTAAAAGTATCACCTTTTACAAGATGACATGATTCTTCTTATAGAAAACCCTAAGGACTCCACCAAAAGACTACTAGAAATGATAAACAAATACAGTAAACTTGCAGGATGCAAAATCAATATACCAAATCCATTGTGTTCCTATATACTAACAACAAATATCAGAAAAGGAAATAAAGACAACAATCCCATTTACACTTTTAACAAAAAGGATAAAATGCTTAGAAATAAACTAAACAAAGAGAGTAAAGGACCTGTACACTGAAAAACTCTAAGACATTGTTGCGGGGAGGGGAGAGTTTGAAGAAGACACAAAGAAATGGGAAGATATTCCATGTTCATGATTTGGAAGAATTAACATTGTTTAAATGGACATATTAACTAAAACAATCTGCATATTTAAGCATTCTCCATAAAATTCCCAATAGTATTTTTAAAAGATATACAACAACAAAATCATAACATTTGTATGGAATCACAAAAAACACTGACTGGATAGCCAAAGCAATCTTGGGGGGCGTGGGGAAGAGTTGAGAAGGGGGCAACAAAGCTGGAGGCATCAGACTCTCTGACTTCAAATTATACTACAAAGTTGCAATAATCAAAACAGTATCATGCTGTAGAAAAACAGACAGACCAATAAGACAGAAATACACCCATATTTATGGGCAACTAATTTTTAAAAATATATATCTTATTAATTTTTTACAGAGAGGAATGGAGAGGGATAGAAAGTTAAAAACATCAATGAGAGAGAAACATCGATCAGCTGTCTCCTGCACACATCCTACTGGGGTTGTGCCCGCAACCCAGGTACATGCCTTTGACCGGAATCGAACCTGGGACCCTTGAGTGTGTAAGCCGAAACTCTATCCACTGAGCAACACCAGTCAGGGCTAATTTTTTATAAAACAGCCAAAAACATACAATGGAAAAAAATAAAGCCTCTTCAATAAATAGTGGGGGAAATTAGAAAGCCACATTTAAAAGAATGAAACTAGACTTCTATTTGACATCATATACAAAAATTAACTCAAAATGGATCAAAGACCTAAAACAATACATAGAAGAAAATAAAGGTACTAAACTTGGTCTCAAAAAGGATATAGAAATTTGATAAGCACACAATAGAATATACAGGTGATGTATTATGGAAACTTATATAATGTTATTAACAAATATCACCCTAATAATTTTAAAAGAACCAATTGATGAAATAGTCACATTAAGCAGATTAAACAAAAACATAGATAATTTCATTTTTTTAAAAACCTTTAAAATGTGGGTAAACTTGCCAAAACCGGTTTGGCTCAGTGGATAGAGTGTCAGACTGCAGACTGAAAGGTCCCAGGTTTGATTTCAGTCAAGGGCATGTACCTTGGTTGTGAGCACATCCCTAGTAGGGGGTGTGCAAGAGGCAGCTGATCGATGATTTTCTCTCATCAATGTTTCTAACTCTATCCCTCTCTCTTCTTCTCTGTAAAAAATTCAATAACATATATTTTTAATTAAAAAATAAAAAAAATAAAACGTGTAAACTTTATAAAGTAATATTTCTGGGATTTAATAATTTCCTTTTTTCTTTTTACTGAAATGGTCTTATCAAGCACAGAGGGGGAGGAGGGTAATTTTTTCAAAAGTAAGGCCTTGAGAATAAAGTCTTGATTCTCTCATTCAAAAAGCACAATTCTATTTTGTGCTAAATGCCAGAGGCTATTACAGTGTTCCTCTAAAAAACAAGGTCCTGGAGGACTCAACTTCATGCCTTCCTTCACTGTCCTCAAAGCAATGTGTCAGAAAAGAAGACATCCTCGAAATTTCTAATGGAAAGAAGTCCTGGAGCAGGAAGACAGTCTAGGGAACAACAGACATTACATTTCATTAGGAATCTATTCCTCACTGTCTGTCTCTCTGTATCTTTCTGTATTTCTCTCTAGCACAATCTGTTCTCTTGCTTCCCTATTCCATATACCTTTCACAACTAAACTCTGCTTTGTTATTCTGATTTGTTTTTATTGTTTTTTCTGAAGTATGTTTTCTGGCCTTTCTCTTAATCTGAACAGCCACTTGATCCTGGACTATCACTACTCATCAGATCAACTATGAAGCATACCACATCCTCATTTCACTGAAAGATTCCAAAGTAGTAACTTCAGATTCCAGACATTTCATTCTAACATTATAGCAATAAGCTGCATAACTCAGAAATAAACATGATGTATTAAGCATAGAGTATGTCTGTTTCTTATTGGAGGGTGGGTTTAATAATAAATATTTGTTCTGAATACTTTTTTATGTCTTTTTATCTACACTAATAAAAAAGAAGCAAATTGACCGTACCTTCATGACACCCACCAGCCAATCAGGAGTGAGTATGCAAATTAACACAACAAAGACGGTGTGTTGATTTGCATATGCAGGTACTGACATGGCAATGATGCAGGCATTTGCACTGCCCCAGCTGCTGCTCCAGGCCTCTGGGCAGCATGGGAAGGCAGAAAGGCAGCACTAGGCTGGAGCAAAGGTGGTGCCGGCAGCCAGGGAAAGGAAGGCCCATTCTTGCACAAATCTTCGTGCATTGGACCTCTAATAGAATTATAATTGACATATATGAATATTCCTAATGTTAAAGATTGGACCAATTTTTTAAAAATATTCCCTACTTTCTTTTTATAACAATACAGTTCCTGACCAAAGATCTTCCTAAGAAACTCTCCTGGCTGAACATCATATACTATATGTTTGCCATAGCATCTGCCACTGTGAGGTGTTTCATAAATAAGCTTCAGAAAACAATTAGCAAGCAGTGTTCTCTTCCCCACCTCCTCGTTTCCTTTGGATGTGTACTTTAGCATACCTCCTTTGTGAAAACTTTTTGGAGATCTTTTATTTTTTGCCTTACTTCACTTCTAGCTTAAACTATAAATAAAAACATCTAGCAACAAATTATGTCTTTTCATCTTTCACCGTCAACACTGAGGCCATTCTAATAAGGGTTCATTCATGCGATGTCTGTTGAACTGATGGGAAACTGAGCTAAAGAAACCCAGCCCCAGCTCCTAATGGTTTGGCTCAGTAAATAAGAGTGTTGGCCTTCAGACCAAAGGGTCCTGGGTTCAGTTCCAGTCAAGGACATGTACCTCAGTTGCAGGTGCCTTCCTTCTGCAGGAGGCAACCAATCAATGTGTTTCTCTCGCATCAATGTTTCTCTCTTTCCCTCCCTCTTCTAGTCTCCCTAAAAATTGATGGAAAAATATCCTCTGGCGAGGATTAAAAAAGAAACCCAGCCCCATTCTCTAATATTTGGTGGAAAGGGTGGGATGGGGCAGGGCAGGCAGCATTATAAAAAAATGCTGAGTTGCACTAAAATCTGACCCATTTGTAATCAATATAAAGTTAATTCTGCATATGTATAAAGGGAATGCTAATAAAGGTCATGAAAAGAAAGATGGTTTAATGATCCCATGAAATAACTGAAAAGACTGATTGCCCTCAGAAATGAGAACAGAAGCACAAAAGGAAGCATTTAAAACATCAAAATATCTTCAAAGTCTGTTCAAGGCTGGCCACTCAGCTAAAGCTGGAAACTCAGAGGCAACAATACCCATAACAAGTATCATCCTACACAAAAATAAGATCATAAAATGACTGGACCAGACCCAGGGAAGAGAACAGACATTCATCCTGGGGGTGGGAAAGCATGCTATAAAAACAAAGGACTCCATGCCAGAGTAGGGGAAAGTGTTAATGAGCTAAGAGTGGACCTCTAAAGAGAGACTAAAGTGAATAAACCCAGAATATAACAAAGTAGGAAGGAAATCACTTCAAGCCTTTGAGAATAACCTGTAATTTCCAATTGACAGAAATTCTGTTCTAAGCCTTTCTGTTTCAATATGAAATTCATTATTAAAATAAAGTTAATTGTTCAAACCCCAAAATATCAAATTAATTTGTTATATACCTGAACTATAGTACTAATAAATCGATTTCAATATCACCTAATCAAATTCCAATATCTTTTCTATAGGAAAATGAATCCCAAGTTTCAAACAAGGAAACCAGAAACACTTTTTTTTTTATGTTTTTTGTTTGTTTTAGTTTTAAGCCACAAGAGGACACAAGGTATAGTATTGGGGCTCTAATAAGAAAACTCTAACATGGGTGTGGAAGAAGACAAAGAGATCTAGTTTCCTGCAGGGCACTGTACGTGAGTAACTCTGTATCACATGAGACAAGCCACTTCTCCAGGCCAATGTCTATTGAACTCAGATTTGGAGAAGACAGAGAACAGACTCTCCACCAGGAGCTGAAATGAGATCTAGACTTATATTTCTGCATCTTTAGAGGTGAAAAGTAGGATGCATGTCAGAGCTGCACACAAAGGGGTTTTGGGTTTGGAAGAGGTAGGGTGACTTGCATGAGTCTCATCATCCTCAGACTGAGCCTGACTATCCAAAATGAGGGTGATCTGTTCTATTTATACCATGTCCCCTAGATATGAAAGAAATATAGAAATAGATATTTCACTGACTGCAGGAGGAATTCAAGTTCATAAAAAAGAGGATTTCAAACTATAACTATTGATAAAGACTGAATTGAGTCATAAAATTTCCCCCTTAGACATTCTAACTGCTATTTTGGCCATAGACATACTCTCTATTCTTTCTCTCAACAATCCAGCAATCTTGTATCTGTCATCCTCCTATAAGATCATATTTTTTAATATCAAGGAAGAGAGAGAGAAAAATACTGATCAGTGCCTCCAGTATGTGTCCCGAACAGGGATCAAACCCACAACCTGGCTATGTCCCCTGACAAGGAATCAAACCCAAAACCTTTTGGTGTATAAGATGGTGCTCCAGCCAACTGAGCCAACCAGTCAGAGCAAGACAATATATTTGTGTAAACTCTCGTTTCTTATGCCATGTGAACTTAAAGACAAACCATTTGAGGCGTCTACTGATTAAAGTAAACACAAGGTTACTAATGAGATACATCTTTCTGCATAGGATAAGGCTCACTAACAAGTTAGTCAGACAACAGTCAACTGAAGGTCATCACCACCAATTCACTGTCAAAGGAGACCCCAAGTTGGAGTGGGGTGAGGGAGAAGATTTTATTCAATGAAAACAGCTCAATTGTGTCTTACAGCTCTGTTGTGAGACAGCTCAGCATGAAACAGCAGTCGAAGTGGCTCTGGCGTTACACCAGTTCTAGTATTACAGCTTGGACTGGTGAAATAGTCTTTGATGGTAACAGAGTATGCTCTGTTGAGATAGAGGAGAAGCTGGCTTATACAGAGAAGACTGCCCACACCCTGGTCCCTGATTGGACCATTTTTATGCAAATAACACTAAATCCACAGTTTGACCAATCCAAACAGCATTATATTGATTGGAAAAGAGCCACTCTGATTGGTTGGTAAAGATGGAAATGAAGATTTAGTGGCAAATCCCCAGTTGGCTGGGACAGTTCTTCAGCCCATTGGTCCATTCATGAGGCAAGGAGCTTATTTTAAAGGGCCCGGACCTGGTGCAGAAGAAAGGCAGCTCAGTGTAGCCTTTTCCATAAGTACAGAGAGCATAAGAGGCCTCTGTTTAGCAATGACTATAGTCTCTGTTTATAAATTTGAGACAAATTAAACATCAAGAGACCTTTTTAAAAGGCATATTCATTCTCAGGGTCAATATAACAAAGAGCACGTGCACACTGAGCTCACCTAACACATGCTATAATGTGAAGAAATCTGCCTCATGAATTATTTATTACTTATTTCCATTTAAAGTGCATTTGCAAAAGTGTTCCTGTCAGAAGAATTACTATCAAAACTTAGATTGTCATTCCGTGTCAAGGACATCTCAGAATGGAAAAATGAATGTCTACTCCTCAGAGCTGCTTCCTCCTCACACAAACTGCCTGGGACATAATTCGTTTAGGATAGGGGTGGGCAAACTTTTTGACTCGAGGGCCACAATGGGTTCTTAAACTGGACCGGAGGGCCGAAACAAAAGCATGGATGGAGTGTTTGTGTGAACTAATATAAATTCAAAGTAAACATCATTTCATAAAAGGGTACGGTCTTTTGTTTTTTTTTTAATTCAATAGTTTTATTCACTGGATCCGGCCCGAGGGCCGTAGTTTGCCCAACCCTGGTTTAGGAAGATTCTCAGATGTCCAGAAAACATACGTCCTCAGTCAGCATACCACTGTTTAAGGTCATGGTCAGCAAACTGTGACTCACGAGCTACATGAGGCTCTTTGGCCCTTTGAGTGTGGCTCTTCCACAAAATACCACAGCCTGGGCAAGTCTATTTTGAAGAAGTGGTGTTAGAAGAAGTTGAAGTTTAAAAAATTTGGCTCTCAAACGAAATTTCAATCTTTGTACTGTTGATATTTGCCTCTGTTGACTAATGAGTTTGCTGACCACTGGTTCGAGGGTTCAATTAGCTCTTTAAGTGTCACCACAAAAGGCCCTGGCCCTGAGCGGGTCTGCCCAAGCTGGCCTACAATGTGTGGGTTCCTGACTTCATGCAGGAAAGATTTTACAGTAAGAATCTAGGTAATTTTGAGAGTATGTTTATTAAAGCTGGAGACAGTGAAATACAGGAAGGGCTTAGGAAACAGCAGTCGAAGTGGCTCTGGCGTTACAACACCAGTTCTAGTATTACAGCTAGAATAAGCGACAGGTGAGAGCCTAGTGAGGCTGCTTTGGCTCCCTAGAAACGTTATAGGAAAGAAGTGAGCCAAGATGGGGGTGTGGTCAGCTGAGAAGTAACAGTCACAGTGACAGGAGTGAGTCAAAGCTGGGCTGATATTAACTCACTGAAAAGTAGAGAAAAGCGGACAATGGACACAGGTTTGGGGGTGAGTCTGGGTTGAGCTGATGCTGCCTGCTGCTCTCCTGGGTTGAAAGTCTGATGGGGACCCTTAGATTTAGGTGAAAGTTCATTCTCAAGAAAGAAAGGGCAGGGGCCAGGCCAATGTGTGGTTTAGTGGATTGAGTGTCATCCCATGTACCAAGAGGTCACTGATTCAATTCCTGATCAGGGCACATGCCCAGGTTGTGGGCTCGATCCCCAGTAGGGGGAGTGCAGGAAGCAGCCAATCAATGTTTTTCTCTCTCTCCCTCTTCCTTCCTCTCTATCAATAAAAACCGAAGCAGGCAAATTGGCTGGATCATGATACTCAGATATTTAGTTAAACTTTATTCTGGATGTTTCTGTGAATGTGACTTTTGGATGAGATTAACATTTAAGTCAGTGAACTCTGAGTAAAGCAGAAGCTCTTCACAATGTGATAAACTTCATCCAATCTCTTTAAAACCTTGATAGAACCAAGGCTGGTCTCCCTTAAGCAAGAAGGAATACTGCCAGCAGACAGCCTTTAGACTCAAACTGTAACTCTTTCCTAGGTCCCCAACCTGGAATATTTACCATCACATATTTTTTCTTCCTGGACAATCATGTGAGCAAATCCCTTAAGTCAATCTCCCTATCAATCTCTCTCTGTCTACACACACACCAGCACAAGATTCTGTTGACTCTATTTCTCTGGAGAATTCTGAAAATACATTATCCAAAGGAAAACACAACTTTGCCTTAAAATTTATTTAAAAGCATACAGCTTATTTGAAGATCAACCACCAATTCTATTAACTAAGTCAACAATAGTCTAAGAAAAGCTATTCAAATTCCAGCTCTTGATCTAACAGTTCCATTTAACTTTCCCAAAGACTGACTAAAAACACTGCTTTATCCAAATAAGAGACAATAATTTGTTATTTAAAAAGTGGTTGGGCCTAACCAGTTTGGCTCAATGGATAGCACATCGGCCTGTGGACTCAAGGGTCCTAGTCGATTCCAGTTGAGGGCATGTACCTTGGTTGCAGGCATATCCCCAGTAGAGCATGTGCAGAAGGCAGCTGATTAGTGTTTCTCTCTCATCGATGTTTCTAACTCTATCCCTCTCCCTGCCTCTCTGTAAAAATCAATTTTAAAAAATCAAAAAAATAAATAAATATATATATATATATGTGGTTGAGGTTAAAAGTCAAGATGAAATATTAAAACATTTATTAGCATCTTTGAAGATGTACAAAATTACATCACATAGACATACCCAAGTGTATACAGATAAACTTTCCCCAGAAATTTATATTTATTATAGAATTGTGTACCTGAAACTATATAATTTTATTAACCAATGTCACCCCAATAAATTCAATTTTTAAAATAAATTAATTTTAGCTTGGCCAATGTGGTCACTGGTTTGATTCCCAGTCAGGGCACATACCCAAGTTTCATGCTCGATTCCCAGTAGGGGCCATGCCAGATGTTTCTCTCTCTTATAGATGTTTCTATCTATCACTCTTCCTCTCTCTCTAAAAATCAATAAAGTTGAAAAATTAAAAACAAGTTAATTTTTTAAAAAGAATAAAGGTATAATTATTGACTATACATTATTATTGGTCTTGAATCATTATTTGCATTACTTCCCTCAACTTCTCATAAGAAATGAGAACAATAAGAAGTATTATCTTATATAATAAAAGACTAATATGCAAATAGACCGAACGGCAGAACGACCAGTCACTATGACACACACTGACCAAAAGGGGCAGACACTCAAAGCAGGAGCTGCCCCCTGGTGGTCAGTGTGCTCCCACAGGGGAGTGATGCTCAGCCAGAAGCTGGACGCATGGCTGGTGAGCGCAGCGGCAGTGGTGGGAGCCTCTCCTGCCTTCACAGCAGCACTAGGATGACAAAGGCCAGCTTAGGCCACTTCCTAAGCCATCAGTCGGACATTCCCCATGGGCTCCCAGACTCCAAAAGGGCACAGGCCAGACTGGGGGACCCCTCCCCCGCCCGGTGCACGAATGTCATGCATCAGGCCTCTAGTCCTCTATAATATCCTTTAGATTCTAGAATAAACATAATTAGAGAGGTTCTTGGATAATACAGTTTCATGCAATATCCTTTTGTTATAACATTTGATGAGAGAAAAAAGCTTGATTCCCACCTGGGGCTACTGTCATGTGGAGTTTACACATGCAGCCCAAATCAGTATGAATTTACTCTGGGTACTCCGATTTCCTCCCGTATCCCAAAGATGTACTGTATGTCTACATTGTCCCAGTCTGAGTCAGTGTGGTTGTGTGTGAGTGTGTGACAGGAAAGTAAGAAGCTAGGAAAGCTCCTGGGCAAGTGGAATAGAGAAACTAAAATAAGAAAATTAAAAAGGACACACAGTTTAGGCACCTTGCAGCCAGCTTGTGAATCAAAAGACCTTATCTTCCCCAACCAAGGACACCTGAGAGCAAATGGTTAAATACCTCTCCCTCTCCCCCCTAACCAGAGAATATATAACTTAAATCACTCTGGGTGGAAAAGAAAATAAAAAGGGGGAATTTTATCTCACTATTTTTTAAAATATATTTTATTGATATTTTACAGAGAGGAAGGGAGAGAGATTAGAGAGCTAGAAACGTCGATGAGAGAGAAACATCAACCAGCTGCCTCTTGCACACCCCCTACCGGGGATGTGCCCACAGCCAATGTACATGCCCTTGACCGAATCGAACCCGGGACCTTTCAGTCCGCAGACCGACGCTCTACCACTGAGCCAAACCGGTTTCAGCTTATCTCACTACTGAACAAGAAGTTAGCCATCTTAGGACATGCCAAACAAGATGACCAGGTGTATATACAAACATCCCAAGAAAAGCCACAACAAAGGAAAAGGGACTTTGAACCCAAACCTGCTACCCAAGATATCCAGCAGAGGTACATTGAAGCCTATGAGAAGATAGATATAAAACTCCATGAACCCTCCCCACCACCACCACCACCACCACCACCACCAGGTGCATGCTCAGATTAGCTGAGAGGGCCCCTTGTGCTACATGACAAGTATCTATACTAATAATAGACTAGGACCGTCATGACCAGACAGATGACCCATCCAGGCAGGAACTCTGTGCAGGTGCACTGGGCCCACCGCCAGGGCAGGGAAAGCAGAGTCTGGGCAGGAGTGGCCGAGCGCGTGTGGCTAGGTGACCTCAGGGGTCACCATGCAGATGGATGGACCATGCTAGACAGCGCCAGCGAGCTGCAAAGAGGGCCACAGAGGTACGGTGCTGTTAGGGCAGTAGCCTGTGGGGTCAGCGAGGTTGGGGTGCCAGGTAGGGCCCAGGTCATCGGGCACCACCGGGGGAGCATGTCCATCCAGAAAAAGCCCTCTTTCCAGAAGAACGCGGATGGTTTAAAAGTGCATAGAGAAACTGCGGTAGTATCCACACGGCTATGTCAGGTCCCTGAGCCGCCTATCAGTGCCAGACCACGGCTTCACTGTGGGGCGTAGGCCTGGATGTGGGCCAGGATGTGGCCGGGGCAGCCGGACTCACCCCTGGTGTCACCTCAGCATCACAACTTCATGACATCACCTCCAAGTGGCCATCGCTGCTGGTCTGTGGGCCCAGGTTAGCCGGCACCCTGCATGCTCAGGGCAGCGCTCTCTGATTCCATTGAAAGGATACCATGTACGATGGGTGCTATTGATTCCTTAAGGTTGAAATGGGGCAGCCTGAACTTGCTTACAACACAATCTTTTCTCCATTATTTTACTGCACAGTCTTCTCGAGCTCAGGGAACCGGCAGCCACTGGAGCACCAGCTTGGCCATCCCACACAGCCAGGCGCCACCAAAAAGCACAGAAATGCCAAAGCCCCAACGGAACACGGCGCAAAACAGACCCCGGTTCACATACTGGAGCAGAAACAAGGAAACAGTGGCATCTGCTGGACCTCAGCTGGGACCGTGCCGGTGGGTCTGTCTGCAGGGTCCCTGCACCCTGGCTGTGGCCCAATGGCCCAGGAAGCTCTGCAAGCCTTGATTCTGGAGTTACGGATCTTAGCAAGTAGGCAGGTGCACACAGGTGGAGTCAAAAATAGCAAGGTTAGATTGTGTGTGAGTGTGTACATTTATACATATATATGCCCATTTCCCCCGTCTTTTTCTGAGCTGCTTGAGAGCATGCTCTACTCAAGACAGGATGCCTGGATACTCCCCTGTGTATTTCCCAAAAGCACACACTCCTACATAGCAATTCTCCACCCAACCACGGGAGGAAATCACCATTCAAATGGTATTAGGGTTCAATCTACAGACCCCATTTGAATTCTGACAACTGTGTCAACAATGTTCCCCACTCCCCACCCTCAGGATCTCATCCACCTCAGATGGGTCCTCTGTCATTCCTGTCCCTGACAGTTTTTCAGTTTTTATTAAAAATCATTCACTTTTCCTCTAAAAAAAATTAAATTAATAAAAAACAAAGACTTGCTGACACTCGAGTTAGGAGCCAGCGGTCCCAGATTGTGAGCAGTCAGACATCCCCTGAGGGGTTTCAGATTGGAGAGGGTGCAGGCCGGGCTGAGGTTCACCCCCCACCACCACCGTGCACAAATCTCATGCACTGGGCCACTAATATTTTTAATAAATTTGCTTGTCTTGCCACAATGTTATTATCTGTCACTCATCTAAAGTCTTTCTTACCAGACTGACAAGAACTGAGGAGAGGACAGCCCTCTCCCTCTGACTCAGGGGGCTGTCCAATAACATCTTTTCTAGGTCCCATAACAAGCGGCCCTGTGATGGAAGGGCATTCTGTCCTGGGTTGATCCCCACCATGTGCCCTGAACAGCTGAGAGAGGCTCCAGCCACTCATGACCTTGAACAGGAATAAGCAGGTTGGAAAATAATTATCTCACTTATTTTTACTAATCTTTTCTAAATAGATGTATAATTCACATTTATTTCAATGTGTTTTTTTTAAATATATATTTTATTGATATTTTACAGAGAGGAAGGGAGAGAGATAGAGAGCTAGAAACGTCGATGAGAGAGAAACATCGACCAGATGCCTCCTGCATACCCCCTACCGGGGATGTGCCCGCAACCAATGTACATGCCCTTGACCGGAATCAAACCCGGGACGTTTCAGTCCACAGACCAATGCTCTACCGCTGAGCCAAACCAGTTTCGGCTATTTCAATGATTAATAATAGAAATGTTTTGGGGTTTTTTTTATTCAGAATTTTGGTGCCCAGTCAGTGAGGCTCAGTGGTTAACGGTTGACCTATGAACCATGAAGTCACAGTTCAATTCCACATCAAAATAACTTTGGTTGGAATTCATTTTTTATTGTTGTATATGAAAGGAAAAGAGGATATAAGAGATAAGGACTTATAAGTGGTAGATGGAGACAGGAGCACAGAGATTTATTTACAAGAGAACCTAACAATCTCAGTTCATCATATACACCTGCCTTTATAAAACCATCACTTCATATATCCATCTATTTACAGCAGTGGGTCTCAAAGTGTGATCACAACATCACCTGTCAGAAATGTGTATTCTGGGTTCCCACCTCAGATTTACTGAATCATTCTCTGGGGATGGAGACCAGGAATCTGTGTTTTAACAAGCACCCTAGATGATTCTGATGCTCACTAAAGTTTAAGAACCAGTAATCTCCAGTAAAGCCAAATACCTTTAAGATAAGGCACAACAAAATCAGGAAATTCTAGAAACTGAGTAGCAGAATATTACTACATCATTATGGGTCATGTGGAGGAAACATTTATCCCTCCTTTTTTATGACATTTAATAAAAAACATGCTTTCCGAATACCATCTAACTGCCATTACTTAAAAATTTTTCCAAGATCTAAAATTTTCAGTCCACTCATAGGTTGCTTTGTGCTCAACAAAACAAAACAAAGCAAAGGTTTTTAGAGAGGACAATGATACATTCCCAGGCAAAACGTACAGGCTGAGGTACCATATTATAAATTGCTAAGCTTAAAATTAAGTTTTTTAGTTCTTCCATCACATGGGACATAAAACTCATCAGTAAAAACTAAAAAGGGCCAATGTATATAATATTTCTACAAAATCTGCACTCATCATATGAAAATTTGCCAAAAGGGACAAAATCTTGCCAAAGAAGCAATTCCTCTGCCAATTTAATTCAGGCTATTAGCATTTCTTCCTACAGGAAAAAATAAATACCTTTAAACTGCTTGATCATGTTCTGATGATTTTCAATGGCTTCCTTTAAGATCACTTCAGGCTGGTCCATCTTCCACCGCCATTCAGTGCCCACTGGATTGGTGTGGTGCCTAGGAAAAAGAGGCAAAAGTTCTAAAGTACTCTGTAATAAGGTCTCAACTACTCATCTACTATGATGAAGTAGTTAATAAAATCATAAAATCAGGGTTGATTTCCCCGAAATACTTGGCTTTTTATAGCTGTATTTTCTTATTTAATTAGAAATGAATTTAAGTCATGGCACCTAGCAGAGAGTAATGGCTAGAGAAGTGCCTGGCTGAGATTGAGGTTTAATCATAACAGTATCAAATGTGCACCCCTCTCTCCCAGCCTCCCACTACCAGGCTAACAAGCATCTAATAACAGTAGAATATTGCCAGAATAGTTGCAAGATCCTAGTGATAGACCCTTCCTGAGAGGCAACGCGATGGGAAGACCTAGGGCTTAGGAAGGATCAAATATTGAGGAAAAAACCTTTGGCAGACCAACCTCCATGCTATACTCATGGTAACCCTAAAGGAAATTTAAGGCAGTGATACACTGATGGTATTCACAGAAATATCAAACCTTAATTCATGCCCAAATCTTGACTAGATTAACTCAAACTCCAACAAGAAAGGCCTAGCAGAAAGAAAAAAATGCATGTCGACTTCAAACTACAGAAAACATTTACCTCAGTCTCTAATGCATTTAACAAAATGTCCCACTTGAAACAAAAACTTATAAGGTATACAAAAAGGCAAGAAAAACAATACACTTCCAATAGAAAGCATCAACAAAACCAAACTCTTTATTTACATATATATTTTTTAATTGATTTCAGAGAGGAAGGGGGAAGGGGAAAGAGAGAGAAACAGCAATGATGAGAGAGAATCATTGATCAGCTGCCTCCACTGAGGATTGAGCCTGCAATCCAGGCATGTGCCCTGACCTAGAATCAAACCATTCATAGGTCAACACTCAACCACTGAGCCATGCCAGTTGAGCAAAACCAAACTCACTTGATATAAGTGTTGGCACTATCTGACAGGAGATTTTTTTAAACTACGATTAATAAGTTAAAAACTCTAATAGAAATGGTAAGCAACATGCAGGATACTAACACCAGGGGGGTGAAGGCATGAATGGAGGTGTTGGAGGGGGTAATGGGGGGATAAGGACAAATATGTAATACCTTAATCAATAAAATTAAATTTAAAAAAAACAATCACTGTAAGACCAATTAAACAACACCAGTTAAAAGACAGATTGTCCAAACTAACTTTTAAAAATCTAGCAATCCTATGCACAGGTGTTTAACCAAGAGAAATGAAATTATTTGTCTACAAAAAACAAATGTCCACAGGAGCTTTATTCATAATTTAGTCAAAACCTTGAAACAACTCGAATAGTACTCAACTAGAGGTGCACAGATAAATAAATGGTGCTAAACCATACAATAGAAAGAAACAAACTATTGATAAACCTAAAAACATAGATGAATCTCAAAAATATTTTACTGAGGAAAAATAACAGACATACAAATGCATACTGAATGATTCTTTTTTTATATAGTTTATACTAGTAGAAAAAGCACAGTAATATCTGTCGTCAAAAAGCAAATCAGAAAATGACTAGAAGTGGGGCACAAGGGAACTCCAGGGATAATGAAAATGTTCTGTTTTGATTGTAGTCACAGTAACACAGGTATATACATTTACCAACATTCACTGAGATGTATATTTTAAATAGGTGCATTTGGTTGTATGTAAATAAAACTTCAATAAAGTTGATTTTTTAAAACTGATCCAGCCAAACACTTGTTTATAAGTAACACAACTAAAATATAAAGAACACATAAAGGTTGACATTGCATAAAGGAAGAAAAAAGATCTGGCAATTGTTAATAACAAAAAAGAGTTGGGGGAGGGGCCAATGGTAAGCTATGTACACATATAATACCTTAATAAAAAAAATTTTTTTTAAAAAGAAACCTAATAGAGTTATATTATAATCAGAAAACACACATTTTAAGGCAACCAACATTACTATGGATAAAGAGGACTACTAAATAAGGACTACAAAATAATGATAAAACAAACAGTAACAAAGAATAGAATTTATGGCTGTTTTAATATCTGACCATTAAAAATATAATCAAAAAATATTTCCAATTGAATAATTAACTAATCAGAATTGATGGAGTGCAGCTAAAGAATACTTAGAGGAAAATTTACAATTAAAGACTTACAGAACATTGAATATTACTGAGTTAATGGTCCAATTTAAGTTAGAAAAAGAACAGAGAAACAAAAACAATAGATTAGTGAACAAAAAAGTAAAAGCATAAGGAAGAGAATATACAAAGCTAAAATCAAGCTATTCAAAAAGACTAAAAAACTTGACAAGCCCCTGATAAAATGGTCAAGAAAACCAAGTATATGCTTAATATATAATATTCAGAATGAAAAAGGGATTAATTACAGAAACATCAAAGCTTTAGGTACATTTGAGTGCCCTGTTTGGCAGAAATTGATTATTACAGATCATTACATATTTGGCCACCATGACCATTTGTTTTTACTCACCGCCAACAGAAGACACATTTATTTGCACATGCTAAGCTCGGGGTAGTTTCCATGCAACGATGGCTTTCAATACCATAGAATGTATGTTTATAGCAACCTCCTCTTCCTCGGAGCATTGACTGTAAGAAAAACAAACAAATGATAACTGAAATAAAACCTCAAAGCACAGAAACACCAAGGCATCATTTTTAAGAAACCATGTGTTTTATAACCATAAATAGCGCTAATAGCATCTGCAGATGCATAAAATTAACACTATAGTATTATAGTGTTCTGATAATGATTTGCATTTTCTAAAACCCAGTGAAATAAACCTAAGATTCATTAACTCTGAAAGCTGTATAGGAAGGATCATTTATACTTTTATTTTTCAAATCCATCTAACTGTCTCAAATATTATCAGTTCAAAAATATTTAATGCGAAGGGATAGATAACACCGTCTCCAGAAAATGCAGAAGCTGGTCATATGAAAGAGTATCTCTGCTTTGAATAATAAGGGTGGGTAAGGAAATCCATCAGGAAGCATATTCCATGTCAACCGAACAGAATTTGAACAAATTGAAACTGTTGAGGAGATAAGCCACATGTGTAACAAGTAGATTATTTTAAAAAACAACACTGTTTAATACATGAGTGGTAAAACCACAAAGGTAAGAAAGGGTAATTTGAAGAAATACTGCAAGATATCAAGCTTTATAAGGTATCATAAGAAAGATTTATCTAAAAGCTCTAAGATTGGCTTGATTTCAGTAAAAGGGAAAGTTGCGAGGAGTTTACACAAGAGAAGTCATAATGAGAACCCATAACACCAATGGAGGCTAGGAATAGGGTACTAAAGAGGTACAACCACTGGCATTCCCAATCAGAGGGGCGAAACAGAGAAAGTCATCTACGATAAATGAGTGTTTAAGCCTAAGTAAATGAAATATCATGGTATTAACAACAGCAACAAACAAGGAGACACAATTAGGTAGTCTTTATACATATGTATGTGTATAAACATTACACTTCACATGTCAGTGTGCTAATATTATAATGCTGTTCACCATGAAAGAAAATTATATATAAAATCTATCAACTTGATTACTATGTCAGTTGGTTAGGAAGTCTTTTATTTTTTTGTCCTGATAAAAGGACTTCCCCCTCCATCTCAATACAGTTGCCCCTTGAACAAAACAGGTTTGAAATGTGCAGGTTCACTTAGATGAGAAATATTTTTTTCAATAAATATTGCATATGTGCTTTCTCTTCCTTATAGTTTTCTTAATAACATTTGATTTTCTCTATCTTATTTGGTGGTGAGAATACAGTATAATATACATATAACATACACTATATGTGTTAATCGACTATTTGTATTATCGGTAAGGCTTCCAGTTAACAATAGGCTATTAGTAGTTAAAGTTTTGAGGGAGTCAAAAGTTACACAAGGTTTTTGGCTGTCAGGGTTGGGGAACAACCTCCATGTTATTCAAGGGTCAAATGTACTTACATTAAGAGAGAAAAAAGGAGTGAAGGAAGAAAAATATTGTTCAGGATAATGGTGTTTACAAACTCTTCAAAATTTCCAATAAAATATCCAAGAAGGCAAAGAAAACATTCAAATCTTGTAAATAGCACTAAAATCTCAAACACCCAGTAATTTCCACTATCATGCCAATGGAGAAACAGTTGGAGACGTGCATATTTTCATTCCTTACTGAGTAGTGAACGTACCCAAGCATGCTGTGATGAATAAGACAAAGCCTCCAGTCGCCATGGTATCCCTCAGGGAGGGAAGGAAGCCTCAGGCCCAGCAGGAAAGCGGCCAGGTCACTTGTTACA
This sequence comes from Vespertilio murinus, assembly GCA_963924515.1. Lineage (NCBI taxonomy): Eukaryota > Metazoa > Chordata > Mammalia > Chiroptera > Vespertilionidae > Vespertilio > Vespertilio murinus. The sequence continues at coordinate 82,885,550 of OZ004705.1, forward strand.
AGGTTAGGGTGGTGGGAAGGGATCTCTATCATTTCATTTTCACTTGGCTACCCTGATATCTTTTGGCAGGAGAGGGGAACTGCGTGTCTAGCAGGAAAGGAGAGTACTTGTCCAACTGCTTATTGTTAGGGCGCTCCCAATCAAACCCCTTTCCCAGTGGTACTGGTCTCCCCCGATCTTGTCGAAGAGATTCCCATTCTATATTGGGGAAGAATGAGCCTCCCTGGTGGCCATCTGTTGCAAGATCAAGGATCAGGAAATTGCCTTCTTCCTTAGGTGGGAGATGTAAGACATCCTGCTGCTGTCCCTCTGTCCGGGGTCCCAAACCAGCCAGGCTTCCTCTTACTGCCTTTCAGAGTTCTTGTTTGGCTCCCTCTTGTATTTTTCATTGTTTAGAATAGTGCGTCTTAGGAAGGCGCAGGGAGTTTAAAGAGTTAATGCCATTTTGTCCAAACCAGAAGTCTTCAGACATCACATTTTCAAAGGAAGTGCTCCCACATCTGAAAATTAGTGGAGGATCAAGGCAGAAAAGAAAAAGACTAGAAAGCAACACATGCTTAGAATTCATGTTAAGAATCGAGAAGTGAAAATATGGATAGCTTCAGATTCAATAATCCATGAATTATTATCCTCGAGGTAAACAAGACCCTGAGAAAATACAACTGTAGCCTAGCAGAGCCACAATGAATGAAGGTAAGATACCACAAGGCAGGCTCTGTGCACATCAATTTGGAAACAGGTAAAGGGAGAAGAATGGAGGCATATAATGCTCGATGGGTCTCTCTGAATGTCTTGAGGCACTGACTCTTTATTCTAGACTCTCTTCAAAAGGGTTTGTATAGTGAATAGCCTTGGAAGATAGTGTTTCTTTCTGCAGCAAAATGATAGCTATGCCTATTGTCCAGTATAATAAAGATGTGTCTCTCAAAGGGAAAGGCCAAGCCAAATTATTCCCAATTATAAAAGATTCATATTCCCTAAGTGTGGGGGTCTGCTCCTATAACATATGTACAGATGTTATCTGGCCCCCGCAGTACTGCTTTATTGGAACTAGGACTCAAGAACCAGAAAATGATGACATTCTGGCTACTGCTATTATTATGAGTAACAAACTGTCCTTATCCTTTGCCACTATCCATGAAACTGTGGCAGGCTAACTCATTAGCTTTCAAGTACAGTAAAATTTCAGACTCTTCAATTTTTGACAGGGATGAAGAGCTCAGTACAGTGGTCAATAAACTCCATATACCCTATATATCAAATCCAGTCCACTGTCTGTTACGGTAAATAAAGCTTCTTGCCGAAACCGGTTTGGCTCAGTGGATAGAGCGTTAGTCTGCGAACTGAGCGGTCCCACGTTCAATTCTGGTCAAGGGCATGTACATTGGTTGGGGGCACATCCCCGGTGGGAGGTGTGCAGGAGGCGGCTGTTCGATGTATTTTTCTCATAGATGATTCTAGCTCTCTATCCCTCTCCCTTCCTCTCTGTGAAAAATCAAGAAAATATATTATTTTAAAAATAAAAAGCTTCTTGAGATAGTGTCACTGCATTAATTAATTAATTTATTTATTTATTTATTTATTGTTTATGACTGCTTTTGTGCTACAATGGCAGAGCTGAGAAGCTGCAGCACAGGTCATATGACCCACAAACTTAAAAGAGTCACTATCTAGCCCATTAAGAAAAAGTTTGCTCACCTTTGACTTAGGTACTTTTTTCATACTATAGTGCAAAATAAATTCCAAACTGTTTACACACACACATACACACACACACACACACACACACACACACACACACACACACACACAAAATTTGGGGAAGATGGAGGAACAAGAAGCACCAGGAATCTGTTCTCCACCTAGACAAGTATACTGTTTGAAACTCTGGGGTCTGTTGAAGGCTTGCAACTTTCAGGGGAAGGCTTGGATGGTTAATTTCTGTCAAGTATAACTCTTAGCACAGTAGGACCTACCCATACATCACCACCAGACACAAGGCAGGCAGCTGTGCACTTCTTCCTGAACAGCTTGCACACAGCTTGGGGGAGCTAAGGTAGGTGAAAATGACCCTGTCCTCCAATATTGAGGATCTGCATTCTAATTCCTGATTGCTGCTTCTAAACATAGAGGTGCAGACCAAGAGGTGGTCAGATGGTGCACCTCCTCCCATTTTTGTAAGCCCTCCCCCTCCAGCTGACTTGACTTGCAGGAGATTTAAAGGGATACTCCCTCTTCTTAATTGCCCTTCATTTGTTGTTTTTTTCCTTTCAGGAGCTACACATTAAAGACTAGAACATTCTGCCCTAGCTGATTTGGCTCAATGGATGGAGCGTTGGCCTGCAGAATGAAGAGTCCCAGGTTCGATTCCAATCAAGAGCACATGCTCAGGTTGCAGGTTCAATCTGCAGTAGGGAGCATGCAGGAGGCAACCAACCAGTGGTTCTCTCTCATCATTGATGCTTCTGTCTCTCCCTCTCCCTTCCTCTCTAAGCTCAATAAAACATATAAACATATATACATATACATATATATATATATATATGAGAACATTCAAAAACAACTGCGTATTTGGGGAAAAGTTAAAAGTGATTGTACATGCCTAAGGAAAGGCTCAGAATAAAACATAAGATGACATTAGGTTTACAACTCAGCCTGTTCCTCATTATAGAAACAGCCTACAAAAATAAAACAAAAAAATAACAAAAAACAAAAATTCTGGGAGTTACCATATTACTAGATTCAACTGTCCAATGTTCAAAAACAATAAAATCATAAAACATACAAAAAACACAGAAAAGCATGGCCCATCAAAGGAAAATAAAAATTCAATAGAATTTGTTCCTGAAAAATACTTTATGGCAGATATATTAGACAGACTTAAAAAAATACAATAAAAAACTGTTCTCTAGATACTCAAAGAATTAAAAGAAGATGTGGATAAAGTCAAGAAAATGGTGTGTGAACAAAATGGAAATATCAACAAAGAGATGAAAAAGCCTTAAGAAAAAAAAAAAAGCAATTCTGGAGTAGAAAAGTATAATAATTTAAATTTAAAATTTACTAGAGGGATTCAAAGGCATATTTGAGTTTGCACAAGAATCCATAACATGAAGATAAGACCATGGAAATTATCAAGGCTGAAGAGCAGAAATAAAAAAGAATGAAGAAAAGCAGAGAGCTCATCTAACCTGAGGGACATCATAAGTGGAACATATGCATCATGAGTGTCCTGAAAGGAGAAGAGAGAAAGAGGCAGAGAGAATATATAAAGAAATAATGGCTAAAAAATTCCCATCTTTAATAGACATGAATATAAATATCCAAGAGACTCAACAAACTCCAAGTATGATGAACTCAAAGAGACCCACACCAAAACACATTATAATCAAATTTTCAAAAGACAACAACAAAGATAAAATCTTGAAAGTGGCAAGAACAAAACGAATCTCATATATTAGTAAAAGGACCATCTACAAATTATAAAATTATCTCCAAATTTATCATCAGAAACCTTGGAAGCCAAAATACAATGGACTGATATACCGAATGCTAAGTGAAAAAAACTACCAACCAATAAATCTATATCTGGCAAAGTTGTCCTTCAAAAGTGAGGGAGAAATCAAGACATTCCCAGATAAATAAAAGTTGAGGTAGTTCCTGACTACTAGACCAGCCCTGAAAGAAATGCTCAAGTCCTTCAAGAAGAAATGAACATCAGACAGTACCTCAAAGGCATATAAAGAAATAAAGAGCTCAAAAAAGGTAAATTACATGGGCAATTATAAAAGCTGGTATTATATAACAATGTTTATAACTGTACTTTTTGTTTTCTATATGATTTAAGAGTCTAACATATTTTTTAATTAGTGAAAAGTTTGTATTACTATAATTTTGGTTCAATCTTCTTTTCAAATTAATTTAGGAGGTTAATGCATTTAAAGAAATTATTGTTTATATTTTAGGGCTCAGTAATTTTGTGACACCAACAACCAAAAGGGATGGGGACAATGCTATAAAAGAGCAGAGTTTCTGTATGTTGTTGAAGTTAAACTTCTATAAATTCAAATTAAAATGTTATAACTTTAGGGTGTTACATGTAATCCCCACGTTAATCACAAAGAAAAATAGCTACCATATACACAAAATAAAACTAGGGAGAAATTTTAAATTTTGACTAGAAAACAAATCAACAAAACAAAAAAGAAGACAAGAATTCGAGGAATGAGGAACAAAACAAAACAAAACAATAAGACATATAGAAAATAAATAGCACAATGACAAGTCCCTCCTTACCAATAATTAGTTTAAATGTAAATGGGTTAAACTCTTCAATCGAAAGATTAACAGGATGGATAAGAACACAAGATCCTGCCGAAACCAGTTTGGCTCAGTGAACAGAGGTCTCGGGTTCAATTCCGGTCAAGGGCATGTACCTTGGTTGCGGGCACATACCCAGTGAGGGATGTGCAGGAGGCAGCTGATTGATGTTTCTCTCTCATCGATGTTTCTAACTCTCTATTCCCCTCCCTTCCTCTCTGTAAAAAAAATCAATAAAATATATATATTTTTAATCAAAAACATTTTTTTTAAACTGGACAGTTCACAACATTGTGAAAATTAGACAAAACACTTTTAAACAACCAATGGATCAAAGAAGAAATCACAAGGGAAATTAGAAAATACTTGAGATGAAAAAAAAAAAAAAAACAAAGATATACCAAACTTATGGGATGTAGCAAAAGCAGTTGCTAAGGGGGAAATTTATAGCTATAAATGCTTAAGAGAATGAAAGCAAAACAGAGACATTCTCAGGTGAAGAAAAAACAGAAAGAAAGCAAAACACAAACATTTTCAGGTGAAGAAAAATTACAAGAACCCATTGCCAACAAACCTGCTCCAAGAGAAATGCTAAAGGAGGTTAAAGCAAAAGGATGGGGAATGTACAGTATGCAAACAATAATCAAAAGAAAGCTGAGATGGTTATATTAATATCAAATAATATATACTTCAAGGACTCTTACTACAGATAAAGAGGGACATTACGTAATGGTAAAAGGATATATTCACCAAGAAGACATCACAATCTTAAATGTGTATGCACCTAACATCAGAGTTTCTAAGTACATGAGGTAAAAACCGATAGAACTGAAATGAGAAATGGGCAAATTCACAATTAGAGTTGGAATCTTCAACATTAGTTTCTAAGAAATAGATAGAACAAGTAGACAGAAAATCACCAAGGATATAAAAAGGCTATTATCAAATCAACTTGTGATCTGGGTTTGGGTTTATTGGAGTTCTATTTGGGGCCAGGGAAAGGGAAACAGGAAAAAACATAAAAGTAAAAACAAGAGGACCCTTTTCATTAAGCTGATCATACATTCAATGAGGGCAGGCCTCCCTCATATCCCTGTTACCTTCCACAATGGTAAGTCAAAGTGCTGTATCATATATGATAATGCTATATGTGTGTGTGTGTGTGTGTGTGTGTGTGTGTGTATATATATATATATATATATATATATATATATATATACACCGTATTTGCCGGCGTATAAGACGAATGGGTGTATAAGACGACCCCCTAACATTTCCACTAAAAATACAGAGTTTGTTATATACTCGCCGTATAAGACTACCCCCCACTTGGAGGCATATTTTTCAGGGCCAAAATATCGTCTTATACGCCGGCAAATACCGTGTATACACACACACACACAGACACCCCCGTGTTTTCCCGAAAATAAGACATCCTCCGAAAATAAGACCTACTTACAGTTTTCCTTCTGAGTGAAATATAAGGCATCCCCCGAAAATAAGGCCCCCAGGCTCTGTCTCAGAATGAAAATTAATTTACCGTAAACTGGTCACTAGGGCCACCCGGACTGGCGTCTAGCAACCAGTGACATTACTCGAAGTCCTGACGTCACGTTTCTAGACTAGAACACTACAATGGAGAGAAATCAGCGTGGAAGCTTTGTGAAACCTAAACTGCAAGAAGTTGTGACTTGGGTGAAGAATTCATGGGAGAAAATCACTGACAGTTGCATTGCAAATGCACTGCAAGCAGGCTACCTTGACAAGAAGTACTCATTTAAAAACAGTGCTATTGCTAAACATGAGAGATTTGGTCCACTGATTCTGAAAGAAATGGAGTCACAAGAAATTCACCAGGAAATTTAGGAATTGGATTGTTATGATGATGTTCCAGAAGATGATGACATGATTGTCACTGAATAAATGAGTAAATTCTTGATACTGTAGGATTCACAGTTTGTCTGGTTTGTGTTGACAACTACTGCACTACCGTACCGTATATAGGTAATAAATTTCCTTTATTTTCATTTAACAATAAATGTGTACCGTATTCTTCTTTATGGAAAAATAAGACATCCCCTGAAAATAAGACATAGCGCATCTTTGGGAGCAAAAATTAATATAAGACACTGTCTTATTTTCGGGGAAACAGGGTATACACACACACACACACACACACACGCATGCACACATGCACACACAGAGACCTGGTGCATGAATTCATGCACAGGTGGGTCCAGCTGACTCACCCTAATCGGGGCCCATCATGCCAGGCCAGCCAGAGGGAGGGAACGCAGAAGGTTGGCCAGCTGGCCCTGCCCCTTGGTCAAATGCTCCGTGGAGGGGACAATTTGCATATTAACCTTTTATTATATAGGATATGCTGAACTTGTGCATATCCTATACAATAAAACCCTAATATGCAAATCGACCAAATGGCAGTATGACTGGTCTCTATGATGCACACTGGCCACCAAGAGGCAGATGCTCAATGCAGGAGCTGCCCCCAGCCCGCAGGCCCCAGGCCAGCCAAGGCAGATGCCAGAAGGGGCCACTCATCACCCCGCCGGTCGCCTCACAGAGAGAGGAGGTGACCGGCCGTGGTGGTGGTGGCGACAGGGGGAGGGGCCGGTGAGCGGGCAGAGCCAGGCTGGCCAAGGCAGGTGCCAGCAGGGGCCCCCCAATCACCCTACCGGTCGCCCCACAGATCAGCCCTGATAGGCATAGAGACCATATCCATGCACAATTTTGTGCACCGGGCTCTAGTGTAAATACTACAAAAGCTATAATAAGTTATATATATACACATATTTATGATAAATATGTCATTTATTTTCTAGACTAGAACACTACAATGGTAAGGATAGGAAAACAGACTGTCAAGTAAATTAAGTGACCATCAAATAGGCAAGTGCCCTTCTATCAGCATCCAAAGGGTAATGTTTTTCTGGCTGAAAGAATCTCCTACTGGGGGGAGAGAAAAAAGATGGCGGCTGGCAGGATGAGCTGAGAGAGAGGAAGTGAGAGAGAGTAGGAAAGGAGTGTGTGTGGACCAGCGTGGGGTGCGTGTGAGTGAGTAAGGGAAAGTTAAATCACACAGGAGCAGCAGGAGCCGGCAGAAGGCATCTCCTTAGCAGGGAGAGATTGGCACGGCTGCGGGCCCTCCCCAGGCGGCGGGATCCCAGCACGGAGCCCAGGCCATCTTGAAGGTGAGAAAGGCTTTTTTAAGAAATCCATCAACAACACCAACAAGACAGGCCTTAGAACTGCCCCGGGACCCAGCACCAATTCCAGCCAATATCCTGCTACCCCAGCTGCAGACTCGCGGACCTCCACATCCAAAGATACGCCGATGGACAGCTAAAACAACTCCCAGACCATCTGGAATCCAGTAACAGAGAGGAATAGACAGAAGTGCTCCAGCCATGAAGACAGAAGAGACACAATTCAGAGATGGAAGATGCTGACGATGCCTCACCATACCAGCAGGCAGCAGCTGCGTGTTGCTGAAGGATGCCCAGGATCAAACCAGAGATGGTCGGACCTGCATTACCATCATTTGTCCACCAACCAGATCTGAAATATCATGGCTGACATGTACACATAAGGAACTATTTGACATTGAAATTGGGACTCAAAAGAACTGTTGGCCCAGAAAGCAACTCACTACAGACTGATTCAGTTGCCTCTCAGCATAACCATTATGGCTTGTTCACAGTTTAGGTTCTTACAAGGGTATTTCTTGGATCACATGACCTCACACATCTAGAGGAAATAATGAACAACATAGACTGGTGAACAAAAATAGACCCAGAGAAAGAGAAGCAGCAATCAGACTCTCAAACCTCAGAGGGAAAGTAGGGAAGGGTGAAGGGAAGGGGAAGAGATCAACCAAAGGACTTGTGTACATGCACATGGGCCTAGCCAGTGGCCATGGACAACAGGGAGGTAGGGGAATATGTAGGGAGGAGTTTGGGATGGGAATGGGGGGATAAGGACAATTATGTGATACCATAATCAATAAAAATAAATTAAAAATAAAAAGTCAAATGCAAAAAAAAAAAAAAAGGAATATCCTACTCTCCAGTATTCCATTCAAATGATACAGGTTTAAAAAAATGAAGACAGCAAAGCCACAAAGCACTTGGTAGAATGCTTGCCAGGCCCTTAATCTTTCCAGCAAATACTCCTTGACATAGAACTGAGAAAAGACAACAACAAAAAAAGTCCAGCCTCCATGGCTCAGTGGTTAAGCATCGACCTATGAACCAAGATGTCACGGTTCAATTCCCAGTCAGGGCACGTGCTTGGGTTGCAGTCTCAGACTCCAGTGTGGGGCAAGTAGGAAGCAGCCAATCAATGATTCTCATCACTGATGTTTCTATCTCTCTCTCCCTCTCACTTCCTCTCTGAAATCAATAAAAAAAATATTTTAAAAAAAAAGAAGAAGAAGAAAATCACACTTCCTGTGCTTTTCTTAACATTATCATCTAAATCCCTATCCATTGTAAGTTGCTTCAGTTCGGCTCAAGACTTTGCACAGTTCAAATTTTGTCATTCTTCTTTATGACTGCCACACCTACCAAATCAGTAGCAAACCATGACCACTTTCTTATAAGTAGCCAATATCATCTGGTTCAGGTACCTACTGTTGCATAACACTTTGCCCCAAAACTCAATTGCTTAATATGACACATGTATTTTCTCTATTAATTCTGTGGGTCAGCTCGGTGTTTTATCCACGCCCTGCAGTGTGTGTTGAAGTCACTCATGGAACTGCATTCAGGTGGAAGTTGACTGGGCTGTGCACTCAGATTTCTGACAGCTGATGCTAGCTAGCTAGGGCACCTTGCTCCTCCTTCACTCGAGTACTAGACTGGCTTCCTTATAGCACAGTAGCTGGGTTCCCAGAGGAAGCATTCCAAGAGGTCAAGCCTCAATGTGCAAGTGCGTATCAAGCCTCTGCTTACATTGTGCTTGCTGATACCCCAATGACCAAAGCTTTTCGCATTGCCAAGCCTAGAGAATTAACTAAGCATGTGAATACTGGGAGTCATGGCTCATGGCTAGTGACTTAAATAATACAGTAAATACTGTAAATATAGTATTTACACTAGTCATTTGCCAGTTAATGGACTCCTACATCATTTATACTAATTATGTTCACCTCCAAGCCTTAAGGCAAATTGCCTCACATTAGTGAAATTTTATTAGTTTTCAAAAAGCTTTTACACTTAATGTAACAACTAACAGCCCTGGATCAATTTTTTTGCTTAGTATAACAAAATCCTTTTAACATTTGGTGATTACTGCAGTTTTCTGGATTCTAGATATTTAATATAAGTTTACCGTATTCTGTGATAAGTGATCCAGAGGAAAAAAATTATTACACTTCAACTTTATATACCTTTTTTTATAGAAATCTAAGGTTTTTACCTAGAAAATCAAAAGTTTAACCTAGTCAAAAAAACAAAATAAAATTTTTAATTCTTTACATTGAAATCAAACTGAACTATATCAACTGAATATCAAATTATTACCATAGCACATAAGTATACAATTTATTCAAAGAACTTGAGAACATGTTTTAATGTACACTCTTAATGAAATGCATTCTACAAATGGAAGGAGGTACAAAGAACGACTTTCCCTCTTTAAAATTATCAAGACCACAAAGAATTTTTACTTACGTGGTTTATATCAAACAATATGTACATATTAGATATTGAATTCTAGAAAATATAAATTTACATACAGAGACAGAAAGCAAGTCAGCAGTTGCCTGGGGACAGGAGCAAAGAGAAAGATGGTTTACAAAGAAATCACAGGAAATTTGAGGTGGTTTTGTTATCCTGATTTTGGTGATGGTTTCACTATTACATATATACATATATACATATATACATACATATATATTCCAAAGGGCAATAAGGCATAAGCATAACATTTGTATAATGAGAAAGAAACTGATAGCTGCTTTCTATGAGATACAGAAAAAGAGCTTTGGAATAAAAAAATAGTCAAAAGCTACTTCCTGATATAGGAAAAAAGGAAAGCTGCTTTGGATAGTTATGAATGAAGGTAAAAAGGTCAATGTACATCCTATATGGTACCCACTAGGTATGTGTGGCTATTTAAATTTAAATGAATTAAAATTAAACAAAATTTAAAATTCAATTCCTTTATTACACCAACCACATTTCAAGTGTTAAATAGCTACATGGTTACCATGTTTCCCCGAAAATAATACATCCTCCGAAAATAAGACCTACTTACAGGTTTCCTTCTGAGTGAAATATAAGGCATCCACCCGAAAACAAGGCCCCCAGGCTCAGTCTCAGAATTAAAATTAATTTACCGTAAAATGGTCACTAGGGCCACCCCAACTGGCGTCTAGCAACCAGTGACGTTATACGGAGTCCTGACGTCACTGCTGTGTGGAAGCAGAGCAGAGGTCGAGTGAGCGCTGGGTCGGAGAGAGGAGGAGACTTTTGCAGATGCGTGTAAAACAGGAAGCTTAGAGCAGAAGGGACACAGCGAAGGTGGTGAGTGCTGGTCTGTCTCTGGTGACACTACCTGATGCTCGCAGCCACCTTCATGATGACCGAAGGTTCTCAGTCAGTGGCAGACCCTGCTCCAGCCCAATCCAGGCCCCAGCAAGCCCAGTGACAGTCCCCAGGCAGGCCCCAGGGGCTAAATGTCTGATAAAGGGGTGGGGGGGGATGTCTGGTGAAGGTGTTCAGTTGCACAGGGGTGGGAGGAGGGGGATCACTTAAAATGACACAGGAGGATCAGAGGGGGCAATCAAAATGACACAGGAGGATCAGAGGGGGCAATTAAAATGACACAGGAAGATCAAAAGGGGTTACTAAAATGGTAATCCCCCCTCTGATTCTCCTGTGCCATTTTGATTCTCCCCTTTGATCCCCAAACAGCAGAACAACCAGACACTATGATGCGCACTGACCACCAGGGGGCAGACACTCAATGCAGGAACTGCCCCCTGGTGGTTCCCACAGGGGGAGCACCACTTAGCCAGAAGCCCTGAGCCGGGGTCACAGCTGGAGAGCAGAGGGCAGTGGCGAAAGCCTCTCCCGCCTCTGTGGCAGCACTAAGGATGTCCAACTGATGTCCGTGGGGAGTGGTCCTAAGCCATCAGTTAGATACCCCCTGAGGCTCCCGGACTGTGAGAGGGCACAGGCTGGGCTAAAGTATTTTTAGAGTGCACAAATTTTGGCACCGGACCTCTAGTTTTATATAAGACTAGAGGCCCAGTGCACAAAATTCATGCACAGGGGAGGTCCCCTCAGCCCAGACTTTACCTGCTCCAATCCAGGACCCCTCGAGGGAAGTCTGACTGCCTAAACCATTCAAATGATTGGGCCTAGACCATCAGTCAGACATCCCTCTCACAATCCAGGCTCCTAACTGCTCACCTGCCTGCCTGCCTGCCTGATAGCCCCTAACTGGACCCCTGCCGGCCTGATCACCCCTAACTCCCCCCCCTTGCCAGTCTAGTTGCCCCAACTGCCGGTCTAGCCACCCCTGCCAGTCTAGTCACCTCTGCCAACCTGATCGACCTAACAGCCCCCCCCCTTGCCGGTCTAGTAGCCCCTAACTACCACACGTGCCAGCCTGGTCACCCCTCACTTGCCCCCCTGCTGGCCTAGTCACCCCCAAATACCCCCCCTGCCAGCCTGTTTGCCCCTCATGCCCCCCCCTGATGGCCTGGTCACCCCCAACTGCCCCCCACCAGCATGTTCACCCCTCATGGCCCCCCTGCCAGCCCAGACACCCCCAACTACCCCCCCTGCTGACCTGGTTACTGCCCAACTGTGCCCCCTGCCAGCCTGAGTGCCCCTCACTGCCCCCTGTGCCAACCTGGTCGCACCATGCAGCCTGCTGCTCAATCGTTTGGTCATCCCTCGCTAACCCCCCCTGCCAGACTGGTTGCTCCATGCAGCCTGTTGCTCAGTCATTTAGTCGTCCCTCACTAATCCCCTTGCCAGCCTGGTCACCCCACGCAGCTTGCTGTTCAGTCATTAGTCCTTCACTAACCCCCCTGCTAGCCTTGTCGCTCGCCCCTCTCAGCCTGTTGGTTGACCATTCAGTTGTTTCGGATGTGATGGCCCCTGCCTCTTTAAATATATAGATGGGTCAGTGGTAGTTATCCATATATCATCATTCAGACATATGATCTCAAAAGAGTATTCTCCCTTTTAAAGGCAGAGTGAATGCACCTTCCCTTGTATGTGTAATGGTTGCAACAAGTTAGGAGAAGCAATATTTTATAGGTAGAAGGGTTTGATTAGTTTCTGAGTATCTAAAGAGGTATTCTGTGCTGTTAATAATCAGCCCTGCCTGCCCTTCTAAGCAGCGACTAGTAACTCTAACACAGTATTTCTGCTTCCCTGTCTGAAGGGTTCTGATTTAGACTCCACCAATGAGAAGCAAATGGATTTATAAGGCAAAAGAGAAACTATTATTCATCTCTGGCAGCAGCCGGCAGACACAAGGGCACACAGCGAACATCGGTCTGCAGCAGCTCCCACGGAAGTTCCTGGGAGACATTCGCTTTAATGTTGCCAGCAGCTCGGGTCACTTGAAGCAGTGTCCTGTGAGTCTAACACTTTTTTATTTTTCTCAAAGCAAAGCAGTTCTCTTTGACCTTCACTACCCCAGGTCTTCCAATGGCTTGGTCAGCATATTAAATCTCTTCTTGCTAAAATATCCAGGGTGTTTTCTGTTTTCCTGACTGACACAGATGGGCAGGATTTGGTCAGGTGGAGATTAGAGTGAGGAAGAGAAGCAGGACACATTGTATGAAGGTTAAAATGAGAAATAAAGCTGAACACATGGGTCAGAACTTGTCCAGCTAAGGAAGGTCTGGATGGAGACATCCCCTGAGGGCTCCCAGACTGAGTGGGCACAGGCTGGGCTGAGGGACCACCCCACCCACCCAACGTAAGTGCATGAATCTCATACAACGGGCCTCTAGTCCCATCTTATAAAAGAATAATATGCAAATTGGCCATCACTCCAACACACAAGATGGCTGCCGATGTGGTCAAAGATGGCTACCCCCATGTGGACACAAGATGGCCGTCACAAAATGGCCAGCAGGAGAGGGCAGTTGGGAAGGACCAGGACTGCAAGGGAGGGTAGTTGTGGGCAATCAGGCCAGCAGGGGAGGGCAGTTAGGGGTGACCAGGCTGGCAGAGGAGGTAAGTTTGGGGCGACTGGGCCTGCAGGGAAGGGCAGTTGGGGGGACCCAGGCCTTCAGGGGAGAGCAGATGAGGGGACCAGGCCTGCAGGGGAGGGCAGTTAGGGACAAACAGGCTGGCAGGGGAGTAGTTAGGCATCAATCAGGCTGGCAGGGGAGTGGTTAAGGGTGATCAGGCTGGCAGGTAGAAGCAGTTAGGGGCAATCAGGAAGGCAGACAGGCGAGCAGTTGGGAGCCAGCAGCCCTGGATTGTGAAAGGGATGTCCCACTGATCTCAAAAGGATCGGGCCTAAACGGGCAGCGGGACAACCCTCGAGGGGTCCCAGATTGGAGAGGGTGCAGGCTAGGCTGAGGGACACAAAAACCTTCCCCCCCCCACACACACACACGAATTTCATGCACCGGGCCTCTAGTTTTAATATAAAGTACTTCCATTTTTTCCTCTTTATGTTATAGCTAGGAGAGAACACCCTTTCTTTTAAAAATTATGTAGGTGAGATTATATTTGTAAATCTGTACATTTAACCTAGCTATATAGTAAAAGGGATATTACAAAATACTGGTTATCAGCAGATGGCATTGAGTCTGACATTACTGAAAATCACTGGATTGGAAGAAACAAATGTGGGATGTTAGAAGCATTACAAAAAAAGACACTGATGAGTATGTTGAATGACAGGTGTTGGAAGCATCATCAGTTGGAATGTTCAAATCCCTCATGATGAAAGCAGAGGAATAGGAGTGAAGAAAGGAAGAAAAGTTTCTCAGATATCCACAAATGATAGCAACTGGCCTAAGGAGCAGATGGCACTAAAAGGATACAGCAGAGAAATGCTGAGAATATAAAATATTCTGAAACAACAGGCTCTGGAGAAGCAGGTTTCCTTGGAGAGGATCGTCAAGGCAGTTGAAGTACTAAGCAAAGGACAGCTGTGGATTATGGCATTGAGGGCAGAGGCATTCCAGGAAAATAAAATAAAACAAAACAAAACCACAATGCTACCACTTCACACTTGCTAGAATGGCTAAAATTAAAAAGACCTGCAATACCACATGATGGTGAGAATATGTAGCAAATGGAATTTTCATGCATTGTTGATGCAAGTATAAAATAGTACAACCACACTGAAAACAGACTGGGAGCTTCTTATAAAGTTAAATATATATCTAGTAATTCCACCCCTAAGAATGTACCAAAGGAAATTAAAATGTACACTCACAAAAAAGCATTGTACGAAAATATTTATAGCAATTTTATTCATTAATAGCCCAAAACTGAAAAACAACCCAAATGTCTACCAAGAGATTAAACACTGATATGTTCATATTACTGAATAGTACTGAGCAATAAAAAGGCATGAACTGCTGATACATACTACAACATGAACAAATCTAAGATACATTATGCTGAGTTTAAAAAGCTACGTGACAAAAATAAAAACTACACATGATATAATTCCATTCATATGAAATTCTAAAAAAGGCAAAATTAAACTATAGTGCAGCTAGATCAACTGTTTCCTGACTATAGATGAGGGGGTATTGACAAGAAATAAGCACAAGTAAACTTACAGGATAAGAAAAAGAGTTATATCTTTTCTTCTAATCTTTATGTTTATTATTGACACTACTACCAATAGCCCATTTTCCTCCCTTTGCCCACCTCTACCCAACTCCCAGGCCCCTTCCTCTAGCCATCACCACACTGATGTCTGTGTCTATGGGTCATGCATATATGTTCTTTAGCTAACCCCTTCATCTTCTTTCATCCAGTCCCCCTCCCCTCCCCTCTGACAGCTAGCTGTCAGTCTGTTCCATGTATCCATGCCTCTGTTTCTATTTGGAGTGGTGGATACGGGTTTTTTACATCCATAAAAATTTGCTGAACTCATTTAACAAATTCATTCAAAATCATTACATTTTATTAAATGTAAACTGTATCTTTAAAATGGTAAAATTCATTAACTGCATATAATTGCCACACAAAAAGTGCATAAAGACAAATACCTTTGTCCACCTGCAAAGCTTCACCCCAGAATGGCTCCCAATCAACTGATAACCTAAATGGAAAAACAGTGAACACAAAATTGAATTGATTCAATGCCTTATATCAGAAGGTGCTTATAAAAGAAGCAAAATCTTTTTCCATTGCTTAAATAATGGTAGACAACAACCCAGTGGCAGGAATCATTAAAAGTTTAATTCACCAAGATGATAAAACAATTTAAAATGTGTATGCATCTAATAACATACTCTCAAAATACATAAACAATAAGCTAACCCAAAATCATAGGGAGAGATTTTAATATCTCTCAGTATCTAACAGATCTCACAGACCAAACTCTGTAGAGCTCTAAGATTTGAGCAACACAGCAAACCTAATAAAGAACACACAGCACTGCACTTAATTACAGAAATGCTTTTCAAAGATGCAAGGAACACCTATAAAAATGAACCACAGGCTGTACAATAAAGTAAAAGTAACAATAGATTTGAAATGAAGAATCAGCCTGGCAGGTTTGGCTCAGTGTTTGAGTATCAACCTATGAATCAGGAGATCATGGTTCGATTTCTGGTCAGGACACATGCCCAGGTTGTGGGCTCAATCCTTGGTAGGGGTCATACAGGAAGTAGATGATCAATGATTCCCTCTCATCATTGCTGTTTCTATCTCCCTCTCCCTTCCTCTTTAAAATCAATAAAAATATTTTTTACAAAAGAAGAATCAGAGGGACAAAAGGAGATTAAAATAAAGAAATATTGCTAAAAAAAAAGTGGAAAAATCAAATTCTAGGACCTAACAGCACTACTCTACAACCTATCATTTAAAATTTTCGAGGCAATTAAGACATGAAAAACATGGAAAAGTCATGCCAAAACAAGCATTATTTCCTTTTATAACAAACTAGCAGAGCAAACAAGTAGAACATTCTGACTTCCTAAAACATTTAATAAAGCTTCTCATGAGGCTTCAAGTAATAAACCATAATTACAAGTCTCTTGCACAGAAAGACTCTTCCAGACAAATGAGGTAAATGGAGAAATTCAGTCTGGATGATGGCGTAAGTAGATCAGTGGCTGGTTAAACATCCATACATACAGTAATGATTAATGGAACAATCTCAATTTGAATTACAAGTCTCTAGTGGCAACATTACAGGACTTTGTCTTTTATCCTCATCCACATTTATGTAAACATCCCAAATATAAATAGAGTACTGCTTATCTAGTTGAAGATGAAACCGTGTCTAACTGAATAGCTAATCTCAGATAGAAAATAAACATTTCAAAGATTCCCAGAGAAAATTCTAGTTCTTTTGGATTCCTATGTGTTGTTCATATCACTATTGTAGAAACTACACTCTATATTATATTAGTTCTTGATATCATTCTCTTCCAAGATATATAGGGCTCTACAAAATTTGCATTTAGCTAGGTAAAAAAAAAAAAAACACAAAAAATCTACAGTACAGAAACAAGAAACCTGTGGCTGACAATGCCAAGACAATCCAACATGCAGTTGCTTCTAAACAAGATGGGAGTAACAGATGGTTTACTCTCCCACCTGAAATACAAAAAGAATGGATAATAAAATATGTAAAACAACGGTTTTCAAGATAAGAAATGTCAGACAACAAATGGGGATCCCAGAGATGGAAACCAAACAAGGCGAACCCTACCATTACCCAAGCTTACTGTCTTAAAAGTGTCAAGGCCCTGCAGTAAGGCGGAAACCACATAAAACTCAGTGTTCTCCCTTAATTGAGGACATGGAAGTGAGAGTATGAGGAGACCATATTGCTAGAGTTAGCAGGATTGAGTACCTGAGAGACAAAAGTTACTCAAGAGTCTGCAGATGATTCCAATAAAGTATTTGCATGAGTCCTGCTTAGTGCATATGCGAAAGAAAAACTACCCAAGAATGGGAAAGATCCATCTGACGGGATTAGAGGTGTACCTGGTACTCACAGCCAGCTGGGAACTGTGCCAACCAGACAGAAAAACTTCTAGATTCACAAGGCTTTGGGCAGACAGAGTACACAGAAGTATTTTGCCTCAATATGGGGAAATAATTAGCTGTAGAGAGCTTGGTCTGGTCTCACCTAACAAGCCATAAAAGATTAAAAAGTTCAAAACTGCTTCCAAGTAATTTATTTTACTCCCACAACAAAGCTCAAGAATTTTTATAGAAATGCAAAAATATATAGAACCCAATAAAGTAAAATTAGATCTAGCATCCAATAAAAGATTACCAAGCATGCAAACAGATAGAAAACCATGGCCAATAATGAGGAAAATTATCCAGTAACCAGCAATAACATATATGTTACCAGATTAGAACATTAAAAACACTTATAATTATGTTCCCTCGGCTTGAAAATGTAGAGACATATAAGATATAAAAAGACACAACTGAACTTCTAGAGATGAAAATTACAATGTCTACACAATAAATAAATAAATAAATAAATAAATAAACCATTGAATAGAATTAATGGAAGATTAGACATTAGGGAAGAAATGATTGCTAAGTTAAATTTGGAGACATAGCATTAGAAACTATCCAAAATGTAAAATGAGACAGAAAAAAGAATTTTAAAAGATGAAAAGAGCAGCCCCGGCCAGTGTAGCAGTTGGTGGGGAATCATTGTGTGCACCAAAGATTTACAGGTTCGATTTCCAGTCAGGGCACATGCCCAGGTTCTGGGCTCAATCCCTAGGAGGGGGTGTGCAGGAGGCAACTGATCAATGTTTCTCTCTCATCAATGTTTCTATCTCTCTCTTCCTCTCCCTTCTTCTAACAATAAATAAAAACATTTTTTTAAGGTGAAAATAAACATCAGTGAGCTTGGTTCAATTTCAAGTGGACTATGATATATGTCATTGGAATCCTCAAAGAAGAAGAGAGAGGAGTGACAAAAAATATTTGAAGAAATAACAGTCAAAATTTGTCCAAATTAACTAAAACTATAAATCCAGAATAAAGTGGTTCAACAAATCCCAAGTAAAAGAAACATGAAAAAAAAAAAAAAAAAAACTACACTGAGATACACTAAAATAAAACTGCTCAAAATCAGTAATTAATAGGAAATCTTACAAATAGCCAGGGGTTAAAAACATTACATTCAGAGATTCAAATAAAAGATGACTGCAGAGCCCTCATCAGAAGAAATGTAAACAAACAGTTGAACAACATGATAGGACATGTAGATTGTCAATCTACAATTCTATATCCATCAGAAATATCCTTCAAAAATGAAAGCAAGCTGAAACCGGTTTGGCTCAGTGGATAGAGCGTCGGCCTGCAGAGTGAAAGGTTCCAGGTTCGATTCCGGTCAAGGGCATGTACCTTGGTTGCGGGCACATCCCCAGTAGGAGGTGCGCAAGAGGCAGCTGATCAATGATTCTCTCTCATTGATGTTTCTAACTCTCTATCCCTCTTCCTTCCTCTCTGAAAAAAAAAACAAAACAATAAAATATACATTTTTTTAAATTAAAGCAAAATAGTCTTTTTAAGATATACAAAAGCTGAAATGTGCCATCACCAACAAACCTACACCACAAGAAATGCTTCAATAAGTATTTCAAGCAGAAGGAAAAGCTATCATAAAGAACACAGATCTACATAAAGGCATGAAAAGCACCAAAAGTGGTAACTACGTAAGTTAACATATTAATTGTTTCTAATTATTTAAATACTAGAGGCCCAGTGCATGATATTCATACATGGGGGGGGGGGTGTCCCTCAGCCCAGGCTGCACCCTCTCTAATCTGGGACCCCTTGAGGGATATCCCACTGCCATACATCTCTCTCACAATCCAGGACTACTGACTCTCAACTGCTCGCTTGCCTTTCTTCCTGATTGCCCCTAACCACTCTGCCTACCATTCTGATCACCCCCTAACCACTGCCCTGCCAGCCTGATTAATGTCTAACTGCCCCCCTGCCAGGCCATTTGCCCCCAATTTCCCTCCTCTGCCAGCCTGGTCACCCTTAACTGCCCTCCCCTGCAGGCTTGTTTGCCCCGAACTGCTCTCCCTTGTAGTCTTGGTCCCCCCCTAACTGCCCTCCCCTGCTGGCCATCTGTGTCCACATGAGGGCAGGATCTTTGACCACATGGGGGCAGCTATCTTGATCTTGTGTGTTGGAGTGATGGTCAATCTGCATATTATTCTTTTATTAGATAGGATAGAGGCCTGAGGCATGGGTGGGAGCCAGCTGGTTAGCCTTGAAGGGTGTCCCAGATCAGAGTGGGGGTCCCCTTGGGGTGTGGGGCGGCCTGGACAAGGGGCTTGTAGTGGTTTCCAGGCCAGCCACGCCCCCTCCTACTCTCCAGCCCCGGTGAACCAAGTGGAGGCCCTGGTGTCTGGAATTTATTTATCTTCAACAATTGAAACTTTGTAGCCTGGAGTGGAGCCAAGCCTTCTGCTTGCTCCGAAGCTGGGGCCATTTCTGTTTGGATTTGTTTACCTTCTATAATTGAAACTTTGTAGCCTTGAGTGGAGGCCTAGGGCAAGCAGAAAGCTTGTCCGCAGTCATCTTGGTTAGGCTTAATTTGCATGTTATTCTTTTATTAGGTAGGACTTAATAGATAATTAATTCACCAAACCAAAATACCGTATTTGCCGGCGTATAAGACGATTTTTTGGCCCTGAAAAATACATATTTGCCGGCGTATAAGAGACTGGGCGTATAAGACGACCCCCTAACATTTCCACTAAAAATACAGAGTTTGTTATATACTCGCCGTATAAGACTACCCCCCACTTGGAGGCATATTTTTCAGGGCCAAAAAGTCGTCTTATTCGCCGGCAAATACGGTATGTAATAACAATATAGCATAGGGTTTATAACATGTAAAAAGTAAAACATATGATAACAACTACATAGAGATTGAGGAGAAAATATACTATTGAAGGTTGCTCTGCATGAAGTGGTGTAGCACCACACAAAGACATACCATGATATGATAAAGAGATCTACCTTAGTATAAAACCTCAAGTAACCACTAAATAACAAACAGTATAATAACTAATAAGCTAACATAGGATATAAAACAGAATTAGTGCTCTGGCTGGTTTGGCTCAATAAATAGAGCATTGGACTATGGACTAGTGCAGCCGTGAGCAAACTACGGCCCGCGGGCCGGCTGTTCTATCCGGCCTGCGGAACCAAAAGAGCAGAGGGTTCTCTTGCTCTCCCGTCCCCTCCTTCACCAGCAGCCCAAGATGAGAGTGCCAGCATGGTCAGGTTGCTTTTGTTCCGGCCCTCCGGTCCAGTTTAAGAACTCATTGTGGATTCTTTGCGTTTCCTCTTTCCAACCGGCGCTGAGCTATGGGTATCTCTCGGGACAACTGGCACAAGTGCCACAAGACTGGGGGCAAGAGGAAGCCCTACCACAAGAAGCAAAAATATGAGCTGGGACGCCCTGCTGCCAACACTAAGATTGGACCCCGCCACATCCACACAGTCCGACTGCGCGAAGGCAACAAGAAGTACCGAGCCTTGAGGCTGGACGTGGGCAACTTCTCCTGGGGCTCAGAGTGTTGTACACGCAAAACAAGGATTATTGATGTTGTCTACAATGCCTCCAACAACGAACTGGTCCGCACCAAGACCCTAGTAAAGAACTGCATCGTGCTGGTCGACAGCACACCGTACCGACAGTGGTATGAGTCCCACTATGCACTGCCCCTGGGCCGCAAGAAGGGGGCCAAGCTGACTCCTGAAGAGGAAGAGATTTTAAACAAAAAATGATCAAAGAAAATTCAGAAGAAATACGATGAAAGAATGCCAAAATCAGCCGTCTTCTCGAGGAGCAGTTCCAGAAGGGCAAGCTTCTTGCATGCATCGCTTCAAGACCAGGCCAGTGTGGCCGAGCAGATGGCTATGTGCTCGAGGGCAAGGAGCTGGAGTTCTATTTGAGGAAAATCAAGGCCCAGAAAGGCAAATAAATCCTCTTCCCTCCTGTCTTAGCTCATGCAATAAAGGTGTTTATTCTAAAAAAAAAAAAAAAGAACCCATTGTGACCCTCGAGTAAAAAAGTTTGCCCACCCCTGAACTAGAGGGTCCCAGGTTTGATTCCGGTCAAGGGCACATGCTTGGGTTGCAGGCTTGATTCCCAGTGGGGGTGTGCAGATGGCAGCCATTCAATAATTCTCTCTCATCATTGATGTTTCTATTTCTCTCTCCGTTCCTCTCTAAAATCAATAAAAATATATTTAAAAAAACACAAAAACAGAACTATTAAAAAATTAATCTAAAAAGAAGGAAAACAGGCAAAAGAGAATCAAAGAACAGAGACAAGCAGAAAATGAACAGCAACATGACAGATTTAAACATACCATAAAATCACTTTAAATAGTCTATATATCCTAATTAAAACACAAACATATATTTTATATATAACAACATGTATGTATATTTAACACTTTTATTTATACAGATTTATATATAAAATCTATATATTTTCATCTGTCTCCTCTAATAGACTAAAAGCTCCTAGAAGGAGATAATGTATTACGTTCCTCTGCATTGTCATAACCATCACATAAAAGGTTCTCACTAAAGAGAGAGAAGAGGAAGTCAGTCTATTGACTCCCAATTCTTGTCTTTCTTCTATAGAAAATATAATTCAAAAATATTATTGGTACATTCTACTCCTTAATAAAGTATAACCATAAAAA
This sequence comes from Vespertilio murinus, assembly GCA_963924515.1. Taxonomy (NCBI): domain Eukaryota; kingdom Metazoa; phylum Chordata; class Mammalia; order Chiroptera; family Vespertilionidae; genus Vespertilio; species Vespertilio murinus. Next base: position 82,907,781 of record OZ004705.1, read on the forward strand.
TCCAGATATACTTCTAGATAAAACACTTCTAATTCACCCAGCATAATATCAATATTATGTATTGATATTTTCTGTATTTAATAATTTTCCCTTAATAAACAATGATTTGTAAAGAAGTCAGTAATGGCATTTTCTTTCTGCATACCTGAGCCACAGAGGTGCTAACATACCAATAAATCAAGCAAAGAGGAATTTGCTGGCCCAGGCAGCCAACACCCAGTGATCCACAGAAACAAGACTCCCTAGACAGCTACAACCGGCATAGCAACACAGACGCTGGACAAGAGAAGGACTTCACCAACTACTTTCTCCTTGGCAATCCCAATTTTATGCTTCTGCTTTCAGGTATTAAATTAGAATGCTTAAAGCATAGTATTATAACAACAATTCTTAAGGGCTTTACCTTGCTTAGTAAGGGCTTCTCGGAGAGCGGGAGTTATCATAGCTCTTCTTTCACTGCCTTCATTCTTCACAGTGTTCCTGAACAAACCAGTTTTCTCTTCCTGCTGCTCCTTTTCTCTCTGCATTAAAATAAAAAGAGTGAAAGCCAGAAATGGTAATGCAGAATGAAAATAATAGCACAACAATCATGAACAGGTAGCGTGAACAAAAAGATTCATCACGAACCATGGCCCCACAACCCTGTTCTCACTAAAATGGTCACATTTCCAGTCAGACAATAATCTTAAGAAAAGTCAGTCTTTTTTTTTTAAGTAGATACATACACCCACAAAACATAAATCAATAATCATGTATCTGCATGTCAAATATTTTAGCGCACTGAGTACAAACCACTACATACTTTCAGCAAGTTATTTTTCTGAGGTTCAATTTCCTCACCTGAAAGAGGGGGTAAGTAGTATTTATGGAGCAGGAATGGATTGAAGATTAATTGAAATAAAATCACCTGGCACAATGCCTGACACATAACAGAGTTCAATAAATTATAGCTACTGCAGGTTACTGAATCTGCAAACCCCAAAAACAAGTCAAAAAAGAAATCTGGGCTTCCCAGACAACCATCTGCCCAGAGAACACGTTACTCCACAACCTCCACCTGATGCCCCAGTGGCTCCTTTATTTATTTATTTATTTATTTATTTATTTATTTATTTATTTATTAAAATATATTTTATTGATATTTTACAGAGAGGAAGGGAGAGAGATAGAGAGCTAGAAACGTCGATGAGAGAGAAACATCGACCAGCCGCCTCTTGCACACCCCCTACCGGGGATGTGCCCGCAACCAACGTACATGCCCTTGATCGGAATCGAACCCGGGACCTTTCAGTCTGCAGACCGACGCTCTACCACTGAGCCAATCCGGTTTTGGCCCCAGTGGCTCCTTTAGAATAGCAATTGCCAACCAGTGGTCTGCGGACCACTGATGGTCCGTGAGATCCAAAAGGTTGGCAAAGGCTGCTTTACAAGATCCCATGAGGAAAATTTGTCTTCACTAACAGGAAGAAATCTGAAGGATGAAACGGATTGTGTTTCCTTTTGACTTTGACCACTAGAAAATTCCACAGCACACCACTGATCACTGTATAAGGTCATGTAGTTTCTGTAAGAGGCTTCATATTATAAGATGACCCTCATTCAGTTTTTTCCATGGGCTTTTCCTCTCCTTTAAATCTTAGTATATATACATTTACATTTTTCTAAGTCATAACAATGCCTTTTTGAAAGATGGTAAAGAGCAAATTAATATTTTCAGACAATACACAAAGTCTGTGCTATACTTTAAAAGAAACACTCGTCAGATTTTAATAAAAACTGCAGAAATTCAAAATAATTCCCCTTGACAGCAGCAGCCCTACCACCAAGCCCTAGACTGCCCTTTTCTAATGCCCAGCCCCCAGTGAATCAGTGAGCAGAACTCACAGAAATACTCTTTCCACCTGAAAATGAAAACACCTCACAGATGACAAGATGTCTGAGATCTGCATCAAACTAATACAGAAGAGAGGACAGTCCATGGTTGAAGCTGAGCAATAGATGATAGGGATTCAGTCTATCATTCTGTCTACTTTTGTGAATGTTCAATGTTCTCTATACATAAAATGTGAAACATACTAAATATTTATTTTAACAGAGAAAGGTAAACAGATGAAATTCAGAGCTAACATCTCTACCTTCTCTGTTACCTCAGGGACTTACTCTGAAGTAGGAATTCAGTGGAAAAGTGCTTTAGAATCAAAGGTACCAAATGAGAAACAACCCAGAGGAGACAGAAACAAGATGGCGGCCTAGGTAGTCTCCTAAGCTGCCGCCTCATCAACAATTTGGAACAAAACAACAGCTAAAATCGAAAGGGACCACATCAGACCCACAGGAAAGCTGGCGGAATGGGATGGCTACAACTAGAGACAAAGAAAAGCGTCGCTGCTGCCATGTGGAGTTTAAAACTACAGTGGAACCGGAGCCGCCGGAGCCACCGCCGCCACCACCACCACCACCACCGAGAGTAAGGGAAGCCCAGAGAGCAGAGCTCCGGAGCATGGCCTCCGCGTCCCGCAACTGTCCTGGCCTGCCTGCTGGGGAGCGAGGGAACTGATGCCGGACCTCAGCCACACCTTCCTCTTCCGCCTCCGCCCGGAATGAGACACCTTGGAGTGCGGTGTCCCCCCCACCCCTACCTCCTCCCCCCCCCCCCCCCCCCGCCCGCAGCCATCTTGGCCCAGCCTCCAAGCCTGCAGCCATCTCAGCCCGCCCTCCGTGCTAGCCAGGAGCTGGAGTGGTGCTTTCCGTTGACGGCCCCATCAATCCCGCTGCCACCTGGCCAGGCCGGAGCTTCTGCCAAGCTCCCAAGGAAAAGTGCTGCTGCCACCATGTGGAATTTAAAACTACAGTGGAAATGGAACCGTCGGAGCCACCGCTGTCGCCGCACCCGCCACCATCACCGCGAGTGAGGGAAGCCCACCGAGAGCAGAGCTCGCTCCGCCCCGGGCCCAGGGAGTGGGTGGCTTCGGAGCCTGGCCTCCGCATCCTCGGCCATCACAGCCTGCCAGCCGTGGGAGCGAGGGAACCGACGACGGGCCTCAGCCGCACCTTCCGCTCCCGCCCAGACGCCTTGGAGAGCAGTCTCCACACCCACAGCCATCTCAGCCTGCGCCCGCTGTGAGCGGTGGGTCCTGGGGGACCCATGTGCCCCGGGTGAGCCATGTGCCCCAGGGGGCCGGGTGCTCCGAGTGAGTGAGCTGTGTGTGTGTGGGGGGGGGGGGGGGGGGGCATCTGCCCTGGCAAAGCGGTGGGACCTGGGTGGAGGGGACAGTGTGAACCGGAGAAGGAGCGGATTCTATTCATGTGGTCCTGAGACATTTGGACAGTCTGCACCCATTAGCTACAGAACACTCTGTTGTATTTCCCTACAAAAACAAATGAGAGTGTCCCACTTGAAATTCATATACGGGGAAAAAGGAAAAGAGAAGGGAAAAAAAATCTGAGGAACAGAATAAAGTGGTGAATATAGTAGAATCAGGGGCAAAGAAGGGGAGTGGACTGATAATTATCAGGAGGATAAGGGGGTGGGGAAGCAGTGAGAGACTGGATTGAAATCGTATAACCAATGGATGAAGACAATTGGGGGAGAGGGGGTAAGGGCAGAGGGTGGGAAGGGAACTGGGTGGTAGGGAGCTTTGGGGGAGAAAAAAGAGAAACAATTGTAATAATCTGAGTAATAAAGATTTTTTTTTTTAAAGAGAGAAACAACCCAGTTAATTCTATCTGTCCTAAAAATTAGCATTCCAAACTACTAAATATAATCTAAATGCAAAGTTAAGAGAAAATTTGCTTCTGTTAGTAGAGTTCTCAACTGCATATTTTTAGATGGAATTGAACTTATAAACAAACATCATCTGTTCTTATCTATTATAAAAATAACTTGAGGCCCAGTGCACAGATTCCTGCACATTGAAAGGAAATTAATTAGAAAATATATTTTAGAGGCAGGCAGGGTGGAGTGGTACCACCGGAGGTTGGCTCCAGGGCATGTCTGGTCAATCTTGCCCAGTCTGGATCGAAGGAACCCCAGCAGCAAGCTAACCTACCAGTTGGAGTGTCTTCCCCCTGGTGGTCAGTGCACACCATGCAGTCGAATGGTCGGACATTTGGCTTTTATATATATAGATCAGTCTGACACAGGGCATGTTTGATAAATTAAAAGGATCTGGTTTCTTTAAGGTATATGTTTTAAAAAGAGTCCTTTGGCTTTTTAAAAGTCTATTCTCAGACCTAAAATCAAAGAAGTGAGCTAAAAAAAAAAGACTTGTGGTGGAGCTAAAAGAAACCACCTTGACCTTGACCACATTTAAATGTCTAAAATAATTTCACAGCAGTTACTGTAAGTCACTCTAACGATGCAAGAATTGAAAGGTGGCAATATTTACTCTTGAAAGCCACTGTCACCACAAAACATCACTCAGCTTATTTGCTTACCACAAAGGCCACATAAACCCAAAATTGAAGCCAACCCATGACATTGGCCTCTGACCACTGTGCTCAGAACTCTACAAACACCCTCTTGTGGTTGAAAACACAAACAACAAACTTCATTATATTATGTAATGAATACAATGTACTCTTCAAAGAATGGCAATGGAACATCATCCATACCCCATCACTAGAGAAATTGTCTATTATAAAATGTGAGTATAACTAATCCAGATTCAATACTTTAGACATGAAGTTTATATTGAAAGAGATCAGAGGCAATTATTAAGAGGCTTGAACATTAAGGATAAACAATATTTATCATTCTTGGCCTCTATGCCAGTTTGGGCCTTCTTCCATATGTAACATCAACTTCATTTCTAAAGTGAAATACAATGGTTCATGACACCCCCAAAGGAAATGCAACACGCCATTCAAATTCTAATTCTAATCTCCTAGCTGCAGACATGGTTCACTGTTTGCCTAGAATATAACAATATAACTATGGAGGACCTGTGTATTTGTATTTTTTTACTAGAGGCCCAGTGCATGGGTCCCTCGGCCTGACTGGCAATCAGGGCCGATCAGGGGGTGGGGTGGGGGTGGAGGGCAAGGCAGCCAGCTGGCAGAAGGGACCACAGAAGGTTGGCCAGCCAGCCCCTCCACATGGGGGCGATGGGAGGGGGGGAGGGCTGGCTGGGAAGAGGGAGTATGGGAGGTTGGCCTCAGCAGCAAGCTAACAGCCGATTCTGCAAGAAACTGGGCTCCCTCCTCCCTCCTGTCTGGATCTGGGTGCAGGTGAACCAGATTCAGGACTGTCAGGGCCCCAGCAGCACGCTAACTAACATCTGATTCCATAAGAAATTGGGCTCCCTACTTCCTCCTGTCTGGGTCCGGGGAATGGGTAAACCAGATTCGAGGCTGTCAGTGCACATCATAGCTGCCAGCTGGTCCTATGGTCACTCTGGTCATAACAGTCACTTAGACTTTTATATATATAGATAGCTGTTATATAGCCTAAACAGAAATAAATGAAGATCCCAGAATTGGTCGACCTTTATTCCTTCCACTCATGTATACCACATTTAACACGGTTTTAATTCCGAACATACTGGTTCTCCCCATCTGTAATAACACCACTGTTGCCCAAAGCCTTGGTTTCTTCTACGAGAAAACTGCAGCAGCCAAACTAACTGGTCTACCTGTCTCCAACCTCTACTTCTATCCCTTCTCCAACTCTCAAACCTATAACACTTGCCTTGAAAGAAAAATCCCTCTCCAAGCTACTGTTTTCCAACATGCAAAAAGAAAACCCAATTAATACTAACTTCCTAAGTACCTGGGAAAATGATCCTATATAATAAAAGGTTAACAATGCAAATAGACCAAATAGTGGAACAACTGAACAACCAGTCGCTATGACATGCACTGACCAACAGGGGGTGCACATGGAACAAGGTGGGCATCAGCAGGAGGTGGTAGAGAGCAAAACAGAAAGGGTGTTGGCCGCAGCAGGATGGAGCAGGTAAACAGGGACACCAGTGCGGGGCCCTGGTCACTGTCATCAGGGCAGGCTTCTGGTAGTTACCGAAAGTTCTTTGCTCCCACATGTCGCAGTCCTGCCCAGCACTTACACCTGCTGCCAAGGCCAGCCCCACTCACACCCACTGCTGGCGCCAGAGCCAATGCTCAAACCCACTGCCCGTGCCTGGCACCAGCCCTGATCGCTCAGGACCATCAGAGGGTGTGAGCGGTGACTGCCAGCAGACAGGGGACCTGGAGCCACAGTAAGAGGGGCCCGGGACGGGCATGGAGCATGGGCAGAGACCCGCCCCTGTGCCCACCGCAGCCTCACAGCCCACAGTTCTTTTCAAGGTGCACAATTCGTGCACTGGGCCCCTAGTTATATATAAGTGGGAAGTTCGTTCTAAACAGAATAGACTATATGAATCATATGTAATAAAGAGAGCAAAGAGTGGGACTAATTTTCTTTTTTTTTTAAAGACATTATACAATATTACCTAATTCATTTTTATATCATCATCCCAGACATCACAGTACCACCCCAAAATTGACTAGGATTTTTTTTTAAGGCAAAAAAGTGATTTGTTAAAGATCTCAAGGTAAAATGCCACCTAGTAGTTGTGATACTGTAGTAATTAACTAGTTATTAATAACAGAAAAGGAGCAAAGAGAAGGCCAGGCATTATAGGCATGTTCCCTAGAAAACATTGGGGAAGGGAACCACATATGGAAGACACTTGCTTGTCAATCATAGCTGGGGACAGAGATGATTGGTCAGAATGGGCATGGCCACTGCAAGTGCTCAGAAATTTGGGATATATAATCCCCTGAACAAAGAAACTCACTCTTGGTTCATCGTGGCACGCTTGGCTCATGGTTCATGCTTAGCTTCCTAGCATTCTCCCATGTGGTCCATGGCCATGTGGACCCCCACACGCAATGGCCTAATAAACTGCAACTAGCCTAATGCTGTATTGGACCCGGCTGCAACCTGGACCAGAAGCTCTTGCCACTGGCTCTACGTTTAGTCCTACCAAAACCCCAGCTTCACTTCTTCTGTAATTGGACTAAGAGAAATGGGACTTTGGAAATTCAGGGATGTGATTGCACAGAAATAAAGCTTTCTGTCATACCTCATCCTCCCATGGAAATGCTTATGCCAGCGGTACCCCAAGAACCTCAATCTCACTAGCAACAGAAGACAAGACACATTTTTCTCAGACAGCAGATGGACAATGCCAAACAGGTGTTTTGCAACAAAAAATATTTTCATTACCAAAACACACGTTTCTTCTGTGGGGGTGGGGAAGTGTTTCTGATTATTTGTTTGAATCTTGTTTCTTTTTATTGATCCTTGTTTACCATCAGGCGATCCCCTTCCTTACTAATTCACACAGAAGTTGTTGAATACAGAATCCCCAGGTCATTTTTCTTTACAGTCAGCCTATCTGGGCCTGTCGCCAGAGTAGCACAGGGCAAACACTCAGCAGATGTTGGCCAAATGAAGGAATAAATGCCTCAAAGCTACCCGAGAGGTGTTTCTAGCTCTGGAAAAACAGAGCTCTCTTCTTTTAGTAACTCTTTCTAGATCTCGAAACTTTCAATATTAGTCTTCTTCTAGGGTAATTAAAACTCCAGCTGCTGCAATTTAACCCCATTTCTGCAGAATCTTATTTGTCTAATAAACAAATCCCCTACATACCACTCACTTGTCAGAGCTCAGTTTTTAAATGACCAGTTTTCAACAGGACTCAAAGCTTTTTGTGTATACTAGATTTTAAGGATGCTGTGCGAACTTTTTGCAAAACAGCTTGACCAGGCGTGTCAAGAGCCCTAAAATGGTTTTCCTCTGACCCAATGATTCTATTTTGGATAGCCAGACTTAAGGAATTTACTATTAACACGGCCTGCACAGGCCACGGCTGAGTAGGCTGATTTAAAGGCAGTGTCCTGGAGTTGAATGGATGTCACCTTTCGTTTCTGTGTGAGTTAAACACTGGAAACCTTAAAAAATAATTATGAAAGAAATAGCTTCATGTTATTCCACTGCAGTCTTATGCAACTTTATAATCAGAACTGGAAACACTGAAATCCTTTTGTAAATGCAAATGTTTCTCTGGTGAGTAATTACCAAGCACTCACCATTTATTTCCAATACTAATGATACTGATATCACTGCCTGTCTGCTTAACCAAAACATGCTGTGGGGAGTATTTAACAATATTTACTTACTGCAGAAAAAAAATAGCAATCCCCTTTACATTTACAATCATAACATGAAAGAAAAGATACACAACCTAAGAATTATCAGGCTCTTCCTGACACACTGTTCTCTACCCGAATTTTTCTAACTTCCCTTCTGGGAACTACTAGAGGCAGCAAAGGGGCATGAAACAGAGATGAGTCTAGGCTTGATTCCCACCACTTACCAGCCAGCCCTCTGACTGAACAAATTCTATAGTTCTCCAAGCCTGCTTCTTACCCTGTGAAATGGCAAAGTGAGGATGATAACAGTACAGATATCGGGGTCATTTTGAGGACTGAATGAGATAACCCAATGTGTACTCTGATTTCTCCTAATACTCCAAACCTACACACTGGAACTCCCTCTATCCCCACAACTCAACACACTCATCCTATTCAATCAAGTGAACACACTGTTTCCCATTGCCTTTGGATAAAGCATGAGAGAGCATGAAAGGTCTCCAGAATCCTGCTCTTGCCTTACTTCTCTATGTCACCTCTCCACACATCCCCACCCCCATTCACCTCTACTCATACAAAACTATCTAATTCCCTAAACATGCTATGCTCCCTAGCACACCATCCCCTCTGCATGTCTTCCTAACCTTCCAATGTTTCAAACTCTAGCTCTCTTGTTCTTGAACATCACTCCCACCCTTCAAATTCCTTTCGCTCTAGATTAGTCTTAAACCTTACTAGCAAGGGAAGAAGGTAGAACATCATGGTGGTATACTAGTTGAACCATACCTAGCCCATTTGAAGGCATCTTCTTACAATGATAACTAAAGGTCCAGTGCACAAAATTTGTGCGTGGGTAGGGTCCCTAGGCCTGGCCAGCAATCAGGGCTGAACGGGGCCTTATGGCTGCTGATTAGGGCCTCCCTTCCCAGCTGCTGGCTGGGGGCCACTGGCCCAGGCCTTCCTTCATTTCGCACCGTTCCCTGGTGGTCAGTACACATCATAGTGAGTGATCGAACTCCCAATCTCCTGGTCTAACTCCTGCAATGTGAGCCAATCTTTTTAAAGGAGTTTCTGGAATCATATTTTAACTAAGAGACTAAGACTTTCACCATTCAATCAGAGCTACCCAACTATATCCATCTTCACCAACCAATCAGAGCAATCCATTCTGACCAATAAGGACAGTATTTTCTGAAACAATTAAATAGTGAGAATTTGGAGTCCTCATTTGCATGAGGACAGACCAAGCAGGGACCAAGAGCAGGGACTTCTCTCTTCATAAGTCAGTTCCTCTCTGATTCTGGTAGCACACTTTCCCTTTTCCCCCCAAGACTAAAGACAATGTTTCCCCACTGGAGCAAAAACGCCAAAGACATCTTATAGGACCAAAGAGGGACAGACAAAGGCAGAACAGAGCTGTCAGAAAGAGTCCTCACCTAAGGGCCACCTAACAGCTGTGCTGTTCCATAGCTCCGCTGTTCATAATTGAGTTGTATCATGATTGAGCTGTTTGCATTGAATAAAGTTTCCTTCTTCACTACACTCCAAATTGGGGATTCCTGTTGGTTTTGAATTGGTGACAAAGACCATTGGTAGACAATCTTCATAAAAACTTGAGAAGGCCAAACCGTCTGGCTCAGTAGATAGAGCGTCGGCCTGTGGACTGAAAGGTCCCGGGTTCGATTTCGGTAAGGGCAAGTACGTTGGTCGCGGGTGCATCCCCAATGGGGGTGTGCAAGAGGCAGCTAATTGATGATTCTCTCTCATCGATATTTCTAACTCACTATCCCTCTCTTTCTCTCTGTAAAAAAATCAGTAAAAATATGTTTAAAAAAAAAAAAACTAGAGAAGGCAGTTGCCATTATTAGGTCCCACTTTAGAGATGAGAAAACTGAAGCACAGAGAATGAAATCAGTCGACAAGAGACACACAAGCTGAGACAGTGTCACTCCATTAAAGTTAGTATTATTCAAAATGAGGTCTTATAATAGGAGTACTTTGGCCCTAGAGCTTTAACTACTAAAGCTTCCTCTATAGTAACAACTCAGGAAACTTAGTGTAATACATAACAATGATTGGTTGAAAGAGCTCAGGAATAAGTGTGAACAAACCCCAAAGAAAGCAGTAATAACATCCATCACTGAGTTTAGTATACTATATCTAATATATGATGAAAACACAACACATATTTGGAAACTGCCATAACCAAACAATAATGTAAAACAAAAATGAGTGGCTTATTTTCAAATCATAATGAAGTTGGAAAAAATACATATATTTAGTCCAAGATCTAATGATTTTATGAAAGAATTTTTTTTAGTCACCTGAAATGTCATAAAACAACTTCTTTTTTTTAATATATATTTTATTGATTTCAGAGAGGAAGGGAGAGAGGGAGAGAGATAAAAATGTCAATGAAGACAGAGACTCACTGATCGGCTGCCTCCTGTATGCCCCACACAGGGAAGCCCGCAACCTGTGTATGTGCCCTGACGGGCACCCGTGACCTCCTTCCTGGTTCATAGGTCAAAGCTCAACCACTAAGCCATGACAGCTGGGCTAAACCAACTTCTTAAAGTTCACAAATTTCAAAATCACTTCATTTCAAACAACACTTTACAAGGCTATCCAAATTTTTCTTTAGTACTTTTCTTCAGTGCCCCCTAATGGACGAAAGATAAATAAGCAAAGAAAATGTGAAATAAGCCAGTCAGTGAGAGAAAATACCACATGATCTAATTCATTGATAGATAATAAAGAACATTATAAACTGATGAACAAAAATAGACAGAGGCCGAGCAGCATCGAACAGACTGTCAAACGATAGTGGGAAAGCTGGGGAGGTTTGGGGGGAGGTAAGAGATCGACCGAAGGACTTGTATGTATGCATTTAAGCATAACCAATGGACGCGACACTAGGAGGGGGATGAGGGCATGTGCCAGGGAGTAGGGGAGGTAGGGGGAAGTCAATTGGTGGAGAATTGGGGGGAGACATATGTATTACTATTTGTAATATTTTTTTAAATGAACCCACATATTATTCCAAACTCTTAGTGTATACTTGAAATTTATTGAGATTAGATCTTAAGTGTTCTCAAGACACACACAAAAAGGTAACTATGTTAGGTGATAGATGTGTTAATTTGATTGTGGCAATCATTTCACAGTGAACATATATCAAATCATCACATTATAATATTAGCAAAAATCATGCTGTATAACCTAAATATATATGTTTTTTGTCAATTATACCTCAATAGAGTTGGGGGGGAAACTATTCCAAGTTCTTCATTCACTACAAATAAAGCTTTAAATATATTTTCTAAATCTTGTGGAAAAATCCAGAAATCTATGTATATCAGTTATCTCATGCACTGAAATCTATTCTGTCTTAAGACAGTTTTACCACTGAAAATTACTGAGTTTTTTAATCAAGGCCATAAAATTATACATTTGTTTTGATCTACTTTGGAAAAATATCAACTTTGGAAAAATATAACCTAAGAAAATATTAACATATTCTTTAAAGTAAAGATGGTCTAGACCAGCCGTGGGCAAACTACGGCTGTTCTATCGGGCCCGCGGAGCTGAAAGAGCAGAGGGTTCTCTTGCTCTCCCCTCCGCTCCTTCACCAGCAGCCCAAGATGAGAGTGTCAGCACGGTCAGGTTGCTTTTGTTCCGGCCCTCCGGTCCAGTTTAAGAACCCATTGTGGCCCTCGAGTCAAAAAGTTTGCCCACCCCTGGTCTAGACCCATGCTAGTTATAACAGTAGAAAACCTGAAACAGACTAATCTACTCTGGAAAAACATATACTAGTAACCCAAGTTAAAATGTCTAAGCAAACTTACTTCTCATTCTAACATCTGTCAGGCTTTTAGATATTTGACGCATTTTCATATTAATGATATGGATACACCTTACGTTTCACAACTGCACAACAAATATTGTATTTTGTGGATACCATGCTTTCTTCAATATTTGACAGTTGTTTGGTATATATGCTGTGAGGAGGCATACCTTTGTGCAGATACTGTTTTGCATTTGTGAAGATTTATCTTCAAGGCAAACTCATACAACTAGGCCTGCTGGATCATGGGTAAATGTGTGCAAATTTGGTCAAGAATGCCAGAGGGCACTCCAAACATGTTATATAATTCTGGACCCCCTTTGGCAAGGTGTGAGTGCCTATTTCCCCACAGCCTTCACCAATTGTGTGTGCTGCCCAATTTTTGAATTTTTGTTATTTTGCTAGGTGAAAAATGTAGGTCACTGCAGTTTTAATTTGAGCACTTTTTTCATATGTTTTTAAGTCTATTTGTAGAGCTCTTTCTGAGACTTACCTATTCATGTTTTTGCCATTTTTTCTATTAGGTATAGGTCTTCTTTTTTTTAATTCAAATATTTTCCCTCATTTTATCATTTGTCTTTTGATTTTGTTTATAAATTTTTATAAAAATCACTGGTAAATCCAATCTTTTATAGCTTCTGGATTTGGAATCAGATTGAAAACCTTTCTCTAAGTTAAAAAAATAGTGCATCAACTTCAACTATTTATGTATTTCTTCAACATTTAGATCTCTGACCCAGTTAGAGTAAAATACCTGTAGATGAAGTATGTAAAGTACAGAGCCAGTTTCTTCTTTTCACAACTAGTATCTAGTTGTCAACATCATTTATTTTAAAAGTATATTTTCACACTAGGGAAAAGAGATGCCACCTTTCTCATATATGTAATTTCTGTATACACCTGGGTCTATTCCTAGAATTTTACTGTTCCCTTGGTCAGTCTGTCTCGTCAGGAGCTAGTACCAGAAGTCTTGTAGTAAGACTCACCTGATAGATCTGGCCTTTCTCATTAATACTTTTCCCACAAGGTTTTCCTAGCTGTTCTTGCATGTTTATTTTTCCACATGAATCAACCAGTCTATCTTCAGGGGGAAAATTTTTTTGGAATTTTTAATGAATTGCATCATACCTATGTATGTATTAACTTAAAACAGTGTTTCCCAAACTTTTGACATATGTGTACCCCTTTTATAATTTTCGTAACACTGATGATGTGTTTTTTTAAAAATATATTTTATTGATATTTCACAGAGAGGAAGGGAGAGAGATAGAGAGCTAGAAACGTCGATGAGAGAGAAACATCGACCAGCCGCCTCTTGCACACCCCATACCGGAGATGTGCCTGTAACCAATGTACATGCCCTTGACCAGAATCGAACCCGGGACCTTTCAGTCCGCAGACCAACGCTCTACCACTGAGCCAAACCGGTTTTGGCACTGATGATGTATTTTAATAACAATCAAAATATATTTATTTTTTATTTTTTTGGTACATACACAAAATAATACTAAACGAAAAATAAAATTATTCATAATAAAACATAAATAAAAGTTATATTATAAATAACATTTATTTGCCACCGGACCATCTGACGCCTCACAAGACTGTCTTGACTTGGCTCATGAGAATGTAGAATTAGGCACAGCTAAGCACGGTGCAGTGCATATCCCCACCAAACTCCGGTGTAACCCATACCCCCACCAAACTCTTCCTGTACCCCTGGGGATACGTGTACCACACTTTGGGAAACACTGACTTAAAAGAACTGACATCTTTGCAGTACCGAGTCATCATACCCAAAAACAAGATGTCTTCCCACTTGTTCAAGTCACTGCCATATCTTTCAGAAATGTGTTAAAATTTTCCTCACATAGAATTAGGATATTTTTTTAAACATATTTCTATGTAGTCATTTATTTTTTATACAGTCTTTCCTTCCATGACAAGTTCTAACTGGTTATTATTTGGAAATGCAAAATCTTTTTTTAATTTTTACCTATGATATCCTGCTACCTTATTAAATCTCATTTGAGTTTGTATTAATTTTATGATTGATTTTCTTGGATTTTTCCATAGTTTTACTTATTTTGTTTCTAAAACTTATGCACTTGATACTTTTTAGTTTAGAATATTCTCATTTCCCAAAACTCACACAAAAATTGAGATTTTATACTTTTATATAATTGTATATTTTATGTTATTTCCATTTTAGATCACTGGAATCTGCCCAAATTCCTACATTCTCACATTCATTTAGTCACTGAGACAATGACAACTCACACGAACATTTCCTAGATTCTTAGGGCCTCCACCCACGTGGATCTCAACACCTGCAGACTGAGCTGCCATCATCCATAAGCCCAACATGCTCAGTCTGTAAAACAGGAAAGCAACTATACACAAGAGCTCCACTTGAAATCCTAACACTAGTCAGTCTTACCATGCAGTCATCCTGTCACCTTCAGCTACACAATGAAGTCCCCCTACCATCTAGCCCAGGGGTGGGCAAACTTTTTGACTCGAGGGCCACAATGGGTTTGTAAACTGGACCGGAGGGCCGGAACAAAAGCAACCTGACCATGCTGGCACTCTCATCTTGGGCTGCTGGTGAAGGAGCGGAGGGGAGAGCAAGAGAACCCTCTGCTCTTTAGGCTCTGCGGGCCGGATAGAACAGCCGAACGGGCCTGATCCAGCCCGCAGGCCATAGTTTGCCCACGGCTGATCTAGCCTTTCCTCAGTTCTTGTCCTAAAAATCTTCTGCCTATCCTACTACGAACTCATTTTCACAGGGCCAAGAGGGAAGACTTTAACAGAGTTCATGTAAAAGTAGTAAAAACGTATAAAACTCTCAAGACAGGAGGCAAATAAATAAAACTGTCCAATTATGAGCTCAGGTGGACTATATACCAATACAGAATGTTAGATGCTAATCCACTGAAAGATCCTACTTCATTATTTCCCAAAATTACACTACCTTTTCTTTCTTGACATGATTCATAATGTTGCCGAGGTCCTCAACATCAACCACAGAAGCTAGACTCTGGTGGTCCTCAGTACCAGACTCTTCCTCACTGGAACTCTCAAAAGGCTCCTCCTCCTCCTGGAACATCAATGCTTTAGAAACACATTGCTCAAAGTAGCAAACCATCTACTCCCCCCTCCCAAATTCTGAGGTGACTGGATGGATATCAAATACTTTTGACTAGAGGTCAGCAAACTATGACCCACTGGCCAAATCCAGTCAGCCTCCAGTCAAATCTGAAGGTGCCCATCATTTACATAGTAACTATGGATACTTTCTTGAAACAACAGCAGAACTAACAGTTGCAAAAGAAACTACATGGGCCACAAATACGTGTACATGAATGCCATAGCAGCACTATTCACAATAACCAAAAGGAAGAAATAATCAAAATGTCCATCAACAGATAAACGGATCAATAAAATGTGATATATACATACAATGAAATATCATTCAGCCATAAAAAGTAATGAAGTACTGATCCATGTATAACATGGATGAATCTCCAAAACATTATATTAACGCATAAAGCGCCCAGTCAGTCACCAATGAGTGACACTATACTTTCTGTCCAGAAGACAAAATAGGCTGGGCACTTAGTGTGTTAAGTAAAAGAAGCCAGACAAAAAGAGGTCACATGTTATATTATTCCATTTGTATGAAATATCCAGAATAAGTAAGTCCATAGAGACAGAAAGCAAATTGGAGGTTGTCAGGGGAGGGGGTAGAGGGGGAGGAGTGCCCACTTCATGGTTTTCTTCTGAAATGATGAAAAGGTATTGAAACTTGATATAGGTAGTGGTTACACCAAATTGTGAATGTACTAAATACCACTAGATTATATACTTTAAAATGATAATTTTGTTATGTGAATTTTACCTCAGTACTTTAAAAAGTTTTAAAATATATTCAAAATGAATTATAGGGGAAAATAAGCAAAAAGACTGACTAGAAAAAGAGAACAGAAAAATGAAACAGCAGCTGAAAGATGGAATAAAGGAAAGATTTGTTGTTTACTTCTCTTTGTTTGAACATATGTGATTCCAGAGCATGTTTATATATTTACTAGAGGCGCAGTGCAAGAAAATTCATGCACAGGGGGTGGGGAGTCCCCTCAGCCTGGCCTGCCCCCTCTCACAGCCCGGGAGCCCTAAGGGGAGGTCCTACTGATGACTTAGGCCCACTCTCCTCTGGCCTCTCTCTGCGGGAGGCATCTTGCCAATCAGGGGAAGGCGCCACCCCCATCACCCTGCTGCTGCTGCTGCTGCTGCTGCTGCTGCTGCTGCTGCTGCTGCCACTGCTGCCACTGCTGGCTGCCAGCCCTCCTCAGTCCTTGTAGCCACTGCAGCTTTGTCCAGAAGGACATCCAGAAGGATGCCTGGAAGACTTCTGGTCTATCCGATCTAATTAGCATATTACCCTTTTATTAGTATAGATGGGAATGATCTAATAGAGAGGAAAAGATTAACAATTCAGGAGAGAGAAATGCACTGAACAGAGGAACCAAAGTCCTTGATTCCAAAGTACACACAGAAAGTAGTCTTCGAAAAAAGCAGATACCTGTCTTCTAGGACAGAAAAGATGGTGAGGATTTGTAGGTAAGGCAGAAGCTCTAAGAGAATCCTTCTCTAAAGGCTCCATCTGAGACTGGAGGAAGGGGTAGGGAGAAAGAGGTACAAAACAGTCATCTTAGAGAGTGAGAAAGGGAACTTACAAGAGAATGCAGGAGACTGTTGGGAAGTTCTTAATTCATACTTGAATATGTGGTCATGAATCTGTAGTCAAACAGCAAGCAGCAGGAATGGAGAAGGCACGCAGCAGGTTTCAGCATGGCTTGGAGTTCAGCCAATTGTGTTGTAAAATGGAGCGGAAGGCAAGGCAACTGAAGATGTTTATAAAAGAGTAAGTATACAATCTAAATTGGGTAAGGACAGAAGTAAAACAAGCATTTTTCACTATCCATTGAAAAATGTATAGGATCAAAAGAATTTAAGTAGGAGCACCAGAAAGAGGTTAGAGTTTGGGTGACAAGAACCTGCAATTTCAGAGGTGACATAAAAGTGAGAGGCCACGAGCAGGCCAGGTTGTTTGCTAAATCATCAACATGCATGACTAGCCACTAAGGATTATGATAGGAACAGTGTGGAGAGTAAGACAATGAGAGTCAGATGTAAAGTTGTCACTCATTGACACCAGTGACAGGTGGCCAACACACAACAGCTGTGACACAGCTAAAGACATGCCCTTCAGTGAACTCGGGGGAATCTGAAGAAAGAAGAGAAATGTTTAGAATGCAAGGGATGAAAGAGATGAATCCAGGATGACTTACAGCCTTTAAGTTAGAGTGACTAATAGTCATTGAATAAGAGCAGCAGGATGAATATGTGGTTTGATGATAAAAAAAAGATAAGAGCTCAGGCAGGAACATACTTCATTCCGCTGGGGCTCTGCTTCCTAACCTGCAAATTGTGGTAGAAATCTATTTGACTCTCGCAATGAAACCATTACAGAAGAGATACCAGAAAGCATTCAGCACAATACTCTCTAAGACCACACTCTCTAAAACACCCCCACACGGGAATGAGATCTTCCTCCCAACCAATAGCCAAATAAATAGTTTCTCAGGGCAGAGGTAAGGTTTAGCATCCCCAAACACAGGAGGAAAGTAGAGACATGGACGCACAGGCTACACACCTCAGGGTCTCTCTGATGCAATCCATCCTGAGTAGGAGATCCTAGCTCCATCTCCTCTGAGCTAGGCTGATTAGATTCACATTTGCCTTTCTTGCAACTGCCATCACAGGATTTCTTCTCTCCTTTACAAAGCACCTGGAGCTGGGAGATGAACTTGGTCTCCCAAGCTCTGAAGTCGGCTTCAATGCTGCCATGTTTGCTTTTAACGACATTGCAGTCACCCTCCCCTCGAGTCATCACACGATGAGCACCGAGCATCCAGAGCCACTTATCAACATTCTTGCCAACCTGCAGGAAAAATGGATGAGCTAAAGACACAATATAAATCAGCCTGGATTGCCCTGTGGAGCCCCTGCTGCTGCTGGGAAGAGGAAACTGCTTAGCCAAAAGGCTCCGGGCCCTCTGTCCCCAGCCATAACCCACAAGGGCACTAGGGCTGCAGTTGGTACATTATAAGATTCTGCAAAAGGTTTTTTTTAACAAAGGGACAAATCTTCTTAGTAAACTAAGAGGTAATACCTTAAAAATAATTGAAAACCACTATTCTAAATAATGTCAGAAATAAAATAACTAATTAGCAAAACAAATTTATTCCAAAATGTAACCAAGTCTATGGAGCAAAAGCCCATTTAATAACAATGTGCACATGGAGTCCATTTGGCAAGAGTCGTAATTTCATAAACTCAGAAATTTATTGTATTGCAATATGAATCAATGAGGCTGAGGAACAGGAGCTATCAAGCACAGCTAAGAGTTTAAAAGCTTAACAGACTTCCTGAGTGGGGAGGCATTAAACAAAATACTTACATATCTGAATTTTATCACTCTTTGTCTAATTGCTTTGAAAATATGAAGTAAATATACATCTTGATGTAATAATTCCATCCACAAGGTCCTGCCTGGAGACAGAAGACTGAACT
This sequence comes from Vespertilio murinus, assembly GCA_963924515.1. Lineage (NCBI taxonomy): Eukaryota > Metazoa > Chordata > Mammalia > Chiroptera > Vespertilionidae > Vespertilio > Vespertilio murinus. Next base: position 82,926,424 of record OZ004705.1, read on the forward strand.
CAAAGCCTACGAATCCAGGCCCCTAAGACACTAGATAATAACTGGCATATTCATCTATTCTTTTTTTTTCTCTCATATTCATCTATTCTATTCAGTAAAAATGTATTCAATAAAAATTTACTGAGAGCCTATATACCGGGATTGGATACATATGTGTCACAATTCCCAGATATAAAAAAATAACACAATAAGTTTATTATTAAGTACCAAAGTTTGTGAATTATTTCACATGCACAAACTTAAGTGTATGTATGTGTGTTAAATTTTGTTAACTAAGAGAATTTATCCTTATAATTCAACATAGATATCTACCTTGTACCCACCTTGTTGAAGTGGCTCGCATAGACAGAATTTCCCAGGCCAAACACCGCATATCTCATACCCTTCAGGTAAGTTTTGCCAAATCGAAAATCATTGGATGCTTCCTCTAACCATTTGCAGAACCACTCTGCACTCTCAGTTGGTCGGCCATCAGTATATGTAGCAACCAGGAAAGCACAAACATTTTTACTAGTAACCTAACCAAGAAAGTAATTATTTCAGAAAAATATTCAAGAAGAAAAACTTCTTTTAAGTGTTGACATTCCTACCATACTAATTTCTGAGGAGAAAGGGTGCTTTCATAAACAATCTTTTTCAAGGGTGAAGGAAAACACAGCAAGGACACCTTGTACAGGGGAGAAAACCCAGTCCCTTGCCAATAAACCTCCTGCTGCCCTTCATCATTTACTCCATTCCATTTCTCAGACTCTCAATTCCTCTCATATCCTATTTGTCATATTGGAAACAAACTACACTGAGTGGCCAGATTATTATGATCTCTGAACACATAATAATCTGGCCACTCAGTGTAGATCCTATATAATAAAAGACTAATATGCAAATTCTCCCCTCAACCAGGAGTTCGACCAGCAGGCAGGGTGGTCAACCCACCCATGTCCCCTCCCCCTGGCCTGGCTGGCCGGACCCCACCCATGCAAGAATTCATGCACGGGCCCCTGATGTATATATACTGAGTGGACAGATTATAATGTGTTCAGAAATCATAATAATCTGGCCACTCGGTGTGTAAGTCAATCAGAAAAATACACTAAGATCTCTAAAAAATTACCTGAAAAATTAAAGCAATAAAACTTTTTAAACATAAACTTGGCACCATCATCTACACGGGGAAACAAAATACATGCTAGTCAAAGTACTTCATCTGCTTGAATGTCTCTTGTAACAATTCCAAGTCATAAAATTACAGGTGACCCCTTACCATTAAGTATCAAATTTGCTAATCATTTTTCACATATAATTTAGCACAGATTTGAGCTCAGTCATTTGCACTACAGTGTTTTCTGGGGAGAGAGGAGGGAGAACACAATGGACAATTAGTTAGAAGTTTACACACTAAGAAGGGTCTGCCAACCTGTAGCCTACCGGCCCAATTCAACTGGCTACCTGCTTTTGCCATTAAAGTTTTATTGGAACCCAGCCAAACTCATTTGTTTATATACTGTCTATGGCTGATTTGTGCCTCAGAGGCAGACCTGTAGCTGCATGGCCACAAAGCTGAGGATGTTCACTATCCAGCTCTCTATAGAAAAGTTTGTCCACCCATGCTGTAGTGCTTCTCCAACTCCAGCTGCTTCAGAACCATCTTGGGCACTTGTTAACACATCCCTGCAGCCAGACTTTGGGTCAGCGGGACTGGGCTAGCACCTGAGAATATGCATTTCTAACACGTCCCCAGGCTGATACTGCTGGTTCAAGGGCCACATTTTGAGAACAACTACTAGAAGGCAAACTTCCCTAACTGGGTAGGACTAGAGGAGAACGCGGGCATTTCTCAAATAAAGAAATTAAACTCTCATAGACAACTGGTAAGAGATTTCTCTAACCCTAAAGCCCATACTTCTGCTACCCAAGTGACTCCTGGCCTTTCAGTAGGCTTACACACGGCTCACAGGCCTGGCCCAGTGCCACAATAACAATCCGCCTTGATTATGAGATTCGAAGCAGGAGGGCTTTGGAAATTTCAAACCGCCCAGCTTCTCCACCTTTACCCCCGCCCCGGGAGAGTCAACACACCAGAGGGACAGGCTCCAACCATGTCAGAATATCATAGCACACCACACATTCAACACCTCTGCCTGACACCCAAAGCTCAGCCCACTGAAATCTCTTAGGATGAAAATTAAATTTATTCTGAAGATTCTATTTATCTCAGAACACATGTCAATTAAATGTGAGTTTTGACTGAGGAAAAAATGAAATAATTACCCACCTCTTCTACTAGATTATCATCTGGATCATATTCTTTCAAATTAATAACTGCCACAGGCAGATTTAGAGAGGTAACAGCTTCAGCAAGAATTGTTGCAAATTCCTAATAGGGGGAAAAAAATCAGTTTTCAGTAAGCTAATTAAACAAAACACTGTCTTTATTTACCCCTGTTGGCAAGGGAATGAAGCGTTTCTTATGAAAAACGTTTCCAGTGACTGACATTTGTCATCAAAAACACAAATACTGCCTGGCTGGTGTAGCTCAGTGATTGAGCGTGGATTTGAACTAGGAGGTCACAGTTCGATTCCCAGTTAGGGCACATGCCTGGGTTGTGTGCTCCATCCCCAGTGAGGAGCATGCGGGAGCCAGCCAATCAACAAGTCTCTCTCATCACTGATGTTTCTATCTCTCTCTCCCTTTCTCTTCCTCTCTCTGAAATCAATAAAAATATACTTTTTTTTTTTAATCCAGCCCTTTACAGAAAAAGTTTGTCAAACTCTATCTAGTAGAATTTAAAGCTCTAGTAACGCCGAAACCGGTTTGGCTCAGTGGTAGAGGGTTGGTCTGCGGACTGAAAGGTCCCAGGTTCGATTCCAGTCAAGAGCATGTACCTTGGTTGCGGGCACATCCCCGGTAGGGGGTGTGCAAGAGGCAGCTGGTCGATGTTTCTCTCTCATCGACGTTTCTAGCTCTCTATCTCTCTTCCTCTCTGTAAAATATCAATAAAATATATTTTAAAAAATAAATAAATAAAGCTCTAGTAACAAGATCCCTTAGAAAGCAAATTGAGTGCAGAGAGAGAAAGACAGTCTCAAGGGCTATGTACCCGGAGACCCTCCTATCTTCACAGGCCAAGGAGATGGGGAGAAATCAACAAACAGTGAGGAAGACTAGCCCCATCAAAGTAGGAGGAGAACTGAGAGAACAATGACCTGAAGGTTGAAGGAAGAAAGCGCTTTAAGAAGAAAGAAGTGGTCAAGCAGCTAATAGGTCAAGTAAGATAAAGACTGAGAATTAATAAGCAAAATGGAAATCACAGGGAGCATGTCGGGCATGCAAGCCTAACTGAGGTGGTTCAAGAAAAACAGGAGAAATTGGAGATCACAAACACAACACTTCCAAGAAGTTTTACTAAAAGAAAAAGAAAAACGAGGTGGTCATTAGAGGGACATGTAGGGCCAATTCTCACGGAGCATCCATTGAGAATTTACAATTTTAGGAAACAAATCTGTTCACAGAGTAATACGGAAAATCCACACCAACTACCCCATCATTCTGTTCTAAATAGGAACAGAAAACTATGGATCACCAAGAACATGAGAACAAGAAGCAGGAAAGAGAAGTACCAGCAGCAGAAAAACTGAGAAAGCAGGTAACTAAGGAATTCATGAAACTATATTGTTAAATTATGAATAAAGTGTTATAAAAATTGAGCAAAATAGAATTTTTAAATTAATATATAATTAACATTCAAAAAAGGATTTGGAATTAAAATCTAAGAACACAGAATAAAAATAAAAAGTTACAAAACGTATGATAGAAAAGGTTTGAGAAAGAAGACTATCCAAAAGCTCCAACATCCAACCAATAGCAGTTAGACCCACAAAAACGGAAATGAAAAAAGTTTACCCTAGAAATATTAGCAGAATTAATGCAAACAAATCCTCAAACCCCCCCCCCAAAAAAACAAACCTAAAGACCCCAAGAGTCCAGCACGATGGCTAAGAAAAGATCCAACCTAAACATCCTCTCATTTAAGATCTGTTTCTAAAAGCTTCCATAAACAAACAAAAAAATCAAGTCATCTTCAATATGTCATCAGCAACCCTGCTTAGTAGAAAACAATGAAGTGATGCCTTCAAAACTGTAAAGAAAAAATTTGACACAGTCTTCTATACCCAGCCAAATACGAATCAATCAAATGTGAACCCAGAATAAAGAAAATTGAGGTGGCACAGCTTTAAGGAGAGCCAACTAACCCATTCTGACTATGATGTGGGCAACAATATTAACTGAGATCTGAGGAATGTTTGTATGAACCAAATAATATAAGGAATAACTTTTATCTAACATAGAAAAATCTAGAAACATAGCACAAGAAGGTTAAAGAAATAAACATCAGAGGAACTCACATAGAACTAGTTAAGAGATTCCCTGGAGAGCACTTTTCATTATGAACTCTGTATGCCTGGATCTGTTACTATCTGCAAGGAGTAATCTGATATTTAATTATTTATTTATTTTTTAGAGAGGAGGGCAGAGGGAGGGAGGGAGACAGGGGGGGATAAGAAGAAGAGAGAGAGAGAGACTGATATGGGATCAAATCTGCAACCTGAGTATGTGCCCTGACGGAGAATCAAACCGGTGATCAGTGCACAGGATGATGCTCAGCCAATTGAGCCATACCGACCATAACAATCTTAAAACACTTTTTAAACATTCATAAGATCTTTTATTGGAAACAAAAAGGGACTTTGTTTTGGTTGTTCAGATGCTTTTGTTTTTCTCTCAGTTTCCCACTTCTGTTGCCTAAAGCTGATGTTGAACAAAGTACTTATTATAACTGCAAAAAACTAAAAGTATTATTCTACAAAATACCCACAAGAGGTCAGTAGAACTCACTTTTGTACAGTGCGATACAAAAATCACCAACACTGAATTTTCTTCAAGCCATTTTCATGTCAGCCTTAGAATCCTTTCCTAGAAAGCACTAAATCCTTCATAACAAAGAAGCAGGCAGCATCTAGATACAATTAAAGAATGGAAAGTATCTTTCAGCTACATATCTGAAGTGTATGTACTTTAAACAGTATTCCATGTCTATCTTTAATACTTTTTCTTTTAAATCCTCACCATTCAGGATTTTAAAATCAATATTTTTTCCATTGATTTCTAAAGAGAGTGGAAGGGAGGAGGGATGGGGAGAGACAGAGAGAGAGGAGAGAGGAGAGAGGAGAGAGGAGAGAGAGAGAGAGAGAGAGAGAGACACCAATTGGTTGCCTCCCACATAAGCCCCCACCAGAGCAAGGGATTGGACCTGCAACCCAGGTATGTGCTCTTGACTGGGAATTGAAACTGTGACCCTCCAGTATGCAGGCTGACGTTCTAACCACTGAACCATGCTGGCAGAGCAATCATTTATACTTTTTACACTTCTAACACTTTTCAAAATCAAAATCATTTCCTTAAACAAATGTGTGACGTTGTGAAATGCAGGGCCCGTACTGGACTAGTGCTGCCCTCCTACGTCTGTACCGACAGGCATCAACCATGGACCTGCACCTCTCCAGTTTGCTGAGACAGAAGCAAGCTTCACCACAAAACACCTACGACAGTGACCACCAGACACCACTAATCAGATGGAATTGGGTACAAGAAATAAAACCTGCCAAACATACCAGAAAGGAAAAATGGATGCTGGGAAGGGGGAAAAGATGAAAGAAGACTGAAAGATCAATTCACTTCATTGCTAAATGGCACTTTTCAGGGATTTTTCTTAAAGATCAGGAAATCCAAGAAAAAGTGACATAAAAAGTTCTTACCTTTGCTGTACCAGTCTGGGAACCATAGAAAATCTTCACTCCAGACACAAAGACTTCCTTCTTGTGAAGAGAGATATAACCATTTGTCGTCAAATTCTGAGCTGCTTTTGGAATTGATTTCTCCTGTGAGTTCTTGTCCTTGAAGATAAACAATCTACTTTGAATCTTTTCCCAACTTCAGTAGGAATGAAAATTAGCACAGATACTGACCCATTTTATTGTTCTCTTAATCTTTCTGGTTGTACTCCTCAAATACTCACTCCTTGGTATAATTAAGTCCTTACAAGGCAGGACCTATATTTCTTAAGATCATAATGATTCCTATTATCTATACTAATAAAAGGGTAATGTGCTAATTAGACCGGACACCCTTACGGGCAAAGTCACAGTGGCAAGGGCCAAGGCAGAGGCAGTTAGGGAGATCAGGCCGGCAGGGAGGGCATTTGGGGGCCATCAGGCCGGCAGGGGAGCAGTTAGGGGCGATCAGGCAGGCAGGCAGGCGAGTGTTTAGGAGGCAGTGGTCCCAGATTGCAAGAGGGATGTCCTGGATTGGAAGGGTGCAGGCTGGGCTGAGGGACACACGCCGACGCCGCCACCGCCGCCACCACCACCACCACCACCTCCCCCCATGCACAAATTTCTTGAATTGGGCCTCTAATAGTATTATATGCATAAAAGTACTATTCAAAGATAAAACTGTACATACTTTCATTTCTAATGTATTTTAGTGGGACAAGAGTAGAAATCTTTTTTGAGTGTTAATTAGTGAAAAGAAAAGACTACTAGCCCTTAAAGATGTGAACCAAATTTTGTTTTTTACAAAAGTTTAATTTTTCATTACAAAATCTTTCTGTACTGTAAGAATGAGACATCCATACTCCATCAAAGAAAAAGTAAATATAATTTAGTTCAAGGTAACTTAGCTAGCAAAAATAGAGAATAAACTTTTTTAGGCATTAAGAAAAATGTCTAAAGATTAAACATAAAAGTGATTTAAAGTTCCTTTTAGCTTTTCTGCATTTTTCTAAATGCCTTAGGAATTCTGCACTCTAAATTCTCTATAAAATTTAATGTTTCAATACTCTCCTATAAAAAAAAATAATCCCACTTACCTGCTTCCTGATAACAATCTGGAAACAAATCCAAAGGCCAATACCAAAGGCAAAACCCAAATATATATAATATCTGTTTATCCATAATGATATTAAAGGTGAGAGGTCCCATGTATCCGAAGAAGGATCTAAATTTAAAATGATACATATATGTAATTGTATTTAAAGCTACATATACAAAAAGGTCCACTCTTACTTTAAATTAAAAAAAAAAACCTTCATATTCAACAATAAGGCTAATAAGAACTCTATAGAAAATCAACTCTAGTGAAAGCAATACATGCCCCGGCTTATGTGGCACACTCGGTTGGTTGGAGCGTTGGCCCCACCCTCACCCCCCACACCAAAAGATGGCCGGTTTCCGTTCAGGGCATACACCCAGGACCCGGTTCCACCCCTGGTCCGGGCACCTGCGGAGGTAACCGATCAATATTTCTCTCTCACATGGATGTCTGTCTCCCCACCACCACCACCTCCCTCTAAAATAAAAAATAAATACTTAAAATAATAATACATTATGTGTAGCCTTTGTGTTGCCCATTCACTTTTGGAAGCTAGTGAATGTGGTGTCAAAAAAGGCGCAAACTGCCGGGACCGGCTTGGCTCAGTGGATAGAGCGTCGGCCTGGGGACTGAAAGGTCCCAGGTTCGATTCCGGTCAAGGGCATGTACCTTGGTTGCGGGCACATCCCCGGTGGGGGGTTGTGCAAGAGGCAACTGATAGATGCTTCTCTCTCATTGATGTTTCTAACTCTCTATCCCTCTCTCTTCCTCTCTGTGAAAAATCAATAAAATATATATTTAAAAAAAAAAAGGCGCAAACTACACACTTTGCAGCCCTTTTCCTGCCCTTGAATTTGATGTCTTTGGTGGAAGAGCTGTGTAAGTAACAGCTTATAAAAATAATAATACATTATGTGGCAACTTGATAAAATTATGATAATCGCTGTGTTTCCACACGATATAAACAACCTTTATTGGGATATAGTATTTGGGAGCAAAAGAAGGGAACGGAGTCAAAACACTTGATGAGGACTTATGAGTTGATTTCGCTTTGTTATGCTAGCTCCGTAAGTAAAGCTTTAAAAAGAGGGAAAGTAGGGGAGGGTGGGGGTAAGGGGCAGAGATTAACCAAAGGACTTGTGTGTATGCACATGGGCACAGGGGGGTGGGGGCATATGTAGGGAGGGGTTTGGGATGGGAATGGGGGGATAAGGACAATTAGGTGATACCATAATCAATAAAAATAAATTTTAAAAAATAAAAAATAAAAAGTACTAAACTTATTCCCTTTTTTCTAAGTTAATTTTTAAAGACCCAGCCGTAAATAACGGACCTCACACTCCATTCTGAAGGGAGATTCGGGCGGACCTGGCCTCAGAGGTTAAACCTGGGGTCAATTTCAAAAGGCGACGCCTAACCTGTTCACAGGTGCCCTGCACCCGGGGAAGATCCCCGATGCACGTGGGCAAGGGGAGGGGTGGCAGCTGTCTCTGCCCTTTACCAGAGGTTGGAAGCAACAGGGGAAAGCCAAGTCAAAAGCAGAGACCATCCTCCCGTGCCCCAGCGACCTCAGAGGGTCCTGGGACCGCCGCGCCGCCGGGACGGGGTCCCGGTAAACGGCTTCTCCCTCCCTCCCGCCTCACGAACGCTGTCCACCGGGCCCTTACCCATCCTCCTCAGAGCCCGGGCTCGGCGGCCCGGAGGAGACGAGCAGCGCGGACCTGGACAGCCGGGCGCCTAGTCTCGGTACTGGGGGGCGTCAGAAACTCCTGGTAAAACCTCAGAGCGCCGAGCCGGGGGAGGCCATGCCACTCGCCGGCGCCTCGGGATTGGCTCAGAGGGGAGAGGCGGGCCCAGGGGAAGCACCACCTACAGCTCGGGGCGAAAGGAAGCCGGGCTTCGCTGGTCCTGCTCCGATTGGCTGCGGTGGGGAAGGGGCGGGCCTAAAAGGAAGCACCGCCCAGAAGTCCGGGCGGGGCCTCCGGAGAGCTCGGCCCCTCCGAGTTGGGTCAGAGAAGGAAAACTCTGATCCGTCAAAACACTGTGAAAACCCGAGTGGAACTGGGAAAAGAGGGGTGGGGAGGGGGAAAGGGGACTAAAGAGATGAAGGGTGTCAAGGCCCGTTTGGATCTCTCTTGAAATACACTGACTGCAAACATTATATAGGGGAAATTTGGTTATGGACTGGCTCTTAGATGGTTCAAAGGAATCATGATGAATCATGTTGGGTGTATTTTAGGATAGACGGAAGTATTTGAAGTTAAACCTTATCATGATTTGCTTTAAAATACTCTCAACAACAAAAAAAATGAGAAAGAATGAAAGCAATAATGGCAAAATGTTGATAATTATTGAAATGGGTTGGTGGGTACATGAGCGTTCATTACACACTTTTTTTCTGTTTTTTTAATCTGTTGAAATTTTTCTGTGTAAAAAAAAAATCTAATGAAGTGGGTATGGATGGCCCTGAACTCTGCGGAACTATAAGGCATCGGCGCTGTGTTTCCACCCGACCTGCAAATATCAGCTTCAACAGCTAATCGGGGCTCTTAGCTCATTGGCGAAATCACATTCACCGCCGGAAATGCGTCCGTGTTTTCGGGCACGCGACAGCGTCGTAAAAGCCCCAATGCGCATGCGCCATAGCTCACTCTTCCGGGTGGGGCTGTCTGCGCAGTTAAGTCCGGCGAGCAGTAGTGGCCCCCTAGGCCGTTAATCCGGAGGCTGTGCCCGCCGCGGGCGGTACTGCCCCGCGCGCCGCCGGCTCGTTACCGCGAGGCAGGTGGCTCTCAGGCCGGCGCAGGTCGGCCGCGGTTCGTCGGACCCACGGTCTGTGAGCAGCCACGATGTCGATCTTCACCCCCACCAACCAGATCCGCCTAACCAATGTGGCCGTGGTACGCATGAAGCGCGGCGGGAAGCGTTTCGAAATCGCCTGCTACAAAAACAAAGTCGTCGGCTGGCGGAGCGGCGTGTGAGTGACCCTCCCCGCGGGCCGGCCGGAGCCGGTAGCCCTGAGGCGGCCTGCCGCTGGCGGTCGGGTGCCCGAGCCAGCCAGGGGTCTGATCAGGGAAGGAAATGGAAAACTTTTTCCTGCCGTGGGCCTGAGAAGTGTCAGCTCTTCCCGAGCTTAGCGCCTAAACTAAGCGTTCCTGTTTGGTTTGGTGTGGTCTTGGGCTGTTGGAGTTTGGTTTTGCTCTCCTTTATGCTGTCACAAGAAACCTCCATAATTATGGTACTTTGGCCAGAATAATAAAGGCAAAGAGCCTAGTCTTAAAAATATTCTAGAACATGTCATGTCACAGATGTTAGCCCAGGATCACCGAAGTGCGTAGTGTCTTCACTGCTGCCATCTAGCGGCCGGCGCTCAGCGGCAGAAGCCGGACCCGGACCCGGACCCACACCCACCAGGGTCCCATACATCCTCCCACGACGTTTTTCTCCAATGAGTAAATGCGAATACATATGTGGTTCTGCGTGTGTTTTTCTAAATGTTTCCTCAGTACCGCGAGGCTTTTTTAGGAGTATTTATTGTTTCTTGCTGTTTATTTCGCTGCCATCTCGTATTTAAATGTAAATGAATTTCCTCCAAGCTTCACGTGCATTCACTTAGGGCTCTCTCTCCTGTCCCCACAAGGGAAAAAGACCTTGATGAAGTTCTGCAGACCCACTCGGTGTTTGTAAATGTTTCTAAAGGTCAGGTTGCCAAGAAGGAAGATCTCATCAGTGCATTTGGAACAGATGACCAGACTGAAATCTGTAAGCAGGTGGGTTTTTACAGCTGCAGCATAACGTACCCCATCTGTAGTGTGAGTGCTTAGATCTGTAGTGTAAGTACTTAGAGATGTGTTAAACTTTTAAGTTTTTAATGTTGTTTTGGAATGAACAGTTACCACGCAATAATTTGACCTGAACAATATCACTTTTAATCCTTCAAGACATGGTTTGTTTGTTGTTGTTTTTTAATATATTTTATTGATATTTTACAGAGAGGAAGAGAGAGGGATAGAGTCAGAAACATCTACCAGCTGCCTCCTGCACACCCCCTACCGGGGATGTGCCCGCAACCAAGGCACATGCCCTTGACCGGATCAAACCCTGGACCTTTCAGTCCTCGGGCCGATGCTCTATCCATTGAGCCAAACCGGATTCGGCAGGACATGGTTTTTTTTAATTGACGTATAATTGATATAAAATATTATGTTTCAGGTGTACAACATGGTGATTCAATATAAACCTTATGAAATGATTACCACAAGAAATCACCATACATAGTTAGGAAATGGATTTTTATTTTTTGCCAAAGCCTCTAGAAATTAAATTTTCTACTAAATTGCCTTATTTTGTTCCTTTATGTATTTTTTAATGTAATATGCCTAAAAGTAGACTTTCTTTTCAAGTAGTTTATCATTTAAACCCTTTGCTAAAGTTGCCTTTTCTCCTCATAATCCTAAATAAGTGCTAGTCTGCTTGAAATATTAATTTTTATTGCATGTAATATTATATTTAAAATCGTTTTTCTTGAAGTATTAATGTTTATTTCATGTAACATATTTAAAATCAGTTTTCTTGAAAATAACTAAAATTTTGGATAGTAACCCTTTAAAAAAAAATAAGTGATATTTTGGAGCACAAGATAATCCAGTGCATTCTTTAGGCAAAGCTCAAATTTTAGTAGCTATCTAGAAAGGATGAAATTTTGCCAGAACCGGTTTGGCTCAGTGGATAGAGCGTCGGCCTGCGGACTGAAGGGTCCCGGGTTCGATTCCGGTCAAGGGCATGTACCTTGGTTGCGGGCACATCCCCCAGTAGGGGGTGTGCAAGAGGCAGCTGGTCGATGTTTCTCTCTCATCGACGTTTCTAGCTCTCTATTCTCTATCCCTTTCCCTTCCTCTCTGTAAAATATCAATAAAATATATTTAAAAAAAAAAAAAAAAGAAAGGATGAAATTTAATTTTCTCCTTAGTTATTCTTGTGGTTAGTTAACAAATAGTATGTAATAAAGACATTGCTTAAATCTGGTGGGATTTTTTTTTTTTTTTAGATTTTGACTAAAGGGGAGGTTCAAGTATCAGATAAAGAACGGCACACACAGCTGGAGCAGATGTTTAGGGACATTGCAACTATTGTAGCTGACAAATGTGTGAACCCAGAAACAAAGAGACCATACACTGTTATCCTGATTGAGAGAGCAATGAAGGACATCCACTATTCAGTCAACACCAACAAGAGTACAAAACAACAGGTTAGTAGTTTTTAATGTCATCAAAAAGTATCCATGAAAATCAGTTTTCTCTGAGGAAATCATTAAAGTAATTGATTTGTAATAAACGGATAATACTTGAAAGCAAGATTTGGGGAGAGGTAAATGAAAGGATCTATATTTTAGAGGAGAGAAATGGAATGTTTCTTAACTACATACAAATATACATAGGACTCACCGTTTCCATCCAAATTAAACCTTTAAAGATAAAACTTGGATTTCTAAAGAAAGAGTCTTTGTAACGCTTTAGATTTTTTAAAAACACATAATTCACGTACCATAAAAGTCACCTTTTTAGAGTATACCCTTCATTGGTATATTCACAGTTTTGCAACCTTTCTTACTACCTAATTTGAGAACATTTTCATTACTCAAGAAAGAAACCCTGAACCCATTATCTGTCACTCCTCATCTTTCACAAGCTGTTAGCAACCTCTGTCTCTATGGATTTGTTTATTCTGGACATTTCATATAATTGGAATCATGTAACATGTGGCCTTTTCAAGGTTCATCCATGTTGTAATGTAGTAGTATCAGTACTTTATCCTTGCTACTTATATTGTTTTTACAGACAAATATTAACATTTTATGGCTGAATCATATCCCATTGTATGGAAATACCAGATTTTATTTATTCATTCAACAATAGGTGGACATTTGGGTTGTTGCCACTTCCTAGCTATTGTGAATAATGCTATAGAATTCATCACAGGTTTTCTGTGGACACATATTTTCATTCTCTATACCCAGCAATGAAATTGCTAGGTCATATGATAACTGTATAACCTTTTGAGGAACTGCCAAATTGTATTCCAAAACAGATGTACCATTTTTTATTACCACAGTGTATAAGGGTTCCAGTTTTTCCATGTTCTTGGCAATATTTGTTATTTTCTGCCATTTTGATTATAGCCATCTTGGGGTTAACATTCTGGTTTTGATTTGCATTTCCCTCTGAGTAATGATTTGAGCATATTTTCATGTGCTTATTGACCTTTAGTCTCTCTGGAGAGATCAATGTTCAGATCCTTTGACCACTTTTTAGTATTGAATTGTAACAGTTTTTCTATATTCTGAATATTAGTACCTTGTCAAATGTGATTTGTTAATATTTCCCCCTATTCTTTAGGTTCTCTTTTCACTTTCTTCATAGTTTTTTGAAGCACAAAAATTTTTCATCTTCAAGTCCAATTTACCTATTCTCTGTTTGCTCATGTCATATATCTAAGAAACCATTGCCTAATGCAGCTAGATGGAAATAGCTTTGTTATGAATACCTTATGAAATAAGGCAGCAGAAACAGCAAAGAAATTGCAAGCATTTCCAATTTTGTCTTTATAGGCTTTGGAAGTGATAAAGCAGTTAAAGGAGAAAATGAAGATAGAACGTGCTCACATGAGACTTCGGCTCATTCTTCCAGTGAATGAAGGAAAAAAGCTGAAAGAAAAACTCAAGCCACTGATCAAGGTTATAGAAAGTGAGGACTACAATCAACAATTAGAAATTGTAAGTTTAAAAATTAATTCTGTTCCTCATTTTAACAAAATAGTTTTATTCTCTGATTGTAAATGTGTAACATTTAAAAGGTGTGAACAGTAAGACATTCTCAGAAACATCTCAATTAGGTAAAAATATTAAGGTCTAAGTAGAACTAAATTGTAGTCAAACGCATGATATTTTTGTTGTTGTTTTCCAGTTAAATTATTTATGATAAAATCATGTTGGTCATGTGACAAGGCATTAACCTCCTTGTTTAAAGACTTACCCAGATTTTATTTATTTTTAATATATTTTATTGATTTTTTTACAGAGAGAAAGAGAGAGGGACAGACAGTCAGAAACATCAATGAGAGAGAAACATCAATCAGCTGCCTCCTGCACACCCCCTACTGGGGATGTGCCCACAACCCAAGGTACATGCCCTTGACCGGAATCAAACCTGGGACCCTTCAGTCTGCAGGCCGAGGATCTATCCACTGAGCCAAACCGGTTTCGGCTAGACTTAGCCAGATTTTAGGTAAGAATATATATTACAGTGGTTGGTTCTTTTTTGTGCCCTGACTAGGGATTGAACCAGTAATCTTGGTATATCTGGATGACGCTCAATAACCAACTGTGCTGCTGAGCTGGGGCATCACAAAACATTTTTAAAAGGCAGCAAAGCCCTAGCCGGTTTGGCTCAATGGATAGAGCATCGGCCAGCAAACTGAAAGGTCCCAGGTTCTATTCTGGTCAAGAGCACATGCTGAGGTTGTGGGCTAGACCCCCAGTGGGGGACTTGCAGGAGGCAGCCAATCCATGATTCTCTCTCATCATGGATGTTTCTCTCTCTCCCTCTTTCTTCCTCTCAGAAAAAAGATAAAAAAAATTTTTTAAGTAGCAAAGATATGTCTTTTGAGTCCTTACCCAATAGCTTCAGACATAGTAAAATCAGGTTTGTGCAAATTGAAGTCCCTAAATTTTGTAGCAACTTTATAGTTTCTGTATAGGCCTTCAAGCTTCTTTCTCTCCTTCAACTTGGATAAACAGAGGCAATTTTATTGAACTATAAAATTCAATGCTGTTTTCTTATGAAAAGAAGCATAGTCTTCTAATTCAACCACTTCCTCTTACGGCTGATGTGTCTTTAAACAAGGCAGCTAATGCCTTGTCACAGCAGCCTCCATGCAGATTTCGGGGCAGGGCCTAGCCTAGTCTGCCGCCCTATGCATCATCTTTGTGTTGCACTGAAGAGCTGTAGTAGTAGAAACATCTGGAAAGTATTGTGTGCTTGTCTTAGACTTAGTGGAAGTTAAAGTTGTGTTGATTTCTATTGTATTGCTCCTCTTCATGTGGTAAACAGCTGTGTTAAATGTTTCAGGTGTGTCTAATTGACCCAGGCTGCTTCAGAGAAATTGATGAGCTAATACAAAAGGAGACAAAAGGCAAAGGTTCTTTGGAAGTGCTCAATCTGAAAGATGTGGAAGAAGGAGATGAGAAATTTGAATGACATTCATCAGTCTCTTCTGCTTTGAAACACTAAAACGTTTCGTTTCCCACGGTCCTGTTTTCTTTCTGTGGTCTGCCAAATACTTGCTCGAATTAGTTTGTTTTCTACCTTTGTGTTAAAAAGGACTTTGCTAAATTATAATTGTGGTTAATTTAGTTTTATTTGTAAATTGGGATTTTAGGGGGAAATGAAAAATTCAAGACACAGAAGTCCAGAGTAGTATTTGGCTGTCTCATGCTATTGTAGCTTTCCAAGGTGAAAGTTATTTGAGACAGCTCCTGTGGATAAAAAGTTGTTTTGTACATTATAATAAGAGTAATTTTGGAAGGATATGTTTGTATAATCAAAAAGGAGTATTTGCTGAAAAAGAAGAGTGCTTCTACGTAATGAAATGCATGTACAGGGGTAACTATATCTTGGCCTAAAATACAACTTGGATAATGGCTTCCTGATCAGCTGAAAAATACATATGATGACTGTGCAACACATAATTCTCATTAAACATGCTGCCATAATATAGATTATTCCTGGTTTAAAAAAAAACTATAGTCATTTATTTCTAATTCTTAAAGTTATAATATATGTTAATATAGCCAAAATTATGAAATCAATAAAGCCACTCTAACTAAACTATGGCTTGAGTTTCTGGACAGCTTCCTCCCTTTTTTTTCCTTCTGCCTCTTACCTGGTCAAGTTGGAGAGCTATTAGCAGGATTACATAATCAGTATGAGCAATACTTAGAATAGGGCTGTCCTGATAAACACCTGTTATATCTTAGCTGATATTATCAGAGATGTAATTGCACTTATTTTAGTATTAACACTTAAATGAACAATGTGCATTTTTGAATCTACTTGTCCTCAAAAGAGATTCTAGAATGTAAATTTATGTTTCACTCAAACATACAGATGTGATTTGTGGACAGAAATTTTCAACTGAAAGAGTTCTTGACTTGAAGATGACGCAGAAGCATGTAGAATCACTGCTAATCCAAATTCCCAGAAATGTCCCATCCTATATAATAAAAGGCTAATATGCAAATTGTCCCTTTGGGAGTTCAACCAACTGAGAGTTCAACCGCTCACTTGGACGTACGCTGACCACCAGAGGGTGGTGCAGAATGGAGGAAGGCCACAATCTGCTCTGATCACTGGCCAGCCTAGGGACCCTACCCATGGACAAATTTCGTACACCAGGTCTCTAGTTTCAAAATAACTGCCCAGTCCCCTCCCTGCACACTCTTCATGGTAACCATTACTTTGTATTGAAGAGTTTATTTGTTTCATTTTGGGGTTTTTTAGATTCCAGATATAAATGAAATCATATGGTATTTGTCTTTGACTTATTTCACTTAACATAATACTCTAGGTCCATTCAGGTCAAAAATTGCAAGATTTTATTTTTTTTAATATATTTTATTGATATTTTACACAGAGGAAGGGAGAGAGATAGAGAGCTAGAAACGTCGATGAGAGAGAAACATCGGCCAGCTGCCTCTTGCACACCACCCACCGGGGATGTGCCCGCAACCAATGTACATGCCCTTGACCGGATCGAACCCGGGACCTTTCAGTCCGCAGACCGACATTCTACCGCTGAGCCAAACCGGTTTCAGCAAGATTTCATTTTTTTATGGCCATATAATATTTCATTGTATATATGTACCACATCATCTTTAACCATTCGTCTTTTTAAGGACATCTAAGTTGCCTCCATATCTTGGCTATTATAAACAATGCTGCAATGAATATAAAAGTACATAAATCTTTTTGAATTATTGTGTCAGTTTTCTTCAGATAAATAACCAGAAGTGGAACTGTTGGGTCATACTTTTATTTATTTTTTTAATTTTGTGGTTGCACTAATTTGCAATCCCAGCAGTACACAAGGGTTCCCTTTTCTCCATATTCTTGCCAACAATTGTTAAATTTTTTGTCTTATTGATAACAGCCATTCTGACAGGCATGAGCTCACATGTTACAGTTTTGAATTATATTTCCCTGATGGAAAATACTAATTTTAATTTTTTTTTAAATATATTTTAGTGATTTTTTACAGAGGAAGAGAGAGGGACAGAGAGCGAGAAACATCCATGAGACAGAAACATCGATCAGCTGCCTCCTGCACAGCCCCCACTGGAGATGTGCCCGCAACCAAGGTACATGCCCTTGACCGGAATCGAACCTGAGACCTTTCAGTCCACAGGCAGACGCACTATCCCAGGGGTGGGCAAACTTTCTGACTCGAGAGCCACAATGGGTTCTTAAACTGGACCGGAGGGCCAGAACAAAAGCAACCTGACCATGCTGGCACTCATCTTGGGCTGCTGGTAAAGGAGCAGAGGGGAAAACAAGAGAACCCTTGCTCTTTCGGCTCCACAGGCCGGATAGAACAGCGAAACGGGCCAGATCCGGCCCACGGGCCGTAGTTTGCCCATGGCTGCTCTATCCACTGTGCCAAACCAGTTTCGGCAGAAAATACTAATTTTAAATTGTGTCTTGAATACTAGTGTACTCAAGTTTTAAGTAAATAAAATCAAAAGTTTCAACTCATAAAATGCAAATAAACTGGGGGTGGATAACTTCATGGAATAAAATGACTCGCCACAAGACATTTTTTCAAGCTCTTTGGTAAATTTAAAGCGACTTAAATCCTTTTTCTCAAGGTTCATTTTCAAGGATCTCTTCTGTGTTGCCCTTCGGAAACTGTGAGAAACTTCCCCGGTTCTGGGAACTTGGACTGCCCTGTAGCAGGATGCCAGGTGTGAGAGCAGGAAGCCCCGCAAGGAGCTGAAGATGAGCTGTTTCAAGTTGAGGTCTTGCACTGGACCATGGGAGCTGCACCTTTTACACCCTTTTTAGGGATACCTTTTTGTGCATGGCTATGCTATAAAGAGGTTTATTGTTTATAAGCTATATTTGGAATTGGAATAGGTATACATTTGAGGATCCTCTGTGAGAAAAAAAAAAGACTTGAATATAGCCAGAAGAGTTTGCTGTTTGTCTTCGCCTGCTGTCTGATAAGACATTTGCAAGTATTTTTTTTAAAGGTCTCTCACCCTAAAACAAATGCCCCATTGGTACCTATGTGAGGATCAAATTAAAAGACAAAGTAGTATCATGGCTAGCCTAGGATACAGTCTCTTAAAACTAAAAACAGAAATCAGACTTGGAACAAAAATTAAAATCTATTTACCTATCAACCCACCTACTATATATTACACTGCAGTCATGCCATCTTCCAGACAGGCCCATGGGGGAAATCCTCACCATCACAAATGGCCAGGTCCTTTGCCAGGTCCTTCTGCTAATGGTCGGAACTTGGCTCCGTTGGAGGCTGATATTCAGAACTTGATAAGAGCTACTTTAAGGCCTCTTCTAAGACTAACTGGACCAAAATGAAACTAAGTACTGCAAGGGAAAGAAAACGTGTATAAACATTTGTGGGGGGATCCCACATTCCACATCCAAAGGTACACAGCTCTAAATCCGAGCACAGGAACCTTTTCATTTCCACTTTAGTTGTAATTCTCCTTGATATAAAGAAGCAAATTCAAGATGATGTAGTTGGATGTACGGGTGAGATGTTGATGCTATCATTGAGGATGAGATGCAATTCTTTCAAGAATTAAAAATAACCATTCTTGTTTTACTAATTAATTCACCTGGTAAGTGCAGTTAACACTCCTATCCAATTAATTCCCATGTCCTTTTCCTTTTTTAATTTTAAGGTATTTTTATTATTTTTATTTCATTCATCACCTCCTCCCCTTTGGCAACCATCATCAGTTTCTCTACATCTCTGAGCCAGTTTTGTTTATTCACTTGTTCGTGTTTTTCTGTACTTTGTAGAATGAGTTTGGAAGCATTTCTTCCTCTGCAGTTTTTTGGGACGATTTAAGAATAGGAATTCATTCTTGGAATGTTTGGTAGAATTCACCTGTGAAGTCGTCTGATCCTTTTATTTGTTGAAAGCTTTTTGATTGCTGTTTTTATTTCATTTCTAGTAATTGGTCTCTTTAGATATTCTATTTCTTCCTGGTTCAGTCTTGAAAGGTTATATTCTTCTAGAAATTTATCCATTTCTTCTAGATGGTTGAACATGTAGGCATATAACTGTTTGTAGTATTCTTTAATGATTCCTTGTATTTCTGTTATGTTAACTGTAACTTTACGATCTAATTTATTTGAACTTTTTTAATGCGTTTAGCTGAAGTTTTTGTCAGTTTTGTTTCTTTTCAGAGAACCAGCTGTTAGTTTAGTTGACCTTTTCTATTTTATTTATTTCCACCCTGGTCTTAATTCCTTCTTTTTTTTTCTGTTTATTTTGCATTTTGCTTGTTCTTTTTCTAGTTCCTTTAGGTGTAGAGTTAGACTTTTTGTCATATTTCATGTTTCTTGTGAGCTGGTTCTAGGGCCATGAGAGGGACAGGCCTGGGCCACCTGGTACGAGCTACAAAGTGGTCTGCAGATTGCACTGGGCTAGAAGGTGCCTGGGCCACGCTGTGAACTGAGCCTGACTGCCATTAGTGCCAAGCTTGTGGCCACTTAGTAACAGTAATGGGGCATGCCAAGGCCAGATATGCTTGTTAGGGGTTGGTGAAGCAATGCAAACTCTCAAGCTCTGTTAACTGGGAATGTCTTGATTTCAGTTTCACTTTTAAAGGATAGTCTTTCTGCATATAGGATTCTTAGTTGGCAAGCGGGGTTTAGTGTTTAGGATTTTGCACTCCACTGTATTCTTCGTCCATTGTTCTGAGAAGTTAGTTGCATTGTTGTTCCCCTGAATCATTTTTCTCTTGCTGCTTTCAAGATTTTTCTCTTTATCAGTCAAGTTTTACTATAATGTATTTAGGTGTGGACCTCTTTAAATTTATCCTACTTGGGATTCATTGAGATTCTTGGATCTGTGGATTAATATCAAATTTGTAAAAGTTTTGGGCCATTATTTCTTCAAATATTCCTTTGGTCCCTTTCTTTCCCTCTTCTTCTATGACAACCATTTAGTTTCCTATGTTGCACACAGATCCTACAGGTCTATATTCATTTTTCTTCATTTGGTTTTTTCTAATCGTCAGGATTGGGTAATTTTTATGACATACATTCAAGTTCGCTCATTCTTCCTTCTATATCAAATCTACTGGTAAGACCATCTAGTAAATATTTTATTCAACTTATTGCAGTTTTCAACATGAGAATTTCCATGTTTTTTTTTTAATGGTTTTCATTGAGATTCCCTTTTCTACTTTTAATTTTATTTTGCTTCCATTTTTAATCATATTTGCTTTAATTATCTGAGCATATCTACTTTGAAACCTTTGTCTGCCAAATCCAACATCTGAATTCGTTTAGAGACAACTTCTACTGACTGTTTTTCCCTAAATATAAATTATATTTTCCTGTTTGTATATATGCCTCATACTTTTTTGTTTAAAAAAATGGACATTTTAGATAATATATTGTAGCAACTTTATATTCTGATCTCCCCACCCCACCCCCAGAGCTGCTATTGTTTTATTTTTAGGTACTTGCCTAAACTCCATAGTGAGAGGAAAATTGACTTCTGCTTAATTTTTCAATTGATATTTTTAGATAACTTATTTTTAGATAATTGTAGCCAATCACGTGCCATTTTAAGAAATACAGAGAGGTGCCACAAACTTTACCCAGTTTTCCACAATGGTAACATCTTATAAAACTTTACTACAGCCGAAACCGGTTTGGCTCAGTGGATAGAGCAGCCATGGGCAAACCGGATTCAGCCCGTTCAGCTGTTCTATCCAGCCCACAGAGCCAAAAGAGCGGAGGGTTCTCTTGCTCTCCCCTCTGCTCCTTCACCAGTAGCCCGAGAGTGCCAACATGGTCAGGTTGCTTTTGTTCCAGCCCTCCGGTCCAGTTTAAGAACCCATTGTGGCCCTCGAGTCAAAAAGTTTGCCCACCTCTGGGATAGAGCGTCGGCCTGCGGACTGAGAGGTCAAGGGCATGTACCTTGGTTGCGGGCGCATCCCCAGTGGGGGATGTGCAAGAGGCAGCTGATCGATGTTTCTCTCTCATCGATGTTTCTAACAATCTATCCCTCTCTCTTCCTCTCTGTAAAAAAAATCAATAAAACATATATTTTTTTAAAAACTTTACTACTATATCACAATCTGGATATTGGCATTGATAGTCAAAACACAGGGTGGTTCCATCAACAGTGATCCCTCCTGTTGTTTTTTAATAGCCATATCTACCCCTCCCCCCATCTCCAATTCCTGGAGACTATTAAGAACTGTTCTCCAATTCTGTAACTATCATTTCAAAACAGTTAATAAGTGGAATTATATAGTATGTGACCATTTAATTCTGGCTTCTTTTACTTAGCATAATGCCTTTGAGAGTCATCCTGGTCATTGAATATCTAATAGTTCATTTATTTTTATTACCGAGTAGTGTCTCATGGTATGCACTTACCACAATGCCATAGACTGAATCCCAATTAGGGAGCACGCAGGAGGCAGCCAATCAATGTTTCTCTCTCCTTAATGTTTCTCTCTACCCGCCTCCTTTCCTCTAAAATCAATTAAAAATACATTAAAGTGTGTGTGTGTGTGTGTGTGTGTGTGTGTGTGTGTGTGTGTGTTAAAACCTAATCCTCAATATGATGGTATTCAGAGGTGGGGTCTTTGGGAAGTGATTTGGTTTTGAGGGTGGGACCCTTATAAAGGAGACTCCAAAAGCTCCTTTGTCCTCTCTGCCATGTGAGGCCACAGCGAGGTGACCATCTATGAACAGAAACCAGGCCCTCACCAGACAGTGAATCTGTTAGAATGTAGATCTTGGACTTCCTGTGAGAAATAAATCCCTGTGGTTTATAAGCCACTCAGTCTTTGGTACTTTGTTAGAGCAGCCCAAAAAGACTAAGACACACAATTTGTTTAACCATTCACCCACTGAAGAACATTTAGGATTACTTCCAGTTTTTTGTTTTTATGAATAAACCTATGAGCATTCATGAGGAGCTTATTTTATTAATTTTTTTAAACTGATTTCAGAGAGGAAGGGAAAGGGAAAGATAGAAACATCAATAATCAGAGAATTGTATCGTAGGTGTACTGCCTGCACATCCCACACTGGGAATCAAGCCTGAAATCCAGGCATGTACCCTTGACCGAAATCAAACCTGGGACCCTTTGGTCTACAGGCTGACGTTCTATCCACTAAGCCACTGGTCGGCAAACTCATTAGTCAACAGAGCCAAATATCAACAGTACAATGATTGAAATTTCTTTTGAGAGCCAAATTTTTTAAACTTAAACTTCTTCTAACATCACTTCTTCAAAATAGACTCGCCCAGGCCTGGTACTTTGTGGAAGAGCCACACTCAAGGACCAAAGAGCCACATGTGGTTTGAGAACCACAGTTGGCCGACCACGGCACTAAGCCAAACCAGCTAGGGAAGGTTTTTTTATTTTATAAAAATACATTTTTATTTCTCTGGGATAAATGCCCCAAAGTACAAATCTGGGTAGTATTGTAGTTACATGTATAGTTTTATAAGAAACCAGTTTTTCAGAGTGGGCTTGCTACTTTACATTCCCATCAGCAATGTATGAATAATTCAGTTTCTCTATGTTCTCACCAGCATTTGATGTTACCTTAGCAATTCTGATAGATGTGTAGTAATAACTTATGATTTTAATTTGCATTACTCTAAAAACCACCCACATCCACACATGTGCATATTACTTCTATTTGTTGCCTATACTTTCAGATTCTGGGCAGAGCACCTCAAGGTATTTTTTTATTTTTTGTTTTGTTTTGTTTTGTTTTGTTTTGCTTGCCTTGCTTTAGCTTTTAGCAGCTCTCATTTATTCAGAGTCCAATCCAGACCAAAATCTCTAACATCACTATTGCCATCAGTTGCATAGCCCACCTTCTGCAGATACTGCACACTGCTGGCCAAACTCTTGGTTTTCCGCTGTGTACTTTTGGCTTGTTTCCAGTTCATGCTACGTCTACCCAATGAATCATCCAACCAAGCCACCCACCCAGTCCAACTCACAGCATGTTTCTATAATAGCTATAGACTATTATTATTTTTTTAATATATTTTATTGATTTTTTACAGAGAGGAAGAGAGAGGGATAGAGAGCTAGAAACATCGATGAGAGAGAATCATCGATCAGCTTCTTCTTGCACACTCTCCACTGGGGATGTGCCCGGAACCAAGGTACATGCCCTTGACTGGAATCGAACCCAGGACCTTTCAGTCCACAGGCCGACGCTCTATCCACTGAGCCAAACTGGTCTCGGCATATTATTATTATTTTTGTTATCTGGGTATGGTGAAAATGTACAGGACTGTGGGTAATATCAGTTACTCCTTTTTCTAGCTCCCCTGGCATTCTGTGCATTGGGGTGGAAGGTGGACAGAAAATGCACCATTTGTCTCCCTACTCCAATGCCTGCCTAGTGGTACCTGGGCCTCCATGAATACCAAACGGACATCTTTGGGGCAGTAGGCGAATCAAGGACTGTCCTCTGGGACCAATCCCTCTTCCTCCTGCAGTGCCGGGGCAAGGCCCCCACATCAGTCTGAAGTTGAGTCACAGCCAGGCAAACCGGAGAGGAAGAGGCATAGATCACAGGCTGGTGGACTTGCCCTGCAGGGGCTGGGGCATGACAGCTGCTCTAAGCCAGAGTTGCTTAAAAGCCAAAAGCTGAGGCATCGGGAATCTTTCAGGCTAGGGTGAATATGCTGGAGCCTGGGTTTTCCACAAGGTGATGCCACCCCTCGGGGACACTTTGGAAATTTAGGGAATGCTTTTGGTCATCATAATAACAGGAGAACACTCCCTGGATGCGAAGGCCAAACAGCCGTAGACCTGTTACATTTCACATGACTTCCAGTGTCTTATCCAACATTCACACAGAGGTGGGAAATCTTCATAATCACTTGAGCGTGGAGCCTTACGTTATTTTACACAAATATTTATCTCACATACACAGTATTTTCTAGAAATGCAATGCAATTGAGGGAAGAGTGTTCTTTGTTTTGTTGGGAAACAACAAAAATCAGTCTCCAGCAGCTCCATCACAGGAGTCTGAGTGGCCCGTTCAACACCTCGCCAGTCACATTGCATGTAGAGCTGTCCCATTCACAGCAGCCCCTCACAGGTACAAGCACCTAATCCGGTCATCACTTCCAAGAGCAGTCGTGCCCAGGCCGTTCCTTACTGAAATACATGAGTTCATTAGGTACCTTTCCTTTTATTCTTTATTTTTCAGTTAGTCCTATATTTTTCTTAAATGACATGTTGGTAGATGATGTTATCTCTCTTTCCAGGATAGTAACATTTATAAAAGGAGGGTGAGACTGATAATGTTGAGCTCAAGGAGCTAGGAAAGGCCAAAGGGTCCCTGAGGCCCTAGTGTGACTCTGAGTCTGCTCTTGGTGCTCACTGGTGGCCTGCAGCTGCCCAGCACTAGTAGCCCTGGGCAGTCCTAGAGCAGGGGAGCAGCCAGAGGAAAAAGGAGGGCCCCATTCCAGGTAACAGACACCGCAGTGTCCATCCATCACAGGTGCCCAAATATGAACCCCCCGGGCCGAGGAGAGGTGGGTTACCCAGCTTCCCCAAAGATGTCGCATATGAACCAGTCACATGGGCATAGATTTGGTATGAGGTAGACGCCAACATTTGGTTGAAGGATAAGGACAAAAGGATCAAGAGACAGGCAGTTCTGAGAGGGATTTCCAGTTCTAGGCTGGTGATGAAGGGGCAGGAGAGTGATGAACTGTTGAATGAAGAAAGCATTTAAAGATATAGATGTTTTTATAAGAAGTATCCTTTGTTTGTTTTTGATTAATGGCTTCTTCATCTTTAAAATGAAGGTCTGGTCAATGTGATTTCAAGATGTCAGGATCCAAAATCCTGAAACTAGAGAGATTGTAACTTGCTCAAAATGACAAAATTAGTTCTTGATAGCTAGCATCTTGGAGTTTAGACTCAAAATCTATCAGCTGTAAGGGTTCTCATGAATCATCTATTCCAGTGTTTTTAAAATCACAGACTACCTGCCAGTAGTTGGCCAAGCAATCTATTTAGAGGTTCAGGCCAGTTTTTTAATTAAGTAGAAAAGACTAAAATTAGAGTATCAGTGTGTATCACATGCAGGGCAATGGTCATTTCATAAACTTCATATAAACATCCTTTGAGGCATCAATTCTCATACACTCAATGAACGCTATGAATCCATGGCATAGGCAGCACCACTGTTAATGGAAGACTAAAGCCGGGGGAGATTATCTTTGCTTTCTTAGTTCTCATCTACCAAAAGGTGGCCACAGGTGACCCACCAGCCTCACTCGTTGACACCTTTCCTCACTCACTTATTATAATGTCCCATTATAATAAACACTAGAAGCCTAGTGCATGAATTCGTGAACCTTGAAAGGAACTGTGGGCAGCAAGGCTGTGGTGGGCGCAGGGGCGGGTCTCGGCCCATCCTCCGCAGGCCGTCCCCCCACCCTCGTCCCTTCTGCCGAGGCCCTGGTCCCGTCTGCCAGCAGCCCTGCTCCCGCCACTCCCACAAGCTGATGGCACCAGCCCCGCTCATACCTGCTGACTGTGCAGAGCAATTGGGCCCAGTGCCAGCGACAACTGCTGCCCCAATCACCCCTCAGGAGCAGAGGGAGGTAGAGAAGCCCTCAGGGGCAATCAGGACCAGGCACCAGCAGTGAATGCCAGGGGAGCCAGCACCAGCAGTGGTGTGAGAGGTGGCTGCTGGCCACGATCATCCCAGCGGGCCTAAACCAGCAGTCGAACATCCCTCTCAAAATCCAGGATCGCTGGCTCCTAACCACTCGCCTGCCTGCCTGCCTGATGACCCCCTAACCACTCCCCTGCGAGCCTGATTGATGCCTAGCTGCTCCCTTGCAGACCTCATCACCCACAACTGCCTTCCCCTGCCACAACCTGCCTCCTCTGCCAGGACCCACCTCCTCCGTGCGAGGCGGCAGAGATGCCAGGACCAGCCTCCTCTATACCACACAGAGATGTGGGACCCCCAGGCCTCACCTCGCAGAGCGGCCACTGGACCCCACCTCTGCTGTGTGTGTGGCCATCTTGTGATGACATGAGGGTGTGACACCACCTAGGCTATTAGTATAGATTACAGAGTGCCAGAACTGTTCCATACACTCTGTAGTAACTGACCTGCTGAATCCTCATCACATTCAAGTAGGTACTATTATCCTTTTTTCTATAGATGAGGAAACTGGGGCACAGAGAGGTTCAGCCACTCGGCCAAAGTTACATGGCCTGCAAAAGTTGGAGCAGGGCTTGTATCTGCCAGGCTGAACTTCAGTTCAGAGAGCTCCCTTCCTGGACCAGATGGTGGTAGAGCATCTCCCTGCACAGTGCCCCCCCCCCACTCCACCCCAGCCTCCACAGGCCACCCCAATGGGGCCACTCTGACAGCAACCTGGAGGCATCTTGTCCTCAGGTGGGGAAACAAGTTCTTACACAACTCCTATTCTCCACTTAGCACTAAACCAAGGCCCCTAGAGTTCAGCCTCTGCACCAGGGCCAAGCCATGTCCTCTGCATGAATGCCCAGTCCAAAATCCCTTCTTTTGCATGTGCCTTTATATTGTTCCTCTTCCAAGATGCCTTCTGCAATCACCCCAACAAAAGCAGCATAGCCATCATCCTCTATCTTTATCTTATTACTATCTGCCAACAGATTATATACTGAGTGAGCAAGAGGAAAGGGGCTAAACAATATCAAAGGCAAAACTCAATCCCTTTCTCCCCTTAGACTTAATTGACCAGCCATCTATCCTTGCAATGGCCAAACAACTCTATTTCCCCATCAACTAAATGCAGAGGATGCAGTGCCCTGGCAAAGGAAATCTAGCCCATGCAGGAGCTCTGTAACAGAAGGCAGAGCCAGCGAGGAGTCTGCTTCTGGTAACTAAGGCCAACCACACTCGAAGGGTTTATGTAACTGAGAAGGATGTCTTTGCACTCCCACACCTATTCCATGTTCCCTACTGGCCTGTATCACTTCTTTTAGAGAGGATCTGGGTCAGGTCTGCAAACATTAGCTGGTCCAACACTAAAAGAGGTTCTGGACTCTCAGGAAGATCTGTGGGCTTGATGAGACCAGCTTAATAGTAAACACTGCCCACTCCTCATTCTGATGATAGGTGACACTTTGAAAGAACTACTTCAAAAACTCTCAATTAATTATCACATACTAGAGGCCTGATATACAAAATTTGTGCAAGAGTAGCCTTCCTTCCCCTTGGCTGCAGCAACCAGCTTCCCTCCAGCTTAGGAGCCGCTGGCAGGCTCCCGGGACCCAGGCTGCTTCCCTCCTCCTGCCGCCAGAGGCACCCAGGACCCAGGCTGGCTTTCCTCCAGCCCCAGCTTCTCTAGGAAGGACGCTCAGAATAATGTCCAGTATAATTAGCATATTACCCTTTTATTATTACAGATGTTCTTGCCTTAGAAAACACCGACAGGAGGAAACAGAGACACAGCAAATAAATTCAGATGTTTTATTCGGTAAAGCACATATGCACATATTTCAAACATGAAAAATTAATCTAGGAGTGAATGCCATAACATCAGCTACTGACCATCATGCAACAAGAGAAGTGAAATGGATCCAATGGCCCTTGTGACCCTACAGTGCCTGCAGGAGGGCTGAAAACCAGGATGCTAAATCCCTACAGAATGCCAAAGAAAACACAACAGAAATGGCAGATTCCTAATGATGAGAAAAATTTACAAATAGAATCAAAACTGATTCAAGTCATACAGTGAAAGGACAAAAGGAAAAAGAAAAGAGATCAATATGATCTGAAACAACCACTTTAATAGTAAGTTGCTGACCTTTCATTGGACCTCCAGTCCAAGATGCCTGAGGACGAGCCAGTGCTCCGGGGTGAGGTCACCCTGAATGGCAAACAGGCCCTGCCTGTGGCACTCTTGTAATCCTGGAGCCCCCAACAAGACACTGCAGAGGCCTTGTCTGCAAGTGCCCCACAGCAACAGGCCCTGGACTTCCTAGATCCAGTGGAAGTCTCCTCAGTCACGAGGCCTCTTCACCCAGCAGGTACATGGCCTCCCTCCTCCACCCAGCCTTTCTCTATAGAACTGACTGACTCTGGGTTTCCACCAGACATTTGAGATTTGCCTTCTAGGGTAAAGGCCGGGTTTTAAAGTGTGTGTCCAAGCCTCACGACAAGTCATACTGTCCAGGCATTTATGGCACTTCCTTTCCTCACTCCTAACAGTGTTTTTCCTCCCCTAGCTACAGATTCCAACCATTCCCTGTAATTAAAATAAGGGCAATTAATATTAGAACAAGTCATATTGAATAAACCAGTGAAATTGACTTTTTCCACCTGCCTGTCTCCTTTTATATTACTCTGCCAGTTATAAATCTATCCCTAGAATTCCATTCACTGGGATTTTATTAATTCAGTAGCAGCTTAACCTAAAATCTTAAAATCTTAAAGATGTTTCTAAAGGCCAAGCCCAAAGGCTTTCACAATCTTATTTCTTAAGATCCTCAAAGTGTCCAAACAGAAAAATAAACTAACAAGTTAGCCATGCATCATGGAAGCAACTCATCTCATACAAATAATTGGATAGGCAAGTCTGATTATTGTGCTTAAAATGTACTAAATGGAACAAATATATATTAACATATTTTAATAATTATTTTAACAATCTTTAGTAAAAGCCCACAATTGTTTTCCATTCAAGAATGCCTGGTTTAAAATGTTCCAGGCCAAACTATATTCCAGACTGCAGGGCTGACTCTAACTCAGAAGAGACTATGCAGGCCTGGAATTAAGGGAAGAAGTACTGACAGTCATGCCCAAGGTTTTACTTGCCCTTCTGCTGCAGCACTGCTTGCAAGAACACGAAGTCATTAATGTCAATGAAAAAAACAGAATACAAGTAACAAAAGAGAACTAGAAAAGATAACACGTAATTTTTTTAATGAAGATGGATTAGAAGGAAAATGGGGTAAAGGAACCAGATCATCAGAATGTTATAGCAAAGAAAAATGCTTTGGGTTTTCCTGATAAATGGCAAATCAAAATTGCTTTCATTCGAATTTCACAGGCATCATTTTTGTAATGTTAGTAATCTACTAGTTGCCATTTTCCTTCTGAAGATACGTTAACTGCAGAGAAATAAATGTAAAAAATAAATAAATAAATAAAGGAAGGAAAAGAAAAAGAAAAACCATTTCCTTTTCAAAGAAAACAATAAATCCTTTCATTACTATTAGACCAAATCATCATTCTCTTTCCATGGTATCATCTGCATTCCAGAAAATAGAGCAGCTGATTTTTACTCTACTCTAGAGACATTTACTTAATTTTTAAGCCCTTTTTTTTTTAAATCCTCACCCAAGGATTTTTTTTTCCATTGATTTCCAAAAAGAGTGGAAGAAAGGATGAGAGGGAGGAAAGAAGGGAGAGAGAAACAGATGTTGAGAGAGACAAATCATTTGGTTGCCTCCTGCACCTGCCCCAACCAGGGCCAGGGATGGAACCTGCAATCCAGGTATGTGCCCTTAACTGGAAATTGAAGCTGCAACCCTTCTGTGGGCGGACCAATGTTCTAACCACTGAGAAAACTGGCCAGGGTTTTTTAAGCCCTTTTGAGTGAGGAAGCTGCTTTAACTTTTATAATGAAGAAAAGGGACAACAGAAGAAAAAAAGACAGTGGAACTTTCTGTGCCAACTAAACTCCACAAGACCAGGTTCCTCACAACTCCTGTGGGAAATTATACTTAGGTCTTTACCATGTTAGGTGACTTTTAAATATTGAACATTTTACTCAAGATTTTGAAAGAAACAAGTCTGTCTTACCTATAGTAGTATTAAAATGTGACTATTTAAAAAAAAGAAAATTTAGAAAGATATGTGTTTCCTTGCAAGCAAAACAGAGAAAAGGGTATTATTGTTGGTACTATGATTATTAAGCCACAGACATGTAAAATCCACAAAATGGATTGGTGGCTTGGGAAATGCAGTATCATGTCAAAGGTGCAGACTGTTTCAAATCAAAGCAAACTTCAACCCCTCCAGCAATGAACTGCCCCTGAGATCTTGGTAAGACGGCATGGCCTGCTCTGAGGCAGGGAGATGGCCACTGCCGCTACGGGGATCATCCCACCAAGTCCACAGGGGAGGCTTTGGGGTTCACACTGCACCAAGTGTGAAGCACGTGCATCATTGGACCAATTTCTGAATAGATTTTTATAAATATATACAAATCAGTTACAGGCACTTGAAATGTCTTTGGCTGGAATAACCCAACATTGCAAGAGAATGTATTCACAGAGTGTCCAGGCCCAGGCTGACGTCAGCAGGCAATGCTTACGGTTTGCTCAGTCTCTCTCAGAAAATGGGAAGTTGTGGGATTAGGCATCAGCCAAAGCAACCTAGAAGAGAGCAAGACAAGCAACCCAGTCACACAACAGAATCCAGGGAGCAGCACCACATGCACCTGTCCAGGAGGGGAACTATTAAAGCCCTAAGGGAGAAAAAACTCATCTAGGTGGGAGTGAAGAGAAATTTAAGACTCCTGTCAGAGGCAGCTGATCTAGTGGAACCACTGTGCTGAGCCCAAGGGTTAACTGTTTCCAAACCTTGATCAGCACTGTGTGAGATGATTTCTCAAGCTGATGAAGTGGAGGGGGACAGCTGCTCTCCAGTGGGGATTTGAGAGCAATTTGCATAGACAGTACTTTTTACAGCTAAGTTTTGGGTTGAAAATCCAATACCATAATTTAGACTGAGGTTAGACTACTTCTGATAAAAAGACAGACGCTAATTTCTCTGGAGGAAAACTGCCACTCACAATCAGCACAATAAGGCCTGAGACATTCTGTCCACAGACACCTCTGGCCAAATGCTGGGCCAGACCCCATCCTTCTCAGATACTCACCTTCTCAGGACAAAATTCAGGACTGCTCTGACGCAATTTGCTAGGTCTGCCCTTGATAACCGCATAGCAAAACATTGTTATCACCATCACGAAGAGGAAGTAACTGGTGTGCATGAGATGCAAATTTATTAATGAACGGTCATCCTAGAGGGAATAAACCAGAAACATCAGCACTGAGTTACTGAAAGTTTTATGCTGGATTTCTGGAGATACAGTTCATCACATCCAGATATGCTTTAACTTTAATTCTTAAACTGAAACCGAAGTTTCTCCTCCTAAACTATTAGAGCTGGCTCTGTCAGTGAAGACACGATGTTCCTGAGACCACCTCACCTCCCTTCCTAATGCAGTCCTCTGCCCTGGGTTCTGCACCCCACACTACCTAAACATCCTCCTCTTCCCCCCACTTGGTCTCCTCCCCTGAGAAGGCTCCCACACCTGTAATTCCACTCTTTCTTATATCCTCTTTCTCTGACTACCTTCAGGGTGCATGGCTGACACCCCAAGCCTGTGTTCCTAATCCCTCATAACTACCCCACCAGGAAGGCCTCTGATCACTTCTCCCCAGAGGCAGCTTCCTTCCTTCGCCTTTTCCCCACTTTCACAAGTCCCTGCCCGAAAACATCTTTTGACGTCCCACATGCAATCAATCACCCTGCCAACTGTTGTGAGATCCTGGCCATGCTTCCATTCCTTTTCCTTCCCAAATCTCTAGGCCCCATGACATTGACACTAATCAGGTGGGCAGACCAGTCTTTACAAATCCCCCTACAGCCCAATACCGACGGGGACTGCCTCCTCTGAGGGAAAAGTCTAAATGCCTCAAGTGAGGCACAAAGGACTTTCTGGAACCTGACCTCCACTGATCACTCTGGCAGGCTCCTGGCCTACCAACTTCTACAACTTGATAAAAGGGCCAGGTAAAAAGGCAAGAAATCCATCTAACATATACTGACAGGAAGAGGGCATTTATAAAAAAAAATCAGTGTAGCCGAAACCGGTTTGGCTCAGTGGTAGAGCGTCGGTCTGCGGACTGAGGGGTCCCAGGTTCGATTCCGGCCAAGGGCATGTACTCGGTTGCGGGCACATCCCCGGTAGGGGTGTGCAAGAGGCAGCTGGTCGATGTTTCTAGCTCTATATCTCTCTCCCTTCCTCTCTGTAAAAAATCAATAAAATATATATATTTTTTAAATCAGTGTAGTCTGTAAAAGCAGGCTCAAGTGTACTAGTAAGCCGGAAGATAACTAGCATGTTAACCACTAGTCTAGATTACAGTGTTTTCCTCCCTTTTTCTCCTCCTTAAAATCCTATTCAGTCCTCACTATCTATCCAAAGATTTACTTTTACCCTTATGAATTCCAAACCACTCCCTGCTCATATTAACACTATCCAAATATTCTCCTGAGTGGCTGTGTGCATGAGTAAGACTACAAGCATTTCTTGTAACCCCCACGGGTCAGGCACACAACAGCTGCTCAATAAGTAACTGCTGCTGAGCAAAGCAGAAAACGAAGTACAGAAACAGTTTTCTTAACCAAAATGTGGCATGTTTTTCCAAGTGTCCACCACTCCTCCTAGCCTTTTATTAACTCAGCTGGGAATATGAAATGGCAGGGGCTAAGCTAACCCAAACATGTAAACACCACCTACTCTAACAGTTCCTGAACGCACCGCATACACATGATTTTTCTCACTTACATCTGGAACAACAACTGTAAGCTTGGGATTTAAAGTGTGATAGACTTTTCCAATGGCCCCCTTATAACACCAGAAAGGATTGTAATCTTGAGCATATTTTGTGTTGGCATCTCTAGCAGTCATGAAGATCTTGTACCAGAGCGTGGCATTGCTGTATGTGTCCGGAACACAGTGCGGTGGCTGTCTGCAGGGGGAGACGGGGAAAACATGCTCAGTGGCCTGAGACATTTACTGTGTCTTCCCCACAGCCCCTAGCCCAGCACTGACCACAACCTAACATGTGGAAGGACGAAACAAAAGACGTAAATGTTTCAGATAAATACCATGTTTTTCATTCAGGGATCTTTTATTATTTATTTAATAAGCATATAAGAAATAGGCATTTGGCCGAAATCGGTTTGGCTCAGTGGTAGAGTGTTGGTCTGCGGCCTGACGGGTCCCAGGTTCGATTCCGGTCAAGGGCATGTACATTGGTTGCGGGCACATCCCCAGTAGGGGGTGTGCAGGAGGCAATCTCTCTCATCGACGTTTCTAGCTCTCTATCTCTCTCCCTTCCTCTCTGTAAAATATCAATAAAATATATTTTAAAAAATAAAAGAAAGAAAGAAATAGGCATTTGGCATTGGAGAGCTTACATGTTAGATTTTTTGCCTTCATAGTCCTCTTGCATATGATGTGGCCAAAGAAGAACCTGCTCCTTTTAAACCCAT
The DNA here is from genome assembly GCA_963924515.1 of Vespertilio murinus. Taxonomy (NCBI): domain Eukaryota; kingdom Metazoa; phylum Chordata; class Mammalia; order Chiroptera; family Vespertilionidae; genus Vespertilio; species Vespertilio murinus. The sequence continues at coordinate 82,959,976 of OZ004705.1, forward strand.
TTTCCCAAACTGTCCCAATTCTCAATTACAACAGAAAGTTTGACATACAAACTTCTCCAGCAGATTTACATTACATTATTTCTAATGGGAAGAACATTTACATTATTTCTAATGAAAACAACAGCAAATAATGTTTAACTTACCTGATACTGTCCTACAAATCTCCAAATGTCTAAATTAGACAAATACCTGACTAATTATTCTTACTGAAAAAGGATTCACCATAGGATTTTTAAAATAGGCTACATCTAGCGTATTTCATGTATTTATAGATCATAATCTCCTTCGCAGAAAAAAGACAGGCAAAAGAATGTAAAGGCAAAACAGTAATACTGATAGTTGTACAACTGCTCAAAATATAAGAAGCAAAAGTTCCAGAAATATGCCGAAACCGGTTTGGCTCAGTGGATGAAGCATCAGCCTGGGGACTGAAGGGTCCCAGGTTCGATTCCGGTCAAGGGCATGTACCTTGGTTGCGGGCACATCCCCGGTGGGAGGTGTGCAGGAGGCAGCTGATCGATGTTTCTAACTCTCTATCCCTCTCTCTTCCTCTCTAAAAAAATCAATAAAATATATATTTTTTTAAAAGTTCAATAGTAACTATTTCATAGGAAATAAGATTTTATTTATGCTCTCAATTTTAAAAATAAGTCTTTCTGGATAATGGACATGAACAAAAACTTTATCTTTTGGGAGCCTTAACTCTGGGTCATTCTAGTCATGGGATCCATTCTTCCTATCTTTTCTGTGACGTGCTTCTTCTACCAACAGGAGAGGCAGCATTAGAACAAGTAACAACAATCAACCTTGCTGAGGAACTAACTCTCTGCTATTTACACGAGAAGTTCTACCTCAGAATTCCAAACTAAACTTAAAGAACTCATTAAGTCCAGGGAAAGGATGCACTGTGAGCCCGAGAACTTTCTGCCAAAGCACCCCAATCACATTCATGGTCAGTGGAGCTTCTTATACACTTGTGGACTTAGGAAACCACTTACACTGTGACGGGGAACACACCAGGGTTGGCTGTGAGCGTCATGCAGGCTGTGAACACCACCTGCTCACAGTGACTGTGAAGGGCACAGTCTTCTGAGCTCCAAGCTGCTGGCAGGGTAAAGGTAATGTTTATCTCTTCCTGGGCTTCCCTGCCTATAGAAGAGAAATCAGGGTGGATTTATTTTTATTTTGATAAAGGCAAGAATCCATATTTATTATTCTCTGGGATTTGAATGAATCCTGACATCAAACCCACCCAGAAATCACCTTTCAACCCAGCAAAGCAGGACTCCTGCCTCTGTGGGATTTCAGGAACAACACCAGCTCTGAGCTGGACTCTGAGGCCTACTCACCTGGCAGAGCTACCAAAAGGCAAGCAGAGAGGGGCCACTTTAGCCAGGCCTCGGGGTGCTAAGCAAGAGCCCAGGCAGTGTCCCAGCTGGCAAGCTGGGGGCTGGGTAGGTTAGTATCACCCACTGTGTTAGCATTTGCACAGCACCTTTCCACTTTCAAACTGCTTTATATGTACTGCTTCACTTAAAATGTACCACTACCCCATGACATGACCAAGGAAGTATTACTGGCCTGCTTTTACATATGAGCAAATTGAGGAGCGGAGGATCTAACAGATTTAAGTAAGGTCATGGACCAGTAAGTGATGAAGCTTGAGTGAAAACCAAGGTATACAACACCACAGCAGAAGAGAAAGGGCTATTTGTAACATAGAAAACCCAGAAGCTGCCCTTACCTTATTTCCATGGGAACAGCTCTCACCTATAACAACCAATCGGAGGCTGACAGGCACTCCCAACCAGGACTTTAAAAGGCTCTTGGTAACCCAAGATTATTCTTTCAAGGCCTGGGCCTCCAGCATGCCACCTTTCCTGATCAGTCCCTCTTCCACTACGCTCTCACCTTGTCCTGAATCACTTACAGTCAATTATGGGTTTGGTTCTGGTGAAAGGGTATTGCTCAATGTTTTATAGGTGTTTCTTTTTATTATTTAAAAAGCACTATAGTCAAACCTCAGTTCTCCAACATCTCCCATCTCAAACAATTCGGTTCTTGACTAAGTTGTTCATGGAAAAATGTCTCAGTTGTCGAACCAAACTTTGGTTTTTAACCTGACAACCAGTTCATGTTGACACCTCAGCATGACAATAAGTGTCTCTCAGGCAACAAAGAAAGAAGAGAATGCTTTTGTTGCTGGAGAAATCTATAGTTAGCTCAATTTTAAAACATAAAGAGGCCATCAAGAGTATTAATGTTGCTAAGGGTGTGAAAGAAACAATGACCATAGGCAAATGAAGAGGTAGAAGAATTGTTGTTGATTTGGGTAAATAAATTAGCCAGTGACAGCATTTCGGAGGCAGCCATATATAAAAAAGCAAAGATGCTACATGCTTCCTGAAGATATCCCTAGAACATGTGCTAAAAGTGATTCGTCTAAGGCTAGTAAAGGGGGTGGCTCCATACATTTAAGAAAAGAAGTGTTTGTTTATAGATTAAACAGTACATCAGACATGTACTGTATATAAGAAAGGTTAAAACAGGGACTCAATCTGTGGATTGGATCAGATTAATTCAATTTACATTATTTCTAATGGGAAAAATTATTGTTTTCGAACAAATAGCTTCTCCGACAGCGTTCCAGAACCAATTAAGTTCAAGAACCAAGGTTTCACTGTATATATAGCATTTGCTTTGTGTCAAGAACTACTGTAAGCACTTGATAAATATTAATTCATGTTATCCTGGTCTCTTCCATAATCCCAAAATGCCAAAGGAAAGAGACCAGATCTTAGGCTTTTGCTAGTCCATTCCATAAGCTGAGCTAATGGTAGACGTTCAAGTTTGTAAACTAACAGCAGTATTTATAGTATGTATTGCCATCTCCAACATGATAGCATTGTGTTTGTAAACCAGAAATAGACCTTATAGTTTCTTCCCAGTTTCTCATTTTCATAGGATTTTTACTGAGAACCTACTGCGTGCCAAGCACTTTATTAAGGGCAGACACATGCAAAAATCAAAAAGTCTAAAACCATGTGACAGTTGTTGCTTGAGGAAGTCTGAAAGGAAACTGGTGAACATACACATACCTGAAAGTCCAATCTGATGGCCTAAGATGGTCGAGTAGAGATGGGTGACATTGCGAGAGTACCCTCCAAAGGGTTTGAGCGGGTCAAGGGTGAGGGTGATTGCAACTGAGATGTTAACAGGGCCTGAGTCCTCCAGTGCCTGTGGGGACTGGGTCGACACTCTGGCCTGTCCACTGGTCATTGTGCTTTCTGGAGTTGTAGTGTCATTTGTGAGATGCTTTAATGTTTCATTCTCTGATACACATAAGTCCAAATCATTAAACCGCAGCAGAAAAGTATTCCAATCCTTCCGTAAAATGAAACAGAGAGAAAAAAATGTGAGCAGTCTGCAAGTGCTGCCATCGCCCTCGAGGTCACATCACAAGGTGGGGACACCAGCTTTAGAGTCAATCATTTATAATAACAGAGACAATAAAGCCATCAGCCTGTTGCATTGTCACAATAGTGAGGTTTTCCAAACCACTCTCATATTCATAACCAAAAATATGAACTCTTCATTGGTATGAGATATTAAATTAGCTGTGAGATTAAATAAACTTATACAAGAAAATATGTAAGAAAACAAAAGTGTATTATACTTACAGAATATAATTTAGCCTCAAAAACAAACATGAAAAGAAAGCTTGAACAAAAGTAATAAAACATTAAAGGCATTAATCTAAACTCATTTAGCAGTTATAATTAGTTTTGGTTTTTTTGTTTGTTTCTTTGTTTTGTTTTGTTTTAAATAAGGCTGCCTCAAAATAATTTCTCAAAAGGTTAATTCTAGCCTCAGCTGGTTTTGCTCAGTGGATAGAGCCTTGGCCCACAGATTGAAGGGTATGGGGTTTGATTCCGGTCAAGAGCATATACCTTGGTTGCAGATTTGATGTAACAAGTTACCCTCTGTCTCACCTCTCCATTCTCTCTAAAAATCAAGGGGGAAAAATAATTTTTTTTTTTAAAAAAAAAAAGGTCAATTCTATACACCTTGCCTTCTCTCTCGAGAATGTGAAACCAAATAAATACCAACATGTGGAATTTTTCCTCCGTGGTCATGGACTTTGTTTGCTACCTTAGAACAGAAACAATTTGCAAAGGGGGAAAAAAGAAAAAGATGTTTTCAGGCTTCTCTTAATATCTACACCCTGTATTAGTGGCTTACATCATAAGTAGTTTTAAAAACACAGACAGCGTATTATGTCATAGTTAAACTGTTATCAACATAGTAAAGTGCCCATCAGGATTTATTTTAATTTTAGCAGAAACAGCAATAACAAACCCAACCTACATTGCAACATTCTCCCGGGCAATATTGGTCTACAAAAAGTTGCCAAATGTGAAGACAAACCAAGTGACACTTCCAATTACACTTATACTAGCATGAATTAAATGCCATTTGAGCAATCCCCAAGCAGTCAAGCGAGTCTATCTCTATAGCATCAGTAAATCAGTATATGGCATTTAATAAGATTACAACTGGATGCATCAAATTAAATTTTCCCTAACACCTACAGACATTCTAGTGTCATCCCTTCATACTGCAAACATGAGGAAACTGAAGTCCAGTAAAAATTACGGACTCTAATTCCATAGTTGAAGGCAGAATAAGAATTAAGTTTCCTAACTCACAGACCCAAACTCTTCCCATATACACTTATGATCCTCAACTTGAAAATAAAATGACTAAATTAATCATAGACAAAGTTCTGCAGCATCTGGCAATGCTTTCCTGTAGAGCTCCATTCCATTTGGAACAGTCTGCCAAAGCCAATGTCAGGCTCCACTTTGATTTAAGGGCTAATTTTCCAGGCGACATCTTAACCACTGGCCTTGGCTGAGTGTTCAACATATACTCCAGCTCTGAGGAGAAGCTATGCCAGTGCACAGCAGAGCTAGGGTTATGACTAAAATGTTCATTTCAGCCTAGTCGGTGTGGCTCCATGGCTGAGCGTCGACCTATGAACCAGATCACAATTTGATTCCTGATCAAGGCACGTGCCTGGATTGTGAGCTCGAACACCAGTGTGGGGCATGCAGGAGGCAGCCAATCAATAATTCTCTCTCATCAATGATGTTTCTCTCTTTCTCTTTCTCTCTCTCTCTCTCTCTCTCTCTCTCTCTCTCATCTCCCTTCCTCTCTGAAATCAATATTTTTTTAAAGAGAATGTTCGTTTCATAGGTATTGTGGATATATCCTGTTTGCACACCCTTTAAAAATTCAGACAGGGTCAGAAAAGAGGGAAAATTAGCTAGTGAGTATGTCTCTTGTAAGAAACTCTTTGAAAGGGATTCATGGCAAAAATAGTTTAAACATGTTTAAACTTAAAGTTAAAAATAGTTTAACTTTAACTGTTAGGGAGCTCACATGTGAAGGTGGTCCTTCCACCTGAAAGGAATTAATCACTATGATCTAGAATGCCACAGGGCACAAGACAAAACTATGACCCCTGTACACTGAGTAGAACTCTCCTCTCCTTCACAAGGCACACCCAGTACAGCAACAATGAAATTCCAGTCTCTACTCTCATCCCACTCCCAACAACAAACATACACAAGAAAGTGTAAGAGGATGCGCTCAAGGAATCTACTAAAAAAAGAACAAATCTATCCTAAAAGAAAACTTATCCACCAATAAATTCACCTTTTCATTAATTGAACATAATTTCTAACATAAGGCAAGTTTGTAGACAAACACAAGTTTTCCTGGATAAAAAAAGACAAATGTATTTGAAAATGCCATTTTCTAATTTCTTGAAGATCCCTTCTTATCTATATAATTGATAAAACTCCATGGTGATGATGTGGGCTTTAAAATAACAAATGTTTACAGTTGTTAAAAACTGCAATGAGCTAATTTCATACTATCTAATAAAAGCATAATATGCAAATTAACCATCACTCCACTACACCCACCAGTCATGCCCACCAGCCAATCAGAGCGAGTATGCAAATAAATCCAACCAAGATGACTACCAGAAGGGAGGCTTGGGTTTCCCTGGCAACAAAGGAAGCCAAGTTTTCCACACACTCTGGCCGGCCAAGGCCTCCACTCAAGGATACAAAGTTTCAATTATAGAAATAGCAGCAGCCATGGATGGAGCAGGAGGCTTGGCTCCACTCCAGGCTACAAAGTTTCAATTGTAAAAGGTAAATAAATTCCAGATACCAGAGCTTATGCTTGGGTCGCCAGGGGGTGTGGCTGGCCTCTCTCAGGCCAGTCCCACGCCCCAAGGGAACCCCCACCTTGATCCGGGACACCCTTCAGGGCAAACCAGCCAGCCTCCACCTGTGCACCAGGCCTCTATCCTATCTAAAAAAAGAGTAATATGCAGATTGACCATCACTCCAACATACAAGATCAAGATAGCTGCCTCTATGTGGTCAAAGATCCTGCCCCCATGTGGACACAAGATGGCCACCAAAAGATGGCCAGCAGGGGAGGGCAGTTGGACATGATCAACCTTGCAGGGGAGGGCAGTTAGGGGCAAACAGGCTAGCAGGGGAGCAGTTAGACATCAATCAGGCTGGCATGGGAGTGGTTAGGGAGTGATCAGGCTGACAGGCAGAAGCAGTTAGGGACAATCAGGAAGGAAGGCAGGCAGGCAGGCAAGCAGGCAGGCAGGCGAGCAGTTAGGAGCCAGCAGTCCTGGATTGTGAGAGGGATCCCAGATTGGAGAGGGTGCAAGCTAGGCTGAGGGACACCCCCCGCCCCCTACCCCGCTGCCCCTGTGCATGAATTTCATGCACCGGGTCTCTAGTAGGAATATAAGAAGCTATTCTCTAGCTTTTTTACACAAACATTTTGCAAATATACTTTCCAAAATACCCAATTCATTGCTGAAATAGTCTAACTGAAACTGGTAGCCTCATCTGAACCAGTAACTATCTGAAAGGGAGAGAAAGACAAAAAGTTCTGTATACTGACCTTTCTCACTGGGATAAAAAGTCACAACCAAAGAAAGGGTGTGAAGAGCCCAAAGGGGTTATTCCCTTGTATAAGGTCCAGCCAGCCTAAAAGAACTTAGAATGTACCATACCTCCAAATGTAATACTTTCAACAATAAAGATTTTTTAAAAAACGAATATACTATACCTCTGCCATTCCTGGTGACTTAATCTCCTTGATTTTGAAGAAATAGCCCAAGGTCAGGAAAGCTATTGCCATGGCGCTTACACTGATCATAAAGACCACCAGGGGAGGCCGACTGCTGATGTACAGCTTCAGGTTCTCCAGGGGGTTGATGTTGAACATTATTCTGATTGTCCACCTGAAAGGAATTAATCAGGAGATACTGATTGTCAAAAGAAAACCCATGATTCTCACGTTTTCCTTTCATGATGTTAGAGGGTAGTGAGGGAGGTCACGGATTACTGAACTTGAGAAATATTTGATCAGAAATCTTCAAAAGACTAGCAAGAAAAAACACAGTAGCTGTCATCATTTCCAAATGGTAACCTCTTGAAAGATAGGCATTCCCTTTCAGTTTATATTCTAAAATATATTTGTTACTTCCATGTTACTTAAGGAAATATTTAAGTAGGTTAGTAATATGACACAAATACATGCCAACACATTACAAAACTAAATTGAGGCCCTGACCGGTTTGGCTCAGTGGATAGAGCGTCAGCCTGCGGACTGAGGGGTCCCAGGTTCGATTCCGGTCATAGGCACGAGCCTTGATTATGGGCACATCCCCAGTAGGAGGTGTGCAGGAGGCAGCTAATCGATGTTTCTCTCTCATCGATATTTCTAACTCTCTATCCTTCTCCCTCCTCTCTGTAAGAAATCAATAAAATATATTTTCTTTAAAACAAAAACTAATGAGGATGCTCTCATTTCCATTTCCTACCACTGAAAGCTGAATACCATCTACTCAACACTGTCCTGTTCACTGCCATACTCTTGTCTATTCCAGCACCAGGCACAGAGAGGCACCCAATAAATATTTCGCCCTTATTTTAAATTGTATCTACTTGAAACCAAACTTTAACACACACACACACAATATATATGAAGCTTTTATTCCATCTGTAAAATATTGCAAATAAGTATGACAATTCAGCCGGAACCGGTTTGGCTCAGTGGTAGAGCGTCGGTCTGCGGACTGAGGGGTCCCGGGTTCGATTCTGGCCAAGGGCTACATTGGTTGCGGGCACATCCCCGGTGCGGGGTGTGCAAGAGACAGCTGGTTGATGTTTCTCTCTCATCGACGTTTCTAGCTCTCTATCTCTCTCCCTTCCTCTCTGTAAAACATTAATAAAAATATATTTTTAAAAAAAGTATGACAATTCATTTGGTATATTGCTGTTTCTATAGCTGGACAACTTAGATATTCATCAGCCTGTTGAACTGTTCCTTTTTCAGAAACATAGATACATCAAAAAAAAATTTATATCGTATTGTGACTTGCTGAATCAAAGCAGCTGATTTTGATACAAGTTCAATGTCATTTCCTTCAAGAATTCATCTTTCTGAGCTTGATACTGAACAAGCAATGCCTTACCTCATCCAAATACTACAGATGAAATCAGAAATCAAGAAATTTCTGATTTCAACAAGAGAATCATTCTCCTGAGTAATGACGCTGATGGGAAAGTAAGCGTACACAGACTTTATCTTGTATCGGAAGTCCAGTGGAACACCCTTGATCATATTCTGTACATCACTGCAGACAGTGCAAACTGTGGCCAGCTCCTTTCTATTTCCCCAGCATTTGTCAACCTAGAGCCACTTCTTTTTCTTTCCCAGGAGACAAGTTCTACATTGATGTGAAGTCCCTCTGAAGCGTGCCCATGGAGCATTCAGAGTGATGTACACATATTCTGGGATGTTAACAGTCTGATTGCTGAGAATGGTCTTCATCCTCGCAATATATAAGAGCAAACCAAACTTCTTTATTAACCATTTAGATGTCTTTCTAGGTGAACTGCCTGAATCTTTACTATAAGATGTCTGTCAATTTCTTGTTAATGTTTCGGAGTTCCTTTTATATTCTGGGAACTGAGTCTTTACCAACTTCATATGTTATACTACTCATCTGTGGATTTTCTTTAATATGGTTCATGGTATCTCTTGCCATATGAAAGGGTCTTGATTTTATTAAACAGCTTACAAGATCTAATGCACCTACCATACAATTCACACATTTAAAGTATACAATTTAATTAACAGAATTGGGCAAGCCATCACTATAATAAATTTTTACACATTTTCATCATTTCATAAAAAAACCCATACCTTATAGCAAATAACTCCTTATTTCCCCTAGCTCTCAAGCAACCACTAATGTACTTTCTGTCTCTATAGATTTGCCTATTCTGAACATATCAAGTAAATGAAATCATATAATAAGATCTTTTGTGGCTGACTTCTTTCACTTAGCATTATGTTTTCAAGATTCATCCATGTAGCATATATCAGTACTTCATTCTTATCTATTGCCAAAACTATTTCATTGTATGAAGTATTTTTTTATTCATAAACATTTTATTTATCCATATAAAAAGTTGGGGGATACAAGTAGCAAAAGTACTAATAAGAGGGGAGCTTAAAGCATTACAGGCCTATCTCAAGGAACAAAAACCACAAATAACCTACCATTTCACCTTAAAGAACTAGAAAAAGAACAAATGAAGCCCAATGTCAGTAGAAAAAAAAACTACATCAGAATTAAACTACATAGAGAACAAGACAATAAAAAAATTACTATAACAGCCGAGGTCGGTTTGGCTCACTGGTAGAGCGTCGGTCTGCGGACTGAAAGATCCCGGGTTCAATTCCGGCCAAGGGCATGTACATTGGTTGCGGGCACATCCCCGGTAGGGGGTGTGCAAGAGGCAGCTGGTTGATGTTCCTCTCTCATCAACGTTTCTGACTCTCTATCTCTCTCCCTTTCTCTCTGTAAAATATCAATAAAATATTTTTTTTAATTACTATAACAAAGAGCTAGTTCTTTAAAAGGATTAGTAAAATTGACAAACCTCCTCTGACTAGACTCACTAAGGGAAAAAAAAAGACACAAAGTCAGAAATGAAAGAGAACTTACAACAGACTCCACAGAAATAAAAAGGACTACACAAGATACTAGGAAGGCTATGCACCACCAAATTTGATAACCTAGAAGAAATGGACAAGTTCTTGGAAATATATAACTTTCCTAGACTGAACCATGAAGAACTAGAAAAGTTAAATAGACCAATCAACAATAAATTGAAGCATTCATTAAAGCATGTCAAAAAGTAAAAATAGAGGACCATGTGGCTTCACTAGTGAATCCCACCAAACATTCAAAGAAAATGCAATACCTATCCTTCTCAAACTCTTCCAAATAATTGAAGAAGAGGCAATACTTCCTAATCCATTTAATGAGGCCAATATCACCCTGATACCAAAACCTGGCAAGGATCACACATACACACACATACACACACACACTACAGACCCATACCTCTGATGAATGTAGATGCAAAGTCCTACATAAAACTATCAAATGGAACACAACAATTCATTAAATAGATAATACATCATGATCAACTACATTAACATAGGCTAAAAATCACATGATCATTGCCCTAACCCAAGGGTCGGGACACTCATTAGTCAAGAGAGCCAAATATCAACAGTACGATGATTGAAATTTCTTTTGAGAGCCAAATTTTTTAAACTTAAACTTCTAACACCACTTCTTCAAAATAGACTGGCCCAGGCCGTACTTTGTGGAAGAGCCACACTCAAGGGGCCAAAGAGCCGCATGTGGTTCGCGAGCCACAGTTTGCCGACCACGGCCCTAACCGGTTTGGCTCAGTGGATAAGAGCGTCAGCCTGAGGACTGAAAGGTCCCAAGTTTGATTCCAGTCAAGGGCATATATCTTGGTTGCAGGCACATCCCCAGTAGGAGGGAGGCAGCTGGTTGATGTTTCTAGCTCTCTATCCCTCTCCCTTCCTCTCTGTAAAAAATCAATAAAATACATTTTTAAAAATCACATGATCATATCAAAAGATGCAGAAAAAGCATCTGACAAGATATAACATCCATTTATAATTAAAACACTCAATAAACTGGGTATAGGAGGAAAGTACCTAAACATAATAAAAGCCACATATCATATTCAATGGCAAAAAAAAAAACAAAACTGAAAGCTTTTCCTCTAAGATCATGAACAAAATAAGGATGCATACTCTCGTCACTGTTATTCAACATATAGTACTGAAAGTCCTAGCAAGAGAAAAAAATTTTTAATTTTTTTTATTTTATTCATTTTTTACAGAGAGGAAGGGAGAGAGTTAGAAACATCGATGAGAGTCATGGATCAGCTGCCTCTTGCACACCCCCTACTGGGGATGTGCCCGCAACCAAGGTACATGCCCTTGACCGAAATTGAACCCAGGACCCTTCAATCCTCAGGCTGACGCTCTATCCACTGAGCCAAACCGGTTTTGGCAAGAGAGAATTTTTTAAAAGGCATCAATTGGGAATGAAGAAGTAAAATTGTCACTTTTTGCAGATGACATGATTCTTTATATAGAAAACCCCAAAATCTTCACACAGAAAAAACAAAACTATTAGAAACAATAAACAAATACAGTAAACTTGCAAGATACAAAAATCAATGTACAAAAACCCATTGCTTTCCCAAAGAATAGAATACCATATTTGCCGGCGTATAAGACGATTTTTTGGCCCTGAAAAATATGCCTCCAAGTGGGGGGTAGTCTTATACGGCGAGTATATAACAAACTGTATTTTTAGTGGAAATGTTAGGGGGTCGTCTTATACGCCCAGTCTCTTATACGCCGGCAAATACGGTAACAAAATTTCAGAAAAATAAATGAAAAAATAATTCTATTTGAAACTGCAACAACAACAAAAAAAGAATAAAATACCTAGGAATAAACAAATGATGTACAGATACACTGAAAACTACAAAATACTGTTGAGAGAAACTGTTGAAACACTGTTGAAGAAAACACAAAGAAATGGAAAGATACTAGGTGTACCAGTTAATAATGTGGATTTTTTTCAATAGATGGAGGTATACATATGTTGATATATATGTGATTTAATATTTATGGTATTTTGTTGTATTGACAACAAGCTTCAAAACTTCATATGCCATATTTGCTGAAGGTGTTACCATCATAAATATTTTAATGCCTAAAAATGTCGAATTTCGTGTCCAAAAAAGAGCATTTGTGCGAAGTTTTAATTCATTATTTTGAAGGAAGAGTTATTGTATACTCAGGAAGCTTATAGTGAACATGCTCCATCTCAAGATACTTTTCAACATTGGTTTAAATGCTTTAATAGTGATAATTTTGATGTGAAAGACAAAGAATGTCAAGGTCAACGAATGTCAAGGAAAAAGTTTGAAGACCAACAATTACAAGCATTATTGGATGAAGAAGATGCATGTCAAACTCAAAAACAACTTACAGAAAGATTAAATGTTGCTCAGCAAACACTATTTGACCCCATTCACAAAAATTAACTCAAAATGGATCAAAGACCTAAAGATAAGATCTGAAACAATTTCATATAAAAAATCACTAAACTTAAGAATCTTTGTCTCAGAGGATTTTAAGAATTTGACACAAAAGGCAAGGGAAAAGCAAAAATAAATGACTGGAGCTATAACAAGCTAGAAAGCTTCTATATAGCAAAATAAACTATCAACAAAACAAAAAGGAAACTAACTGAACAGAAGGTATTTGCAAACATTACTTCTAATAAGTGCCTAATATCCAATATACATAAATATATATAAAAGGCTAAGCAACCGGCCGACTGGCCAACCAGCCGGTAGGTATGATGCACACTGACCACCAGGGGGCAGACGGTCAATGTAGGAGTTGCTGAGCTGCAGTGACTTGGCAGTGGCGGTTCTCAGGTGATGCATCCTGGAACCAAAGAGGAGGGAGCCTGATTCCAGGGTGCCTCATCCAAGAACCGCCCTCTCGCAATCCAGGACCCCTTGTGGGATGTTGGAGAGCCAGTTTCAGCCCTATCCCCACAAGCCAGACCAAGGAACCCCACCTGCTGGAGGGACCCCACTCACTTCACAGAAGCCCTTAGAGCCACGGCACTGCCCCAGGTGCAGGCGGCTGATGAGGTACCACGAGAGGTTGGTTCCAAGGCATATTCAGCCTGTCTCACCTAGTTCCACCCAGCCAGCCACCATCTAATTAATTTTCTTTCAATGTTCATGAATCCATGCACCAGGGCACTATTATATAAATAATGTCCATAAAGAACTCATACAACTAAACAATAAAACAAGCAATCCAATTTAAAAGTGGGCAGAGGGCTTTTCTGTTCCAATGAGGCTCTTGCAAACATGGTGAACATTCCTAAAACTCACTGGACTTTCTCTAAGAGGTATGGCAAGCATCAAGCTCACAAAGTAACACAGAACAAGAAGGGCAAGGATTCTCTGAATGCTCAGAGAAAACAGAGTGATGACAGGAAGCAAAGTGGCTCAGGTGGGCAGACTAAGCCAATTTTCAGCAAAAAGGCGAAAACTGCTGAGGGTTGAATGCATTAAGCCCAACTGCAGATTTAAGAGAATGCTGGCTATTAAGAGATGCAAACATTTTGAACTGGAAGGAGATAGGAAGAGAAAGGATCAAGTGGTCTAGTTCTAAGCTTCATATTTTGTTTTATTATGTGACAATAAAATCTTGAGGATATGTGCACTTAAAAGGGGGGGGGGGGGGGACTGAGGACCTGGAAGACATACAACAGATATATTAAAGGTCGCTCAACTTCACTTGCTATAAGGGAAATCCAAAAATATTTTTTTAAATGAGATATCACCTCACAACTGTTAGAATGCCTACTATCAATAAGACAAGAAATAACAAGTGTTGGAAAGGCTATGGTATGGGGGGGGAAAGAAACCCTCTTAGACTGTTGTTCTTAAAAAATGAGGACTAGAGTTACCATATCCCCCAATAATCCCTCTTCTGGGTCTCTACCTGAAAATTTTGAAAACACTTAATTGTAAAGATGTATGAGAGAGAAACATCAATCAGCTGCCTCCTGCATACCCCCTACTGGTGATGTGTTCACAACCAAGGTACCGTACATGCCCTTGACTAGAATGGAACCTGGGACCCTTGAGTCCACAGGCCGACGCTCTGCTCACTGAGCCAAAACCGGTTAGGGCCCATCTTAACTTGTTTACTGCAGCATTGTTCATGGTAACTAAGACATGGAACAGCCTAAGTATTTTTTGATGGATAATAGCATAAAGATGTGACATATATACAATGGAATACTACGCAGCCATTAGGATGAAATAATGCCATTTGCGACAATATGGCTGGGTCTTGAGAGTATCATGCTAAGCAAAGTAAGACAGAAAAGAATAAGAACCATATAATTTCATTTATATGTAGGATATAAAAGAGAAAGCAATAAATTCATAGTCACAGACAACAAACAGTATGGTGGTCACCAGAGAGGAGTGTGGGAAGATCGAAGAGGGTAAAAGGGGTTAAATATATGGTGATGGAAGGAGACTAGGCTTGAAGTGGTTAAGTATACAATGCACTACTCAGATGATTTATTACAGAATTGTACACTTGAAGTTTATATAGTGTTATTAACCAATAAACTTTTTAAAAGAAACAAATTATAACTACATGTGATGATGGATGTTAATTAAGACTCCCTGTGATGATCATTTTTCAATATATACAATATCAAATCATTATTTGTATACCTGAAATTAGTATATGTCAATTATAGCTCAATTAAAAGATATTTAAGCTGAAACCAGTTTGGCTCAGTGGATAGAGCGTTGGTCTGCGGACTGAGGGGTCCCAGGTTCGATTCCGGTCAAGGGCATGTACCTTGGTTGTGGGCACATCCCCAGTAGGGGGTATGCAAGAGGCAGCTGGTCGATGTTTCTCTCTCATCAGCGTTTCTAGCTCTCTATCTCTCTCCCTCTCTGTAAAATATCAATAAAATATATTTTTTAAAAGGTATTTAAGAAAACAAATCACAAAAATGAAAAACAAATCATGAGCAATGACAAGATTAAATGAACACTAAAAGTTCATTATGAAATAATAACAAACTCAGTTTAAAGACTGAGAGATGTTTCAAAAACAGGACCTCTAACCAAATAGCAAAGTTCAACTGGCAAATGACAGTACTCTGCACACTATCATCACCAAAGGTTGTAATGTAGTCCCTAGGACTACAGTTAGGTATGTAATTATACACAGTGAATGAGCTATAGACTTTTTGTCAATTTATTCAATATGTATCTGGGAAAGAACATTTAAGGATTTCTATTTTTATCAAAATAAATCCTTAGTGGAAATTCAATTTGCTAAAAACTCTATCTTTCCTCTGTTTATTTTGTTGTTGTTTTTTTCATTTTAATTGGGATATCATAGTAAAAAATAAATAAAATTTTAAAAACCCTCTTACATGGCAATGGAATTCTGTGGCATGCGAACATTGACAAAAACATCCCAAAGATCTAGCATCCCTGGATTGTCATGCTGTCAGGAGATAAGGAAGTGAGTTAGGAGTCTATAGTCACAAAGCATTAACAAGTTAAGATGGGCACTAACCGGTTTGGCTCAGTGGATAGAGCGTCGGCCTGTGGACTCAAGGGTCCCAGGTTCGATTCCAGTCAAGGGCATGTGCCTTGGTTGTGAGCACATCACCAGAAGGGGGTGTGCAGGAGGCAGCTGATTGATGTTTCTCATTGATGTTTCTAACTATCCCTCTCCCTTCCTTTCTATAAAAAAATCAATAAAATATATATTTTTAAAAAATAAAAAGTAAAAGTTAAGATGGTGCAGTGTGGAACTTGTTTAAACAAAGGCAAAGGGTGTGGTGTATATATACACAATTCAGCCATAAAAAAGAATGAAATCTTGTAATTTGCAACAACAAAAACAGCCGTTGATGGGATTATTCAAATAGAAAAAAATCCAGACAATGACAAATACCATATATACCTTATATGTGGAATCTAAAACAAAATCCTCCCCCAAGCAAAACAAGCTCTTAGATACAGAGAATATATTGGTGGTAGCCAGAGGTAGGGGGCAAGGATTCGAAAAAGGGTGAAAGGAATTAAAAGGTACCAACTCCCAGTTATAAAATAAGTCATAGGAATGTAATGTACAACATGGTGAATATAGTTAATAATACTGTATTGCATATTTGAAAGTTGCTAAGGGAGCTTGCTTTACCAGAAAAAATTCTGTAACTATGTATGGTGACAGTTGTTAATTGTGTTGATTATTGCGCAATATATACACTATTGAGCTATTATGATGTACACCTGAAACTAATATAATGTTGCATGTCAATTATATCTCATGAAAACAAACGGTTAAGGTTGAAGCCAGTGAGGTCCTGAGACTAGTTCATGATGTTCCAAAGCAATTGCAAGGCATCCTGTTTCAATGGTTTCAAAGGTTTCTTCAACAATGTTGGTAAGAGAAACAAATAGCAACTCTGTGAATTAGATGTCATTAAAAACACTCAGAAAATGGCTAAAGAGCTTGTCATGTTGCACTTGGCTGCAGCTACAGTGGCAGAGCTGTGCACCTTAAAACTAAATACTGGCACTGAAATACCTCACAGACAGTAAATTTAACTTCCTGATTGTTAAGACCAAACAGCAATTACAATCAACATCTTTTTTATTGACCTTAAAATAAGTTAGGCAGTGATTTATGTAACTGGTTGGCTAAAAGAACAAGAGAAACTCATCAAATGAAAACAATTCCTTAGAACCCAGAAATCTACCAAAAGCCAGACTGCGTGGCCCATGCTTTTCTATTTTAGAAAAGCATTTAACCCTTAAACGGTTGCCTCTGTCAGTGTTTCTAGACACCTACTACCCCACTATCTAATCTGGGTGCTGTTGCACCAACTAGCCCTACTTTTTCATTTTCCAGCTAATTCTGAATGACCTAAATCCGCTGATCCTTTAAGGTCCACCTCAAAAGTCACTTCCTTTTGCCGACACCGGTTTGGCTCAGTGGATAGAGCGTCGGCCTGTGGACTGAAAGGTCCCGGGTTCGATTCCGGTCAAGGGCATGTACCTTGGTTACGGGCACATCCCCAGTGGGGGGTGTGCAGGAGGCAGCTGGTCGATGATTCTCTCTCATGGATGTTTCTAACTCTATCCCTCTCTCTTCCTCTCTGTAAAAAATCAATAAAATATGTATTTTTTTTTACAAAGTCACTACCTTTATGAGGCCTTTTCGGGATCATAATCATAACAAAATCCCTAATAGGTGGTAACGCCATGTGCAATTAATTCCTGTAGTCTAATTCTTCCTCTAAGTCCTTTGCCGGCGGAAGCTATACTTGCACTTGGGTCTGTTTCTCTTCCCTGCAGCCGCAGGCAGAGCCCACACAGAGGTGTGCTCCGTGGGCAGCGGGCGATCTCAGTGCCCAGAAGTGGGCGGCAGCAGCCCTGACCCCCAGCCCACCTCCAGGAGGCCACGGAAAGTCTTGCTCTACCTTTACCAGGAAATCCACACACTGCCTGCCTCCTCACTCCCAGACAGTCCAGAGGCCTGGAGCCATGGAGTATATCTTAGTTGCACAACAGGTCTATTTCCTTTCAAAACCCTTAGAGGGGATGAGGAAGCAGGAAGCAGCGCTTCCTTCAAGCGCTGAGGGAGCCTTCGCCTACAGATGGGGATACAAATGCACAGCCCCCAAGCTGACAAAAAAAAAATCAATAAATAAAAGTGCTACAGGGGCAACTAACTGACCCAATATTCATCGCCGGCCTCGTAGCTCTTCCTCCACTGCCTCCCCCGGCGGCTCACCTCGGAGCCGGGGAAGCAGCAGTTCAGGGGGAGCCGCAGTCCCCCGGCCAAAGCAGGCTGCAAAGAAGCCAGCCCGCCCTTCATCCCTCAAGTGAGGGCCGCAATCTGCCGGGTGAGAGCTGAACTACCGACATCTGACTCTCCGGCGAAGGCCCCCTCACCAGCTGTCCGCCGGCTACGGTTAATTCACCCGACTCAAGACGGCACAGCAGGCCTCGTTTTAGTCCCGGTGGTGCCCGCCCGGGGAACCGGGTCCAAATGCCTCCAGATGGATTACTACCTTGCAGCCATTCCGTAATTTGCTTTATGGAAATGTAAGTGAAGACAATAATCCACCCACCTCTGAAGAGTTGCCCAGCTTGACACGTACAAACGCCACGATTTCGCTTTAAGTTTCTGGCCTGTACCTGGACCTCTAACCCCCCCACCTCTGTCTGACACGTATATAAAGTGCGAACGCAGAATAACGGGAACACGACCCAAAATAAAAAATAAAATGGCAAGCTACCAAAAGGCTCCCTAAGGCCAAATCCGAATCATCGCAGCCTCAGCCCCCTCCGTACGTGGCGAGCCCAGCCGTCTCGAGGGCGGGCAGGCGGGGAACTGTGCCCCGGGCTGCGGCGGGCAAACCCCGGCGGCGGCGGCCGGGCCGAGGCCACCAGCGCGGGGCGACCCCCGCCGGCGGCTGGGGCGGAAACAAACCCGCCCCGACCCGCGCGGCCCCTCCCGGCCCCGCGGCCAGCCCCGCCGAACCCGGGCCCGGGCCGCGCGCCCCGGCTCACCTCGCGCCGGCGGAGAGCGGCGCGCCCCGGGCCCGGCCCGGCCAGCTGCTCGGCGGACGCCCGTGGCCGCTCCGACCTCACGCGCGGCGGCGAGCGGCGGGCCTGGGGCCGCTCGGCACCATCCTCCCCGCCGCTCCGGGAGCAGCGTCCGGCTCCGCGGGGCCCACGCGAGGGCCACAGGCCGGTCCGGCGCCCGCAACCGCCACACGGGTTAGTCAGGTCCGGCCCAGCCGTGCTTTCCGGTAGGAAAGAGGAGAAAAAAAAAAATGCCACCGCCAACGATGCCGTGACCTCTGACCCCTGGCGTCCGACGGCGGCGCGACCGGGACAAGATTCCTCCGTTGCGGGCGGCGGAGACGGAGCCTCCGGATTGGATCGTCTGAGGGGCTGGAGTGTGAATGCGCGGGCTAGTGCGCGTGCACGCGTGGAGGGTGTGACGTATGTGTGTGTGTGTCTGAGTGTGTCTGTGGTACCGTGCTGTTGTGCGTGTGTGGTGCACGGGCGTGGATCTTTTTATGGGTCTGTGCACGTGTTTAGTTTGTTCTTTTTTAAATTTCTTTATTGATTATGGTATCACATAATTGCCCTCCACCCCCCATTCCCATTCCAAACCCCTCCCCACGTATGCCCCCACCCCCCTGATGTCCGTGACCACTGGTTCGGCTTATTTGCATGCATACAAGTCCTTTGGTGCTCATGTACTAATCACTGTTGACAATAGTATAATTGGGTTCTATCACTTTGTAGAATAATTTGAAGTTGAAAATACACATCCTCCCTGAAGAATATATTGCCCTGGAGAAACACTTGTGCATCTGAACAAGTAGACCTGATGTTTATAGCACCATCGATAATAATAAAAGTGTAATGTGCTAATTAGACTAGATGTCCTTCCAGACCACCCTCCTGAGGAGGGAAGTCTGGGTCCCAGGTGCTGGAGGGGGGAGGGGGAAGGTATGGAAGGCCTATTCTTGCATGAATTTTCATGTAACTGGCCTCTAGTCTACAATAATCTATAATAATAAAAGCATAATATGCTAATTAGACTGGAGGACCTTCCTGACGAAGCTGCGCAGGCGGGGGCGGAGGCTGTCATCACAGCAGCGGGGGCTGAGCCCCTTGCACAAACTTCTTGCATCGGGCCTCTACTTTATTTATAATCACTAAGAATTGAGGGGGCAGCCCTAACCAGTTTGGCTCAGTGGATAGAGTGTTGGCCTGTGGACTGAAGGATCCCAGGTTCCATTCCCGTCAAGGGCATGTACCTTGGTTTGGGGGGCGGGGGGGGTGTGCAGGAGGCAGCTGATCTATGTTTCTCTCTTATCAATGTTTCCAATTTTCTATCCCTCTCCCTTCCTCTCTGTAAAAAATCAACAAAATATATTTTAAAAGGAATGAAGGAAGGAAAGAAGGAAGGAAGGGAGGGAGGGAGGGAGGGAGGGAGGCAGGGAGGAAGGAAGGAAGGAAGGAAGGAAGGAAGGGGCAAATGCCCATACAGTAAAATGTAAAAATAAATTTTGGTATATTCATATGTAATCAAATACCAAAGAGCAGTGAAAATTATTGAAAACAGTTGACACAACAGTGGGGTTCAACCTCAGGATATAATATCCTGGGGAAGCAAATCACAAAAAGATATACTGCAGCATAATCCCATCACACAAAAATCCCAAAACATGCTAACCTAATCATACTCTGGAGATACAAACATAAGTGGTAGGGCTGTGACAAAGAAAAAAAAATACACAAACTTCATATCACACCTTAGAATTAATATGCATTTAAAGGAAGAACATTTGGTCCTGGCAAGTAGCTCGGTTGGTTGGGCATTGTCCTTACGGAACCCGGACAGGGCACATTCAAGAATTGACCAACGAATGCATAAATAAGTGAAACAACAAATTGATTTTTTTTCTCTCTCTCTCAAATCAATAAATTAAAAAATGTAAAAGAAAGAAAGCACATTCAACAGACCACCAACCCCAGCCCCCACTTGATTGGTTGATCCAAACACATAGACTGGGCTTTCACAATGAGGCCCTGCTATTGACAAGTGATAAGAGAAATACTCCACTTCAAAGAGTGATCCCGTCCACCCACCCATCTTACTTTTCAAACCAGGAGAAGATGATCAGACTCCTCCCACATCCCAAAGTAGGTGCCACCAGTATTTCAGCTTAAATCTTAATGCTTAGGTGAAATTCCTGCAGATTTAAGAATGCTTACCAGTCTTCTGGCTGCCACCCAGATCCAAAAAATAAGATACCTTTCAGCTTCATTGACTTTTCATTAAGGGAGCAAGCGCTCAGCAGGCGTGTCCTTCTGTAGAGGAAATTTAAACCAGACATCCAGCCCTGCAGACAACTCATTATTTTTTTAAAAGAGAAGCAGGCCTCAGAACTTTCCAAGGGGGCGACCCTGTCCATACAGGTCACAGTCTGCATTGGCAAGCACAGAGAGGTCGCCCAGGAAATTCTGCTCAGAGACAGCTGTGTCACTTAATTTAACAATTATTCATATATTTTAATTTCTATTATAGTATAGTTGGCATACGATATTATATTAGTTTCAGGTGTACAACACAGTGATTCAACATTTATTCCTCACAAGGTGATCACCACACTAAGTCTAGTAACCACCTGTCACCATGCAGTTATCACACTCTCATTGACTATATTCCCCTTCTCCTTTTTTTCCCACCCTCTGCCCTCTGGCAACCATCAGTTTGTTCTTTGTTTCTAGGACTCTGTTTTAGTTTGGTTTGGTTTGTTCATTTATTTTTTTTTTTTAATTTCACATGCTAAGTGAAACCATACCGCATTGTCTTTCTCTGTCTGACTCATTTCACCTAGCGTAATGCCCTCTAGGTCCATCCACATTGTCACAAATGGCAAGATTTCATTCTTTTTTATTGCTGAACAATATTCTAATTCTGTGTTGCACAGTAATTTGGATAGCTTTCGGTTTATATTCTTCAAATAATTTTTCGAATTTTCTAGTTATAAAACAACCATGATATTATATTAAGTTTAAAATTTTAGGAAATATTGAAAAGGAAAAATTAAAACCACCTGCAATTCTCAAATCCAATGGTAACTACTGATAAGATTTTGCTGCGTTTACTCCCCACCCCCCTTTTTCGCCCCTAAGCATTGAATAGGATTTTAAAACAAATTTGGAACTATGCTTAATATTATACTAGGATAGTTTTTTGCATGATTATCCTTCAATTTAAACATCCCCTCTACGACAATTTATACTGAAAATTTTCAACTTTGATAGTCAATATTTTTACATAAAAGTTTATTGTGTTTACTACTCTTTTCTTAGCATTGCTTTCTAGAAATGAGATTACCGTACCAAAAAGTAAAAAACATTTGTTGTTGTTGTTGTTGTTCCTCACTCAAGGATATTTTTCCATTGATTTTTAGGGAGAGTAGAAGAGAGAGGGAAAGATAGAGAGAAACATCAACGTGAGAGAAACACATCTGTTGGTTGCCTCCTGCATGAGCCCTGACCATGGGCTGGGCCAGGGAGGAGCCTGCAACCAAGATACATGCCCCTTGTCAGGGGGTAGGGGAAGCCAGGGGATGATCAATGGGGAGAAAATAAGAGACATATGTACTACTATTTGTAATACTTTAAACAATAAATTAAAAAGAAAGAAAAAGAAAGAATATTTCCCCACTTAAAAAAAAATGCATGCCCTTGATCAGAATCGAACCCAGAACCCTTTGATCCGCAGCCTACGCTCTAACCACTGAGTAGCCAGCTAGAGCCTTTAAGTTTGAATTTTTTGCATGTTTATTATTTTTTTAAAATATATTTTATTGGTTTTTCACAAAGAGGAAAGGAGAGGGATAGAGAGCCAGAAACATCGATGAGAGAGAAACATCGACCAGCTGCCTCCTGCACACCTCGCACCGGGGATGTGCCCGCAACCAATGTACATGCCCTTGACCGGAATCGGACCCGGGACCTTTCAGTCCGCAGACCGACGCTCCATCCACTGAGCCAAACCAGTTTCAGCAATTTTATGCATTTTTAAATGATTAAAATGTATTCTAATATTTTTATTGGAAAAAAAGTATTTTCCACTTATATTTGTACCCAGATAACATTTATTTTATTTTTATTTTTTAATTTAATTTTATTTTTAAAATATATTTTATTGATTTTTTACAGAGAGGAAGAGAGAGGGACAGAGAGCCAGAAACATCGATGAGAGAGAAACATCGACCAGCCGCCTCCTGCACAATCCCCACCAGGGATGTGCCCGCAGCCAATGTACATGCCCTTGACCGGAATCGAACCCGGGACCTTTCAGTCCGCAGACCGACGCTCCATCCACTGAGCCAAACCGGTTTCGGCAATTTTATGCATTTTTAAATGATTAAAATGTTTTCTAATATTTTTGTTTGGAAAAAAGTATTTTCCACTTATATTTGTACCCGGATAACATTTATTTTATTTTTATTTTTTTGGTAAATGTTTATTCCTACAAACAACTTAGCAAAATCACCTGGGGAACTTGGAAAAAAACAGAAGGAAAGCTGCTAAAATCATGTACAGTGTATTGTCCTTAAAGCACATCTACTTTAGGTAATAGTAACCTCAAGAAAAGACCAGCCTCAGAGTAAATGCCATAATTCAGCCTGGAGAAGTGGTTTGAAAAACTTTACATGCGACCAGTTAGTTATTTTGATATTTTATTGCTTTATAGAGATATAACTCATCATAAAATTCATTCTTTTTTTTTTTCTTTATTGATTTCAGAGAGGAAGGGAGAGGGAAAGAGAGATAGAAACATCAGTGATGAGAGAGAATCATTGATTGCTTGCCTTCTGCACACAACCGGGGCATGTAGCCTTGACCAGAATTGAACCTGGCCAATGCTCTATCCACTGAGCCAAACCAGTTAGGGCAAAATTCATTCTATAAAGTGTACAATTCAGGGACTCTTCCCCCCTCCCCACGTGAGAGAGAGTCCTTTCTGTGGGACTTTTTCCGCATCCCCATGTGGGAGTCTGAGCTGTGAGATTCTTCCCCCTTCCCCACGTGGGAGTCTGTACTTGTTCTTCAGTAAAATTCCCACCTTTGCTATACCAAAAAATAATAATAAAAATAAAGTGTACAATTCAGCGTTTTGTGTATATTCGCAATGATGTAAAACCATTAGCACTATTTCATTCCAGTCCCTGGCACACTAATCTACTTTCTGTCTCTATGGATTTTCCTATTTTGTATATTAGCGACTGTAACAGTCTTAATGACCATAACGACCGGTTGCTATGACACCCACTGTGGCCAACAAACTGGCTGATCAAGGGGAGGGGCCGGCCAGGCTACCTTGCGGCCTCACCCCTGCTGGCCTGCCCCCCATGACTCTCCCACCCCATCAAGAACTGGCCTCCAGCCCAATGTCCCTCCCTTTCCCCCCAACCCCATAAGCCTGCCCCATCACAATAGGCTCATAGTCCCTCTCCCTGGCCGCCCACCCCCATAGCACCCTCTCCTCAATAGGGGGCGGGGCTGGCCCACCAACCTCCTGAAGCCCCTTTCCCCCTAGCCTCACCCCAAATCAGCCTCCCCAACCTCAATCAGGGGTGGGGGGGGGCGGGAGCCCACCAGCCAATCACCCACAACCCCTTCCCCCAGCTGGCCTGGCCCTGATCAGCCCCATTCTGGCCAGCCAACCCCCCAGGATCTCCTCCTCCTGACAGGCCCAGCCCCAATCCACCCTGATTGGGGCCGGGTGAGCCAGACCCCACCCATGTACGAATTCATGCCCTGGGCCTCTAGTTTTATATGAACGGAATCATACATTACATGATTCTATTTATATGTGTTATTTTGTTTTAGTACTTCTTTATCATAGTGCAATGGTCTGCAAACCTCAGCTCACGAGCCACATGTGGCTCTTTGGCCCCTTGAGTGTGGTTCTTCCACAAAATACCACGGCCTGGGCGAGTCTATTTTGTTTTTTTTTTTGTTTGTTTTTTTTGTTTTTGTTTTTGTTTTTTTTAAACTTTAAACTTCTTTTTATTTATTTTTTTAAAATTTTATTTTATTAAGGTATTTTCTGTGTACA
Source organism: Vespertilio murinus (assembly GCA_963924515.1). Taxonomy (NCBI): domain Eukaryota; kingdom Metazoa; phylum Chordata; class Mammalia; order Chiroptera; family Vespertilionidae; genus Vespertilio; species Vespertilio murinus. Next base: position 82,984,744 of record OZ004705.1, read on the forward strand.
TAGTTTACCATTGCCCCCCAACCCCACCTCCCATTTATGCCCTCCCTCCCCAGAGTTCTGTGTTTATTGGTTGTACTTATGTTCATGCATACCAGTCCCTCGGTTGTTCTCCTATCTCCCCCCAGGTCTCCTTCCCCTCCCCGCTGTCATTTGACAATCTGCTTGTTTTATGGTGACCATCTCAGGACCCCATGAATAAAATCCGCTCCTCATTTGGCAGTCTGCTTGTTTTATGGTGACTATCTCAGGACCTTATGAATAGAGTCTGCTCCTCCTCTGGTTTACACCGCCCCTTCCCCTGGGTCCCACTGCTTCCCCTGGGACACACGGCTCGCCCGGGGCACACTGCACCCTGGGACACTCGGTTCACCCGGGGCACTCGGCCCCCTGGGACACTCGGCTCACCCGGGGCACTCGGCCCCCTGGGACACTCGGCTCACCCGGGGCACTCGGCCCCCTGGGACACACGGCTCACCCGGGGCACTCGGCCCCCTGGGACACTCGGCTCACCCGGGGCACTCGGCCCTATGGGACACTAGGCTCACCCGGGGCACTCGGCCCCCTGGGACACACGGCTCACCCGGGACACCCTTCCCCTTTGGGGGGTACGGCTTACCCGGGGCACATGGCCCCCTGGGACACTCGGCTCACCCGGGGCACTCGGCCCCCTGGGACACTCGGCTCACCCGGGGCAGGCGAGTCTATTTTGAAAAAGTCGCATTAGAAGAAGTTTAAGTTTAAAAAATTTGGCTCTCAAAAGAAATTTCAACCGTTGTACTGTTGATATTTGGCTCTGCTGACTAATGAGTTTGCCAACCACTGACTTAGTGTTATGTCATCCTTATTATAGAGTATATCAGTATTTCCTTCTTTGTGTGGCTGATTAATTTTCCATTGTTTGATGGAATACTACTCAGCCTTAACAAAAGATGAAATATTGCCATTTGCAGCAACATGGATGGACCTTGAGAATATTATGCTAAGTGACATAAGCCAGGCAGAAAAAAATATAAGAACCATGTGATTTCATCGTATGTGGGATATAACACTGAAATGCGTGGACACAAACAGTAGTGTGTTGGTTGCCGGAGGGAAGGGGGTAGGCAGGGTGAAGGGGGCTCAGTATATGGTGATGGGAGATTATTTGACTTTGGGTGGTGGGCACATAGAAACCCACATCTGAACCTATATGACTTTATTAACCAACATTACCCCAATAAATTTAATAAAGATTTGTGTTAGGGGGCGACCCGCAAGAGACGACCACCATATATTTCAATCCATTGTACCAGAGACAGAGATCAGAATCTATGCGCCTTTATTAAGGTGGCCGGTGACTACAGTTGCAGCACTTCACCCCGGTAAAGGCCGAACTGCAGTGCAGACCACAAGTGTTACAGCAAATTTATACTCAGAATCCACAAGAGTTAGGACAGTTACAATGACAACCCAAAGGTTACAAAAGTGATTTCAACGGTTTCCAAGAAACTGGGAGCACAGGTGCAACGCCTGGGCACGCTTGGCCGGAGCTTGAACCGCCACCTCCCTCTAAACGCCAACCAACCCATTGTTCTGTGACCGACCCTACCTCCCTCTGCCCCCAGGCATCCTGCCTCCAGGCAACGGAGGAGCTGTGCGATGTTTGCAGCCCGGAACAATTTGGACATCACCCACATGGTCATGGACAATTTTTTTATTCAATCTAATAAAAATAAGGTATGGGGGAGAGATCAACCAAAGGACTTATTTATATGCATGCACATAAGCCTAACCAATGGACACAGACACCAGAGGGGTGAGGGCATAAGGGAGGGGGTGAGGGGACAATGGGGTGATAAGGACAGATATGTAATACCTTAATCAATAAAGAAAAAATGTTTTAAAGAGCAAAAAAATAAATAAATAACATTAATTCACACACAAAAATTCCACCTTTTGTTTTTCTATTCATTCATTACTTGATGGGCTCCGGATTGTTTCCATATGATTTAATAGATTTTAAAAATCCAACTTTTTATTTCAAGATAAACGCCAATTCACATGCAGGAGTGATAAATAATAGGTAGAGATCCATGTACTTTTCTCCCAGGTCCCCCAATGGTAACATCTTACATTGTACAATACCACAACCAGGAAATTTACTCTGATTTTATACAGATTTCACCAGTTTTACACAATATCATTTATGGTTTAACATTTATGGTTTACATGTGTAACTTTGTATAATCACCATGATAGTCAAGATGCAGAACAATTTCACATGAATAGGAACCATTGTGCTTCCCTTTTATAACATCACTCAGATCCCTCCTCAACCCTTTCTGAATCCCTATAAACCACTAATTTGTTCTCCATTTCTATAACTGTTTACACACACACACACACACACACACACACACACACACACACACACACAAAGAGTAATATGCAAGTTGACCGTATCTTTGTGATGCCCACCAGCCAATCAGGAGTGGATATGCAAATTAATCCAACAAAGATGGTGGGTTAATTTGCATACATAGTTGCCAAGCAGACTGGGGGTGGGGCAGGATGCTTGTGTTATCACCATGGTGATGACACAGGCCTTCCATACTGCCCCAGCAGCTCCGGGCCTCTGGGCAGTGTGGGAAGGCAGAAAGACGACTCTGGGCCAGAGTGACTACGGTGCCAATAGCCAGGGGGAAGAAGGCCCATTCTTGCATGAATCTTTGTGCATTGGGTCTCTAATACACACACACACACACACACACACACACACACAATCATACAATATGTAACCTTTTGGGATTGAAGATTTTTCCTCAGTGCTTTTCCTTTAAGATACATCCAAGACATTGTACCAATAGCTTATTCCTTCTTATTGAGTAGTATTCTGTTGTATAACTGTCCCACAGTTGAACCATTCACCTGTTGCAGATTGTTTCCACTGTGGGGCTATCATAAATAAAGGTGCTGTGAGCATTTGTATACATGCTTTTGTGTAAAACATATATTTTTCATTTCTCTATGATAAATGAAATAAATGTTCAACAATGCAATTGGTGGGATTTGTATGATAATTACATGTTTAGTTTTATAAGAAGTAACCAAATTATTTCCGAGTAGCTATACCACATGATTCCCATCAGGATTGTATGAGTGATCTACCTTCTCCACATCCTTGTCAGCATTTCCTTCTGGCCTCCATGGTTTCTAATTAGAAATCAATGTCATTGAGATCATTGCTCTAGGCAACGTGTCCTTGCTGACTACCGTGTTTCCCTGAAAATAAGACATCCTCCAAAAATAAGACCTACTCCATGGAAACATAATACATCCCCTGAAAATAAGACCTAGCACATCTTTGGGAGCAAAAATTAATATAAGACACTGTCTTATTTTCGGGGAAACTTTCAAGATTTTTAAAAAAATATATTTTATTGATATTTTACAGAGAGGAAGGGAGAGAGATAGAGAGCTAGAAACGCCGATGAGAGAGAAACATCGACCAGCCGCCTCCTGCACACCCCCCACCGGGGATGTGCCCACAACCAAGGTACATGCCCTTGACTGGAATCGAACCCGGGACCTTTCAGTCTGCAGACCGACTCTCTACCACTGAGCCAAACCGGTTTCAGCGACTTTCAAGATTTTTTGTTTGTCTTTAATTTTGAGAAATTTGTGACATGTCTTTGAATAGTTTGATTGGGTTCCTTCTGTTTGGGGTTCATGCAGCTTTTTGAATCTATAGATTTATTGTGTTGGCCAAATTTGGTCAACTTTCAGCCACTATTTATTTAAATAATTTTTTTAGCCATAGTACTTTCCTTCTCTTTCTGGGACTCCAATGATAAGAATGCTATAACTTTCATTATTTTTTAAAATATATTTTTATTGATATTTTACAGAGAGGAAGGGAGAGGGACAGAGAGTTAGAAACATCGATGAGAGAGAAACATGGATCAGCTGCCTCCTGCACACCCCACATCAGGGATGTGCCCACAACCAAGGCACATGCCCTTGACTGGAATCGAACCTGGGACCCTTTAGTCCACAGGCCGATGCTCTATCCACTGAGCCAAACCAGTTTTGGCTAGATCTTTCATTATTGTTCCAGAGATCCTTCCTAAGGCTACATCCAGTTTTTAATTTGTCTATTTTCTCCCTGCTGATCAGATTTATTTTTATCTTCATAACATTTAAAATATATATATTTTATTGACTTTTTACAGAGAGGAAGGGAGAGAGATAGAGAGCTAGAAACATCTATCAGCTGCCTCCTGCACACCCCTTACTGGGTATGTGCCCTTGACTGGAATCGAACCTGGGATCTTTCAGTCAGCAGGCGGACACTCTATCCACTGAGTCAAACCAGTTTCGGCTATTTCTATCTTTAGTTCACAAATTCATTTCTCCGTCATTTCCATTCTGATATGGAGCCCAATAGTGAGGTTTTTTTTTTTTTTTTAATTCAGTTATTATAATTTTCAGTTCTAAAATTCCCTTTTAATTAATTATATATATTTTAGAAAGGGGGAGAGGGATAATTAGAAACATTGATGACAGAGAAACATGGATCAGCTGCCTCCTGCACACACACACCCTTACTGGGGATGTGCCTGCAACCAAGATACATGCCCTTGACCTGAATCGAACCTGGGACCCTTCAATCTGTAGGCCATAGCTCTATCCACCAAGCCAAACCAACTAGGGTTTGATTCTTTTTTATATCTTTAATTATTTTGCTGGTGTTTTCTGCTTTTTATTTCAAGCACATTCATTTTTCTCCTTAATGCTGTTTTTTTGTGTGCGTTTTTTTTAATGATAGTGTCTTTAAAATTCTTGCCAGATAATCCCAACATGTGTCATCTTGAATAGAAGTGGTGAAAACAGGCAACCTTGTCTTCTTCTTGGTCTTAGAGGAAAACCTTTGTCTTTCACCATATAGTATTAGCCTTGGGTTTTTTTTTACTTTACCCTTTAATATGTTGTGGTAGTTTCCTTCTATTTCCCTCAATTTTGTTATTTAACAAAATTTTCTGTATAAATTGAGATAATCATATTATCTTTTCCTTTCATTTTGTTAATGTGCATTGTATGGATTTTCAAAGGTTGAACTATTCTTGCATTCCAGGGATATAATCCTTTTAGTGTGTGGTTGAATTATATTTGCCAATACTTTGTTGAGAATTTTTTGCATCTACATTCATCAGGGAAATTGGTCTCTAGTTTTCTTTTTTTGTAGTGTCCCAATATGGGTTCAGTGTCAGGGCAATTCAGGCCTCCTAAGAATGAATTAGGAAGTTTTTTTCTCTTCAGCTATTTAGAAAAGTTTGAGAAGGATTGATGTTAACTTTTCACTGATAAAGTCATCCTGACCTGGCTACAGCAATGTTTTTTAAAATTCTATTATTTTTTTCTACATTTACTAAGCATTTTTCTGTGAAGAAGGCTTTTCCTCCATCAATTAGGTGTCAACTATAGTCCTTCCCAAATGGGTTGGTATAATGGTAACCTCCAATATGTGAAAGTTTTGTTTTTTCATTAAGAAAAACTCCCAACAGTATTTACTTAATGTTTTTCACAATTAAATGCTGTTTCTTTTGTTCAAACTGTCCCAAATTTGGCCAGTGGGAACCCTTTCAAGCTGATTCAGGACCTATTGAGATATTCCTAGTAGTCTTTTACTTCCTGACCATAAAAGATATTTCTCACACCATTCCCCCCCCCCCCAGCCCTAGGGGAGCACATGAGATCAAGGGTGGACAAGTGATGTGTCCCTGCCCCCCACTGACCAAGATGCAGCTCCCAGCCAGCTATCCACAAGATGTGCCATCCCGTTTTGCCCAAAGACACCACAGGTTTGCACTCAGCCCCAAGCAAATCTGAGTGTCAAGGCCCTGGTTAGACTGGCCACAGGGTGGGAGTGGGGAGACCAAAAAGCCATCCTGTGGGGTGACAGGAGGTTTCCAGCCCTTATCCCACCACCCTGCCACCATGCTTCACTGTTCCATCAGACTTCACGTCAAAGCACAAATTCAAATACAAAATTAAGAATTTCAAGATGGCAGACAAAACATTAAAGCCCTAGCACAGGACCCTATGCAACCACAGAGGCTCTGTGTATTTCCCTCTATTCTTTTGTTTCTTACTCAGTTTTTTATAATTTCTTTTCATATAAATCCCAAAAGCTCTTGTTACTTTTAGGTGATTTATATGTATATCTATCATGAATACATTTTCCCATTATATTTGCTAAGTGACTAGTAAGGAGATAAGAAAAGTCATTTTATACAGTTACTTTCAATGGCTATTTTAACATTTCATATCTCATAACTTCAGTGAAATTTAATAATAGTTTCAATATCAATTAATTCTCTTAGGTTTTCTACATAGAAAAATCACCTACAAATAATAGCTATCACTTGAGCACTTAGCATTGCTATGTAGTGTTCTGAGTCATTTAATCCTTACAACAACCCCTTGAAACTTGTACCATTATTATCCCACTTCACAGATGAAGTAAGTGTATGAAACACGAGAGACTTGCCCAAGGTCAAAGAGCTGCAAGTGGCAGAGTCAAAATTCAAAGCCAAATCCAAGCCTTCTAGCTCAAGTTCATGTCCTCAACCACCAGGTTATAACAGTTCTATATTAGACTAACTTCTTTCCTCTCTACCTTTATTTCTGCTTAAAGACTGAATATCTTGGATGGAACTTTCAGAACAGCATTAAATGTAATTATAACAAACATCTTTCTCTTGCTATTTTTCCCCGTCACTGGATGTCTCAGATTTTTCAAAGTATGACAATGATGTCTGTGGCTTAAAAGGAAAACCTTTTTAATGTGAAAAACATTAATAGTGTATATTTTCCTAAGATGAAGAACCCAAAATCAGTTTGGAAAAGGAATGGATCATGACATTTTATTGATAAGGACTTCTGTTCCCAAGGTTTATTCCAATCACATTTGTAATACATGAAATATCAATACTTTCTGGTCGAGAAAACAGAAACTCTGGCCATAGTATTGATGCTTAAGAGAAATATAAGCCTTTACCTAAGGCAAGAGTCCATATCTGAAGAACTCAATCAATATGATATATACAAAAATGTCAATTCAACACATTGCTTTAAGATACGTAAGAAATCAAGATTGCTTTAGTGGGAGGCCGATATACACATTTAACAGACAAAATGTACAATGACTAAAAGAACTATATATTCCCAGGAGAATTAAGAGTGTGCATATCTGGGTTAGTACCTAGAAAGTAAATAGAAAATAAAACAGAAAAATGGAGAAAAGCTTTGTGTGAAAATCGTTTGGACCCATGTTTCTAAGAGCAAGTTCTCATTCACATTTCACAGTAACTCATTCCATTCCATAGGAACTTGGTGATCAGCTGACTCATGTCTTCGGTGCTTTATGACAATAGACTTGTCAACTTGACGAATTTTATTTGAAAACTTAAGGATAGAATGTTTTATATGCACCCTAGTTTTATTGCAAAATTTGTAATTGACTACAAATTTGTGGTACATTATTAACAAGATATTGGGAAAACAAAGGAAATTTTCTTTACTGCTTGTGTGATGTGATCTTGTTCAAGAATGGTGTCCTGCCGAAACCGGTTTGGCTCAGTGGTAGAGCGTTGGTCTGCGGACTGAGGGGTCCCGGGTTCGATTCCGGTCAAGGGCATGTACATTGGTTGCGGGCACATCCCCAGTGGGGGGTGTGCAGGAGGCAGCTGGTCGATGTTTCTCTCTCATTGACGTTTCTAGCTCTCTATCTCTCTCCCTTCCTCTCTGTAAAATATCAATAAAAAATATTTTTGAAAAAAAGAAAAAAAAAGAATGGTGCCCTGGGAATTACTCACAATTTCACAGGTACACTGATAATTTGTAGAAATAATTGCTGGGAAGGAGTATCATAAGCAGCATAATTAAGTTATGAATGGCTCCATGAGAGTTAGAAAAAGTTTTGCACGGATGGTGACTGTAAAGCCTCCCTGGGAGAGGTCAGTTAACAGTATGGTGTGCTCTTCATGCAGTGTTCTTTGGTTACAGCTATTAACCACCGGGAGAACTACCTTGCTTACAAAATAGACCAGTGGTTCTTAATTGGGGGCAATTTTGCTCCCCAATGTCTACGATGATTTTTCCAACTTTGGAGGCGTGGGGGTAGGAGGGGATGCATATAGAGTCGATGCTCTAACTTCCCCTGACAGGAAAACAAAATAAAAGCAATCCCCACAAACTGTAAAAAGTTCTGACACTTAGAAGCAATTAAGTTATATTCTATATCTCAATCAGGGGACTGGTTTAGAGATGGGGGGTGGGGTGCTACTAGCATCTAGTGGGTATAGAGGCTAGGGATGTTGCAGCTTCACAACAAAAACTCCTCAGGCCCCAAATGTCAATAGTGCTAAAGTTGAGAACCCCAAAAAGAGTTTTATATAACGTGTCCACAAAGTCAAAAGTACACTATGAAGGCAAAAGGTACCATCTGCACTTGATAGCTCTAAGAGCTCCCTGTCAGCTCTCATCAGCAGAGTCCTGGTTCCTGCTGTCCTCTGACCCAGAGCAAGGTCTCCTTCACATTAGAGAACTCAATAACTATTTGCTGAATGGACAGAGGGAAGAGGTGTGAAAAGCATGGCTCAAAGCCTTCAACTGAGTATACTGAACAGTGAATTTATAAACTTAAAATTATCCTGAACCTCAATGATGTCATAGCCTGACTATACAGGATCTTAAAATCAGGGTTGTCATGCCCTACCTGGTTTGGCTCAGTGGATAGAGCGTCGGCCTACGGAATCAATGGTCCCAGGTTCAATTCCAGTCAAGGGCACGTACCTTGGTTGCAGACACATCCCCAGTAGGGGATGAGCAGGAGGCAGCTGATTGATGTTTCTCTCTCATTGATGTTTCTAACTCTCCCTCTCCATTCCTCTCTATAAAAAATCAATAAAATGTATTTTTTTTTTTTAAATCAGGGATACCACAGTGTCAAAAATGGAGTCAACATTTTAAGAGAAGTATGTTTAAAAACTTTTACATTCACTTTAGTGGCACAAACCAAGTAAAATGGTGTTAAAGGCAAACATTCAATACAACATTTTAAACCCAAAAAATGAACATATGAAATGCCATGCACAACACACACCATTCCTTTTTTTTACATATTTACAATTTTACATACTTACTTATCAATATATCTTCTATCTTTACAATTATAAAATTATTTTAAATTATAGAATAGTGGTACCATTGAATTCCCTTAAGCATACATTTGTAGCGTTCATTTGTTTTACCCTTTAAGAGGCAATTATTTACCCAAATCTAAATCACACTGAATACCACGTGGAAGCACATAGGAAAATCGTGGAGAAAAATAGATTTAGACAAAAATTTCACACAAGCCTCAAATGAATCTATTTCAGTAACTCAAATAAATAGTACTTTATTATTTACTAAACTTCCCCTGACAGGAAAACAAAACAAAAACAATCCCCACAAACTGTACCTTGAAAAATGTTCTGACAGTTAGAAGCAATTAAGTTATATTCTATATCTCAATCAGTGGACTGTAGTAAGGACTAGCTACAATTTAGGTTCAAATAAATACTATCTGTACATTTTTATCATCCTGCATAAACTTGAGGTTGCAATGGTGGAGGAAGTTTATCATTTTCAACATTTTCAGAGTCAATAGCTGCTAAAGATTGATTTGGGGGCTTAATTTCAAGTGGACATTTCTCAACAATGTCTTGAACCTTTTTTGCAATTCCATCTGTCCAATCTATTAGGTCTTTTTCAAGTTTCTTGGCTTCATTCATAATCCTTTCTTGTCGTTCATTCAATTGAGACAGGAGATCCAAGTTCTTATACATTTGCTTAACACCTAAACACGCATCAGGAGACCAATTCTCAGATTCTTGCTTTCTGGGAGAAGTCTGGCCAGACATGTATCGATCAAAGTCTTCCTGACTTAAATTCAGAGACTGAGCGTCTAACTTCTCAATGAAAGTCACAGCACAGCACTACGAAAAGAAGAGAATGTTATTATAATCATATAAGCAAAGCCACAAATATTAAAATAGATTTTAAAAAATATTTTCATTATGGAGAATTTAAAACTGAAGCAAAAGTAGACAAAACAGATCTAATGAACCTCCATGTACTTCAGCTTCAAAAACTATCAATACAAAAAAAAATTTATCACCGAAACCGGTTTAGCTCAGTGGTAGAGCGTCGGTCTGTGGACTGAAAGGTCCCAGGTTCGATTCCGGTCAAGGGCATGTACATTGGTTGCGGGCACATCCCCGGTAGGGGGTGTGCAAGAGGCAGCTGGTCGGTGTTTCTCTCTCATCAATGTTTCTAGCTCTCTATCTCTCTCCCTTCCTCTCTGTGAAATATCAATAAAATATATATATATTTTAAAATTTATCAATACATAGCCGATCATGTTTCCTTTATGCTCTCATCTGAAACAATACATTTCTTCTTTAAAAAAGCAAGAAACAATTAAATTGAATTGCCAACTCCCATTGAGCTTGTCAGAAATTCAGTTTTCTGAATTTAGGCCGTCCAAAGGTGCTAAAGTCTTGAACAGAATGAAGTAGTGAGGAGGCAACTGCAATGTTGGTCCCACCAGGCTGCTACAGAGCTTCCCACAGACAAAAACAGAATGATTCCTTGGAGTTGGGGGCTTTCTGCTTCTCTGCAGATGTAGGGCAGAGGAATTCTTGTTGAGGACGGGAGCTCCAGGGCCAAGTACCTGGGGGTACACCCCATAAAACCATTTTGTTTTAGGGTCTTGCCAGCCCCACAAGGCCTACTTGGACGTGGCCAGACATTGGGAGTGAGTGTCCTCAGGGACCCCTGTGGCACACAGACCACCAGTTCCCAAAGAGGTATTTTAAACCACATGGTTAAAAGGAGAAGTTTTTGTTTTTTGGTTAATCCTCACAAGAGGATATTTTTCTATTGATTTTTAGAGAGAGTGGGAGGGGGAGAGACAGAGAAAGAAACATTGACCGTTTGCCCCTGCACACTTGCAAACCACATTTCCCAGATGCTGCCACTGCAGTGACAGGTGGGGGAATACAGTGGTTGAGGGTGATGCGTAACAAGGGCAATCCAGGTTTTGAAGGACCTGAAGCTTATACGCTTTTGGGAAGTCATTTAAAAGAAAATAAATAAAAGACAAACATAAAATTAGGTACAAAAGTGAATGCATATCTATATATCTAAAAGCCTAATGTGCAAATTGTCCATGCGGGAGTTGACCGATCACTTGCTATGATGTGCACTGACCACCAGGGGGTGGCGCTGGAAAGAAGGAATAACCCAGTTGCTAGCAGGAAGGCCCTGATCAGCCCTGATCTGACGGCCAGGCCTAGGGGCCCTACCCTTGCATGAATTTTGTGCACCAGGCCTCTAGTATAAAAATAAATCTCATCAAATTTTGGGAGGCTTAGAATTCCTTACCCTGTCTTCTTCTCCCTACATATTACTTTGTACAACTTCCAAAACAGGAAACAAAGCACTTATGGTGTTGAGGTTCAAATTCATTGTTTGACAATATATCTTGTCTAACCATACAAGTTTAGTGGTCAGTAAAAGGAATTATTATGCCTTATAACTTAGATATATACACTTCAATCTTGTCCTGCCTAGAATTAATTAGCACTGTAGCAAAATAATAGTTGAAAATCATTTCACATTCTCTAAACTGACCCTTTCTTAAAATATCTTAGTATTCAGTTCTAAGCAGTAACTTGTAGAAATACAACAAAAAATAAATCTTTTAATAAAGGAATCAAAGTCTAGGATCTGATTTACTCATGGTTGAAACAAGCCACCTAAGTGAATGGCTCTTATATCCAGGGCTCTGGCGAGTGATGGCCAAAAGCAGCATACTCCTCAATGTGGTTATAATGTTTCCCATACAAGCACTATAATCTCTGGTCAAATATTGGGGGATGAAATATTTGCATGGCCTGGTCACCTGTGTTCTGTGGCACCAAGCAAACATCTGCAGTTATGCTGACTCCTCAACTCAGGAGCAATTAACATGTCACAGGCCTATGAGTGACTGGTCATGTCCCTAAACTCAAAACCTTCATGGTTCTTCTCCATAACACCAAGAAATGACAAATACTCACCAGATTGGTGAAATAGTAGCCATCCTCTCCAGACATTAATCGGCTGGGGTTGCAGAAGCGGGTGATATACTGAATATTAGATTGAAGGCGTGGGGGATTACCCTTCAAAACAATATAGATGAGAGTGGGTAAGAAGTCATCGGCTGAAGCTGGCTCATCCTTGGTGACCTTGATGGCATTGAAGATATGCTTGCTGCACTTGGTGATGCAAGCCAACTTATCTCTAGGTACACGCTTCGAATCCATTTCAATAATATCTGTAAAACAGAAAATACAGTGCTTCCAATGAGAAAATAATTACATAAAAGAAGCATTAGGATAATCACTTTATCCTATTAAGTTGGTGAGGTAACTTTACTAACCTCATCTCCACCAGTTACCTTAGTGTATATAAAACTTAAATCAGGGTGTGGGGAGAAGGGGATGATAAAAAAAATAAAATTTAAACCGGTTATAGATGGTTTGGCTCAGTGTTTAGAGTGTTTGCCTGAGGACTGAAAAGTCTTGAATTTGATTCCAATCAAAGGCACGTACCTTGGTTGCAGGTTGGATCTCTGGCCCTGGTTGGGGTGTTGTAGGAGACAACCAATTGATGTGTCTGTCTCACATTGACATTTCTCTCTCTGTCCTTGCCCCTCCCTTTCACTCTCCTTAAAAATCAATGGGAGCCGAAACCGGTTTGGCTCAGTGGATAGAGTGTCGGACTGCAGACTGAAGGGTCCCGGGTTCGATTCCAGTCAAGGGCATGTACCTTGGTTGTGGGCACATCCCCGGTGGGGGGTGTGCAGGAGGCAGCTGATCGGTGACTCTCTCTCATCGATGTTTCTAACTAACTCTCTATCCCTCTCTCTTCCTCTTTGTAAAAAAAACAATAAAATATATTAAAAATATATTTTTATTGATTTCAGAGGGAGAGAGAGAGAAAGAGAGAGAGAGAGAAACATCAATGATGAGAGAGAATCATTGTTGGCTGCCTCCTGCACATCCCACATTGGAGATGAGCCTGCCCTTGACTGGAATCGAACCTGGGACTCTTCAGTCCACAGGAGGTCGGCATTCTATCTACTGAGCCAAACCAGCTAGGGCCAACTGTTGGACTCTTATATGCACACACCCATTTGTCAAAGGACTAGGAGATGGTGAGGGAAAGTTAAGTACAAATTCAGTGCCAGAACAATGCAAGCCAGGGGAGGAAGTGTGCCTTTGGATGCACATATATGCTTGCCATCTGGAATATCATCAAGTAAACAGCTGAGGCAGCTGAATTTGATACTAGTTCTTGTCATGAGCAGGAATAAAAGTTTCAGATTTAGGTGACATGGTGGTACGGACCAGAGAGTCTTTTTGCTCAACTCCAATCTGTGAAGTAAGCTACTTGAGGGACCCTCACAGGACCATTAACCATGTGTCGGAGACAGTAACACTGGACAGTGCAGAGGCCTTATTTTAACTTACTAATGCTTTTATTCTCTTTACTTATGCACCTATATTGTGAAGTATATATCTTCAATTTTTTATAATTAGTTTCTTTACTTTTTTATTTCTGGATCATAATATATGTCTCAGTCTATTTTTCTTTTTGTATTTAAATAGAACTTATTACAAAAAAGATACTGGAGAAGATTTTTTTATACTTTCAAAGCCTTTTATTGTTGATTTAAAAAAATATATATTTTATTGATTTTTTTTATCAAAGAAAAAGAGAGAGGGATAGAGAGTTAGAAACATCGATGAGAGAGAATCATCGATCAGCTGCCTCCTGCACACCCCCTACTGGGGATGTGCCCGCAACCAAGGTATGTGCCCTTGACCGGAATAGAACCTGGGACCTTTCATTCCAAAGGCCGACGCTCTATCCACTGAGCCAAACCGGTTTTGGCTGATTTTTATTCTCTATTTTAAACATTTAACCATTTTCTTATTAATTTTTATTGTTTATATTTTAAAGTAAATAAAAATGAATTATTTTTTTTATCTGGATGCATGTGTAACTGCCACTACCAAGGGACAGGGCCAAGAGTGTAAAGAAGAGAATATAATGGGGGGATTTCTTCCACTCTCTTCATCCCTCCATCTCCTTCCCGAGTATCATTCAGTTTAAAAGAAGTTTCTCTGTTGGACTTTTTTGGACCCCCACACCCCAACATACAGTTTCATGATTTACACTGTCCTAAAGTCTAAACTAGGAGATGCAGGAGGAAAAACAAAGCAGGAAACTCTCCATTGTATTAGCTGTTCTTCTAGTAATGATTTCCCTCCCCAATCTGCCTGCTATTTACTTTTCAGAGTTCTTGCTTGGGTCTCTTGTCCCCTGCTTTTACTTCTAATCTGTAGGAAAGGTAGGGTTGAGCGTGCCTATTCTATCTTAGCAGATGTCTAGACTTATCTTTAATGGAGTTTTGAAACAAAGTAGCCTGTACTTCTAGGTTATGTTTGACATTTGGGCTGAAAAATTCCATGTTGCAGGATTGTCCCATGCACTGCAGGATGTTTAGTAGCATCCCTGGCCTCCACCCACTGGAAGCCAGATGTCAACTAAAATGGAAAATGCCCCATGCAGTGTATTTATAAACAAAATTATAGTGCTGATTAGTAGCACATGGGATGACTTGGAGAAACTGAACTGATATCTCTATATTTGAGAACTATATTATTTTTAAAAAGGATGACTATTATAGACTGTCCTATAAATACTCCTGTACTTACACTAACAATTTTAAAGATTAGGAAGAAAGTGATTATATAATCTTTGGTTCTCAAAGAGGTAGAATATTGCACTTGAATTGGCAAGATATCAGGGCTAAAATGAAAAAAGAGTACGAAGGTGTTTACAATTTTGTGGCTGAATTTTTACTATCAAAAGATGTCTTTTTTTAGCCGAAACCGGTTTGGCTCAGTGGATAGAGTGTCAGCCTGCAGACTGAAAGGTCCCAGGTTCGATTCCGGTTAAAGGGCATGTACCTTGGTTGCGGGCACATCCCCAGTAGGGGGTGTGCAAGAGGCAGCTGACCGATGTTTCTCTCTCATTGATGTTTCTAACTCTATCCCTCTCTCTTCTTCTCTGTAAAAAAATCAATAAAATATTTTTTAAAAAATATTTTAAAAAGGTCTCTTTTTAAAAAAATATTTTTATTTTTTTTTACAGAGGAAGGGAGAGAGATAGAGAGCTAGAAACATTGATGAGAAAGAAACATCGATCAGCTGCCTCCTGCTGATCATCTCAGGTGCCTTGAAAGAAAATTTTTACCTCTCGAATTCTATTAACAAATGGTTGATGCATTTAAATCCTCTTTCTTAGTTCTATTTTTAAGTAAACAACAGTTGGGTACTTGCAGTTTCTGGTTTTGCAAGGTGTGTCCTGTGACTTTTCAGAAAAGAGTTCTCAACTTAAATTCCTATGGAGTACTTTAAACATAAACCAGTTGGTCTTGAACTTTATTTTTATTTATTTCAGAGAGGAAGGTAGAGAGAGTGAGAGATAGAAACACCAATGAGAGAGAATCATTGATCAGCTTCCTCCTGCCTGTACTAACACCCCTTCCCCACCCCCGGGGGGATCGAGCCAACAACCTAGGCATGGGCCTTGACTGGGAGTCAAACCAGTGACTTCCTGGTTCATAGGCCAATGCTCAGCCACTGCGCCACACCAGCTGGGGCCTCAACATATCTTAAACAAACCCCCATTTCTTCTTGTTACTTGAGGAAGTCTCTGGTTCTTATAACCAGAGGAGCCAGTCTACTTCATAGTCTGCTTCCAACACCGCTACCGGCAACTGGCCTACTTTCCTTCCCGGCAAAATTTCATTAACAATCTCTAAATGAGCAAATTTTTCCAACTCTTCTTAATTAAGAAGTTGTCCAAGGTTAGATGTCTTTTCCTTTAGAAGTTTTTTGTTTCTTGTTTGTTTTTTAAATGTTTGTGTTGTACTTCTACTCAGTTATTCCTATGACTAAGAAATAGAAACCTTATTAGGTGCCTAGACCTATCCAGAAAGGGCAGAACCGTATCAATATGGGCACTTCATAGACTTTCTGAACAAACCAGAAAAGTAATTCAAAGCGCATCTCTGATTAACAACCAATTAGAAGCATCATTTTAATATGTAACTCTAGTTTGGGTATGACCTTGCCTCACCAATTCCCTCCCTCTCTCCAAACTTACTTTGAATATATAAATGCAAATGAGCCCAGCTCAGTGGTTGAGTGTTGACCTATGAACCAGGAGGTTGTGTTTCAATTCCTGGTCAGGGCACATGCCCAGGTTGCAGGCTCAATCCCCAGTAGGGGGTGTGCAGTAGGCAGCCAATCAATGAATGATTCTCATCATTGATGTTTCTCTCTTTCTCTCTCTCTCTCCCTCTCCCTTCTTCTCTGAAATCAATAAAAATATTTTTAAAAAGGTATAATTCAACTGAGTTTTAAGAAATTTATTCTATCTGTATTTGATCTTAGTTTAGTTCAATACCCAAGAAATAAGAATCCTGGGTCCTGGAAAGTGAAGGGGAAAAGTAGTTTACCTGCTAATCAGAATGCTTTCAATTCATAAAACTAACACTCCTGAAAATCATTTTTACCACATTCCAATATATCTTTGCATTCTGAATTTTAAAAATACTTTATCTCTTTGCTCACTGAAATAAGTATGAGTTTCTAAAACATAGTGTTAACTTCAAAGGAAAAATATCCAAATATAAAAAATATATATTACATATATAAAATATAATATTATACACACACACACACACACACACACACACACACACACATATATGTATGGAGTTTCACTGACCTGTAATTGCTTTCACCACCATATCAGACACTTCGGGAATTTCTTCATTAACAGGGACACAAAGCATCTGAGGTGTAACCCAGTGCAGGGCTCTACAAGAAAGAAAAACAGTAAAAAATGTTCAAAGAATGGATTTTTTAGCCTGGCCTATTGGTTAGACTGCAGTGTTTCCCAAACTTCTCTCATGATGAGAATCACCTGGTGGAGTTGTTAAAATACAGATTCCTAAATCCCAACTAAGAAGTGCTAAACTAGAATTTTTGGGAACATATAGGCAAAATTGTATACCTAACTAGTGCTCTATTAGGTCAATGCCCAACCACTGCACCACACCAGCTGGGGCCTCAAAATATCTTAAACAAACCCCCATTTCTTCTTGTTACTTGAGGAAGTCTCTGGTTCTTATAACCAGAGGAGCCAGTCTACTTCATAGCCTGCCTCCAACACCGCTACCGGCAACTGGCCTACTTTCCTTCCCGGCAAAATTTCATTAATCTCTAAATGAGCAAATGTTTCCAACTCTTCTTAATTAAGAAATTGTCCAAGGTTAGATGTCTTTTCCTTTAGAAGTTTTTTGTTTCTTGTTTGTTTTTTAAATGTTTGTGTTGTACTTCTACTCAGTTATTCCTATGACTAAGAAATAGAAACCTTATTAGGTGCCTAGACCTATCCAGAAAGGGCAGAACCGTATCAATATGGGCACTTCATAGACTTTCTGAACAAACCAGAAAAGTAATTCAAAGCGCATCTCTGATTAACAACCAACTAAGCTTAGAGCACTAGTTAAGTATACAATTTTACCTATATGTTCCCAAAAATTCTAGTTTAGCACTTCTTAGTTGGGATTCAGGAATCTGTATTTTAACAACTCCACCAGGTGATGCTCATCATGAGAGAAGTTTGGGAAACACTGGGTTAGAGCACTGACCCAAGGACTGAAGGGTCTCAGATTCGATGCCAGCCTACATACCTTGGTTGTAGACTTGATCCCTGACCCTGGTCAGATGTGTACAGGAAGCAACCAATCATTGTGTCTTTCTCACATCATTGTTTCTCTCTCTTGCTCTGTCTCTCTCTATAAAAATCTTCCAATCTCTCTATAAAAATCAATGGAAAAATATCCTTGGGTGAAGATTAACAAAAAACAAACAGATAAAAAAAGAATGAACTGTAGCAATTTATCTTACCATTTCCATCAGTTACAAGAAAATAAGGGACAACACTGATTAATCGGGCAATTCTAGGCCCAACCACATCATCCCTGCACAGATCAGAAGCTCAGCTGATGTGTCAAAATAACTAGAATCCGAAAATGAGGCTTCTCTTCTGCACTTATCACAAGAAAAGCAAGACAATTTTACTGGTTGTAATGAGATTATACTGAGTCTGAAAGCACTAGATATCTGAGAATAAACACTTGAGAAGAACCTGTTGCTCCCTGTCCTGTCCACCACCATTAAATTAATGTCCTTGTAGGCTCTGCCCTCAACTTCTGTAGCATACCGGAGCTTGTGTAAGAGGTCAACAAGCACGTGTAACCTCAGTCTGAATCACTGACTTCTCCGATCACATCGCAGCTTCACTCCAGAGATTGTGTTGCCTACCCCCACCATTTACTAGAATCTCAGTCAAAAGCCCATTTAGGTCTATCTTCTATCTTCCCAAGATCAACTTCTCACTTCTAGTGTGACACCAGAGAGTACTGATCCATCAGCCATCAGCCTCACTGTCTAGGAACTCCATTTGAAATGCTTGGCCCCGCTCCTCCAGAAACACCTCGTCATGCTCAGTCTTTGTGTGGTTGCCAGATTTGATAGCCTGTTCTCTGTGTTTCACTGCCACTGGAATGCAGAGCACTGAGGCTCACTCTACTGGCCATGAAAGACCAGATGTGCTGCAAAGTATTATCTATCCAGTGCTAGCAGAAAGATGTGATTGGAGGAATGGCTAAATAATGAGCACCACTGGTAGAGATGAGAAAAAAATTATACCCATCACATTATATGGAGATTTACAGATTCCTACCTGACAAGATAGTTAGTACAATGAAATGAGAAAATAATGACATTTCCTCCTTAGAAAATTTGGATATTTAAAAAAAATCAGAAACATCAAAAACAGTTCTTACCTAAAACTGCTGGAAGTCAGATGGATAAGCAAAATGGTGCCTTGAGCTCTTTCCTCCTATCAATGTACCATATCCTTTTCTTTCGGACCCCACAAAGAAGCTCATATGCTAAGGATGACAGGCATCTTAGCTTGCTCTCAAGGTCTGAAATTCAAATGTCCTGTTTTCCTACAATGTGTTCTCCCAACAGTTGGTAGTAAAAACAGTGGCAAATTAAATCCCTCCTTGTTCACAGTTTCGCTTTCCTCAGTTTCAATTACCCATAGTAACTGTGGTTCGAAAATACTAAGTGGAAAACCCCAGAAATAAATAATTCATAAGTTTTAAATTACTGTCCTGTGTGATGAAACCTTGCACGGTCCCACTCGAGATGTGAATCACCCCCTTGTCCAGCATATCTACACTGTATACTCTACCTGTCCACTGGCCACGTGGTGTAGTCACTCAGTAACTGTCTCAGTTATGAGATAGACTGTCACAGTGCTTGTATTCAAGTGAACCTTATTTTACTTAATAATGGCCCCATAGTGCAAGAGTAGTGATGCTGATAATTCAAATATGCCAAAGAGAAGCCATAAAGTTCTTCCTTTAAGTGAAAAGGTAGAAGTTCTCAACTTAGTAAGATATATTGGGGGAGAGAGAGAAAGACCAAATAACTTTATTACAGTACATTGTAATTCTTCTACTTTATTCGTTATTGTTGTTAATCTCTTAATGTGCCTAATTTATAAATTAAACTTTATCATAGGTATATGTGTATAGGAGGGAAAGGCACATATAGGGTTCAGCACTATCTGCAGTTTCAGGTTTCCATTGGGGTCTTAGAACAAATCCCCTGTAGATAAGGGGGACTACTATACAACGAGACAAAGCAAAACAACCAACTACCTGATCCTCTTCTGAACAGCAAGATCTTTCTTCTCATCATCAGTAGTTTCAGGACAGAACACATACTTATAGAGACGAGTCATGATGTACTTTTCAATCTGATCCATTATCTTCTCAACTCTTTCAGGAGGCACTGGAATATCCAAATGGAAATAAAAGCCCAAAATGAGGAAAGACATTTAAAATTAAGAATTATTTTCACAGTACTTTCTACATAGCAGAAAACTAACCTGCTAAAAATACATTAAACACACCCAAAAAGAAAAGTATGAGGTGTTACAATGAAAAATACTTTAAAAAAATTTACCTGACTTTTGGGACTGCCTTTTACATAATCCCCACTTCTAACTTAAGCTGTTTTGGCAAAACCTACCAGGTGTTAGGTCTTCCTCACACTCAAGTGGGAAGACCAGCATGGGTCCCTCTCTATTGCTACATTAGAACAGCACTTTAAATCCCAGACTGATGGAAATTTCACTTTTCTGAGGTTTACTATAAAACCTTAGAGATCTCTCCCATGTATATACACGGGGTAGGTTTCTCTAATGTACACGTATGCTAAGTACATCCTAAAATATAACATCAATGGAAGTTAAATTCAAGAAGAATCTCCATACACCTTAAGTAAACAGTGGTTCTCAATTTTTCTCCTGCCTTAACCTATAAGAAATACATAATCATGACCAAATAACTCACCAAGATGGTAATTCCAAAATGAAGGTTTCATTTAGAAGCCTCCCAAAGAGTTTTAATCAGCTCTGCCCCAACCCCTAATGAAGTTATTAAACCTTGCTCATAAATTACCCTATTGCTTTGATTATCTTGGAACAGTACATATGGTGGTATCCAATGGCACTCCTAAGTATAAGACCAGCTACCCAAATGCTGAAGTTGGGCACAGCAGCCAGGCCTTTAGAGAAAGAGAGAAACTGCTAAGAGATCCAGCAGTATGGCCCTGTGCAACTACCAGCAATCCCTCAATTTGGGCTGGCTAGCAAAGTATTACCTTTCCCACGAGTCTGCATTCTTTCAGCCACATTCTGGTAAAAATCCTGAGTGCACTCTGACTGTTCTTCAATGCTTAAATCCTAGAACAAAGGGACAAAGAGGCTGCTTGGTAGCTGAAGAAAGATCAGGAATAAAATTTTAAATTTTATATAGTCTCCAAACCTACTCCTTTAACTGGTACCAATCTCAAAAGTACTCACAAATTATATTAACTATGCAGGGGAGAAAAGCCTATTCCTAAATATTAATTATAACACTCTATGACTTCTCATTTCCTTTTACTATATATATATTTTATTAAATGAGTATAATGCATATTTTGATAATTTACATGTTTATGTACATTTCTATTTATCTAACCTACTTAACCATTTTTGATGGCTTTATTATAGTAACCAATTTTTTAGACCATGCTCTACTACTGTGCATTTGGGTTCCTTCCCCCTTTACACTCCTGTGTACTATAGCTATAAACAATTATGTGAAAGCTGTTTCTTTTGGGTTATTTCTTTGCAATACATTTTCAAAAAAAACTAATAGTTTCTAAGATAGCTTTGAGTATCTATCACTAGATATAATCCTCAGAAACTGCAATGTACAGTCATCAGCCATGTATGCGTGCTTATTCCTCCATGACCTCTACAAATCTGCGCTTCATTAATTTTTATTTGGTTTTGCTGATTTTTAGGTGTAAATATATATATGTATGTCCCACCTTCTTCCAAAGAATATATGAAGTCTACAAAAAGATAAACATAGTTCACCACAATAAACTGGAAGGCGATAAAAAAAACAAACAAACAAGGAAAAAAAAAAAACATGGAGAGAAACAGAAAGTGAGCCAGGAATGACAACACAAAAATGTATTCCTTGAAGATACGAAACTTAATCAACAGTCAATCCATAAATTTGTCTTTCAACTTTCTAGCAATCATCATTAAGATGAAAATAGTCACATAATTAAGAGTCCAACATATAGAAACAAACTAATATTTTAGGTGAAATTCTGACTCCAAAATTAGAAACTTCTCTCAAGGATTCTCATAAAGATCTCACTGTAGAAAGGCAAACTCCCTAAGACTCTTTCTCACAGACTGCCTCTGCACAGGCCCAGGATGACATACACCAAGGGCTAACAGAGCCCTGGTAAAGCCTGTGGACCCTGATGCTCTGGCTTAATTCAGAAAGGATGTCCTGGTGTCAGGGACAGTGACCAAACTTGACTTATATCTGCTTTACAATGTCTCTCCTTTTCATTCTTTCCTGGTTTAGGCCTTCATTACCGCTCACCTGTTTAGCTGCTCTCCCCACCTTTCATCTCTCTCACATTTCAGTCCATCTTTAACATACCACAGTCCAACTGATCATGCTAGATTGTGCCTCCAACAGTTGTCCATCAGACAGATGCTGCCTTCAAAAGCTGCCCAATAAAGTCCCCAATAGTTACTGCCTTTAAGGCTCAGTTCATACAGTAACTTCTCTAAAATACTGTCTCTTGAAAGATACAGAGACAGTAAAGCAACAAACAGATTGTCAAATTACAGTGGGGGAGATAAGAGATCAACCAAAGGACTTGTATGCATGCATATAAGCATAACCAATGGACGCAAAACTCTGGGGAGGGAGGGCATGTATGGGAGTGGGGGGGAATTGGTAAGATATGTACACATATAATACCTTAATAAAAAATAAAATAAAATACTGTCTCTCATTCTTTAGTTAAAAAAAAAAAGTCTCACAGCATCTGCAGCACTCTGTGACCACCTTGACGACAGTTCTTTACTGGCTTGGTTTGTTATTTATATAAGAGTCATTTGGTTGAATTAGAATTGTCTAGTAAGGAATAGGTACTACCTTAGTAAATTTGTACATTTTGTAATGTTAAGCTTTTATTTATATCCACCACAATTTCCCACTGTTTCCTTCCACTTTATCTGACTTTAATTTTTCATTGCCCAGATATTTGAAAGTTAATAGCATTCTTAATTTCACCCGGTTATTAAGAACAATTCTTCAACGGTTCAATTTTAGCTAAGTTGTTTCATATTTAGCTCTTTTATTTGGCTAGAACAGCTGTGGGCAAACTACGGCCCACGGGCGTTTGGCTGTTCTATCCGGCCCGTGTAGCCGAAAGAGCGGAGGGTTCTCTTGCTCTCCCCTCCGCTCCTTCACCAGCAGCCCAAGATGGAGTGCCAGCATGGTCCGGCTGCTTTTGTTCCGGCCCTCCGGTCCAGTTTAAGAACCCACTGTGGCCCTCAAATCAAAAAGTTTGCCTACCCCTGGGCTAGAATGTAAGGTGAATAGTATGAGACACAAGACCTTAAATAATCTGTAAACAAGCTTCCTGTCTTTTTTAGGAGCAATTAGTAAAAAGCAACTCTGTTCTCCAGTTGTCTCATAATGTGCTCCTGAGAAACTGAAACCACTTCTGGAATCCTGGTTTATTTCACTGCTTTATATAGTATACTAGAGGCCCAGCACACACAAATTCATGCACTCAGGGGGGTCCCTCAGCCTGGCTTACAACCTCTCACAGCCTGACCTCCCTCTGTGGGAGGCGACCAGTGGGCTGATCAGGGAACAGTAGCGGCCAGTCCTGCCCCTCCCTTTACCCCACTGCCGCCGCCGCCAGTGGCCTACCTCTGCAGGAGGTGACCAGCGGGAAAATTGGGGGATGGCACTAGTAAGCAGATGCACCCCTCCCCCCCCAATAACCCCTCTGCTGAAGCAGGTCACCACTGCCCCTGATCACTGTCCCCTTCCTCTGCCCGCTCGTACTCACCTTGGCTGGCCTGGCGCCACCTGCTCACCAGCCCCATCCCCCACCAAATGGTCATTCTGCCACTGGTCGATTTGCATGTTAGGCTTTTATTATATAGGATACTAGAGGCCCGATGCACGAATTTGTGCATAGGTGGTGGTGGGGGAACTGTGGGAGGTTGGCCACTAGCCCCAAGGAGGGAGCCAGTCCTCGACCCCCTTGGGAAAGGGGCCGTGTCTCCCCCCCCACCCCGGGTTCCCCATCCCGGGCCCTAAAACCCTGGCGGGGTCAGGAGAGGAGGTGATTGTTGTCGTGCCAGGTGTGGAAGGAACAGACACCGAATGCCACTGCCCCCATTACCGCACATATCCTTGCCTCCCGCTGCCCTTCCCTCATGGCCAAGGTGCCACCTCGGTGGCTGGGTGGCCCCTGGGGAAGGGAGAGGATGCAAGTGAGACAAACCCTTGTCTCAAGTGCTGATTGCAGTAAGGGAGCTGCTCTGCTATGTTCGAAACCCAGACCCAGAAGCAGGTCTCTAGGAATGGTTTAGCACCAGGGGCCGATGGGGGACACCTGGCTGGGAAAGGGGCTGTGGGAGCACAATGACCACCACAGAGGGCAGTCTGCCCCCTGATGGCCAGTGCGTGTCATAGTAACTGGTCAACTGGTTATTCCATCATATATATATATAATTTAACATCAAAACCATATATAATTGAGGCTCAAACTAGTGAAAGTTAATTAAACACCTTAATTTTCCCAATTGTTCTACATTTTGATTCTAAAAAGAAAGCTGGCTTTGCCCATTTCTTATTTAAAAAAAAACATTTAAAAATCATATAAAGTTCATTTTCGAATATATTTTGAAGCTTGCAAATTTTAGAAACCTCCTCTCCAAAATTCTTGCATTCCACCCCCCAAAGATTACATGGTATACTTGCTCCCTTGTTTTTCTAGAATAAACAATATAACACTGTAATTTAAATGATATCTTAAGTGTTCAAATTAACCTGAAAAATATTTTTAAATTTATTTTTTTCAGCTAGAGCCCAGTTATAATCCTTAATCTTTTAATTCGTTGAATTAACCTCTAACTTTCTATATTAGATTAAGTTATTTATATTTAATTTCATTTATTGCTGTTGTCTTTGAAATTGCTAGTTTTAAAGAATGTGCTAGATTTTGTTTTGTTTTTATCACCGGAATGTTGTATTGTAACTGAATCTTGTGGACTTTTATATTGCCATATTGCCAAATTTATACCTCTATTAGTTTTCTGTTTCCCCTTGGATTTTCCTGAAAAATTTTCCTGAATATCCTGAAAATTATATTTCTATCCATTCTAAAAACATTTATTACATTATTATAATTCCCACAACTGCTAATATTGTATAAGCAATAACATGAAACATTAATAAAATGCTCAGAGAGCATTCAGTATAAATGGGGGACAATGCAATAATTATCTTCTATGATAAATATAAGTCTGAAGGATAAATTGTCATAGGACATATAGTAAATCACTCACTTCTTTTTCTTATTCTATCTCCACTGATCATCTTGAAACTGATAGGGTGGTAGCAGCAGCAAATATTTTTGTTTTATACTAACACCCGTATGAGATGGTAGTGATGGTCCTGAGGAAGGTTGTTTCCTTCATGCTCCATTGTGTGAACTCAAGTAGACCCATCTTCTCACAAAACTTGATCTCCAGAAAAATATATCCATGGACAAAACAAGTTTAGGTCTACTGAAAAAATTTCTTCAAAGAACTAGTTTTAATAGTGTTGGACTTCCAGGGAGTAGCAGCTACATGAAGAGCATGTCCATACGAACGTATTTACAAATTCTAAATATAAATCCTAAACTCATGCCCATTATAAGTTTTTTTCTCTAACATAAAACACTGCATTCATAGGCTTTGCCCTGTGGGAATTGATACTCAAGGAATTGGTGCAAATGCTGATTCACTCTGGCTTACTACTATTATAAACTGGCCTTTATTTCTGACCCAAGAGACTTATGTCTCCTGCCAGTATCCATGAAACTATGGCAGGCTAATTTAACTTGCAAGTAAGGTAAATCTCAGGTCCTTCATAGTTCTTCTCAAAGGGCTAAATGATAGATTTGTATTGGTTAATTCTTTCAGGTTCTATAAAATTCCAAAGATTTTTTTCTTCATATTTTCCTAAGAAAAAACAGTAGAAAGCCCTAAGTATTAAGTATTCTCTAAACATGGCCTGGGATCATCTTTTCTATAAAGTCTGTATGAAATCATTTTACTTTTTTCCCTTAAAACTATTTTCTCTTTGTAATTTAAAAAGTTTTGACAAATGGAAGAAACAGACACCGAATGTCAGGTGGCTCAGTTGGCTGGAGCATCATCCTGTACACCAAAATGTTGTAAATTTGATTCCTGGTCGGGGGGAGTACGGGAGGCAACTGATTGATGTCTCCTAATCACAATGTTCTCTCTCTCCTCCCTCCTTTCTTCTCTCTTAAAAAAAATTTTTTTTTTCAATAAAAACATTTCCTTGGGTGAGGATTTTTTAAAAACTGAAAATATTTGACAAGTAGATATATCCCTTTGAATATTAATACTGGGGTTCTCTGTATACATTTCCCAGTTGTCTAGTTAAAATCTTTTTATTCACCTAGAGTTTTGAAAATCTGACTATTTTTGTAATTATGTTTTCTGTATATTTTATCTGGACCTCCTCACCTACAGAAATTGGATCTCCATGATCATTTTCTGAATTCATTAACTGTTGTACTACAGTTAACTGTTTTAATGAATTTAGGTTTTTAGTTTTGATGTCCATATTTTCTGTATGGCTGATTCCTGCTGCCTCCAATAATGTGTGCTCTTACACATCCTTGGATCATGCCACACTTGGGCCTAATTAAAGCTTGGTTCTTACAGTGAGATTCTTTTTTAAAAAAATCTATTGTTCATATTATTACAAATGTTCCTCATTTTCTCCCCCTCCATTGCTCCCCTACACCAGGTTCCCACCCCACCCTCTGCCCTTTCCCCATCTCCCATTGTCCTCATCCATAGGTGCAGTTTATGTTCAATCTCTTCCCACACTCCCCACTCCTCTTTTCCCTGAGAATCATCAGTTCACTCCCCTTCCATACCTCTGATTCTATTATAATCAACAGTTAATATTGTTCATCATGTTTTTTAATTCCCTTGGTTTTTAGATTCACTTATTGATAGTTACATATTTGTTGTTCATAATTTTTATCTTTATTTTCTTCCTCTTCCTAAAGAACCCCCTTCAGCAATTCATATAATTCTGGTTTGGCGGTGATGAACTCCGTTAGCTTTTTTTTTATTTGTGAAGCTCTTTATCTGGCCTTCGATTCTGAGTGATAGCTTTGCTGGGTAGAATATTTCTGGCTGTAGGTTCTTGCTATTCATGACCTTGATTATTTCTTGCCATTCCCGTCTGGCCTGCATGATTTCTGTTGAGAAATCAGCTGACAATCGTATGGGTGCTCCTTTATAAGTAACTACCTGCTTTTGTCTTGCTGCTTTTAATATTCTTTGTCTTTTGCTCTTGGAATTTTAATTATGACGTGTCTTGGTGTGGTCCTCTTTGGATTCCTTTTGTTTGGGGTTCTGTGCGCTTCCTGGACTTGTAAGTCTATTTCTTTCCCCAGGTGGGGGAAGTTTTCTGTCACTATTTCTTCCAGTATGTTTTCAGTATCTTGCTCTCTGTCATCTTCTGGGACCCCCATAATTCTAATGTTGGTTCGCTTGAAGTTGTACCAGAGGTTTCTTACATTATCTTCAACTTTCTGGCTCTTTATGTTCCAAATCTTTAACTTGATTCTTGCGACCTTCCATTCTGTTTTTAGGACTCTGTATAATATTTTTTATTTCAGACAATGTATTCTTTATTTCTAGTTGATCCCTTTTTATTTCTAGTTGATCCCTTTTTATATCCTCATAGGTCTCGTTTATTTTATTGGCCTTTTCTAGGAAATTCTTGAAAAACCTTATAACCATGGTTTTGAACTCTATATCCAGTCACTTTTTGTCCTCCATTTCTTTCATTTGTGATCTGTTTCCTTCTCTCGGCATTTTCACAGCTTTCCTGAGTTGGTAGGGTGGCTTTGTGTGCTAAGGTGTCCTATATGATTCAATGGGTCAGCCTCTCAGTTACCTGAGGTGGACACTCTTGGCGCACCCCTTTATGGACTGTGTGTACAGCCTTGTTGTAGTTAACTCTTGATTGTTGTTGGTATCACTGGGAGGAACTGACCACCAGGCCAATTGGCTGTGAGGATCAGCTGTGTCTATGCCAGGAGACAGCTTTATTTGACTAGACTTGAAAAAATGCAAAAGCCTCTGTGCTCAGCTTGGATGGGGTGGAGTTTCAGGGTGGAGCCTACAGTCCTGGCTTTCATTATATCACAGGAACTATGACAGGTTGTACTCAACCAAATTCAAGAAATTTATATAATTAAATGATTTGAAGCTAGTTAGATAAGGTTGCTTCATTCAGGTGTAAAACTTTTATTTATTTGAAACAACATTAACTTGCAGCTAAAGACTAGAAAGGCTTCCCCAGGGACATTCAGTTTAACAAACATCTGTTCAGTATCAGGTATGTGTCAGGTATCGTGCTAGATGCAGAGCATACCTGCATAGGACTTGGCCACTTAACATAAAACAGTACTGGTGCAGAAATGGAAACTAGGCTGCACAGTGGTTCTTCAACAAGGAGGCCGTATTGAGGTCTCTAATACCATTAGGGTACCTTGAAAACAACTAAGTATAGCAGTATCTTACCTGTTAACTACCTCTTTACTTTAGTATATTGAGTCAAAAGTCAATTAAATTATTACAGAAAAAGGGAACAATACACTTCTGAGCAAAATAAAAATAAACAAATCTGAGCTCAGCAGTTTTTAAAAATATAGTACTCTAGCACAGTTTTTAAAAATACAGTGCTATGTGCTATATAGTATATAAGCTAATACAGTGTATAAAGCAAGTAAATATTTTATATGGGCTGAATAAATAACTACAAAACTTTAGTTTTTACTTCTGATAAAAGTGCAAGTTGTATATCACCTGATATCTGAATTTTTCATATTAAAAAAGTCTATCATTACTTCTAATTCAAAACATAAATGTTATCTTGCTTGCTTTATTTAACTTTCACTATTTGCTTGCAAACACTTTCAGGGGGGAAACAGAAGCCTGTTTATTTATTTTTGTGTAAGTGCACACACACAAAAAAAAACAAAAACAAAAACAAAAAAAAAACAAGAAAGAAAGCTAAGCCAAAACCGGTTTGGCTCAGTGGTGGAGCGTTGGTCTGCGGACTGAGAGGTCCTGGGTTCGATTCCGCTCAAGGGCATGTGCATTGGTTGCGGGCACATCCACGGTGGGGGTTGTGCAAGAGGCAGCTGGTCGATGTTTCTCTCTCATCGACGTTTCTAGCTCTCTTTCTCTCTCCCTTCCTTTCTGTAAAATATCAATAAAATATATATATATATTTTTAAAGAAAGCTTAATTTATCCTCTACTAACATATTCAATATTTAAAAAATATTTTGACAAGATCTAATTCTAAGTTTAATGGGTGAGGTATGTTACAAACAAACTAATCACTATTTACAAAATGAGTCCCTTTATAGGTGGTCTTATGAATTATTATAACTGAAATTATCAGTTAGAAATTAGAGGTTAAAAATACACATGTGAAACACACAAGTACTAGTTCTGACATTGGCAGAAGCTAGCTTTTAACCTTGGACAAATGACTTTCCTCTCTGGCTCTCAACTTTCCCATTTATAAAATAAAAGGACTAAAATCCGATAATTGCTAAGGTCCCTTTCTTTTTAGTTTTTCTTCTTTTTTAAAATATATATTTTATTTATTTCAGAGAGAAAGAGAGGGAGAGAGAGATAGAAACATCAATGATATGAGAGAATCATTGATTGGGTACCTCTTGCACACCCCCTCTTGGGGATCAAGCCCGCAATCCAGGCATGTGCCCTTGGCCAGAATCAAATCTGGGATCTTTCAGTCCGCAGGCTGACACTCTATCCATTGGGCCAAACCAGCTAGGGCGCTAAGGTCCCTTTCAACATCTAAATTCTAGTGTTTCCTTTTCTACCTTAGCAAGGAGTGGAAAATTTAAAATCAAAATACAAAACAAAACAAGCCGAAACCGGTTTGGCTCAGTGGTAGAGCGTCGGTCTGCGGACTAAAGGGTCCCAGGTTTGATTCCGGTCAAGGGCATGTACATTGGTTGCGGGCACATCCCCAGTGAGGGGTGTGCAGGAGGCAGCTGGTCGATGTTTCTCTCTCATTGACGTTTCTAGCTCTCTATCTCTCTCCCTTCCTCTCTGTAAAATATCAATAAAATATATATATATATATATATATTTTTTTAAAAATACCCTAAAATGATTGCTACTGATCTAACAATTGTTACTCAAGAGCTCAAGGTCTACTAACTATGATAGTTTATACTGTTTACAAGGTACATGTTAGGAAGGCTTAGTACTAAAGTATACTATAAAAGTGTCTTGGATGTCACACTTTCCACATAAAGATGATCTAAATGCCACTGAGTTGCAGTGGAAAAGTACTAGCCTGAGAGTCAGGTTTTAACTTTGTTCAGAGGCATTTCTTAGGTAACTTAATATCTCTGGGTCTTGATTTTCTCAGTTATAAAGTGACAAAGTTGTGCTAAATGATCTTGAAGACCCTTCCTCAAACCAAAACTCTTTCTAAGTAGTCACTCTCAACCTACCCTTTTGTAATGCATTGCTTCCAAAAACATCTTGGTCTGCTTATAGATTTCTTGGCCTGTCTTGTGGAAGGTCTTGAGAAATTCTATGAACTCTTTAGACACTCTATCCGTTTCCATGCTGGTTTGCCGGTTTATGGAAGGACTGGGAGCTTTTGCTTCCTGAATTTCTGCTGGGAAAATTAAAAATAAGTTTCATTACACAGAAAAGCCATGCATGGAATTACTTTAAGTTTCTAACTTAAGATTATTTAAATGACGCTTAATCAAAGTTAAACTTGACTTTAAATTATTTTATGTTTAGATATTCGGGCAACTTTCCTTAAAGTAAACTAAATTTATTTTATAAGTAAAAATACAAATAGGAAAAAAACCTGCACGATGTAAAAGGTATTCCTATTCAAACAAAAGTTGCTTTATTTGTATTTTCTTGGCCAAAATATATCATGCTTTGATCTATATATGTAATCATTAATTCTAAAATGGCACCACTGTCTTGAACAACTTTCTCAAAGGTTTGCATGAGTTTAAAAAACTAACCGAGTGAGCCGAAACCAGTTTGGCTCAGTGGTAGAGCGTCGGTCTACGGACTGAAAGGTCCCGGGTTCGATTCCGGTCAAGGGCATGTACATTGGTTGTCGGCACATCCCCAGTAGGGGGTGTGCAAGAGGCAGCTGGTCAATGTTTCTCTCTCATCGACGTTTCTAGCTCTCTATCTCTCTCCCTTCCTCTCTGTAAAATATCAATAAAAATATATATATTTTTAAAAACTAACCAAGTGAAATAATCCTAAGTACAAACATTTAGATGACTTATAAAATGTTAGACAATCTTTCCAAATTCATTTTACTTGCCAAAAATGGCAAAAGGCTAATTTGTTTATGTGGATAATTATTTATCCACCATTCGGTTTTCTAGTCAGACTGCTCAAAATAAAAGAATGCATTCAAAGCAGCATGATGATCATGACAGAGCATATAGCTAAGAGGCAAGGGAAGCAAATGAAACTGTCCAATGAATTGGCCACATACTCTTTTTTCTCTTCAATAAATATACTAAAGCCCTAGCCAGTTTGGCTCAGTGGATAGAGCGTCGGCCTATGAACTGAACGGTCCCAGACTTGATTCCAGTCAAGGGCACATGCCCAGGTTGTGGGCATCATCCCCAGTGGGGGACTTGCAGGAGGCAGCCAATCTATGATTCTTTCTCATCGTGTATGTTTCTATCTCTCTCCCTCTTCCTTCTTCACTGAAATCAATAAAAATATATTTTAAAAAACACCACAAATGTATAAAATAAGTAAATACACTAAAAGGAAAATGGGACAGTCATGCAACAGAGGTAAGGGAGATGTAAGAGTAAGCACTCTCAGAAAGTATGAACTATCACTTGTTCTCCTGTCACATTCTAAACCCTCTGACTTTTAAAAAATATTTTGTTTAATATATATTTTATTGAGTTTTTACAGAGAGGAATAGAGAGTTAGAAACATTGATCAGCTGCCTCCTGCACAACCTACTCTGGAAATGTGCCCACAACCAAGGTACATGCCCTTGAACGGAATCGAACCTGGGACCCTTCCGTCTGCAGGCCAACGCTCTATCAACTGAGCCAAACAGGTTAGGGCTAAACTTCCTACTTTTGAACTGTGCTCTCTAATTCAATACCTATAAGGAATTAGGTACCTTATACACCCATATTTTCCTTTAACAAAAAAAGACAGACAATTAAGAAGAAAAATAATCTTTTGAAGATATTAAAAAGTCAACCTATTACAAGTTTTCTTAGAGTAATTTCTTATAATCTTACTAGAGGCCCACTGCATGAAGATTCATGCAATAGGCCTTTCTTCCCCTGGCTGCCAGCACAGGTTTTCCACTGGCACCCAGGACCCAGACTTTCGCTCTGGCTACGACCTTCCGGTCTTCACTCTGGCAGGAGCCTTCTGTCTTCGCTCTGGCCAAGTGCGCTCCTGTAGTTCCCTCCACTTGCACGCACACGCGCGGCCCTCCCTCCCCAGTCCTTCTGGACATAGCAGCTGTCCTGCCCTGCCTGGCTGCTCCAAGACTGCATGTGTGCTGCCCAGAGGCCGGGAGTGGTTGGGAGGCGAGGCTGCCGCCACCTTTGTTGGGTTTATTTGCATACCTACTCCTGATTGGTTGGTGGCCATGAAGTAATGGTCAATTTGCATATTTATCTTTTATTAGTGTAGATTTTTTGAACTTTAGTACTTTAATATACATTTTAAAGAAGTTGAAATAAAGTTTTAAAATATATATATTTTTATTATTTGAGAGCAAAAGGGAGAGAAAGAGACATAGAAACATCAATGATGAAAGAGAATCATTGATAGGCTGCCTCCTACATGCCCCCTACTGGGGATTAAGTCTGCAACCTGGGCATGTGCCCTTGAGTGGAATCAAACCTAGGACCTTTCAGTCTGCAGGCTGACACTCTATCCATTAAGCCAAAGTGGTTAGGACAAAATAAAGTTTTAATAAAGGCATCATTCCTATTAGATTGCCTGGTTTATTAAAGTGAAACAAACATAAATAGATTACCTAAAAATATACATAATTAACTGTAACAAATTAAAGACTCCACATCTCATTACATAACTAGTTATTAAATGTGTTACTTAATTACTTGATTTATGCTCAAACTAGAGGCCTAGTGCATGAAATGTGTGCACTGGAGGGGGGTTGTCCCTCAGCCCAGCCTGCACCCTCTCCAATCTAGGACCCCTCAGGAGATGTCCAACTGCTGGCAATCAGACATCCCTCTCACAATCCGGGACTGCTGGCTCCCAACCACTTGCCTGTCTGCCTGATTGTCCCTAACCACTTCTGCCTGCCAGACTGATCAATGCCTCATTGCCCCTAACTTCCCTCCCCTGCTGGCCTAATCTCACCCCCAACTGCCCTCCCCTGCTGGCCTGATTTCACCCCCAACTGCCCTCCCCTGCAGGCCTGATTGCCCCTAACTGCCTCTGTCTCGGCCCCCACCACCATAGCTTTGTCCAGAAGGAAGTCAGACATCCAGAAGATGGCCGGTCAACCTGGTCTAATTAGCATATTACCCTTTTATTAGTATAGATAGGTTATATAGGATAGGATTCCTTAAATGGCAGGGGGGGGGAGCCTTTTTTAACAGGAGGAGATGCTCTTGGCAGACAAAAATACATAATCCCTATATCTGGACTGATAGCAAGCCATATGCACTATATTGCCAAATTGGTCATTAAAAGGTTGAACTATCTTCTTACTCCTTACTCGAAACAGCTGTTGCCCTTAAAAACTCCTCCTTAGCCCCCACCTTAGGTTCTGCCTTCACAGTTCACCTAGATTAGGTTCTGATTGGTTGGTTTCTATGCCAGCCAATGTCAAAAGCTTTGCCTCCTCACAGTTCTGATTTGGTTCTGATTGGTCGGTTTCTATGCCAGTCAGCATCTCCGGGCCTGCTCAGAGATGCGGGGCTGATGGCGAGGCCTGGAGAACAAGAGAGACAAGGGCTGATCAACAGCTGCCATGGAGGCTGTGGATCAGATCCTGCTTCTCTCTCAGGGCCTCTCTCTGGGCCTTATCCACAGCCCCCTCTGCAGTCAGTGCTGGGTTGCTACGTCACCCACTGCACGGCAACCAAGCACTGACTGCAGGACTGACTTCCAGTGCTCAGTCATCCGTTTGGTTGTTTTGAATGATACAAACCCTGGCTCTTTATATCTATGTAGATTTATCTATTTCATTAGTTGGCTGGATAATGGATTATTATTTTAATCAATGAGTTACACTCCATTGATTGTCCTTATTTATTTTTATACTCCAGTTTGGCCAGTGGGAACCCATTTAAGCTCGCTTCTGGGTCTTAGATATGTCTCCAACATTTTTGGGGGGTCCTCTTTCCCTGCTCCAGCCCTGGAATCAGTTATTTCTCCAAGGAACCATAGTTCAGCTTAGTGAGGAACAGTATTAGAATCTAATAAGTAGGTGGAAGACTAGTATTTTAATTCTAGAACATAACCTTTAGATTAATTTGTAAACTGTTTATATGTTTTTACTTAGGGTGACAACATCTATTTGAGCTCTTAAAAAGTAGGAATTTTTAAATGTATGAGCAAGTATTTCCACTTGGCCAATCCACTATAATTTACTCTATAAGCTTTAGCTCATTCAACCTTGCTTTGGAGATTAGAAAACTATATGTAAACTCTCTAAGTTTTTACAGTCAACCATCTCATGCTTGTTAAAATAGTCTTCAAATCTTTATAAGGTTATTTGTGTTCTATTTTATTACCAAGTTGCCCTGGCTTAACAACTTTCTTTTGTGCTACCAAAGAAGTAAAATATCAAGAGCAAGGGCATCATGTATTAATGAAGTAAAATAAATAACAGAAAACACAAAAGGTCTATTTTAGTTTAGACCCAATAAATTAAAACACACTTAGAATAGGCTGACCTCACCTACATGCAAAGGCCAAACAATCAGTCTAAAATGCTAAGTCCATTTAGCAAAGTTACATAAGCTTGTGGAAAAAAAAAAAAAAAAGATCCAATAGTATCCTCTTTACACACATTAATTTTTCAATACTTTGAGGTCTTTTTCCCTGTATGCTTTCTATAAACAAACAATAAAAATAACTAAAGACAAAAGAATCAAAGTAAAAACCTATCATTCTAAAAGAAAAGATAATAAGAAATATTCCGTATAAAGGGTGTTTTTTTTTAAATTTTATTTTTTGTTAAGCCTCACCTGAGAATATTTTTCTATTGATTTTTAGAGAGAGTAGAAGGGAGCAGAAGAGAGAGAGAGAGAAACATCAATGTGAGAGACAGACAATGTTTGGTTGCCTCCTGCATGCACCCTGACTAGGGCAGGGGATTGAGCCTGCAACTGAGTCACATGCCGTTGACCAGAATCAAATCCGGGACCCTTCAGTCCAAGGGCTGACACTCTATTCATTGAGCCAAACCAGCTAGGGCCATGCAAAGGTTTTTAAAATAAAAAGAACTTGGAATTGTTTCTTTTAAAGTACCAATCTTCTTTCTATACTATGATGCACATTGTCAGAAGCTCTTAGAACATTTTTCTAAAACTGTCAAGGATGGTCAGTGAATGCAAATGATTATTATGCACTTCAGTAATAGAAACCTCATCAAATGTCTATACATACAGGTGAAAACACACACACACACAAATTCATACAGGTAAACACACACACACACACACACACACACACACACACACACACATATGAATTCAAGGAAAAACACTAAGCCAGGAATTAGGAGACCTGAGCTCTAATACATCAACTTATAACTTTGGGTAAATTAGATAACTTTTATGAACTTTCATGTCATTTGTAAAATAAGGCAGTTAGAGGTGATGATTTTATAAAGTCAATACTATTTCATCTGCTGTCATATGCCATTTCATTATCTATCATCCTATATAATAAAAGGGTAACATGCAAATTGATGCCAAGAGCAGAATGACCAGAATGACCGCTCCACCAGTCACTATGAGGCGTGATGACCACCTCTCGGTCCCTTTCCCCAGTCAGCAGTCTCAGATGGCCAATGGAGAATGGGGAACTGGGGGTGGGTGGCAGAAGGGGGCAGGGCCAACTCCGGGCAGCCGGGGAAGATGGCCCTGATTGCAGGCCAGGCCTAGGGACCAAACCCGAGCACGAATTTCATGCGCTGGACCTCTAATAAATTCATAAGATTAGTGAGACTTTTCCCAAAGCAGGAAAACAGAATTTAAGCTAAATAGGAAAAAAGGCTTTGATCAATGCCCTTAAGCTCTCTACTAGTAAAGACTACTCTCTCAGAAAAACAGCATGTCTTAAAATATTTAACACTTACTATAGACTTACAATGTGTGTCAGGTACTGTGCTAAACTCTTTACACACATCAACTCATTTAACCTAAAGATATACCTATGGTAAGTACTACTGTCCTTCAGAACAGACATGCTTAAAGAGATAAGCTTGCTCTGAGTCACACAGCGAGTAAACCGAAAAGCTGAGACTCAAACCAGGTTGACTCTGAAGCTTATATTCTTACCCACCTTAGCACACTACCTCCTAATAAATAAATCATGAACCAAATATATTCTTAATTTAATCTCCATCGAGTATTGACTATTCTCCAAATTAATCATGTGAACTAAAAGATTATTTAAAGATTTTCATTTTTAAGAGAAATGCTGTATATTTCTGGTTATAAGCAACCCTTCTTTAATAAAACTAAACATAATTCATTAAATTCAAGACCAAAAAGATCTTAAGGAATGATGTTATTTATTCCCTTGCCTTTAGGCAGGCCAAAAAACCTCATCCCAACTATCCCAAGTTGAGGGGCTGGGAGTGAGATGGGGCTCCCAAGAAAAGAGCTCTTCTGATAGCATCAGTGTTAGGTCCCACGATCCCTCACTATTCCAAATTTACCGCACAACGGTTACTAACATAAATGTTCAGAGACCAAGTCCTAACAGCAGACGTTCTCTCTTGCTTCCTGCTAGACTGCTCACTGGTAGAACAAGTGTGACTGTAGCGATAATCCTGTTGCTGGTTTATATGGCATTTTAAGAAGTAGGATGATTAAGGTCAAGTACATACACATCCATGCACTAGAAAATGCATACTATGTGTTATGTTCACCAATCTAAAAGCCCAAAGTGAGTCCTTTTGTATATGTTCTCCATATATTTCCTCAAATACTGTCTCTCAGATAAGCTCTCAGAAAACTTCCTTTTTAGATGACTTCAAGCCTAGAAACAAGCCATTTCTGATAAGACATGAATGGTAAGAACAACATGTAAAGGAGTATAAACCAGGATCCAAAAATTAAAGGCACAAAAAAATAGAACATCCAAAAAGACAGCCACTTAGATGGGAATGAATTTTACAAAGAAAAATATGTATTTCATTTCTCTTTAATTCTCCTAGAGTAAATGAACAAGCTTCTCTAAAAAAACAACCAAAGAGATTTTTTGTTTCATATAATGCCTGACCCTCAAACCCAACTTCATATATCACCTGATCCTCAAATCTGAGTTCACAGTCTCTAAAAGCTTTTACCGAAATTAAAAGGCTGAGCCTACATGTATGTGGATCTACTCTGTACTTCATTTAGGCACAGAAGGAAAAAAGAGAATCAGAAAATTACCCTTCTTTGATCCAACCCTGGATGAAGCACTGAAGAACTTCTTCACTGTGGTAACCTTGCGAGTCTTCTCATTGGTTTTCTTTTCTTCAAACTTGGAAAATGTGAGGGACTGAGCCCCTTGGCTGGTCTGACTGCTGGCAAAGGCCTCTTCCTCCTCCCGCTGTAGTCTGTAATTTAAGAGAGGATTAATGACCCAGATATTCTCCAAGTTTTCCTTGTATCTAAAGGTCATTACTCAACAAATTGAGGAGGGTCTAAAATTTTTAGAACTAAAGGCTAAATACACCAAATAATAGGTCTGGAGTTTCTGACATGAAACTATATTACATGCTTCTCCACAAATCATGTTCATTCAGCAATTGTACAAGGGTTACATAAAAGAAAGTCCAGTCCTTTTCCCTATAAGCTGAAGGTCAAACAGAAGAAAAAGGTAAGTAAATAATTACGATATAATATAATAGCTCCTATAGTAGAGAGTAAGACACAAATGCTATGAGAACACAGGAAAGAACAACTTAATCTGGTGGAGGAGTCCAAGAAGATTTCACAATGGTAACTTTTAGGTATGTCTTAAAGGATGAATAAGATTCCACAAGTCAAAAGGCATCCTGGGAAGGAGCTACAAATGTGAAGGCATAAGGTTCTTGTTACAAACCAAGTCCAGTGTAGTCAGCGCACCGATGGAGTGATAATATGAGACTTATTTGTATATAGGCACCAGATGGTAAGGAACCTTGGCTATGGACCCACTATCATCCTGGATTTCACTATATGGTGGGAAACCAAAAAGACTGTAAATCCAGTAAGTTACCATGATCAGATCTGTACTTAGAAAGATAATATAGGCAGTTGTGTGACAACGGGAGGGGCAGAGAGACAAGAGTCAGGGACAATAATTTAGAATATATTACAAATATTTAAGTGAGAGAGAAAAAAAACCGAGAATACAAAGAAGGTGAAATTAAAAAGACTTCTCTAAGCTCAAAAAAGTAGAACTTGCACAATTAGTTGTAGATAGTATGATAGGTGAAGGAGAAATTAAGAATATGGCAATGTTTTTTAGCCAACTGAATTAATGGTGATGTCATCAACTGATTCAGGAAGAGGTTAGGAGAAAATGTTGAAAATGGGGATTAGAGTAAATAAAAGCAATAATTTTGGCCTTAGACCTGCTGAATTTGAGGTATTTATAGTAAACCTCAAAATCTATGTAAAGAACAATGGTTCTCAAAGTATGATTCCCCAGATAGTAGCATCAGCATCACTTAGAAACTTGTCATAAGTGCAAATATTCAGGCCTCACTCCCAACCTAATAAACTCAGAGATTCTGGGAATGAGGTCCAGCAATTATTGTTTTTACAGGATTTCCATCCAGGTGATTCTCATGCCTGTAGGAAACCTCAAGCGAAATTATAATTGGAAGGAGTAAGAAACAACAACAAAATCACAGGGAGAGGTGGTTAGTCTGAGAATGGAATAGAGATACAGCTTCCTCTGAAACAAAACAGAAGGTAATATAGATATTAGTACATTTGGCAGTGAAGAGGGGAGAAAGCTAAGGGCATTCAAGTTTAGTATCCTCTACTTCTTCATGAAATAGATCAGCTACTGAGAATATCAGGAGTGCAGTGAGAAATCTGAAGGAATAGTTAATGTTTTACATATTTTTTTCCTCTTTGATTGACCATGGAGTCACCGAAAGGCGTGAGTGTACTTTATAATTCTGTGAGTTCATCACAGATGTTAGAAAAGTGGTCATTCAAATGTGGCTAATTAGATATAAAACTAGCAAAAGTGGTCAGAGTTCAGCTTGACTTTCTTTTACTGAGAAGTTTCAGTTTCAAGTATGCTCTGGCAAAGAATTAACATTATTTGTGGCATTTTATTAGTTCCTATGCTCACCAGCTATGCCATCTTTTAATTTTTATCATAATCATATTTCTGGATAATACAAACTTCTCAAATAATAGTTCTGACCTACAAACCCCATTTTGGAAAAGTTAAATTTTCATAATTCAAGAACTACAAATGTGTTGATTTGTATATACTATGTGTTTGTGATATGCCAGATGCCATGCTGGATATAACAAAAAATGGGGGAAAACAATGCTTGATGAGAGCCATGTGCCAAGTCCTGTGCTAAGGACATCATAAATATTTCCTCATTTAGCCTCCACCATGAAGTATGTTTACCTCCATTCTTCTACACTCAAATGTTATGGTCTGTATTAGGAAACTCATACACTTCAAACACAAAATACTTAAATGGTTAAGACAAAAGAGAAAATGAAGGCACTGAAGCTATTCATTGAATACTGACTGAGAAGAAGAGGGGAAATTTTTTCTCTCTTAATATTAGTCTGATAAGCTGATAGCTCAAGACAGAAGAGAAAAAATGTATTCTGACAATAACAGTACTATGTATCCAGTTATATCACTGTAAAACCACCCCTAGTTAAGTCTTTTTACCGCTCTGCCAGTTCCCAATCCTCCTGAATCTGTTTCTGCCTGGCTTTGTGGTACTCCTCCCTCCAGCATTTGGAACAGAAACCCTGCCAAGCAGGGTTGCCATAGTAACCACATCCTTTCTTGCACAGGAGCTCTGATTGGTCCACGTGAATTCCTCTGCGTTCAGACTTAAGGCTCATTTTCTTCCTGTTAATCAAATAACAAACAAGAAAGTGTTGTTGAAAATGAATTATTCTATCAGCACAGCAATTAATACCCCCCCAAAAACAATTCCATATCTTCAAGTTAAAGGGGAAGGAAGAAAAGGGAGAGGAGGAGGAGGTAGGGAAGGAAAAAGGAAGGAAAGAAAGACAGTTTAAATACAGAAATTCTTGACATAATAATACTAAAGAAAAGACTTCTTATTCCCTGCCCAGTTACATAATGAACACTTTAAGAAAGGACTAATGTTACATTAAAGGCCTAACAGTAAAACACAAAATTATAAAACTCCTAGAAAAAAACATAGGGGGAAAACCTCATGATATTGATTTTGGCAAAGATTTCTTAGATATTACACCAAAAGCACAAGTAACAAAATAGACAAATGGGACTATAGCAAACTTAAAAACGTCTGCGCAGAAAAAAACCCCAATAGAATGATATAAAAGTGAATATTTTGTCTCAAGTAAAATAATTCAACATTTACCAAGAAAATAAATATAACTAAAGCATCAGAACAATCTAAACTCTTCAGGAAGGCATTCAGGGACCTCAGCAATCTAGGACAAATTAACATGAGCCCACTAGTTGTCATCACACACTACATACATAATATTGTGACAGGTACTTAAAATATAATTATTTATGGCAAAACACACACACACACACACACACACACACACACACACACACAAGATAGACATTATCTCCATTTTATTACATGTGAAATCTGAGGCTCAGAGAAATTTTCAAAAGTATGTAAACTCTATTAAAAACAGAAGAGAAGGAATTCAAAACCAGGTGAGCTTCCAAAATCCTTGTACCACATTGTCCCCAATCTACTTGTCCAAACTCTACTCACATCCCTGAGCACAGTAATGTTCATATGACCATTTCCTAAACAAACCATGCATGTTTGTGCCTCAGCTTAGAATTCTTTCCTATACTTTTCTTCTGCTTTTTCAAAGATGACTCACTACTAAAAGCTCATTTTAAGGGTCATCCTTCAATGAAACTTCCCATGAGCTTCCTTTCACTCAGAATTAACTTTGAACCTCTATTCTTGTAACATTAGTTATTTAAGAACCAGTTAAGTCCATTCTACTTCATCAAAAAGGATCATTTCCGCCCTGCCTGGATGACTCAGTTAGAGCATCATCCCATACACAAAAAGTTGGGGGTTTGATCTCTGGTCAGGAAACACATGAGAAGCAACTGATTGATCATTCTTTCTCACATCGCTGTTTCTCTCTCGCCCTAAAAAAAAAGTCAATAAAAACATATCTTTAGGTAAGGATTTAAAAAAATAACTGCCCTAACTGGTTTTGCTCAGTGGATAGAGCGTCGGCCTGTGGACTCAAGGGTCCCAGGTTTGATTCCGGTCAAAAGCATGTACCTTGGTTGCGGGCACATCTCGGTGGGGGGTGTGCAGGAGGCAGCTCATGATGTTTCTCTCCCATTGATGTTTCTAACTCTCTCTTCCTTCTCCCTTCCTCTCTGTAAAAAAAATCAATAAAATATATATATTTAAAAATCGCATGTTTGACTTTCTCTCACTTAGTCTAGAAGCATCTTGAGGAGCTGCTTTATATTCCCAACAGAACACAGTATGGTGCTAAGGTGCTCAATATGTGTTTTGAATTGTGTATGGAGATAGGGCTGCTCTCTATTCAGGCTTCATTTGAACACTGAATACGATTTCCTTTAAGATTTGATGCAAATTATTTTTCTTTAATATATCTTTATTGATTTCAGAGTGGAAGAGAGCGATGGAAACATCAATGATGAGAGAGAATCATTGATCGGGTGCATCCTGTGCCACCTGCGCCACCTGCACCACCACCACTACCACCACCACCACCACCCAATGTGCATGGAGCCCACAACCTGGGCATGTGCTCTGATTGGGAACTGAACCATGACCTACTCACTCATAGTTCAACAACCACTGAACCACCCCAATTGGGCAAGATTTGATACAAATTTGAGGACTTATGTAAATATAAACTCAGAAGGAGAAACCAATTTAAATGTGTGTCATAAGTTGATTAGGAAACCAGGAAAAAATTTTAGCTTTGACTTTCCTTTATAGACTATCAGCAAAATAATTTGAATTTTCTGCAAAGCTATTATCTAGCAAGATTCCTAATTTGGTAAGGTAGTCTTTGTCTCTGACAATCAACTAGATCTTACTAATCCTGTTAGGTTGACTCATTTATCAATCCCTATTTTATTTTTGCTGCTACCATGTTACAGTTGTTAAGGGACTGAGGAAGAACCACCTGAGAGCTATGAAAAGTGGGGTGGGGTGGCTCTATCTAATATAACACATGTTAGAGTTAAAATTTGAAATAATTCCTTAACAAGTCCCTGCGTCTGGGTTCTTTTCTACTATACCATGTCTTATTTGCTCATAGCATCAGGATTGTATTATAAATTGCTACCCACCAATTTCCATTTAAATTCACAGAATAAAATGGTCTTCATTCTTTTGCCCATAAACTAACTGCCAAACAAGCACAGGAAAAAGTGGGCACTCCATAGCATGTATTCAAGAAGTCCACATGTCTAGAAAAAAGTAAGTCCTGTATCTTATGGATCCTACCATAATTTACTAAGTGCCAACTGTGTACACAGAACAGACTAGAAGCCATTGTTAATACAACTGAAAGAACATGTCCTTTCCCTCAGGAAGTTCATAACAAAACAAACAAAAAACACACAAAAGGCATACTGAGCAATGCAGAAAGATATAGTGCTATGAAACTATGGGGAAGAAAAAGACAAGATAATTTTGACTTAAGGAGCATGAAGAGAAGAACACTTAGGCCAGGGGATGGAGGTGCAGGCCTTAAAGAGTTTTGAGTTGAACCTTAGAGGGTCTTGGAGGAATGATACAAAAGTGGAAGAACATTCTATACAGGAAGAATATCTTTTACAAAAAGCTTGGGGATAGGAATGAAAATGATGTAGTAGAAATAGGAGGTTAACTGAAGAAGGTAACTGTGAAGTCAAATATTACGTCTTTTAAAAACTTCAGACTATCTGATTAAACCACCACTGAAAGCTCCAGAAAAGGGGAAATTATGATGAGATTTCTATTTTAAGACATTAAAACTTGAGAGATGAAGTTCTCTTTTATAAAGTGAGGTGGACAATACGTTCTCCTCCCCCAAAATCAACTATAAAAATTGACAAAACTTCCTTTATGCTGATGAGTCAATGTGTTCGCTAAGGAGTGCATTTATACTGCAGGCCACCAGCTTTTTTCTGCTGGCCTCTCTCTGTCTCCTGTGTGTATGCACAGGCTCTGTTGGCCAGAGTGGAAGGAAGCCTTACTGGCTGGCAGTGTTTTCGGACAAATTCTTTGTCTGAACAAACAACAATCTTGGACTGATCATTAAGGTATGTAAGTACAGGGGTGACCCTTAGAAGGAAGTCAAGCATAAAAATAAAAACAAGAAAAAGCAACATACATCAAGGGCACATGAAGTCTTAGTCTAGCTACAAAATATGTATGGTATACATTGAGCACTATGGGGATTCTCAATAGCAAAAGGGAGGAGGAGAATTGGGGAAGAAGACCAGAATTCAATATATCACCAAACCCTGGGTAAGTTTATCATTTTCCCCTCCAGTATCACTGAGCCAACCCAGAAACGCACACCAAGGCACAGAGATAGATCCTCTGGTTTGGACTCAAGGAAGGAGA
This sequence comes from Vespertilio murinus, assembly GCA_963924515.1. Taxonomy (NCBI): domain Eukaryota; kingdom Metazoa; phylum Chordata; class Mammalia; order Chiroptera; family Vespertilionidae; genus Vespertilio; species Vespertilio murinus. Next base: position 83,028,799 of record OZ004705.1, read on the forward strand.
GAGGGAACTTTTAACACTGAGAAAAAATATGAAAATCTCTCTATTTTATTGTTTTTAACCTCTTCTCCTGAGCCACAGCACCAAAGAAACCACATACAGTAATACCTGATATGAGAGAGACTCATCAATTCGATGCCTCCTGCATGCACCCAACCAGGGCCGTGGAACCTGCAGCCAAGGTATGTGCCCTTGACCAGAATAGAATCCAGGACCCTTCAGTCCTCAAAGCAACTATAAAATTAACACATGTGCCAGCGATCTTACTTTTCTTGAGGAACTGTTACCTCAATCCACAAGGGTAGGCTGCCAGCAGCCATGTTTGTATACCTGCCACTTCAGGGCAACAGTTAACTAAACCAGAGACGGACATGTGACCCAAACAGAAGTTTGGAAATGAGACTAATCTGGGCTGTTCTCTTGAATGATTGAGGAAGTGTGGCATGACCATTTCCATCAGGTGACCTGAGTAACAGGATAACAGATCTGCAGAGTGAAATAGATACACACCAAGAAGCAAAAAAAAGTAGAAGAAAAATACTCTCTAGGTCCTGAAAGGTTTCCATTTCTCAGTTTCAGTCCATTCCTAAGATTCAGTTGCCTGCCTACCCTCAGATTCTGAGACACAATCCTGATCCCCCACTGTTCTTTTCTGTTTTTCTTACACTTGTTCCAATACAGTCTATTTATCTGTACCCAAAGACTTGTCCAGGTACTATTCTAAAGCTATAAAAACATAACACGATTTCTACGAAGTCTGCTTAGCATATATTAAGAGCTCAATAGGTATTAAGATAAAAACAATAATAGTTGCTATTAGTCTATAAAGATCAATTTGGTATGGTCATAAGATCGTAACAATCAGTCATACCTGCATTCAAATCTCAGTTCTACCACTTACTAGAAATGTGACTTCAGGCAACTTAATATTTCTACAACTTTCATTTATATCTCTCTGTCCAACTTGTGCTCCTACTATTCTCAACCTTTTCACAAATCTGAGCCCCACAGGCTTTGTGCACCATGACCTTTGCTCTCTGATATTTCTTTAAAAAAAAAAAAAAAAAAAAAATATATATATATATATATATATATATATATATATATATATTTTTTTTTTTACAGAAAGGAAGGGATAAGGATAGAGAGTTAGAAATATTGATGAGAGAGAAATATCTATCAGCTACCTCCTACACACTCCCTACTGGGGATGTACCTGCAACCAAGGCACATGCACTTGACCGGATTTGAACCTGGGACCCTTGAGCCCGCAGGCCGACACTATCCACTGAGCAACCAGTTAGGGCTGCTCTCTGATATTTCACCTATGATTATGTTACCTTACATGGAAAAAAAAAAAAAAAAGGACTGCAGATAATTATGTTTACTAACTAGCTGACTTTAAAATAGGGAGATTAGTCCTGGCAGGTTTGGCAGGTTTGGCTCCGTGAATAGAGCATCAGCTTGGGGACTAAAGGGTCTAGGGTTTGGGTAGAGTGTGGGAGGCAGCCAATCAATGATTCTCTCTCATCATTGCTGTTTCTCTCTCCCTTTCTCCCTCTACCTTCCTCTCTGAAATCAATAAAAAATATATTTTTAAAATAGAGAGACGAGCCAAAACCGGTTTGGCTCAGTAGATAGAGCATCAGCCTGCAGACTGAAAGATCCCAGGTTTGATTCTGGTCAAGGGCATGTACATTGGTTGCAGGCACATGGGGGGTGTGCAGGAGGTAGCTGGTCGATGTTTCTCTCTTATGTTTCTAGCTCTCCATCCCTCTCCTTTTCTCTCTGTAAAAAATCAATAAAATATATATTTTTAAAAATAGGGATTGCCCTGGATTATCCATGTGGGCACAATATAAGCACATGAACTCTAAATGCTAAAGAGGACAGGAACCAAGAATAAGCAAAACAATCTTGAAAAAGAATACAGAAGGACTTATACTTCTCCAACTTCAAAACTTACCACAAAGCCATGATAGTCAAAGCAGTGTGTTATTAGTATAAGAATAGACATATAGATCAATAAAATAGAATTTTGAGGGCAGAAATAAACCCACCTATGTATGGTCACCAAAAGGGTGCCAAGACTATTCAATGAAAAAGGAAAATCTTTGCAACAAATGGCACTGGGATAATTGAATACCCACATGCAAAAGAATTAAGTCAGACCCTAACCTTACACACTATACAAAAATTAACTCTAAATGGATCAAAGGCCTAAGTGCAAAAGCTAAAACTATAAAAACTCCCAGAAGAGGATACTTAGATATGACACCAAAAACAAGAGCAACAAAAGTCAAATAAATTGTACTTCATCAGAACTAAAGCTTCTGTGCTTCCAAGGACCACATCAAGAAAGTAAAGACAGATAACAGTTTGGTGATTACCAGAACAAAAGGGGATTCGGGCAGGTAGAAGAGGGTAAAGGGAAGTTAGCGGGTGATGGAAGGTGACTTGAGCTGGGCTGGTAAATACACAATACAATATACCGATGATGTATTACAGAATTGTACAACTGAAATACCTATATAATTTTATTAATGTCATTCCAAATTAAATTTAAAAAGTTTTTTAATAAGTAAAAAGATAACCCACAGAGTAGGAGAAAATATTTGCAAAACATATATCTGATAAATAACTTATGCACAGAAATATAAAGAACTGTTATAACTCAATTTTAAAAAATAAATAACCTTATTAAAATATATTTTATTGATTTTTTACAGAGAGGAAGGGAGGGGGATAGAAAGTTAGAAACAACGATGAGAGAGAAACATTGATCAGCTGCCTCCTGCACACCCCATACTGGAGATGCGCCTACAACCAAGGCGCATGCCCTTGAATGGAACTGAATCTGGGACCCTTCAGTCCTCCGGTCAACGCTCTATCTACTGAGCCAAACCAGTGAGGGCAATAACCTGATCTTTAATGGGTAAAAGGTCTGAACAGACACTTCCTAAGGAAGATACACAAACGGTCAATAAGCACACAAGAAACCATGTTGGTCATGACCACCCATGTATGGTCACCACCATTCACTGATCATCCGGGAAATGTAGGTCAAAACCATGAGCTATCACTTCACATCCAGTAGGATAACAAAGTCAGATAATAATAAGTGTTAACAAGGATGTGAAAAAATGAGAACCCCAGAGAGAACATCCAAGATGGCGGCCTAGGCAGTCTCCTAAGCTGCCGCCTCATCAACAATTTAATTAAAAAAAACAACTAAAATCAAAAAGGACTTCACCAAAACGTCAGGAAAGCTGGCGGAGTGGAATAGCTACAACTAGAAAGAAAGAGAGAGGCTCACGGATCGGACTGGGAGCCGAAAAGCACTGAGGTAGGGAGACGCTCGCGCACGCGGCCACTGAATACCTGCCTGGCGGGAGGGGAGGAATCCCCGATTGCACGGAACCCTTTCCGACTGTACTGAACCCCAGCCCCGGCTGAAATCCCGTGGTCCCAGGCTCATACGGGTGGCATCTGGACTGCAGAGAAAGGCACCCAGAGACTCAGAGACTCAGAGACTGGGAGACCGGGGACCGGAGCCGCAGCCGGCAGGGTCTACAGACTCGAGTGCGCGAGCAAGTACGCGCTGAGGTCTGACCGCCGCCCCTCCCCCTCCGTAGCGGAAGGAGTCAGAAGCTCCAGGACTGACCGCAGAGGCTGCCGCTGCCTCTATGTATAAGGTGGCGGCCTCTCTGTAGCGGAAGGAGTCAGAAGCTCCAGACTACAGAGACCAGCCCAAGTCCGGGAGAGCCCCTGGGGCACCCACGCTCTTGCTTGGGGAAACTGGGCTGATCAGGCGGAAACTCAGGCGAGTGCACAAGGGCAGGGCAGAAGCCAAGACTGTCAGTTCAGCCCTGAGACTCCGCCCCATCCAAGCTGAGCAGAGGCTTCTGCAGTTTTTCAAGTCTGATCCTATAAGACTGTCTCCAATACAGAAGTTATCCCAGAGTAGACACAGCTGATACCCACATCCAATTGGCCTGAAGGTCAATTCACAACAATAGAGACTTAGCTACAACAAGGCTGTGCACGCAGTCCACAAAGGGGATCACCAAGAGTCTCTACCTCAGGTAACTGAGGAGGCTGACCCACTGTGCTATATAGGACACCAAACACACAAAGCCATCCTACCAACTCTGAAAAATAGTGATAATGCCGAGACAAGGAAATAGATCTCAAACAAAAGAGATGGAGGACACAGAGTTCAGAACTACGGTTCTAAGGTTATGCAACAATATCCTAGAAAAGCTCGATAAATTTCATGAGACCCAACTAAAAAGTATAGATAAACTGACTAAAATGGAAAATATTATGCAGAGATCCAACAGCAGAATGGAAGAACACAAGAATCAGGTCAAAGAGCCAAAAGACACTCCGCTGGAGAAGGAAGAAGAAAAGAGGATCCAGAAAGTTGAAGATAGTGTAAGGAGCCTCTGGGACAACTGCAAGCGCACCAACATCAGAATTATGGGGGTGCCAGAAGAAGAGGGAGTGCAAAATACTGAAAACATATTTGAAGAAATAATATCAGAAAACTTCCCTCACCTGGTGAAAGAAATAGACTTACAAGTACAGGAAGCCTACAGAACCCCAAACAAGAGGAATCCAAAGAAAAATTCTTCTCGACACATCATCATCAATATGCCAAGGGTAAAAGACAAAAAGAGGATCTTACAAGCAGCAAGAGAAAAGCAGTTGGTTACCTATAAGGGAGCACCCATACGACTATCAGCTGATTTCTCAACAGAAACCATGCAGGCCAGAAGGGAGTGGCAAGAAATATTCAAAGTGATGAATAGGGAGAACCTACAACCAAGATTACTGTATCCAGCAAAGTTATCATTCAGAATTGAAGGGCAGATAAAGAGCTTCACAGATAAGAAAAAGCTAAAGGAGTTCATCACCACCAAACCAGTATTATATGAAATGCTGAAAGGTATTACTTAAGAGGAAGAAGGTCAAGTGAATTAAAAATCTCAGGAATAGAATAAACTGGTGAATATAATAGAATTAGGGGCAAAGAAAGGGAGTGGATAGATAATTATCAGGGTGAAAGGGGTGTGGGGTGCAGAGACTGGATTAAAATTGTATAACCTATGGATGAGGACAATAGTGGGGGGAGGGGGTAAGGGCAGAGGGTGGGGTGGGAATCAGGTGGAAGGGAGCTATGGGGGAGAAAAAGGAGAAACAATTGTAATAATCTGAGCAATAAAGATTTATTTAAAAAAAAAAAAAAAAGAAAAAATGAGAACCCCATTCACTGCTGGTGGGAATGTAAGATAGGGTAGCCATTTTTGGAAACCATCTAACAGTTCCTCAAACCATTGAACAGAGTTACCATATGACCCAGCAATTCCACTTCAAGGTATTTATTTACCCAAGTAAAACAAAAACTTATGTCCACACAGAAAGTTGTACATGAATGTTTATAGCAACATTATCCAAAATAGCCAGAGGGTGAAAACAACCTAAATGTCCATCAATTGATGAATGAAAAAACAAAATGCAGTATATCACACAATGTAGTTATTACTCAGTCATAAAGAGGAATTAAGTACCGATACATGCCACAATTAACCTTGAAAACGTGATGCTAAAAGAAGCCAGTCATAAAATACTATATATCATATGATTCCATTTATATGAATGTCCAGAACAGGGAAATCTACAAAGACAGAAAGTAGATTAATGGTTGCTTAGGACTGAAGGGGAGAGGATGGGAGTAAAGGAAATAGTTAAATTGTCTGGAAATCTTTTTTAAAAAATATTTTATTGATTTTTTACAGAGAGAGGAAGGGAGAGGGATAGTTAGAAACATCGATGAGAGAGAATCATCGATCAGCTGCCTCCTGCACACCCCCCACCGGGGATGTGCCCGCAACCAAGGTACATGCCCTTGACCCTTCAGTCCGCAGGCTGACGCTCTATCCACTGAGCCAAACCGGTTTTGGCTGGAAATCTTTTTGAGGTGATGAAAGTATTTTAGAGTTGGTCATAGTGATGACTGCTATTGAACTGTGTCTTTAAATGGGTGAATTATACCCCCAATAAAGTTGTTTTTAAAACAAAAATCAGAAGAGGATGGCACAATGGGATGGCGGAGAACTACTGTTGGCTTTGAAGGTGGAGAAACCATAAGCCCAGGAATGTGGGTGGCTTTTAGAAGCTGAGAATGACCTCTGGCTGACAGCCCACAAAGAAATGAAGAATTCCACCCTATAATCACTTGGAATTCAATTCTGCCAAGATGAGTATGTCTGGAAGCAGATTCTCCCCATAGCCTCCAGATAAAAGTCCAGGCTGGCTTACACCTTAATTTTGACCTCTGGAGATCCTTAACAGAGGATCTAACTGAGTTGGCCAGGATTTCTGATTCACAGAACTTTGAGATATCAAATGGGTGGTGTTTTAAGCTGCTAATAAGTTTGTGGTAATTTGTTATGGCAACAACAGAAAACTGTTATAGGCCTCCTTTACATTTCTGTCACCTTTGCATAGGTGTTCTAATGCCTAGAATGATGTGCTATTAGCTGTTCATATGGTGATTCTCTCTCATCATTTAGGTCTCAGCTTTCACGTCACACTTTCAGAAAGGCCTTCCCTTGCCACTCAAAAGTAGTAGCTACCCCAACCTACCCGACTCTCACCTCCACCTTAGGCCCAGCACAGCTTCTCCATATCTGATCTGTTTCTAACAAGGGAGGGTAAGGAAAGGTGTGCAGGAAAGAAGTAACTAAGCAGGCCTGAGTTGCTCAGATCATATACATTCTCAAAGGGCATGCTTGTGTGATTGGCCCTGGGCCGGATCCTAGACACTGAGGTATTAGGTGTGTCCTTATGTAACTGATAAGGGTGTTTTATGCTTGGAGCCTTGAACCACCTTGTGCCAAGTTGTGTAGACCAGTTTATGCAAACAGTGTAATGTTTTCCTTCTGGGGCCCAAAGTTATAGCAACTGTAGTTAATCATGAAGGCACTTATGCTTATGTGACCAGCCTCCAATAAAAAACCTAGAATCCTAGTTTAAGTCAGGTTCCCTAACAGAAACACATCACACATGTTGCTACAGTTTGTTGCTGGAGGATTAAATGTACCCTGTACAGCTCCACTTGGGAGAAGACTCATAGAAGTTCATACCTGGTAACCTCCAAACTCTGCTAACTCTACCATTTTCCTGAATTGATCGTTTTTTGTATCATTTCAGTGTAATAAAAATAGCCAAGAGAACTTCTAGCAAATTAATGAACCTGAGAAAGTCTTGGGGACTCCTGACACAGGTCGTGATTATAAAGGGGTGGCATGAGGGAGGCCCACTGGTAATAGAATGGTTCTGGATCTTAACTAAGGTGGTGGTTACAGGAATCTAGACATGTGATAAAATGACAAAACTATACATATGTATTGTATAGATGTCAATTTCTTGGTTTTGATATTGCACAATAGTTATGTGTGATGTAACCATTGAGGGGAAACTGGATGAAGAGTACACAGTACCTCTCTGTACTTCCTTTGCAACTAACTTCCTGTTAGTCTGTAATTTCAAATTAAAGGTGTTTTTTTGTTGTTGTTATTGTTGTTTTTAAATATTTTTTATTTCAGAGAGGAAGGGAGAGGCAGAGATAGAAACATCAATGATGAGAAAGAATCATTCATAGGCTGCCTCCTGCATGCTCCACACTGAGAATAGAGCCCTCAACCCAGGCATGTGCCCTGATGGAATTGAACCTGTGACCTCCTGGTTCATAGGTTGATGCTCAACCAGGCTCAAATTAAAGTTTTTAAAAATTCCAATAAAATTTAAAAAATAAACACCTGTGATTGAACCAATGTGTATCGACAGTTAAATATATCCTAAGATCATTTCTGTTTCTCAGTATAAAAAACAAAGCAAGCAAGTGAACCACCAAAAGTGCATGTTACGATTTGAAAGGCTATGTAGTGGTAATAACAGCTCTGCTTCAGTGGGGCAAAGCAGGCACAGTCCACATATACAGAGTAGGCATCACAGCTACATAGAGTATACTTTTTAGAGAGATCAATTTGAGACTTAATTCTGTTTTTCCTAGGCCAGTGGTCGGCAAACTCATTAGTAAACAGAGCCAAATATCAACAGTATAACGATTGAAATTTCTTTTGAGAGCCGAAAACCGACTTCAGGGCATGGGCCACAGCGTTTCAATTGCACTGTACCTGCACGTGGTATTTTGTGGAAGAACCACAATCAAGGGGCCAAGGAGCCACATGTGGCTCTCGCTCTCGAGCTGCAGTTTGCCAACCATTGTTGGCAGAAAAGACCTTCCAGAGGCAAGATACTGTCACCACTGCAGCCAGAAAAAAATTAGAACAGACACACCCAGTTCCCGTTTGAGCACTACACTCCAAGAAGTAGGCTTTTATTGAGCAACCTGGGCATTAAGAATGCATCATTCAATGGGCCCACTCACATTAAGGAGGACAGAGTAGAAAACGGTTTGAGATAGTTGAAATTCCTGTAAATTCTGCACCAGGGCTAGGATTTAATGTGGCTGAAGTACACTAAAAAGAGCCAGAGGAATACAAAGCCTAGCGCTGTGTGTGTTCTTCCTTACTGCTCTGCATGTACACCAGATTCTTCTCCTCATTAAAAAAAAAGGGGGAGGGCAGGGGAAGATACCATCATGTGGATTTGAGTAGCTTCTCACTATCTTCCTTGTGAGAGTCCTGCTTTCCTCCTATTCTTGTGTTCAATGTCATGTTGTCACAGATCACTCCTCTAAGCAACTCACCTGGGATTTATAGGAAACATCAACTCTACCAAAATGATAACTATCCTTTGACCTCAGTTAAGAAATAAAACTTTTTTCCTTAAATTTGCTTCTTTCCAATCATAATAAAAAAACTAGAGGCCTGGTGCACAGATTTGTGCATATTTAAAGGAAGTAATTAGAAGGTGGCCGGTGGGGCAGGACTGGGTGAGATTGGCCAGACACTCCTTGGAGCCAAACTCCCATGGTCCCTCCCCAGCCAGGGTGGGGTGATGCCGGGGCTCAAAGGGCATCTGTGAAGTGAGTGGGGTCCCTTGGCCTGGCCTGCAGGGATTGGGCCGAAACCAGTAATCTGACAATCCCCAAGAGGCCCCAGAGTGTATGAGGGCACTCTGCAAAGTTGCTGTCACTTGGCAGCTCCTGCGTTGAGCATCTGCCCCCTGGTGGTCAGTGTACATCATACCTACTGGTCGGTTGGCTGGTGGCTTATATATACATATAGATGTTTATTCTTTGAAAAACCAGAACTAGCCATAACTGGTTTGGCTCAGTGGATAGAGCGTTGGCCTGCAGACTGTAGGGTACCGGGTTTGATTCCAGTCAAGGGTACATGCTTGGGTTGGGGGCTCAATCCCCAGTAGGAGGCATGCAGTAGAGGTAGCCCATCAATGATTCTCTCTCCCTTTCTTTCTGAAGTCAATAAAAATATCTTTTTTATGTTTCTAAACATAAATGTTTAGAAGTTTCTATCTCTCTCTCCCTCTATCTTCCTTTTTGAAGTCAATAAAAATATATTTTAAAAAAGAAAAACCAGAGCTATATGAACAAGTAGATAATAAAGTAGAAAGAAAATAAAAATATCACCCAGAGACAGTCATTATATTCTTATACCCTGTTCCCCCCAAAATAAGACAATGTCTTATATTAATTTTTGCTCCCAAAGATGCCCTAGGTCTTATTTTCAGGGGATGTATTATCTTTCAATTAAGTAGGTCTTATTTTCGGAGAAACACGGTACTTTCCCTACTTGTCACTCATCTATTCAACAAATATTTATATATACTGATTTACACTATATGAGAGGCACTTGAAATCAAATTATAGTATAAGTAAAGCAGTTTAAACCTCCATGGTGCTTACTGTCTAGTATGAAAGACATAAGAGAACTCATAAACAAAAGGAAGATAAATAATCCAATCAAAAATGGGCAAAAGACCTAAATAGACACTTTTCAAAAGTGGACATATAGAAGGCCAAGAGAATATGAAAAAACTATAGGCCTGATGCACAAAATTCATGCAAGAAAAGGCCTTCCTTCCCCTGGCTGCTGGCACCAGCTTCCCTCTGGCACCTGAAACCTGGGCTTCCCTTCAGCACCCAAGATCTGGGCTTCCCTCTGGCCACTGGCAGGTACCTGGAACCCAGGCTTCCTTCATAACCCCGGCTTCATCCAGAAAGTTGTCCGGAAGGAGGTCTGGTCTCATTAGCATATTACCCTTTTATAATTATAGATGCTCAAAGTCACTAATCATCAGAGAGATGCAAATCAAAATGACAATGAGATACCATCTCACACCTGTCAGAATGGCTATCAACAAATCAACAAATGACAAGTGCTGGCAAGGATGTGGAGAAAAAGGAATCTCGTACACTGCTGGTGGGAACGCAGACTGGTGCAGCCACTGTGGAGAACAGTATGGAGTTTCCTCAAAAAACTGAAAATGAAACTCCCATTTGACCCAGTAATCCCACTTCTAAGAATACTAGAGGCCCAGTGCACCCTCTCCAATCTGGGACCCCTCAGGGAATGTCTGTCGGTTTGTGCCTGCACTTTTAACAAATGACAGCTCCATTGTTGTTTCTTTCTTCTCATGCTTAAACCCACTGGAATTAGTAGGTATTCAAAGTGTGTATACATTTTTGGGGGGACACCTTGTATATCTCTAGTCATCGGTGAAAGGAACCAACGGCGGATTTGGAACCCCCAAACAGGGAACCTCGCTCACTCCCCATTGCACTTTCCACCTTCTCGGGCAGCGGGAGAATCAACGTTTTCTCTCATTAACTCGGAAAAGCACGTCCTGTCACCCGCTGCCCAGCAGGAGGGCGCCAGGCCCCAAGCGAGCGAGGCTCAGTCAGGGCAGCCTTCACTCATGGGTGCCAGCACCCAAAGTGCTCATTCCTCCTCTGCAGTCGCCCCGACTATCCCACCATTTCACTGAGAGGACGGAACTCCTCGACTCCTCTGGGTTCCTGATCATGAATGCTGACCGAAGGCACCTCAGTGAGGGCCACCGCACCCACCAGGTGTGTCTGTCCACACCTGCTCCCGCCTCTGCACCTGCATTAGCCCCACGGAGGTGATCTTGTCGCTGCACCAGCCTCTGCGGGTACAGGGCGTCACCACTCTGCCCTCTCACTGTCATCTCACAGGTGCCCACCCCCAGTACCCAGAACACCCAGACACTCCCCAAAGGAGAGTGAGTGTGCCAGAGGGAATATGGACATGTCCTGTGGGGGACGTAGGCATGCTGGGGTTTATGGAAGTGTGGTGGTGGTGGTGGTGGTGGTGGTGGGTGGATAAGCAGGGGGGGGGGGGGACTTGCGTGCACCATGGTCCTAGACTGTTGCAGGCGCACGTGGATGACAGCGCACTGGAGGATGTTCATATGCCCCCCCCCCGGGGGGGATGCATGCACTGGAGGGGGGCGAAGGCAGGAGGATGTCAATCTGGCCCTGCATGGTGGCTAACCCTGTGACCAAGGAAGCCAAGCCCCGAGCATGTGCGCTATTCCCAAAGGCTTGTCCTTCTTGGTTGCTGGGGTAATGGAGGAAGCCAAGCACCCCCCCCCCCCCACTATCGTTGTTGTGTCAATTTGCATCTTCCCTCCTTATTGGCTGTGGGTGCTGCCATGTTTATCGTGAAGTGATGGTCAATTTGCATATTCTTATTTTATTAGATATCCCAAGAAATCAGAAAGAATATATGTACCCCTATGTTCATAGAAGCACAATTTACAATAGCTAAGATTTGGAAACAGCCTAAGTGCCCATCAGCAGATGAGTGGATTAAAAAACTGTGGTATGTCTACACAATGGAATATTACACTGCTGTGTTAAAACAAAACAAAACAAAAAGAACTCTTACCATTTGCAACAGCATGTATGGACCTGGAGAGCACCATGCTAAGCAAAATAAGCCAGTTGGGAGAAAGATAAATATCACATGATCTCACTCATTTGTGAACAACATAATAAACAACATAAACTAATGAACAAAAATAAACAACATAAACTAATGAACAAAAATAGATCAATCAAACAGAATGTCAAACCTCAGAGGGAAGGTGGGAGTGGAGGGGGAGGTAAGAGATCAACCAAAGGATGTGCATATAAGCTTAATGAATGGACACAGGCATCAGGGGAGTGAGGACATATGCTGGGGGGCAGGAGCAGTCAGGAAGAGGTCAATGGGGGGGAAACGGAGACATATGTAATATTTTCTTTTTTTTTATTTTATTTTATTAAGGTATTTTCTGTGTACATAGTTTACCATTGCCCCCCCTCACCTCCCATTTATGCCCTCCCTCCCCAGAGTTCTGTGTTCATTGGTTGTACTTATGTTCATGCATACCAGTCCCTCAGTTGTTCTCCTATCTCCCCCCAGGTCTCCTTCCCCTCCCCGCTGTCATTTGACAATCTGCTTGTTTTATGGTGACCATCTCAGGATCCCATGAATAAAATCTACTCCTCATTTGGCAGTCTGCTTGTTTTATGGTGACTATCTCAGGACCATATGAATAGAGTCCGCTCCTCCTCTGGTTTTCACCGCCCCTTCCCCTGGGTCCCACTGCTTCCCCTGGGACACACGGCTCGCCTGGGGCACACGGCCCCCTGGGACACTCGGCTCACCCGGGGCACTCGGCCCCCTGGGACACTCGGCTCACCCGGGGCACTCGGCCCCCTGGGACCATATGTAATATTTTCAACAATAAAGAATTTTCATTAAAAAAAAAGACACATGGAAAATGTAAAAATAAAAAGATCTCCATGGTGCTTACTAGTATGAAAGACATAACTCTATATCTATGCCTGAAGAAATTAAAACACTATGAATACTGAAGAATTCATTTTAAAGTTTCACAACGGAATTGTTTATGTGAAACAAGCTAAATATGTTACATGAAATTTACAAATCTCATAATAGCCTACCAAATTAGGAAAATAAAAAGATTTTGGAAAATATAAAGAGAGGTCTCATTCACAATAGTATCAAAATGTAAAAACAACCAGGAAATATTTTAATAAAAAACATTATGTGAGCTACACAAAAATACTGAGATAAAAAAAAAAAGGTTTAAATAGTTGGTAAGGCATACACTAAGATACAGAATGAGAAAATTAAATATTATAAAAATGGCACGTGTTTCAAAATATCTAAGTTTATTGCAAATGACAACAAAAATCCAAAAGACTTTTTGAACTTGACAAAATTATTCCACATCTCATCAGCAACATTTTTAAATTTTTTCTAAATTAATTTAACTTATTGATTTGAATTTTCTTCAAACTATTGTAGTTAAAATGCTATGAACTCAGCCTGGTCAGTGTGGCTCCATGGTTGAATGTAGACCTATGAACCAAGAGGTCAAGATTCAATACCCTGTCAGGGGACATGCCTGGATTGCAGACTCGATCCCCAGCAGGGGGCATGCAGGAGGCAGCCCATCAGTGATTCTCATCATTGATGTTTCTGTCTCCCTCTCTCCTCCTCTCTGAAATCAATAAAAAATATATTTTAAAAAGTACTGCAAGCCCTAGCTGGATTCGTTGAGTGGATAGAGTGTCAATCCTCAGACTGAAGAGTCCCCGGTTCAATTCCGGTCAAGGGCACGTACCTTGATTGCAGGCTCAATCCCCGGTAGGGATTGTGCTGGAGGCAGCTGATTGATGTTTCTCTCTCATCAATGTTTCTAACTCTCTAGCCCTCTCCCTTCTTCTGTATAAAAATTAATAAAACAGCCAAAACCGGTTTGGCTCAGTGGATAGAGCGTCGGCCTGCAGACTGAAAGGTCCCAGGTTCAATTCTGGTCAAGGGCATCCCCAATAGAGGGTATGCAAGGATCGATGATTCTCTCTCATCAATGTTTCTAACTCTCTATCCATCTCTCTTCATCTCTGTAAAAATCAATAAAATATTTTTTAAAAATAAATAAAGATTAATAAAACATATAAAAAATACTGTGAACTTAGCAACAAAACTGGCAAATCACTATACAACAAACTGAGCCAAATGCTAACATAATATACAAAATAATTTAATATTAGAGAAAGGAGGAAAGGGAAGAATTTTCAATAAACCGTGTTGGAATAACTTGGCCAGTAATCTGGTAGCCCAAATTAATTACAGGTACCTTAAAGAGTTAAAATTTTTAAAGACAAATGAAAAAAACAAAACTAAAACTAAAATCAAGTATTTATGCAACTTTTTAAATTGATTTCAGAGAGAAAGGGAGAGGGAGAGAGAGATATAAACGTCAATGATGAGAATCATTGATTGGCTGCCTCCTGCAAGCCCCACACTGGGATCGAGCCTGCAACTCAAGCATGTGCCCTGACAGGAATCAAACCATGACCTTCTGGTTCATAGGTCGACAGTCAACCACTAAGCCACGCCAGCTGGGCCATGCAACTTCTAAAGAGAAGAGGTTTATCTAAGCTTACATGCTACAGTAGAAATCAGAAAGAAAATAGATTTGAGCACATAAATTGACACTTCTATCTAATTTTTAAAAGGCCCCACTTAGAACCAAAATAGAAAAGCAGGCTCAGCCATGTGGCTAAGTGGATTGAGTGCCATCCCATGCACCAAGAGGTCACCAGTTTGATTCTAGGTCAGGGCACATGCCCAGGCTGTGTGCTGGGTCCCCAGTAGGGGGCTGTGCAGGAGAAAGCGGATCGATGATGTTTCTCTCACTGATATTGATATTTCTACCTCTCTCCTTCTCCCTTCCCCCCTCTAAGATCAATAAACGCATTTTTTTTTTAAAAAAAGCAAGAGACTAAAAAATATTTTAATAGACAATGAAGAATTTTATCATACTTAGAAATTATGTTAATAATGATAATTTATAAATCTCTGAATAAAGGATAAAGATATGAGCAGACCATTCACAAAATGGAAATAGCTTCCTAGAAACAGAAATGAAATGTCAAAGAGTTTGTACATTATATTTTACTTTATTTTTAAAATTGATTTTAGAGAGAGAGGAATGGAGAGAGAGAAACATCAGTGTGAGTGAGAAGCATGGACTGGTTGCCTCCTGTATGCAACCTGACTGGGAATTGAACTGGCAACCTGGGACCAGGAATCAAACCAGGGACCTTTCATGGCATGGGGCGACGTTCAACCAACAGAGCCACACTGGCCAGGGTGGTTTGTGCATTTTAAATTTTGATATATACTTCCAAACTGGCCTCACAAGAAGATTATATCTATTTACATTCCCACCCTACAGTGTATGAAAGAATCTACTTTTCCACAAAGTCATAAACACTGGATTATTAACCTTTCATTTTTGCCAATATAAAAGCAATATATATATAAAAACAATATATGTAATTTATTGTTTTAATATGCATTTCCTTAAGAAGGCTAACCATCTTTATAGATATTTATTGGCCATTAGTATATTTTCCTTGAAGAATTTAACACTCTTCATGTTCTTTGCTCATTTTTCTGTGTCGTCCTTTTTCCTTTTCTTTTTTAAAAAAAATATATTTTTATTGATTTTTCACAAAGAGGAAGGGAGAGGGATCAATTGCCTCTTGCACATTCCCTACTGGGGATGTGCCCGCAACCAAGGTACATGCCCTTGACAGGAATCGAACCTGGGACCTTTCAGTCCGTAGGCTGATGCTCTATCCAATGAGCCAAACTGGTTTTGGCCCTTTTTCCTTTTTATAGGTGCTCTTTTAGTCCTTGAATTTATGTTACGAAGATACCATAGTTTGAATCAAAGACTTAGTGTTTCAGCAGGTGCCAATGTAGTTTGGTTGGACCATAGTCTTATACACTGAAAGGTCTCGGGTTTGATCCCTGTTCAGGGCGCGTACCTAGGTTGCAGGTTTGACCCTTGGGTTGGTTGGGGTTCGTATCTGGGGTTTGTATCAGAGGCAACGAATCGATGTTTCTCTCTCACACCTATGTTTCTCTCTCTCTCTCTCAGGTGAGGATAAAAAAAATTTTTTTAAAGGCAAGTATTTCAAATCTGTACCCAAGTTTCACCAACTTTCATATCATTTAATACATTGCAAATGAATGTGAACCTTATGCAGAATATCAATGGCAAAGTTCCAATTTTAAATATAACAAAACAAAGTATCCAAACACTAGCCAGTCCAAATAATTCTAAATGATAATGAAACCCCGGAATAGAATGCAGAGTTCATTAACTGCTGGAATGAGCTGAACCAGCAGAGCAGCATTCTTAAGGAGTGAGTTCTAGACAACAATTTTCTATTGTTCTAAATCAAAACCTTGTCTTCAAGTTAAGTAAAATTATAACTCTGAGCATGCCATATTTCAGGCTAATAACTCAAAATTACATGCAAAATAACCTGGCTGCATTAGTCTGCATCAACCATGTGCTACCCTTCTTCTATAGGAGCACTGCTAATCCCCCACCTGGTCTATTTATTCAATAATTTTATGACCAAAAATTATCTTCTGACTCCACTTAAAGTAAAAACAAACTGCAATATATAGTGGTTTCAACAATTAATTTTTTTTCCAGTTACATCTTAGTTTTAGCTTTGCTACAGCCATTTCATCCTTAGCCAATTGCGTGGTTGGACAAAGTGAAACACATCACTTTGAGATAGGAAAAACAAAAAACAATAGCCTGGGTTGAACATATATTTATTCAGATATGTTAGGTAGCTTAAACAAATATTTGCAATATGTTTTAGGTTTTTGAGAGATGCCTTGTGTTTAACAAAATTTTAATTTAATTAAACTGCAGAAACTTTCAAAGGCTGCTAACACCATCCCATGTTCTCGGTTGAATTGTCTCTCCCCACAAAAATAGATTGAACGTGAACACGGTGAATGTGGCCTGATTTGGAAATAGGATCTTTGCAGACATGATTAGTTAAAATGAGGTTATCCTGGATTAGGGTGGGCCCTAATCAAACTGTGACCTCCTGGTTCATAAGTCCACGACACTCAACCACTGAGCCATGCTGGCTGAGCGAGAAACATTGGTGTGAGGGACACATCAATTGGTTGCCAATCACATGTCCTCCTCCATCCACACCAGGGCCAGGGATTGAGTCTGCAACCAAGGGACATACCCTTGACCAGAACTGAACCCGGGACCCTTCATTCCACGGGCTGACAATCCATTCACTGAGTCAAACTGGCTAGGACATGTTTTCATAAAATTTTTAATTTGCATCTTCTTATAATATCCTATTCAAAACTTTGGTCACTAGCCCAATTTTTTTTTTCAGGAACACATTTAAGAAACAATGTCAAAAGCTCTATGGAAATGCAATTAAGGAATTGCTATGTTACATAACTATATTTAGGCAAGGAGAGTTCCACACTTTGTTTACTGATTAAGGATAAGGGTGTTCTCTGGAGGAACTGTAATACTTCAAAATAAAATCATCTGGAATTACCTGGAATAGTCTCATTTAAAAACTCACAGTAAATAATGGTTTACTTATCTGTACAACTCTAATGCAATAGAATTCCTAATAAAACAGAATGAGATTTAAGAACACGACTCAGTTGTTGGGCTTCAACCTGTGAACCAGGTGGTCACAGTTCGATTCCTGTCGGAGCACATACTCGGGTTTCGGGCTCCATCCCCGGTAGGGGGCGGACAGAAGGCAGCAATCAATGATTCTCTCTCTTCATTGATGTTTCTCTCCCTCCCTCCCTTCCTCTCTGACATCAATAAATATATATTTATAACAAACACATACACCTAGCAATGTCACTACAAAAAGATAAGCTAAATTCATATCAAATCATAGCAGTGAGATCACCAGCTAAAATTTTACTCTAATATGTAAATACAAATCTCTTTTTTCCAGAATGGTGCACTATCATTGTGGTTTTCCTAATCTCATGGATGCCTAGAAGGTGTATTTTTTTATTTTTTTTTAAATCTATTTTTTACAGAGAGGAAGAGAGAGGGATAGAGTTAGAAACATCCATGAGAGAGAATCATCAATCAGCTGCCTCTTGCACACCCCCTACTGGGGATGTGCCCGCAACCAAGATACATGCCCTTGCCCGGAATCAAACCTGGGACCTTTCAATCTGAAGGCCGATGCTCTATCCACTGAGCCAAACCAGTTTCAGCTATTTTTTTTTCCTTTATCTTTACAAACCATGGCCAAATGCCCTAAACTTGTAGCTCCCAGCCCATTTTCTGGATGGGAAGATCCAGAACCGTTCGAGGCCCTTTTGTAATGGTGGGTTCTGACACTTGCCAATGTGTTTACCTCTATTTACCATATGAGTCCAGCTCCATCTTGTAGGCCCAGACTAGTCCATCTCAGGTAGTAAAGTCATGGATAGGTGCAGACCATTTCGTCAGTCCCACTGCCTGAGTTTAAATATCATCTCTTGTATTACCTTAAACAAATTACTGCTATGAGTCACATTTGTTTATATTTTTCTTTTCGGAAGGAAGGAGGGGGAGGAGCAAGATAATGTGCATAAAGAGTTTATTATTAGCACGGTGCTGGGCTCATGGTAGCACGGGATAAATTTGAACTATTATTACTGAAAAGAGCAATTTTTTAGCTGATGTAAAATAGTTATATTAATCTACTGGATACTCGATCTACGGTGAATGGATCTGTTTCCTTCTTAAAAATAAATTATATGCCAGGACTTTTCAAGTTAATGCTGTATGTGCCAGAGCTACCACCCCAAACCTACTTCCAGAAATGAATCTTGGATCCGTTGTATGGAATTCCCCTCAGCCCATCTCTGTGTGGAGGTTAAGTGATTTTCATTTCAATATGTGTCCTTGTCAGACTCCTCCATTTTCATACCGCCCCCTTCCCCATAAAGCATGCTTGCTAAAAATAAGGCTCTGTGATTAACCAACAGCATAAAACATAAATGTATTAAAAAAAAAAAAAACTGGTCAGGAAGCACAAACTCTAACCCCACTGCTGATAAATTCTTAACAACAGCTCCTTTGAGAAACAAGATATTTACGGAAGGTAACCTGAGGAATGTTTGATCCATATCTACTTATCTAGATAATCTAAAATAGGTTCTTAAATTAAATCAGTCTAGATATATAAGTACTCAGATCACATTATTTTGTCAGAACTAAAACTGCTTTTATTGAATAGTGTTTTGAGATTATGTCATCAACCTACACAAGGAGACAAGAGGAATTTTACTAAAACACAAAGTAATAATTTTTTTAATAGAAAACAAAGTAAAACACAGCACAGTCCTTTGAGATGCATGCTGTATTTAGCTAAGAATGTAGTTGAAATTCTCAGCAGGAGCCTTTGGGCATGCTAAGGAAGAAATTGGGGTTTTTTTCCTCTTATGGTCACTGAACCATAACTGATTAAGCAGGGTTAGGCAAAAGTAGGTTTACAATTGTTTGTATGAAAAACAATTCGTAGCAATAAACGAATAAACTGTGTTTTGCATACTCACAATTGTAAACCAATTTTTGCTCCACCCTGTATTTCTCTCTGAACTGGTTACTAAAAAGCAGAATTAAATTTGTGATCCTCTAAAAAAAGTTCAGGCCATATAGTTTGTGTTCAGATCTTATTCCTGTTTCCATCTTAAGTTTTCTCCCTTAGTCCTGAATTCATCATCCCTGATTTTTGTATGTTACCAACAATATGTTGTATGTATCTTTATAAGTCACTGTGAGTCCATTCTGGAACAAGATGGGAGATAAGTAAATAGGATCCTCTTAAAAAAAACAATAAAATATTCTCTTCCATTAACAAACATTGTATAAATTCAATTTCTAAAAGCATTACCTTTTTTGTGCTCCAAAAGAATAAAAAAATGTTTTAGCAAATATTATATCTAAAATTAGGAAATTCTAATAATGGAGGAAATACAAAAATAAAATACTTTCATTATGTATTTTTAACTTTGGGGCACACAGAAAATTATAAATATATCCCTGTGTAAAAATCCCCCAGTCTTTTTTTTTTCTTTCTTTAAAAATACAGACCAAATTGCCCAGCTGCATGGCTCAGTGGTTGAGCATCCTATGAACTAGGTCCTAGGTCCTAGGAGGTCACAGTTCAATTCCTAGTCAAGGCACATGCCCGGATTCCATGCTCAATCATTGGTGTTTCTTTCTCTCTCTCTCTCTCTCTCTCTCTCTCTCTCTCTCTCTCTCTCTCTCCCTCCCTCCCCCCCCTCTCTCTCCCTCCCTCCCTCCCTGAAATCAGTAATATATATATATATATATATATATATATATATATATATATATATATTTTTTTTTTTAAGAGCAAGCAAATACAGACCAAATCCCCACAAATGTAATTACAAAAATTTATTCTGAATGGAAACTGACTAGACTTGCTAGTCAGCAACTTTCTAGCCCAACAGCAACTTTTATCAAAAACAGGAATCTCGCCCTGACCGTTTTGGCTCAGTGGATAGAGCGCTGGCCTGCGGACTGAAAGGTCCCAGGTTCGATTCCGGTCAAGAGCGCATGTACCTTGGTTGCAGGCACATCCCCAGTAGGAGGTGTGTAGGAGGCAGCTGATTAATGTTTCTCTTTCATCGATGTTTCTGACTCTCTATCCCTCTCTGTTCCTTCTGTAAAAGTCAAAGAAATATATTTTAAAAAACAAACAAACAGGAATCTCACTGAGTAATCTGAAAGCAGCACCATAAATTCAACCTTTTCTGAAAGCATTTTAGCCTTACCCAAATATCAAACAGTTACACAATATTAAGTAGGATGAAAATAAGGCAATTTTTGTTTATCCTGTTTTTTTCAACAATAGTCTAGCTCAGCTGTGGGCAAACTACGGCCTGCAGAGAGCGGAGGGTTCTCTTGCTCTCCCCTCCGCTCCTTCACCAGCAGCCCAAGATGAGAGTGCCAGCGTGGTCAGGTTGCTTTTGTTCCAGCCCTCTGGTCCAGTTTAACAACCCATTGTGGCCCTCGAGTCAAAAAGTTTGCCCACCCCTGGTCTAGCTTATATCAAGATATTTCAGTCATATGAAACAACATAATGTCTCTATAATGCTTTATGAAAGAAATGAGCATTTAATAAGACTTTCAAAATGTTTGACCACTATTGTGAAACTTATTTTTAGTGTGATGACTTTATGTGTGTATTAAGAAGCCACTTAATAGCATTTCTGTCCTGAGTCACAGAATAGACAGGTGTTATTACACAGGTATTGCCTACCTTTTAGGAATGGGTAATCTCTGTCAGAGATGTTTCCTTTGCAACCAATAAAAACACACGTGCTAAAAATTAAACTCACACTGTCAAGACTGAAATGCTATGTCTCTAGCCAAAGACTGACACAGTAAATCAAATAGGATCTTAGTTCTTCTGTATGTAGATATTAAAGTAAGTTAACGGGTGAGCCATCTGTCCCAGGCGAGCCATGTGTCCCAGGGGAAGCAGTGGGACCCGGGGGGAGGGGCGGTGAGAACCAGAGGAGGATCGGACTCTATTTGTGTGGTCCTGGGATAGTCACCACAAAACAAGCAGACTGCCAAATGAGGAGCGGATTCTATTCATGTGATCCTGAGATAGTCACTATAAAACAAGCAGACTGTCAAATGACAGCGGGGAGGGGAAGGAGACCTGGGGGGAGATAAGAGAACAACCGAAGGAGTGGTATGCATGCATATAAGTACAACCAATGAACACAGAACTCTGGGGAGGGAGGGCATGAATGGGAGGTGGGGGGCAATGGTAAGCTATGTACACATATAATACCTTAATTAAAAAAAAGTAAAAAAAAATAAAGTAAGTTAAGTACTAAAAGAAACATTTTGAAAGAAATAAAGAATTGACTGAATTTTTTTTTTCGCTGAAAAATATCAGAAAGCAGTGAATTCCCAAGTTAGCAGGTAGTCAGGTAGCATTTGTGAATGCCCAACCTGGATTAGAATGCTAAGAGGTAAAAGCAGAATTCCTGCTTATAGAAGTTTAAAAATCAGCAGGGCCAGTCACTCATACACAAAGAAACAACTACTAATAAATAAATATACAAAGGCAAACATTTAATGAGCAGAAAAGATGGCACATAAGCAAATACTATTGGGCACGATCCTCATCAACCACATAGCAGCCTATGTGTTAAGGTCTACATAAAACTCCTTTTTTTAACCTCACTATCATCCTCCCTAAACCCCTTCCCGGGTTCTGTCCCCATCAGATAAAAGACCCCGTTCCAGCATCTCTGTCCCTTAGTGATTTCCCAGGTGATGCTGTCAACACGTACAGGACAGGCAGATTTCCACATTGACTCTCCAGGAGCCCGCCGCCGCCCCCTGACGCATCTCCCAGCCACGGGCCAGGTCGGTCCTGGGCGCTGAGACACCAGCCCGCGGTCTGTGACCTACACCCCAAAGCGCCCGGGTCCCTCCCTCCCTCCCTCCCTCCCTCTCTACTAAACTTCCGTAATGGGCATCACCCCTGCTCCGCTCCCAGACGGCCGGGAAGCAGGGCCTCCTGCTCCTCCCGACTCCGGTCCTCCGCCGCGGGGCCAAAGTTAGGGCCAGTCTTCCAGTCCCCGCGCCACGAGGGCCAGCCCCCACCCCAGCGCCGGGCCGCGTCCCGCCCCAGGAACGCCGCGGGCCCGGGGAGCCCGGCTCCCCGCCAAGGCCAGCCCGCCTGCGAGGTGGGGCCGAGCTCTCCATCCAGAAAAGCGCCCCAGGGTCCCAGGGCAGGCCCCGGCGGGCCGCCACGACAGGTGTCCCTTTGGACTCCGCCGACCGGCCGGACGGTGAGGAGGGCGCCGGCCGAGGGGAGCCGTCCCGCCGCGGGGGGGGACGGCCGGTGGCAGGGGGCGGCCAGGAAATAAGCGTCTGCCCGTCGGAGCTGGGCTGGGCCGCGGAGACCTGGGCGACCAGAGCCGGTGACACGGGTAGACGGAGCGCCGAGAGGATTGCGAAGGGTGTCGGGCCAGGGTCCCCGGGTCGGGACGGAGGAGGAGGAGGACCTGAGGCTCCGAACCGGCCCCGGCCGAGCGGACCGCACGGGCAAACGACCCCGCCGGCTCCAGCCCGGACGGCGCGCCGCCCCACTGCCCCGAGCTGAGCGCAGCGCCGTCCTCGTCGGCCCCCTTCCGTCAGCTCCGTACCTCGTTCGCGGATCCACCGGCGTCGAGACCGCCGCTCGCCCCGCGTCCACAGAGTGGGTCCCGGCCCCGCCAGTCCACGACCCGCCCTCACACCGGCCCACCCTCCCTCAGGCCCCGCCCCCGGCGCCGCGAGCGAGCGCGCGCGCGTCACGCACGCACGCACAGACGTCACTTCCGGGGCCCAGGACTGGCGGTGGGAGGATGCTCGGCTGGTTCCCCTGGGACCTGCGCTGGTGGGGGCGAGGCCCGGGCCGGCGTCCTGGCTGTGCCTACCGAGCACGGGGGCATCGAGGGGGCGGCGGCCTGGAGGCTCGCTCTGCAGCGCCGACCTGGAAGCGTTCGGAAGCCGGCCTTACTCTGTCTTTTCCTCCGTCCTGGCTTTTGGGATCCGACTCGCAGGAGCGTGAGGGCGAGTGCCCCTTAGGTGCTGCCCGGCCCTGGGCGTGGAATAGGAGGCGGGACAGGCGTCGCTGGATCAGAAGACTGATGCCAACCCACAGGACAGGAGGCCGCCTGAAAAACGAAGGAATCCCATTCCTCCATGGACCTTAGGATTTTAAAAGTGTTCTTAAAGAGATTGGTTGATCCAGAAGCTGTTTTTTTTTTTTTTAATACCTGAGCATAAGTGAAATTAAAAGTGAAATAAGTTATCGAGTCTCACACAGTACTAATGGTCGAGTCACAGATGGATTCCAGTTCTCGTGATTCCCAAAGCTCAAGCCCCAACAAGGTGGCTCAGTTGATTGGAGCATTCTCCCTTTCACCAAAAGATGACAAGTTCGATTCCTGGTCAGGGTACATACCTAGGTTGTGGGTTTGATAGTCAGGAAGCACATGGGAGGCTATAGATGGGTATTGCTCTCGGTCTCCCTAGAAATCAATGAAAGCATACCCTCTGGTGAGGGTTAAAAACAATTTCTGGAGATCTAATTGGCTTTATTAAGTCATTTGGGAATAGGGCAGCATCCCATTTAGTAACTAAAAGGGGTTGCTTGAGGGGTTGGTTGTACAAAATGAAAGGATTTTATAAGAAGTGTGGAGCAAGGGAGCTATTAATAAAATTTAAAAAAGGGAAGAAAGAAATTATTATTTTTGGACCTGGACATCTTTTCTTTGGGGGAAGAGAACAGGAAGGGTTTTTGTTAAGTTTTTAAATATGTTTTTATTTATATCAAAGAGGGAAAGATAGAAACATCAATGATGGGAGAGAATCATTGGCTGCCTTCTGCACACTCCCTACTGGGGATCAAGCCCTCAACCCGGGCATGTGCCCTTGTCCAGAATCAAACCCGGAACCCTTCAGTCTGCAGGCTAAAGTTCTATCCACTGAGTCAAAACAGCTAGGGTAGGAGGAGTTTTTATCTTTAAGATTGTGTCTTCTTTCTATGAGGGATGGAGAGGTTCCATGTGACAGATTACCTTACAGGTGCTTGACCAGAAAATTCCAGACTGGTTATTAAGATTGTTTCTGGGAGAAGTTGAAACTACAATTGCATCATAGGCTTTCAGCATAAGTGGCATTATATTGGGTCTGGTTTTCTCTTTAACAGCTGGAAACAGCAGCTGCCTCTCTCCTGAGTCAAATGAACTCAGAGTCTGGAGGCTTTGCCTAGAAATAAATATTTATTCAAGGGTCTTAGGGTTTGCAAATGGAAAACACAGGAAGGCAATACCCAGTGTTTTGCAAAGGAAAAAAACACTAAGAGTTCTGTAACAAAAAGTTTATTATTGAGAAGTGTTGGAGGCAGTTAAAACAGACATGAGCAGAGCAAGCATGATGGGCCAGATACAGAAGGTCACCAGGTAGAAAGTCCCAGGTGCCCAACAAAGGACAATCGTAGAGTGGGCCCTGGTCCCCAGGGTGACTTTTCCTCCCCTAGTGTATTGCAGGTCACGAGGTTTGGACCCCTAGGCCTTTCTTCCCTAGAGGTCACATCTAGACCTCAAGTTGTATTTTAGCTCCAGGCCCAGATAAGCAACAAAAGCAGCCATGGCTGACGTCAGGATCAGCTGCAAGAACTAATGACCTCCTGCCCTGATGCCCACCAATCAATCTGTGGAGACCACAACCCTGAAAGGACGTACCTGGAAAACTGCTGGATATTTTATTCAGATCTTCCCCTGGAACCTCCCCTAAAATCTCCACTCAAAAAAACCCTTAGGATGCAAGACCCAGTGCACTCTCCCTCCCGGGATCACGCTCATGCCTTCCCCTTTCTCACCCACTTCCCCCGGGGCAGAGGGGGAAGTGGATGTTACCATTGCTTCCTCACTCTCAAGCTCCAAGGGCCCTTCCTTTACCTCTAGAAGTTTGCTAAGTCCATTTCTTATAGAAATTAATTTTTCTACCCCTGTAACTTACCCAATAAATGTTCTCTTACAGTTTGGGTCTTGCTCTGAATTCTTTCCTAGCCAGAACCCAAGTTTGGTCTGGCCCCACCAGTCAGACAATTGTTGCCTTTCCCACCTCCACCTACAGCAGAAGCATTCTTAGCCTCTGGATTGGTCAAACGAAAATCCTCTAGATGACAGGTGGTTTGGATTCTGGACGTCCGGGAGTCTGGATACCTGAATATTATTTCCTTAGTCCAGGGTGTAATCAGAGGTTTATCTCAAAGTTGGATGTATATCCAGGCATTGATTGGAAAGCTCAAAAGTTAAAGTTCCCAGGCTAGTTATGATGTGAGGGGAACCAAACCAGGCCTTTATCACAAAAAAAGGGGGGAATTCTGACAGGTGTGAGATCATTTTGTTTTCTTATAGGTCTTTGCTTGGCTCAGTTATCAGGGCAATGCCTCATCGAATGAGTTAGAAAGCATTCCCTCCACTTAAGAATATATACATACACACACACGCACACACACACACACACACACACACACACACACACACACACATATATATATATATATATATATATATATATAATATACACATATATATAAAACATTCTTAAAATTTATTTCAGAGAGGAAGAGAGAGGGCAACAGAGATAGAAACATCAATGATGAGAGAGAATCATTGGTTGGCTGCCTCCTGCACGCCCTCTACTGGGGATGAAGCCTGAAACCCAGGCATGTGCCCTGACCAGGAACTGAATTGTGACTTCCTGGTTCATAGGTTAATGATCAACCTCTGATTCACACCAGCCAGAATCCACTTTTAATTTTTTGGAAAAGTTTGAGAAGGATTGGTATTAGTTCTTCTTTAAATGTTTGTTAGAATTCACTAGGAAAGCCATCAAGTACAGGGGTTTCTTTGTTGGGAAGTTTTTGTGTGTGTGTTTTTTTTTAATCTTCACACGAGGATATTTTTCCCATTAACTTCTAGAGAGTGGAAGGGAGGGAAGAGCGGGAAGAGAGGGAGAGAAACATCAATGTGAGAGAGACACATTGATGGTTTGCCTCCTGCACTGGCCTCTACCGGTGCTGGGGAACCTGAAACAGAGATAAGTATCCTTGACAGGGAATTGAACCCAAGACGCTTCAGTCTGTGGACCAACATTCTAACCACTTAGCAACACCAGCCAGCGCTGTTGGGAGATTTTTGATTACTGACTCAGTTTCTTATTATAGATCTACTCAGATTTTCTATTGTTTTGTGATTCAGACTTGGTAGGTTATGTTTCTAGAATGTAGTTCATTTAATTTGGTTATTCAGTTTGTTGGTGAACATATATTTATAGTATTCTTATAACCCTTTTTATTTTTTTATTTTATTTTATTTTTTTTGCATATTACCTCTTTATTATATAGGATAATATTCCATTGTATGGCTATACCATATTGTATTAATTTGTTCATCAGTTGATAGACATTTTAATTATTTCCACTTTTTTACTATTATGAACAATGTTGCTATGAACATTTTTGTACAGTTTTTGTGTGTACATGTTTTCATTTTTTCTTCATTATTTAAACCTAGAAGTAGAATTACTGGATCATATGGTTACTTTATTTTTTTATTTTTATTTTTTTTGTATATTTACTCTTTTGCTTTTCTTTTTCTTTTTTTTAAATTATTTTTTTATTAAGGTATTATCTGTATACATAGCTTATCATTGCCCCCTCCCTCCCATAGATGCCCTCCCTCCCCAGAGTTTTGTGTCCATTGGTTATTCTTATATGCAAGCATACCAGTCCTTTGGTTGATCTCTTATCTCCCCCAGATCTCCCTACCCTCCCCCCACCCCCCACCCCCGCTGTCATTTGACAGACTGCCTGTTGTTTTACTGTCACTATATCAATCTTTCTGTTCATTCGTTTATAATGATCTTTAATATCCATAAATGAGGTCATGTAGTGTTTCTCTTTCATTGACTGGCTTATTTCACTCAGCATGATGCTCTCCAATTCCATCCAAGTTACTGCAAATGATGAGAATTCCTTCCTTTTTATGGCAGCATAGTATTCCATGGTGTAGATGTACCATAGTTTTCTGATCCATTCATCTGCTGACGGGCACCTAGGCTGTTTCCAAATCCTAGCTATTGTAAATTGTGCTGCTATGAACATAGGGGTACATATATCCTTTCTGATTGGTCTTTCTAGTTTCTTGGGGTATATTCCTAGTAGTGGGATTACTGGGTCAATAACCCTTTTTATTAATGTAAAGTCAATAGTAATGTCCCGCTTTCATTTCCAATTTTAACTATTTGAATTTTCTGTTTTGCTCAATCAGTCTAGCTAAAGATTTATCAATTCTGCTGATCTTTTAAAAAAAACGCACAAGTTTTGGTTTTGCTGATTTTCTAGTCTCTTGTTTTCCTGTCCTCGTTTCATTTATCTCCATTCTAATCTTTATTTCCTACCTTCTGCTATCTTTGCCATGGTGATGGAGAAACCAGGGGCAGATGCTGCCTAGGTTTGTGCCACCTGTGACCTCTACTTGCTGGTGTAGGACTATATAGGAGAAAAGACGTACAGGGTTTTCAGCTGTTGGAATGCTGAGTCCATAACAAGGGATCAGGAAAACCCAACCCCTAAAAAGATAGAATGGTCAAGTGAGGAAGCTGAGGGTTATGAACCAATGACAAGTACTGCCTATACGTCATTGGCATTTATGGAAGCTGACACACATTTAAGCCTTCTCATTACACCCTCCCACTCCCTCTACAAAAATAACAAAGGTATAAGATTTGACCCAACTTGTAAACTTCTAATGGAGGTCAAGCTCTAAGTTTGGGGTACTTTGGGGTTCTATATATATAATTGATTTCAGAGGAGAAGGGAGAGGGAGAGAGAGAAACATCAAATAATGAGAATCATTGATTGGCTGCCTCCTGCATGTTCCCTACTGGGGATCAAGCCCACAACCCGGTATGTGCCTTGACCGAAATTGAACCTGGGACCTCTCAGTCCACAGGCTGACATTCTATCCACTGAGCCAAACCAGCTAGGGCGGGGGTTCTATTTCTTGATTTTAGTAATAACTGAGAGAAGCATGGAAATGCCTGTTCCAAAGATCTCCTGGAGCCAGGCCATGATATAGGAAAACATCAGGGTCTGTAGTACATTAGCATCCTCTAAAAGCCAGGGTTTGTTAAAGCGTGAATCCGGTTTTTGCTGAGATCACAGAAGGCTGGAAAATATGCATCAGAATCTGATTATAGGCCCTTTGTATGAAGTGCTTTTGCATGGTTTAAGGTGGTTTCATTCAGTCTTTCTTGCAGCTGTGTTGGACTTTTTCCTGGTGCACAGCAGTCCTCTTTCTTGGTGTTAGGTGGTTGGAAGAGGTGAAATCCCAGGATCTCTGATCATGTCCACTGTCTGAGGGAAGAAGTCCTGAGCAGTCCAAAAACGGGACTGTCCTGTTCCTAAGGCTATATTCACTGTTATTTAGTGTAGGAGTGAGGGGACATTTCGGAGGCAGAGGTAAAAGTTTGGATATCTAGGTTATTTAGTAGATCTATAACTTTGATAATAACACTACCAGTTTTTCCTTGTACTCACATGTTAGAAGATATTTCTCTAAAGGGAAAAAATGAAGTACCTAATGTTCACAGCCAATGAGATCATTGTAGAAATTACCAGAGAAGGGAAAAAAAGCACATAATTATTCTTGCTCAGAACAAGAACTACCTATTCATGCATGTACTTAAAAGTTATGTTAGAAATAAAGTTTAGTGAAATAAATCAGAGAAAGACAAACTCCCTATGATTTCACTTACCTGGAATCTAAAAAAAAAAATTAACAACTGAAACAGAAATAAACTCATAGATACAGAGAACAATCTGATGGTAGCCACATGAGAGGGAGTTTGGGGGAATGGATGAAAAGTGGAAGGGATTAAGAAGTACAAATTGGCCGTTATAAAAAAGTCAACGGGATGCTAAGTACAGCTTAGGGATATAGTCAAATAATACAATAACCATTTATGGTGTCAGGTGGGTATAATAGTTACTGGAGGATTACTTCATAAGTTATATAAATGTCTAATCACTATGTTATATAGCTGAAAATAATATAATATTGAATGGCAAGTGTAATTGAAAAAAGAATTTTTTTAAAGCCTAAGCTCTGACTTTTAAAAACAAGTTTCAAATCATGTTTTAAAAATAGACAAAGCTAAGGTACATGACAGAAAAAAACAAGATTATAAGGAATCAAAGGACAGAAAGTTAAAAGTAAGTAAATAAGAGCTAAAAGAACAGGCTACTAGTTAAACAAATAAAAAGTACATAAAGCCAGTTAAAAGGTCATCATCTTCAAAATGACCACAGAAAACACAGGCAGTGTAGAGACCTGGAGTCCAAGGGCCATGAGTGTACAATGTCCCTTGAGCTGGTTTTCAATTCAATTATTCTCTCAACACCAGGGGCCCCTTAAGGAGGCCCGTGGGCCTGGGCGTACCTCCCGACATGGTCAAGCTACATGGCACATCTGTGTGGCTGGACCTGTAGACTACACAGGTCTGATTAACTCGGACTGTCCCAGATTATCCCGCTACACTGTCCAGCCAGGAATCCTTACTCACCTGCTAAGTCATCCTCCACTCATTGTCCCATGAGTAGGGCTCACCACCTAGGGAACATTGGGGACCCCGTTATCTCCTTAATGCTCAGGGCAACTTGAGACCCACGGGTCTAAGTAAGTCTTTCTAATATTTCTTCCAGACTATTTGCTTTTCAAATCTTTATAGGTTAGGCAGGGTGAAGCCCTGAGCCTCAGAGGTGGGACGCTGAGCTGCCAAGTGGAAGGGAGGGTTCTGCTGCTGAACACCCATGAGGATTTCAGAAAAGGGCTCTGGGTTTACATCCTGGCTCTGCCACTTACTGGCTACGTGCCCTTGGGGAAATTACCCTTCTATGCGCTTCAGTTTCCAATTTATAAGATATTATTAGTGTATTCTTACTATGTGAGTGTTGCACAGTAATTAGGTCAGGAATTCATTTGGCACAGATGATACAGTGTTTTTGTTTAAAAGTTAGAATAATCAGAGATTTTTTTTTATTTAATAAAGATTTAAGTGTACAATTCCATAATACATCAGCTGTATATTGTATTGTGCGTTCACCACCCCAAGTCAGGTCTCCTTCCATCACCATTTACCCCGCACCCCCTTTACTCCCTTCTGCCTCCCTCTGCCCCTTTTTCCCTCTGGTAACCGCCATATTTTTGTGTTGTTGTTGGTTGGTTTTTTTTTTTTTTTTTGCTTAATCCCTTCACCATTTTAAGGGAATCAGCTGGCGGGTAGCATAGCTATAGAACACTTCAGAACTCACCTTTCTGGGTTAATCCATGAAGTGGCTCCAAGGGGCTTCTTGATGAGGACACTCATCAGCCAAGAAGGTGTCAAAACTCTGCTTTTGGAGGGAGGGCAACTTATACCCATTTTCCTCGAGCAAGGGTCTTAACCACTGAGGCTCACGTATGCTCAGACACACTTATTTCCCTCTTGGAAAAAAGTGGTGATCTGACAGGCGGGATTTCTGTCCTAACTACTAACGTAGTTGTGAGCCATACAAGAGATGGTACAATTGTGCTACCTTCTTCCCGTGGAGACCTCTCAGCAGAAGAGGGCGGAGCTGTGCACTGTGTCTCAGGGCACACCTACCTGGAACTGAGACAAGGCTAAAGCAACTGCAGAAGGACCTTCGTCGGGCCATCCCCCTTTAACTTCAAGTCAGGGCAGAAGCTCATCTGCCAACCTCAGGGAAGAGCCTGTTTTATTAAGTGTGGCAACCCTAAACATACCACATTTTAAGGAGAAATCAACACTTACTTGCTGGCAAAGTGGGGGGCCAAGGAGGGATGAGAGTCAGTCTCTAAAAAAGAAAGGCACAGCACCCAGGTTCTTATTGTTGACTTTAATGCCATGTGAGGGTACTGAAGCTCCATGTGCCAAAGCACTCACAGGTAAGGAAGGAAAGAACACAGGAAGTGCTTTACTGTGTACACAAACCCAACACCGTACAGAAAGAAGACAATGAGCCCAGGTGACCTCCCACACTCCAGACTGATCATTGCTTTGTCCCCACCTCCTCTAACCCCCTGCCACCCCACCCTTCCCCCAATTAACATATGTATACATATATGTTTATTCCAGAAAGTGCTTCTCCCACCCCAGTTCCCAATACTCCAGCTTCTGATGAATAAAGCCTCCCTCTTAAGGATCATGAGGCAGGCACCACCTTCATGAAAGAGCCCCAGCAAAATGGCACCCAAGAAAGCTGAATCACTTATATCAGACTCAGATATGGACAGGAGGTATGCAGAAGGATGATGTTTGAAATTCTAACCGGGATCAAACTGCTCGGTGTGAGTAGTTTTTGTTCTGTTGGTACTGTCTATCTGAGCCTCTTCAAGTTCCAGCTTACACCAAGATCACACACTGAGGCTCACCCCACTCTGTGCTTTGCAAGTCAATGTCCTCCTCCTCCAATGAGCAAACCCAGAACAGGAAGATTGTACCACCTGACTAGCCTGAGGCTCAGACAGTTCCCAGAATATCCTAAGCTCCTGGAAGAAAGAATAGAAGCTTTCAGAGCACAACTGACTGCTTTCCAAATGCTAAGCCCAGGACAGCCTGGTGAGCTAACCAGAGGTAGAAAAGGGGTAGTGACGGTTCCTCTATTCCTTCTATTTAGAGCATTGCCCAGAGAATTCCTCCACTGGGATGACGTAATGTGGTTCACTGTGGTTTTGTTTCCATCTTTTTTGGTTGCCATTACGTTCTTCATTTTCATTGAATTTTGTTACGGCCTACATTACACCATAGAGTCCTGTATCCTAAAACTTCCACCTTCCCAACCCATGAGCATGGCACCGGGGAGAGAAGGTGCCCAGAGTCAAAAGGGAAGCTCCAGAGGCAGCACTGTGACACATCACTAACCGGGGCCTGTCTCATGGCAGGGTGAATGCAGTCCATTGTGAGGGTGAGAGGCATTTATTGACATTATGCACAAGCATTCTATAAAAATACACCTTCTTTCGATCAGAGAGAAGCATTCATTCTTTGGAACCTTCCTTCTGACCCAACCCTTCTAACACTCTGGGCCTGGCCATGTAGAGTTAAAAAGGGATCCAGCTTGCAGAAGTCCCTTTCTCAGAGACAACCTTTGTTTGGAGGCCATCATCACAAACCACCACATTCAAAAGCTCTGTTCAGACCGGCCTTGGCTTCTTGTCAGAGAACAGCCAAACTGGGCCATTGAATTCGTTCACTCCATTTAAAAAGAGCTCTAAGCTGGATGCCAGCGTCCTGGCTCTTTCTGGTCTACTGGCCTAGAACCTGTTTCCCCTCAAGAGCACGCGGCCTGGAGGACATCACAGAGGGGAAGAGAAATGGGTGTCTCTAAAGAGAGGCGCAGGCACAGTGTCCCTGTAGCCCCAAGCAAGTCTTCCGGGGCCTGTTTTTAGCAAACCTGCATCTGAGCACACCAGCTGCCTCGGGTCTTACATGTATGGACTCTAAATAACCAAGCACTGTGATGCGCTGTGCCAGGGGTGGGAAAGAGAAGGGGTCAAGGCCAGGTTACTGAAAGCAATGGGCTTAATTATCTGCTCTCTACTCACATTGACTTTCTCCTGAATAGCTTGCCTCAGCGTCTGTCAAAAAAATCAACTTGTATTAGGCAGTAACACCAATCAGAGCAACTTAAACCAAAGACATTACTAATAGAACAATGCAAGAGGCATGTTGTTGAGCTAAACTCCAAGCTCCAGAAACGTGAAGACCCACTGTGGATGAGAACAATAGGAAGGACACATATTTTGGAACCAATGAGACTGACTACTTTCCTCTTAGATCTCCATCTGTATCTCGGCTCCACTCATGTAAGAATAGGATAGAAGTGTGTAAAGCCATGCCCTGAATCTCTGTTCCCACACAAGGGCCAGGAGGTCATTGCCTCATGAAGCAATTCAGCCAATGGTCCAGGGCTTGGCCTCCTCTTACTCAGAAGGATGCAGACATTTTCAGCTCCCTCGTGCCCTACATCACCAATCTGGTCTTGTAAGACTTGAGATCAGTGAGGCTGTCCTCACCGGCTTTTCACATATAACAAACCCTCCCTACAAGAACATCCCAAAATAGTCAAGTACAAGCACGAGTACAGAGAGAAACCCTTATTGCAGCACAGAAATGCTACCCTCCAAATACTGGTGCTGCAAAGTCTCTCTTTAGGAGATGCATGTCCCTACCCTGACTAGCTGCCCCAGGCTGCACACAGAGCGAGAAGGAGATGCAGTGGGAGTGGAACCTCGTGGATCTTTTTTCCTCTCTGAAATGTGGAGAGTAAAACACAACGGAAGTTTGCTGCTGTCTTCCTACAGCCCCTGGGACAGCTGTGCCTCTCACCAAGCCCTTCCATTTCTTCTCTAGAACAGATACTCTCCTAGAAGGAGAATGTTAGTGGCATAAAGCAAGGTTTCAAAAAGAGAGGGTTCCACCTGAAACTAATACAAAATAATATTGAATGTAAACTGTAATTGGAAAAAGAAAAACAGTCAAAGGGATGTAAAGTACAGCATAGGGCATATAGTCAATAATGTTGTGATCATTGATGTCAGATGCGTACTCTGTAAGGTAGGTAAATGTCTAACCACTATGCTGTACACCTGAAATTAATATAATAAAATAGGTCAACTGTAATTAAAACATAAAAAGATTTCTTTAAAAGAGGGGGCTCCCATGAAGGGGTTCACCACAAACTGGATCCTGACAGATGAAATGGCAGCCAAAGAGACATTCTGAGCCTCCAGAAAGGATGTGGCATCTCAAAGATAAGATGTAGCCGAAACCGGTTTGGCTCAGTGGTAGAGCGTCGGTCTACGGACTGAAAGGTCCCAGCTTCGATTCCGGTCAAGGGCATGTACCGGTAGGGGGTGTGCAAGAGGCAGCTGGTCGATATTTCTCTCTAATCGACGTTTCTAGCTCTCTATCTCTCTCCCTTCCTCTTCGTAAAATATCAATAAAAAATATTTTTAAAAAAAGATGTAGACAACTTGCCTGCTTGACTGAGAGAATCTTCAAAAGGAGCCTCTGAAATGTATAATCCAGCCCTGTGAGAAGGTAACCCTGCAAGCGAGGAAGGTTGGTGGAAGATGGAAGCAGCCAAGGCCCAAAGCAGGGCTGTAAACATTGTGCTTTTCTAAGGCCAACCCGGTGCATAGTTTTGGCAACTATGATTACATCCCCAAAAAGTGGTGAGGAATACATTTTGGGAGGAAAGCGTCTTTTCACATCCTAACACAAAAGTGGGGGGGGGGGGGGCTGTTCTTAGGGAAGGAGGGAGAGAAGGTGCTCCTTCTTCAGTCAGAGACTGTGGATTGGCTACCTGGATTGAAATCCTCCATCATGTTCTATGTTCATACCTATACACTGAGCACAAGGAAGGAATACCTGCACAGGGCAGAGGAAGTGACTGTGCCTACATTATTTTGGCAATGTGGTTCTAAAAAGGGCAGAAACTCTCTTGCAAAGTCAAGAAAGTAACAAAACCTCTCTGGACTTCCCGGCCAACCCCGAGCCGGCCAGACCCATTGGCCTCAGGTAAAGACTGCCCTGCCTGGAGGAAAGGCCAGGTCAGTTCAGGTACCAGGATCCCGTGGGCCACAAGCCCCGAGCCTGACCCCAAGGAATAGCAGGGGAGACTAGAGCTGCACCTCCGTCCACTTGGAGCTGTGCCTCCGGACTCAGTCCTCACCTCAGCGGGTTCTGGCGCAGTCAGGAGCCCTTCCAGGGATCTGACTCCCAGAGCCACGAAGGGGAACGGACACCCTCCCTGACGGGGCTCTATTCCCTACCAGGACTACTCACCACCACGTGATCTTGAACTCATAGATGGGGCGCTTGCAGTAGTAGTGGTTGATGAGGTGTTTGTCACACACCCCAATGCACTGGTGGTCCACGACAAGGCCCTGGGCTTTCAGGTCTGTGACCAGGCAGTGCAGCAGGTCATAGACGTCAGCCACAGCCTCCCAGGGCCCGAAGGACACATCCACCTCACAGTGGTGCTCAAATAGCTGCCCATCACTCTCACTCCGCTCGAAGCGCAGAGAGTTGAGAAGTGGACACTCGTAGGGGGTGATGGGCATCTCCTCCTTGAAGACACAGACCTTGAGCTTGGCAAAGCGGGCCTTCCGCTGGACTGCGCGTAGCCGGGCAATCTCCACAATCCGCTCCAAATGGTCTACGGGGATGAATACAGCGGCCATCACTGGCACGGGGCTTAACAGGTAGGGAGTGGGGCAAGGCAGCGGGAGGGCACAGAGCGCCCCAGTGATGGCAGGATCCAAGGGGGGAAGAGCCAGATTCCGGGGGGAAGAGACTCTTTGGGCCTCATGCAGGATACAAAGTTAAAGGGGGGGGGGGTGGTGGTCATGGCTCTCCACTGCAAAAGGAAATCAAGGGGTTGGGATGAGGACCATCCTTTTGAAATGTGATTTGATGACAGTCACAGGAAAGGTGGGCCCCCCTTAACCTGTATCTTCCCGGTGTGACTGAGAAAGGGAGCTGGATTCTCTCGTGTCTCAAGGATACACGTGAACCTTGTTCTGGTAGCAGCTAGGCACTGCCAGTTGCCTTGCAACCCTCCTTCCCCATAGACCCTGGCTGTCCCGGGACCTGACCCCTCACCTTTGTAATAGGGCATGAGTCCCAGAAATGCCTGACGCACTTTCTCCCCCTTCAGGGGCTGCATGTTCTCCAGCTGCTCCAGGAGGGGCCCGATGGCATAGTACTGGGCCTCTTTGTACACAGCTCGCACACGCTCCCGGGGCGGCAGGTCCCCGGAGCGCAGGAAATTCAGCACATCGCTAGCAGGAAGGAAAGAGGGTTGGTGAGAAGGAGCTGATGGAACTGGGCAGTGCCACGTAGTGGTTAGGACACAGAATCTGGAACCAGACCGCCGGCTGTGTAACCCTGGGTTTGTGAACTTAACCTTTCTGTGCTTTGATTTTCCTGTCTGTAAAATAGGGGGTAAAAAAAACTACTCCATAACATTATAGGATTAAATGAGTTAGTATATAAAAAGTGCTTAGAAAATACCTGACTCAGGTATTACTGAGTAAGTCCTCAGTAAGTATTAATAGTTCTTATTAGCAGTACCATTATTACAATTACAATTATTATTAGGTATAGTTAGAAATAATGGAAAGGTTACTTACTAGTCTCTGAACATACAGGATTGGGCAAAAGTAGGCTTACAGTTGTGCATACATAAAACACAATTTATTTTCGTATTGTTATTTATTAATTCTTATATTACTTTTCATACAAACAATTGTAAACCTACTTTTGCCCATACAATCATTTACCCATTCCCTTGTTGATGGACATTTGAGTAGTTTCCAATTGGGGCTCTTAGGAGCAAAGCTGTGATGAACATTCCTGTATAGAAGACATTCTGTGAACACATGCACCCATTTCTCTTGGGTAGATGTTGGAAGTAGAATTGTTCAGTCATAGTGCATGTTTAACAAAGTGGCTGTAGCATTTTACATTCCCACTAGCAATGTAGAAAAGTTCTACATCTTCTACATATCCTGCCATTAGTATTATTCTGTGGCTATATGGAGAAGATCAAATGCCTAAACCTAACATCTGAACAAACTGGTTCCAGAATCTCAGAGGGAAGGGGCGAGGCCGAGGCAGGAAGAGATTAAAAGAACTTATATGCAAATATGCATAACCTATGGGCACAGACAACAGTGCAATAACCCTGGGCAGGGCAGTGTAGAGGGGGCAAATTGGGGGGGGGGGGGCGGAGGTGATATCTGTAATACTTTCAACAATAAAGAGACATTCTTAAAAATCACATACTGCATTTTCTTAAAATAAAAATTCAGTTATTTTAATTATCTTTTCAAATTCTTTTATATATACTATCTAATAAGAGTAATATGCAAATTGACTGTACACAGTCAATCCACAAGCCATGCCCACCAGCCAATCAGGAGCGAGTATGAAAATTAACCCCACCTTGCCGAGACCGGTTTGGCTCAGTGGATAGAGCGTCAGCCTGCGGACTGAAGGGTCCCGGGTTTGATTCTGGTCAAGGGCATGTACCTTGGTTGCAGGCACATCCCTGCTAGGGGGTGTGCAAGAGGCAGCTGGTCAATGTTTCTCTCTCATCGACGTTTCTAGCTCTCTATCTCTCTCCCTTCCTCTCTGTAAAATATCAATTAAAGAATATATTAAAAAAAAGAAGAAGAAAAAAGAAAATTAACCCCACCAAGATGGCTGCAGCCACGGAGAGAGCAGGAGGCTTGGGTTTCCCTTGGAGGAAGCCAAGTTTTCTGCCTACGCTGGCCAACCCAGGCCTCCACTCAAGGCCACAAAGTTTCAATTATAAAAGATAAATAAATCCCAGATACCAGGGCCTCCGCTTGGGTTGCTGGGGTGTGTAGCTAGCCTGTAAACCACCACAGGCCCCTCACCCAGGCCAACCCCACACCCCAAGGGACCCCCACCCTGATCCGGGACACCCTTCAGGGCAAACCAGCTCTGGCCCCCACCAGTGCACCAGGCCTCTATCCTACCTAATAAAAGAATAATATGCAAATTGTCAATCACTCCAACACACAAGATGGCTGCCCCCATGTGAACACAAGATGGCCATCACAAGATGGCCAGCAGGGGAGGGCAGTTGGGAGGGACCAGGCTTGCAAGGGAGGGCAGTTGGGGCAATCAAGCCTGTAGGGGAGGGTAATTAGGGGTGACCAGGCTGGCAGAGGAGGGAAGTTGGGGAGCAACTGGGCCTGAAGGGAAGGGCAGCTGGGTGGGGCATATATATATATATATATATATATATATAGAGAGAGAGAGAGAGAGAGAGAGAGAGAGAGAGATTTCAGAGAAGAAGGGAGAGGGAGAGATAGAAACATCAATGATGAGAGAGAATCATTGATTGGCTGCTTCTTGCAGGACCCCCTACTGGGGATCAAGCCCACAACCCAGGCATGTGCCCTTGACTGGAACCGAACCCAAGACCCTTTAGTCCACAGGCCGATGCTCTATCCACTGAACCAAATCAGCTAGGACTCTTTTCAAATTGTTTAATGCTAATCAATGGAAGGTGTGGCAAGGGCTTTTCTGTAAGGATATGTGAGTAAACTCCATGATTAAGCTGTCACCTCTAGTTAGTCTATGACTATAATGCAACACCAGATAACACTCACTAAGTATTAATCTCTGTCAGCCACTATTATTTGTTATCCCACTGAATCCTTTCAATAATATTATAGGATAAGTGCCATCTTATGTCCATTTCATAAATGAGGAAAAAGTGGAGGTTAAGGAACATCGTTGCTCAACGAGCCACAATCAGCCAGAGGCTCAGATGCAGAAACGGCTGACTCCAAGTCCACACCCACAGTGGTCCCGACTGTAATCCAAAGCGCTCTTCATTGATCACAAAGAGAAACTGTCCCAAGTGGAGGCCCAAGCAGCCTCCGTGGCAGGTGCTCGGGGTGCGGGAGCTGTACCAGCAGAGAATTTTACCCCAGCAAATGCCCTAAATTCCTACTTTACTTTATCTGGGTCTTTTTTAAAATTGATTTTACACAGAGAGAGAAACATCAATTTGATGTTTCACTTATTTATGCATTAATTGGTTGCTTCTTATATGTGCCTTGACTGGGGATCAAACCTGCAACCTTGGTGTATCAGGACGATGCTCTAACCAACTGAGCTACCCGTCCAGGATACTTTATCTGAGGCTATCAACAACTTCATCTGCTGCTGATGAATCATAGGCCACTGGAGCCTAGCAGTCTGAGGGTAAATGCCACAATATCCTACTTTTCTGCCCAACACCCTCGCCTGCTCTGTCATTCTCCAGCTAAAGCCAAATCCTATTTCCCCTGCCCACAGCCCCTCCGGAGACTGGTCCTCCAGGATCTTAAGCAAACCTTGGTAAGCTCTGAGAAACATATCCCCAGGGCAAGGCCCAGCCACGAGTGTTGTGGGAGCTGCCAGCTGGGGCCAGCGCTTTCCTCCCCCAAACAGCCTGCAAACAAAAACCTTTTTATAGCTCTGCTGAGCGATGTGTCACTTTGTTTTCTCAGCATTGGAGGCTGCGGACAACCCGATGGAGAAACCCATATGCTACAGAGCAAATTATTTGACCGGAGTCTCCTTTCAGAGGATGAAAACGACCTTCTCCCAATGTGGGAAATGCTACTTGGAGGCCACCACAGATTAGAGTTTCTGCCTCCCTGGGTGTTTTGTCCAAGGTCAGGGACCATGCTCGTATTTTAGTCATCTCCAAAGTCAGACTGAAGGGAAAAGGGCTTCAGCCACATACTCTGAATGGGCCGGGCCAGGGGTCACAGCAAGGCTCTCTGTATAATCCACATGACAGGCCTGCAAGGCCACTACTATTGTTTTTCATTTCTCAAACAAGGAAACTGCAAAAAGTCTCTAAATGGTTTATGTGTAAGGTTGTCAGAAGTCCTTTATTGGGAAAGTCTACGTAGTTTTTGAGAGTCTGTGTTTCCATGTTTTAGTGTTAAAATGACAGTAATAATTGAAGGTTGTTTTGGGGTGGTTTTTGTTTTTTGAGACTTTTCTGGGCAACCTTGAAGGATGGCCCTTCCCTCACCTTTTCTGTGTATTTGTTTTAAACTACATGCCCAGCTGGTGTAGCTCAGCGGTTGAGCATTGACCCAGGGGGCAAGAGGTTACCGGTTTGATTCCTGGTCAGGACACATGCCTGGGTTGTGATCCCCTGAGGGAGGCCTGCGGGAGGCAGCCGACCAATGATGTTTCTCTCTCATAGTTGTTTCTATCTCTCTATCCTTCTCCCTTCCTCTCTCTAAGAAAAATCAATAAAAAATATTGTTGTTCTTTTTTTTTTTAATCTATTGAAGGAAGTCAGGGAACTACTGTCACACAACCTCCTTCCTCCCTAAGGGAACGCTGACCCGGAATCTGATCTGAGGGTATTCTTCAAGAAGCTGTTTTGGAACTCCCCACCTCTAGGTGGGCTCACACCTATTCCTTTCCACAAGATGACAGCTCCACAGTCTTAAACGACGTAGGGCAGAAGCAGTTGCGTCACAACCAGCCAGTGTGTGTTACCTGGGATCTCTCCAGCTGTCCTTGTCTCCTCTGGAAAAGAAACTAAACATTTTGATCCATTTTAATAGACACATTTATTAAATTCTGCCGGTATGTTCTCTCCTCTCCTAGGTACTATGGAAGATACTCAAGCCCCATAGCCACCCAGGTGCCTCATTTGCTAGGACGACAGAGATGATGGCAGAGGGAGAGACATACCCGAAGTGCGTGCCGTCCCGGTCGATGAAGTACCGGCCCTCAGCATCGGTGGGGATGTAGTGCCGCCCGCTGAACATGGCTGCCAGCATGGTGTCTTCGTAGCGCCGCAGGGTGGACAGGCGCGTGGTGAAGTGAGCCCCTCCAATGTTAAGGGGAACAACCTCAGGAAACTGGGGAGGTGGGGGGGAAACAAACACAGCTGCATGTTCAGCCAGGCAAGAAAAATGACAGGCGGGCTGCTCCGTCTGATCAAAGCCTCACCATTCACTCAGGCACCCCAAACCAAAACCCAGGAGTCTTCCTGAACACTCCTCTCTCCTCCCTTTGCCTACACTCACCCGTTGCCAAGCCATGTTCATCCTCCCAACAGCTCCTAAATCAGGTCCTTTCACCCCAAACCTGCTATTTCCGCTCTAGCGTTCAAAGCCTTCACTGTCCTCCTCTTACTTCCTGAATTCACCATCTTTGAACCCTTGCTCAGACTGTCTTCTCTGTCCAAAATGCTCTTACCGCTATCCCTTTGTCCACCTAGCAACGGCGAGTGCCCCACGTGGTGGTGTACACTGGTCCCTGCAGGTGCCTGGATGAGCGTAATCTGCTGGCCCAGATGTGTGTTCTTTTTCTAACTCACACCCAGGCACCACACAGGTTAGCCTCAGCGACTCATTCTAAGAGCTTCTATTCAGGTTCCTCTTTGTGAGCATTTCTGCTCTATTGTCCCTGGCCAGCTCACAAGACAGTTAACTAAACACGCCTTCCATTGTTGCCTTCATTGTATGCCACATTCTCCTCTATTACAATGCCTAGCGCAATGCATTGGTGGTTTATTTTCTCCTGTCAG
Source organism: Vespertilio murinus (assembly GCA_963924515.1). Lineage (NCBI taxonomy): Eukaryota > Metazoa > Chordata > Mammalia > Chiroptera > Vespertilionidae > Vespertilio > Vespertilio murinus. The sequence goes on from OZ004705.1 coordinate 83,070,473, forward strand.
CCCATTCTTCTAGAACCCAAGCTTCCCGCTGCAGGGACAGCATCTTGTTCCCCTGACAGCATCTTGTTCACCCATCAGGAGGCCACCCACAGCAGGGTTCTCGGATGTCTGTCGAGTAAGTCCTTCTTCATCTGTAGTGTGAGGTGAGTCCCCAGTCCAGCTGAGGGTGTGGAGGCAAGCGCAGGGGGAAGAACAGGGGATGATGGACTAGAGTTGCCCTGAGAAGCTCTCGGTTCTCCCTAAAATGCCTGGGATGTTTTCTGTTCTTTCTCTCTTTTGATATCTTTCACTCCTCGTGATGTTGAAAGAAACAAGGCCCGTTCTCTCTAATTTTCCAACTCTCCTCTTGCAGATTAACTAACATTTTGTCCCAGTGCATACTTTTCAATATTATGACATCTCTCAGGCTCCAGTGAAAGTCTATGCATATTTATCTAGTAAGTCCTTTTTCCCAGCTTTCAAATTCTTTGTGAATAAAGAAGGATAAATACACATTAAGTAAAAGTTACCCAGGGCCTTGTGTAGTGCCTGCCTCACAGGAAACACCCAAATATGCATTGAATGGGTGAATGAAATAGTACTGACAGTTCCATGTATATATGTACTGTTACTTTTCTGCACCCAAAGGGCAGGAAATGCCTTCTGCTTATTCTATAGCTCCTCTAAAGCTATTCTATGTGCCCAGCAAGGACTCAAATAATCCATTATGTGCATTCCAAGGATATCTCATACCCATACCAATTGCTCCATATTAGAGATGAAAAGACTGAGGCAGAGAGGAAAAAGCAACCAATAACAGTTTTAGCTCTCACGTGGAGCCATGTACTCTGTGGAGGAGCTGGCCCTGGAGTCTTTTTTTTTTTAAATATATTTTTATTGACTTTTTTACAGAGAGGAAGAGAGAAACATCGATGAGAGAGAATCATCGACCAGCTGCCTCTTGCACACCCCCTACTGGGGATGTGCCTGCAACCAAGGTACATGCCCTTGACGGGAATCGAACCCCGGACCTCTCAGTCCATAGGCCAACGCTCTATCCACTGAGCCAAACTGGTTTCGGCTGGCTCTGGAGTCTTGCCTCCAGCCTCCCGGCCCCGTACTCTTCCCTCCAAACCACAATCGTTCCTCCAAGGACAACGCACACAAAAACAGTACCACTGTGTCTCCAATGGCTCCTTTTCCCCGACTGCAAAGGGTACCTCTAGAGTTTTGCTCCTTCTCACAAGGGTCCCCTGATGTTAAAGCTATGGACTCCTAGCCCCCAAACAACACTCTCTGGTTCCCCAAAGCCTCGCCTAGCCCTGCCCAGCCCCTCCGGGGCGCTGTCCATTCTCCTGTTTCCACACACCACATCCTTCCCCATCTGACACTCCCTTAGCTCCTCCTCCGTCCTAGTCTCTATCTTCAGGGCCCTACAGTGCCAACCTCTCCCCTCTTTCTCCCCCTTGTTAAGGGCCATTCCCGGGGTTACTCTGATACGGCCATGCGCACGAAGACCGGGGAAGCCACCCTGCTCCACAGCACTGCAGCTGGGGCGGGAAAGCCAGGGAGCTGTCAGATGAGTGTGGACACCTCGACCAACCGGCCTGCTGCCTCCCTGCACACAGTGCCTTCCTCCGCTGCCAGGGCAGCTGGGCATTGGGTTTGGGTGGACACCCAGGCCTCTTGGATTTTCCAGAAGGCACTACCACCATCTCTTGGGGCTCCAAGGTCTCCTCTCCGCGGACTACATCAACCTCACTGGCAGTGACTACTGGAAGGAGGGGGTTCGGGGCCAGGCGACCCCGGTGGCAGGGAAGACACACCTGGTGCATTTTGCAGGCGGGGGGCAGGGGGCAGCCCCTCCGGCGCCGCCCTCCACCGGACCCCTGATCTGCGCACCTGGCGGGCTTGCATCCCAAGGTCAGCTCAGCCCGGCACCTGCGGGTCCCCATGCGTCCTCCCCCCCGCCCCCCGTACCCCCTCCGTGCAGGTACCTCTTGGGGCAGCAAGGGCAGCGCGTGCCCCGACTGCGTGGCCGTCGGGGTGGCCGGCTCCAGAAAGTCGTCCTCGGCGTCGGAGCTGGACATGGCACCGTCCGGGCGACGGCTGTCTGGCTCCCGCCCCGTGACTACCACCATCCCTCTGGCTCTGGGTAGTGGGCGCGGCTTCGGGCAGGCGGGCAGCGGACCCGGCGGCGCTAGCGGGGGGCAGCGCCGGGCATGACGCGTGGCGGCGGGCGGGCGGGCGGGCGGGGCGCGCGGCGCGGCGCGGCGGGCTGGGGCCGCACTCCCTCCTCAGCCTGCGGACCGGCAGCGGCCACCGCGGGGACCACCAGCTGGGCGCCCGACGCTCCCACCTCCCGCTACTGGCCAAGCCCCGCTTGCCCCGCCCCTGATTGGCAGGCAGCTTGCCCAGTCCTAGGGCAGGGAGAGCGGTCAGCCTGCGCCTGAGTGGCTGCTGGGGCCGGCCGGCTTGTCTGTCCTGCTGTGATTGGCTCTCTGACCAGCGGACACGCCTTCTCCCCATCACTGTCCCCCCCCCCCAACCCCAAGCAGCCGGGGGCACCGCCTCTGAGTGGGGGCACCACCTCTGAGGGGGGCCTACTGGCTGGCTCAGAGGGTGGCTCCGTGGTAACCGTGTAGAAATCTTATTTTCTTTTTTTTTAAATATATTTTTAAAATTGATTTTCCACAAAGAGGAAGGAAGAGGGATAGAGAGTTAGAAACCATGAGAGAGAAACATCGACCAGCTGCCTCTTGCACACCCCCTACCGGGGATGTGCCCGCAACCAATGCACATGCCCTTGAGGGGAATTGAACCCGGGACCCTTCAGTCCGCAGACCAACGCTCTACCACTGAGCCAAACAATTTTCGGCTAGAAATCTTATTTTCTTTAGTCTGTCCTTTTATTCTTATTTTTTCCCCTTTGACTCACATGGGCCTCACAGCGCCCTGACTCACCCACCTCCCTCTCACTTGCTAGCTCATGAAGCCCTCAGGACAACGAGGTTCTGGGCCACATCAGATAACTTTAAGAAGGAAGCCTCTGGTCTGTTGACCACAGAGAAAGAGTTTTGGTCAAACTAGAGATAACATCGAGGCCTCACCCGTGTTCCAGCTCCAGAACACCCCACCAAAGGAATCCTCGCAAAACAAGATGAATCAAGGCCATGGCTGACATCAAGACCAGATGCAATGATCAATTACCCCCTGCCCTCGCCTGACCAATCAATAGCGACCACAACCCTGACCATGACCCTGACTTATCTCCCTTCATCATCGATTAGTGACTTTTCCCCTATGTAACTGTCCACTACAAGCCACAGGGAAGCCAGTGTTTTAAGCGTTAGCTATCTGTGACTCCGGGCATGGTGCCATCTCCTTAATAAATCTCCACTTTCGTGGCTGCAAACTCCTGTTTGTGTCTTATTGGGCTTGATGCCCACAGGAAAATGGACCCCTTCAGTCTGGTAACACCATAATGGGGGTAACACCTAGTAACTTGAGAGGCAGAAGGGCTCAAAACCTAGTCTTCAGTCTGCCTCCAGGGTACTGGGTCCTGTATCTCCTTGGGTGTGGAAGGCCAGGGAAACCCGGAGTAGGTGTGGGTGGGTCACTTCAATAGAGGTGGGGTGGGGGGAATACAGCTGAGGCTACTGAGGTTGTAAGACACGGAGGGTTCCTGTTCTTCCCGTTGCAGGAATCCGAAAAAAGAAAACTCAAAATAGGGGCAACTGAGTTCAATTAAAAATATCAAGTGAGTATCCGCCTTCTCCCTGCCAGTTCATCGCTGGGCATCTGGACACACAGATGGAAACGGGTCCTACACAAAGAAGCTCGGGCTGGTGGGGTGGGGTCCAGCCTGATCCCACACACCTGTTTGCAACCTTGGATGCTGTGTCCACGGGCACAGCTGGGTCAGCTCAGGCACTCCCCTAGGGATCAAGGTTTTAGCTCTCTCAAACCATTTTTACTCCCGGGTCCGCATCTGATTCTCACGTTGCTGTGACAGAACAGGAAGGTGAGGCCTGGAGGATTAGACCAGCACCTGGGAGGTTAGTAATGAACTAGAGGCACAGCACCCCCTCTATTGGACCAATCACATTCCCAGCGGTAGGTGTCTCCTAGGTCAGTGTTTTCTCCAACTTTAGTTGCATCAAAATCGCCGGGACCTTGTTAAATTACCAGTATAGATCGCCAGCCCCACTTCCAGAGAATCTGATTCGGTAGGTCTGGCAGGTAGCCCTTGAATTTGCAGTCCTACCAAACTGCTAGGTAACTCTGACGCTGCAGGCCCTTTAACCACACTTTGAGTGGCACCACTCTGGCCCCCGGAGGCCTTCCATCTATCACTACCATTCCAGCCTTCCCTCAAAATATCTGTAACAACAACACAAATCTATGACCAAAATTCCTTTTCATCCTATGACAATTAGGATGTCTCAGCTGTAACAGAACCCGCCACCAACAGTGGCTTAAATAATAAAAAAAATTATATTATCTTGCATAACAAAAAGTCTGAGTAGATACTGGGTTGGTTCAATAAGTAACTTAACCAAGGAGTTACCTGGACCAGCTTCCTTCCATTTACCCACTCTGCCCATGACTTCTCCTTCCCTAGGAATCCATGTTAGAAAACCCTAAAACTAAGGGCTGTCAAGGAGACATTAATTCCAACACTTTACATCAGGGTTGTACCCAGAAAGTGAGAAGGAAACCCAGAGATTCAGGAGACAGGAAAATCCGTGTGCAATTACTTGTAGGTTGCTGAATGTGTTGGAGTTTTCATTTCCATTGCTGCCGAGAATTTCCTTCGGGAATGTAGTTCCCCAGTGGGTTGTGTTTACACAGTAGGGAGAAATCCAAGGTCAGCAGCCTGGAATGAGGACTTGCTGAGTGAGTAGGAAAGGGCTGGAGCAGGCTTCCTGGGAAAGCAGGGCAGCTTGCTGGCAGCTGCTATCGCCACCTCCCAGTGGAATGACTTCCAGGCCAGTTCACAGGAGGCCTGCAGGGAAAGGCAGGGAGCCCGAGGGAGGGAGGCTCCCGCAGAGGTGGGGGAAGTCTCTGAACACAGGCAGTGTCAACCCGGGGACCACTCTCCCAAGAGCCAACGGAACAAATAGTTCTATAGGCATCAGGCCCCTGGGTTCATAAACTGGATTCTATTTCCAATGCCTTCTCAAAGAAAAGAACTTTTCTTTTTCTTTCTTTTTCAAAAAATATATTTTATTGGATTTTTACAAAGAGGAAGGGAGAGGAGCAAAGAGCCAGAAACATCAATGAGAGAGAAACATTGATCAGCTGCCTCTTGCACACTCCCCAAAGGGTATATGCCAGCAACCAAGGCACATGCCCCAAACTGGAATCAAACCCAGGACCTCTGAGTCCACAGGCCAACACTGTGTCCACTGAGCCAACCGGTCAGGGCGAAAAAAAACTTTTCAGTGCTGAAAAATCTCCAAAGAACCAATTTAGCTACTGAATTTTCTCTCCTGATTCTAATTTATTGAATAATTAGAATTGAAATGGAAGTAAGAATGAAATAATGTATTTTATTTTAGTTTTAATTTTTATTTAAGTATTTTAGACATATAGGTAATTATAGATATGATACATGAAAACCCACATACTCAGAAACTGGGGACACTTCCGGTAAAGATAGCTGAGTGGATAAACGTTGCACTCACTCCTCCATAACCACATCAAATTCCAACTGAACGATAGAACAAGCATCATTAAGAACCACTTGAAAACTAGTTGAACAGAAATCCTATAGCTAAGGATATTCAGAAGAAGCCACGTGGAAATTGGTAGGTGGGGCGGAGATGGTGAAGGAGCCGATCCTACACCCAGGTGTGGTGGTTAAAAATCAAAGGGATATCTCAGCCTCAAAGATGCCCCGTGAGGAGAGAGGGATCCTGGCCCCGCGCAGGGCTCCCAGTGTTCGGAATAGAAGTCTCCTTCGTTTCTAGCTGTGAAAAGCAGCAGGGATTATGGCTGAGTGAGAGGGAGGCTGCGGGAGTCCCAGACATTCCTCTAAAAGGGCCTAAGCACCGACTGACTCACTGACAGACTCACTCAGTCTGTGCTCCAGCCCTGGGGCAGCCCCTTGGAAAGCACCAGAGACACACAGAGAGGAGCTAACTTGTCTGGCTTTAGGGCAAGGACTGGAGGGCAGCATTCTCCCAAACACAAGTGCTGGCAACCGACAGTATTTCTTTGTTGAGCCTTCCCCTCACCCAGCCTGCAGGCACAGACAGGTGGCAAGCCTGAGTCTCCATCAACCTGGGTAACACCATTTGCCCTGCCCTGGTGATTCCCTGAGACACCACACCCCACTTGCAGGCCCACCCAAACTGCTTCTAACAGCTATTCCAGGCAAATGGCCTGTTTTGCTCACACTTTGGACTTCCCTAGAAATCTTTCAAAGGTTCACAAACTGAAAACAAGCAGTCCTGGCCTCAGCATGCCCTATGTCTCTTGCTAAGCAGCCCCAGGCCTGGCATAGTTTGCAGCCAGCCTCCGTTTGCATCTTAGCCTCTCCCAGGCGCCTCCAAGCCCAGCACAAAGAAAACCACCTGCAGGTGTAACCGTGAGGCTCACACCAGGTGGTCCCAGACCAGGCACAGGCAGTAGCTCACCTTGGCTTCACCAGGGGCCCCGTACCAATACACCTGGAGGCCAGCTTCACACCCACCAGAGCCACACCCAGCCACCTCCACAAACAACACAGCCAAAGGGTGCACCTGGCAGGCACGGGAGCCCTACGAAATGGAATCCTGCTCCAGGGGGTCAGCCCCTGCACAACAATCCTCCATGCAGTCACGGCCCGGGCCTCACAACCAGCCAGCCTGAGGGTCAGTCGCTCCCGTTGACATTTCAACAGCAATCAGAGCTCAACTACTACAATAAGGAGACACCCACAAGGGGACACACCTGGAGCAGCTGTGACCAGGGAGATATGCCACAGGGCACCACAGGACACCAACTATATAAGGTCACTCTACCAAAACTGGGAGACATATTAGATGTACCTAATGTCCAGAAACCAATGCAGGGGGTAAGCCAAGATGAGAAGACAAAGAAACCTTCCCCAGAGGAAAGAACGGAACAAAATTCTAGAAAATGAACTAAGCAAAATGGAGACAAGTAATCTATCAGGTGCCGAGTTCAAAACACTGGTTACAAAGATCTCAATGAATTTAGGGGAAGAGTACATGAAGTCAGTGAGAATTTTAAGAAAGAGACAGGAGCCAAAGCCGATTTGGCTCAGTGGATAGAGCGTCCGCCTGCGGACTGAAAGGTCCCAGGTTCGATTCAGGTCAAGGGCATGCACCTTGGTTGCAGGCACATCCCTAGTAGGGGGTGTGCAAGAGGCAGCTGATCAATGATTCTCTCTCATCGATGTTTCTAACTCTCTATCCCTCTTTCTTCCTCTCTGTAAGAAATCAATAAAATGTATTTTAAAAAAAGAGAGACAGGAAACATAAAGATGGAGATAGAAAACAAAAAAGAACCAGTCAGAAATGAAGAATACATTAGAGGGGCCCTGGCTGGTGTGGCTCAGTTGGCTGGGCATTGTCCTGTGCGCTGCACGATCGCTGGTTGATTCCCAGACAGGGCACATGCCTGGGTTACAGGCTCCATCCCCAGTGGGTGAGTGCAGGAGGCAGCCAATCGATGTTACGCTCTCACATGATGTTTCTCTCTTTCCCCCGCCCTTCCTCTCTCTCTAAAAATTAATAAAATATTTTAAAAATAATACATCAGAGGGAATCAACAGTAAATTACATGAAGCAGAGGACTGAATCCAATTCCACATCTGGATATTTATTCCAAGAAACCCAAAACACTAATTAGAAAAGACATATGTAGACCCGTGTTTATTGCAGCATTATTTACAACAGCCAATATATGGAAGCAACCTAAGTGTCCATTAATAGATGAATGGATAAAGAAGAAGCAGCATATGTATACAACGGAATATTACTCAGCCGTAAAAAAGAATGAACCGTCGCCATCTGCCACAACATGGGTGAATTTAGAGGGAATTGTGCTGAGTAAAATAAGTCAGACAGAGAAAGACAAATACCATATGATTTTACTTAAAGAGGGAAACTAAAATAACAATATAAATGAACAAAGAAAACATAAACAAACTCATAGATACAGAGAACATTTTGATGGTTGTCAGATGGGAGGGAAGTGGGGAATGGTTGAAAAAGAGTACGAGTTAATATGTGCAAATTGCCAGTTACAAAAACAGTCCAGGGATGTAAAGTACAGCATGGGGAATATAGTCAATAATATTGTAATTATTATATATGGTGACAAGTGAGTTCTAGACTCATCAGGGTGACCACTTTGTACATACGTCATATAAATTTGTAATCACTGTTTTATACTAATATAATAGTGTATGTCAACTGTAGTTGAAAAATAAATAAACCATTAAAAAAAGAAAGCATATGCCATAACCGGTTTGGCTCAGTGGATAGAGCATCGGCCTGTGGACTGAAGGGTCCGGGTTCGATTCTGGTCAAGGGCATGTACCTTGGTTGTGAGCACATCCCCAGTTGGGGGTATGTAAGAGGCAGCTGATCGATGTTTCTCTCTCATTAATGTTTCCAACTCTATCCCTCACCTTAAAAAAAAAAACCTCAATAAGATATATTTTAAAAAGAAAGCACAGTAGTACAAACATAATTATATCTGCATATGCCTTCCTAATCTCTACTTCCTCCTAAAAATGGTGTCAGTCCATGGATGTTTTCTTTTGTCCTGGGATACATAATGTAGAAAAGTGCGAAATCATATGTGTACAGTGTGAAGAATAATTATAAAAGAGACCCATATGACCACCACTTGTTAAGAAAGAGAACATTGCCAGCTCCCTGGCTCCCTAAGGCTCCTCCCTGATGAAGGCACCTCCATGCTCCCGAGGTCACCACTGGGCCCACTTTTCTGAAAATCATTTCCTTGTTTTCCAACCTTAACCACATGTGCATGCATCTCGGAGCAATGCAGCTTCACTTTAGCTGTTTTGGGACTTTAAAGGAATGGAATATTATCCATGTTACTATTGATGGATAGTAAAATTATTTCTCAGAGTTGTTCTATGAACTTTATTTTTGTGTCTCACATAAATATTTTATATCAGATCACATCACTCCACCATTTAAAGTTTTTCAAGAGTGTCCTTGTTTCAGAAAGGGGTGAGGGGAAAAGTTTGGTTCTGAGTGGGGTTAGGGGAGAATGGGCAGCAAGAAAGAGAAAACAGCCAAGTGCAAATACTTTGTCGACAAGTTTTGCTGGCACTCAGAACTCTTCTTACCTCCTCGCCCCCAAGTTTATAACTTCAATATATCAATCTTTTATCACTAGGTTCTATCCTTCCCCCTCTCTCTCCTCAAGCCTGATTTTCTTGATTTTCTGCTTCCTATGACTGATAGTCTCTTGCCCACCCACCCCTTTCTCTCAGGTATCCAATCATTTAATTATATTTTCCCCTCTCCTACCAAGACCCCATGTGTCCATTTAAGCATCTCCCTAGGGAACACGAACCAACCCCCACAAAACCAAAACCTTAGATGAACCCATCAGCCTTCTGTGCTCTAACTGGGTGAGAACCACAACCATGAGAAATGATGCCCCTCTCAATGCGTGATAAACTCACAGTGCCATTGGGGCATCTGTTCATAGACAGTTCTTTTTTTATTTTTTTAAAAAATTGAGATATAATTGACATATATGAGTTTTGGTGTACAACATATCGATTCGATATGTGTCTATATTTCAAAATGATTACCACAATAAACCTAGTCAACACCCATATCAGTTTGCTTTTCTATTTCCAATATTACCATTTAAAAAAAAAATATATATATATATATTTTTTTTTTACTGATTTTTTACAGAGAGGGATAGAGATTTGGAAACATCGATCAGCTGCCTCTTGCACACCTTCTACTGGGGATGTACCTGCAACCAGGGTACATGCCCTTGACCGGAATCGAACCTGGGACTTTCCAGTCCACAGGCCGACACTCGATCCACTGAGCTAAACAGGTTAGGGCTACCATTCTTTTCAAGATCCCTTCTCACTCCTGGAAATGCCCCTCTCCTTCTGGCAGATGGCAATCTGGCTTCTTCCTTCCAAAGAAATAGAGGCTCAAACACTAAGAACTCCCTCAATTTCCTGCCAGCTCACCTGCGAGTTAACTGTATCTGTAAAACCTCGCTTTCCCTCCAGCTTTGTAGAAAGACGTTTCTCCTCTCCGGGTCTGAGTCTACTTCTTCTAGTGAGGCTCCTGCTTGTCCAGGGTTGTGCTTGCTTCATCGGTTAACACTTCTCTCTGCTGAATTTTCAGTCTCTCCCTCCATATTGTAGCCTAGTTCTCCCATCAGGAACAAACAATTCTTCCTCAAGTCTGCATCCTTTTCCAGGTAGCACACCTTTCTCTGTTCCTTTGTGGTCAATACATTCACTCGCATAGTCTGCACTTGCTGCCTCTACTTCCTTATCACCATCGCAAGTTAGATTCCTGACCCATCACGTCACTGAAACTGCTCTCCTGAGGATCAGTGTGGCCTCCGAATTGCCAAGTCAAACGATCTGTCCTTTCTGAACTCTCAGAAGCATGTCACTGCTGACCAGTTTCTCTCTTAAAACTCCTTCCTCCTTTGAATTTCATGACCCACATCTGGCTCTCCTCTTCTCCACATCTCTTTTCCAACTCCTTTGCAGTGCTGTGGGATCCCAAAATTGGTCCTTGGCTTGCTTCTTTCCTAGTCTACATATGTTCTCAAGATGATTCCGTCTACTCCCATGGTTTCAACTACATTAAAGATTCCCAAGTTTAAATGTCCAACCTAGCTCTTTCTCTTGAATTTCATATCCTTATCTTACATAAAACTAACGACTTGACACTTTAATTGGAAGTCCCCAAGGACACTTCCAACTTAACATGTCCAAAACCTAACTCAGCATCTTCCCACCAAATGTTTCCATCCTCCTTGAATTCCCCAATTTTCTCAACTCCTGTTCCTCATCCATAAGGTACGAAGGAGGAAATGTCGTGATTGAGAGGGCAGGTGGGAGGGTTGGTCTTCCTTTGCTCTCCTCCTATTTGCCAGCAGCTTCCCAAGGCACAAAAGCTTGGCTAAAGGCCCACTCGGTCTCAACCCAGCTCAGCTCTCTCTGCCAGCCTCTGATGCACCCCCATTCATTAACCACTGCTATTCCTTGGCCTGGACTTCTCTCCCCACAGTCTGCTCAGTAACTGTGGCTGATGTGCAGATTAGCTCTCACCTATTTCTCACCCCCCTTTAAGTGTGCCTCACTGAATACTAAAAGCAGCCATCGAGAGCTATTTTCCCCAGAGTACTTTGTATTCTGTTTGGTGAAAGTTGAGTCACATATGGAAGCCAACTTTCAGCAAGCAGGTCAATGCTCTTGGTTGTGGAAGGGGGAAAGTGAACTCTGAATTGGAGGCCATTCTCTTTTGGTGGGCAAGCTTGGATGTGGACGTGTTAAAACTTTTCCTTCAGTTGTCATGGTGGCAGAGGTCCCAGTGTTGAGTTGTACTTTCCTGAATGTCAAAAATCAGGGTGGTAGCATCATTTTTGCCATTTTATTAGTCTCTGTAAAATCTCCAAGGTCCAGTAAAATGCTTGGCATGTGATGGTAACTCAATAGGTGAATACATGAAAGAAATTTGTACTATGTTCACGTTCTAATAATTACCTCTTTCCATAAAATTATTTCTCATGTATTTAATTGGTAATATTAGTATACTAGAGGCCTGGTGCATGAATTTGTACATGGGTGGGATCCCTCCTGATTGGCTGGCCATCAAGAGCCAATCGGGCCAGCTGACCAGGGGAGGAACCGAGGGAGGTTGGTTTTGGAGTGCACTCACCACCAGGGGGGCAGCTTCTCCAGTGAGCATCTGCCCCCTAGTGGTCAATGCACATCTGCCCCCTAGTGGTCAATGCACATCGATGGCTGGTTTTCCAGTTGTCCAGTCATAACTGTCACTTAGGTATATATATATATATATATATATATATATATATATATATATATAGGCATGGATTGCTGTTACTAATATCTTAAAGGTAGAGAATTTCAGGATGCTGTCATTCCTGGATTGTGGGGACTGGCTTCCCTCAAGTTGTAAAAGGTCCCAGGGGTCTTATTCAATGCAGAACACGAAGGGAGGGCTCTTTGGTTTGGGAGGGACACTGGTAACCATGGATACCTTTATTGAGGACAAAGACATGGACCCCAAAGTACTCTCATCCCAAGTCCTTCCCATGTAGGCTTTTGGTGAGTGTTGTTTTATATTTTCATTTATTTAATTAAATGAAACAAATAACAAAATACAGATGCAAAAATAACACATTAGAATTCCATGAAAATACTGTTTTATGAGTCTGGTTTGAAGATCTATAGTCGTGTTGCCTACTGTTGCTTATTCATTTCTCATCCCTATGTCTCCAGTCACCTCAGGAAGCATTATAGTTAAATCCCACGGGTGGATGAGTGAGTATCTTGGAGCCACATCCCCAATTCTCCCTCCCACTTCATGTCCAATTTGTATAGCATTTCCACTGATCTTTCAGGTTTAAGCACCTCACTACTAAAATTTCTACCACCTCAGCCCTGGCTGGCTTGGCTCAATGGATAAAGCATCAGCCTGTGGACTGAGGGGTCCCGGGTTAGATTCCAGCCAAGGGCACATGCCTGGTGTGCGGGATCGATCCCCAGTAGGGGGTGTGCAGGAGGCAGCCGGTGAATGGTTCTCTCTCATCATTGATGCTTCTATCTCTCTCTCCTTCTCCCTTCCTCTCTGAAATCAATAAGGAAATATTTAAAAAAGAAAGAAAAGAAAATATCTATCACCTCAGTTGTTTTCCAACAATTGGAGGAAGAAGTTAGCTGAGAATATAATCCCCTGCACACTATCTTCCAATGTTCCCACCTCTGGGGGCCTCTTCACCATTCCTTAGCCTTTCTCCCCACAGGCAACCCCACCACTTAGAAACTGCCTCGAGTTGAAACCAGTTTGGCTCAGTGGATAGAGCATCAGTCTGCAGACTGAAAGGTCCCAAGGGCATGTACCTTGGTTGTGGGCACATCCCCAGTAGGGGGTGTGCAAGAGGCAGCTGATCGATGACTCTCTCTCATCGATGTTTCTAACTCTCTATCCCTCTCTCTTCCTCTCTGTAAAAAAATCAATAAAATATATTAAAAATAAAATAAAATAAAATAATGAGATTTATCAGAAAGTAAGAGAACTGAAAGTCAATGTTAACTAGATATGTAGCTGTGAATAAGTCACAGCATTGCTCTAGTCCAGGTGTGGGCAAACTTTTTGACTCGAGGGCCACAATGGGTTCTTAAACTGGACCGGAGGGCCGGAACAAAAGCAAGCTGACCATGCTGGCACTCTCATCTTGGGCTGCTGGTGAAGGAGTGGAGGGGAGAGCAAGAGAACCCTCCGCTCTTTTAGCTCCACGGGCCGGATAGAACAGCTGAACGGGCCAGATCCGGCCCGTGGGCCGTAGTTTGCCCACGGCTGCTCTAGCCCCTAGTTTGTGTGTGTTTTTAAGTTATACAATTAGGAGGATTCAATCCTTTGATTTATCTTTTTTAACAAAAACTCTCATTGTTTTCTACTTTTTATTTGCAGAAGTAACTCACATTTATTGTAGCATGTCTAGAAATAATCAGAAAGAAGAAATCAAGAATCCCCATGCCGAAACCGGTTTGGCTCAGTGGTAGAGCGTTGGTCTGCGGACTGAAAGGTCCCGGGTTCGATTCCGGTCAAGGGCATGTACCTTGGCTGCGGGCACATGTGCAAGGGGCAGCTGGTTGATGTTTCTCTCTCATCGACGTTTCTGGCTCTCTATCTCTCTCCCTTCCTCTCTGTAAAATATCAATTAAAAAATATTAAAAAAAAAAAAAAAGAATCCCCACAACTCCACCAGGAAGAGATAGATGACACTGCTAACATTGTGGTGTATGTTCTTTCTGTTGTCTATCAATTCAGATAGCCTACTTACTTGTTTACCTACTCTTTAAATAACAAAAATGAAATAATAATAAACAGCTTTGCGAGCTCAGATTTTTATTTACCATGACAAATATTTTTGATATTATTTTTTTCAATTTCATATTTATGAGCTGAAGAATATTCTATTCTGTGAATTCATTTAACCAAACCCCCCATTGTTAGGTTGTTTCTAATTTTTTGCTTCTATAAACTGCATTGCAATAGACATCTTTGCAGAGAAAGTTTTGCATACCCTTGTGGTGTATTTCTCCTTATTGCTTTCAACATTAAACTTTTTCATACTGTTAACAGTCATTCCATGTTAGACCAATAGAGGGCATTTTAGGCCTTCCTTCTCAGGGGAAGGCCAAAAGCCATTTCTACAGCATATAACAACAAAAATAGTGGTTTTATTGTGAAAATGATTCCATTTTGGATCTTCAGTAATAATCAATAAACCCCAAAAGGGGAATTAAAGTCATTTGTCTTCATATCTAACAAGACCACACACACACACACACACACACACACACGCCTTAATGAATTGCTTTGTTAGGACTTAAACCCAAAGTGAATAAAAAGGATCCCTTTTGCCTAATTCAGAATAACTAAGGAAGTGCTTTATTCAAAGGCCTAAAGTGCCTGCCGAGGACTGTGTTGAGTAGTGACAAAGGGAACTCAATGTGACGGCACTGACCTTGCCAGAGAAAAGCCCAGAATCCGTAGCTCCCTGGAAATGCAGACTTGGGGTAACACTAAATGGAATCTTGCCTAGACCATTATGTGTCTATCACATACCAGCCAGGTTTTATAGGCCTTGTTAGAGCTTAAAATGATTGTTTCACGTGCATTTTTCTTGATTTTCATCAAGACCATATATTCCCAAGGGCAGTGATCTGCCTACACTTTTTGGCACACCCACTCTTAATTACGCCTAGCAGGTTACTAAGTACGAGGGAGGTACTTAACCAGTTGTCACTCGATGCTTGTGACAATTTTTTATCCGAGTGTAAATACAGGTGATGGTTGAGAGGTAGTAGTTAAGGGTGTAGGCTCTGGAACCAGGTTGCTTGTATTTGTATCCTGATTCTGTCACTTACTAGCTGCACTAGGGGCTTCACCTCCCTGAGCCAGTGTTTGTAAAACTATCTCAGAGGGTAATTATAGGAAATAAATTAGTTTAAACATGGAAAGAGGTTATGACAGGGCCTGCACCATGAGACCCTCTTGATAAATGTTACCAGAATGGTTACTTGACTACTGGTATTCACCAGGCCCTGCTCCTTCAGATGATCACTTGTTCCGGTCGATGACACACACACTTTCTGAGCAGCACTTCAAAACGTACAAAGAAGTGGAAAACTGGGTCTCTGAATGGTTGGCCTCAAAACAAGAAAAGTTCTATTGGGACAGTATCCACAAATTACCTGAAAGGTGGGGGAAATGTGTGGCTAAGCGATGGACATTACTTTGAATAAAGCACTTTTGATGTTTCTCTTGAAATTATCGTGTTTTCTTTTATTACAAAACCTACATTATTAACTGGTACACTTGGTAAGTGATTGCTAAGATTCCCCCCACATTTTAAAAGACTATGATTCCCACTGGCTGATGCTCTCTCCAAGCTTCTGCCATAGCCACTAAGGACACTGGCTTATCCCTGGCTGCCCAGGTTCACTGCTGGCTGTGGCCACGGCTATGGTGGCTCCGGGAAGCCCTCCCAGAGTCACAGGTCACACATCCACCCCGGTCCTTCACCCAGTTATCTCTTTTTAAAATTGTACTCCAGCCATCTTACATTTTGTTCAACAGGAGTTCCATTTGATTCCATCAAATCACATTTCACAAATATGGTCAACTTCAGGGAGGTGGTCCAAGATGTCAGGTGGCACAGAGATGCTCTTCTTCATAGGGCTTAAAGGAAGTAGAGCTTGGTGAGAGAAGCAACGCCGGTGAGGATGGAGATACCATAGCGTGTGCTTCTTCAGGCTAGCTGTATAGTGGTTTCCTCTTTCCCGAGTCAACCATCCTGTGCAGTGGTTCTCTGTCCTCTTCCTATTGCAATATATTCCCGCCCGTGCAAAGTGGACAGGTGTGGGGAATGAAAAAGCATACGTTCCTCAGAGGCAAGTATTGTCCTTCCCTCCCATTAGGATAGGCTCAATGGCAGTATGTGTCTTCTTCCCTACAAAGTGGGTGACATAAGGCTAATGCAGGAACTAAGCAACATGGAAGCTAAGCCAATGCTGATTTTTATTGCTATTTGGTGGTTGGAGCAGTTGAGTAGCAAGAAATGGGACTTAAGGCAGCTGAGACCTCAATGAGGCTGGCGTTTCCCAGCTACAGGGGAGAGGATTGGGCATATGGGCATCTGCAAGAAGCAGAAGATGAAGGGTATGTGAGGAGACAGGGAGGAAGTACACTGTACCCGGGAGTAGTGAGGCTATGTGGTGGAGGCAGACTAGTTTAGACGTAATGTGCTAGCATTGGAGAATCAAAGGCGGCTTTGGAACAAAGGAGTGACAAGAGGTAGTGCTGAACAAAGAATTGATCTGGCGGCAGTGTTTATTTTAAACCCAAGGGGCAGGGCTAAGGGAGTGGAGCGGAGAGAATGCTATATGGGTCAGGCGGGGCCTAGATACCAGGCCACCTCTGTGGCACTAGCTGAGGGGACTCCTGTCAGCAACCTCACTTGGCTGAGCGTCTGTTTCCTCACCTGTAAAATGATATGCCAGAGGTTTTGGGGAAGATTACCATTTGCCAACTATTTTCCTGTGTGCTAGAATGTGTCAAACACTTTGCTAGGTATCAGGGGCATAAACAATGGACGAGAAAAGACACAGGCTGTCTTCCATGAACTTACCATCTGTACACAAGACAGACAATAAAAAAGTCCACAGAGAGATTAAGAAGTGCAGAGTGTGTCTAAGGTGATGCTGTGAAGGAATGTGAGCAGAATGAGCACCTAGTTTTTTTAGTTCCAGGGAGCCTGCTGGAGGAAGTGGACTTTATTAAAACCAGAGAATGGAGGAGACGCCAAAGAGCAAAGGGAAGGACATTTCAGGGAGAGGAATATAATGTGCAGAGGCAGCAAGAGCTTGATGTGTTCCAGGAAACGCAGAGAACTCCGGAGCACAAAGGCAAGGTGGGAGAGATTGGCCTAAACACGACGGGGAGGAGGGCAGTAGCTGGATCCGGCAGGAGTCTGGATTCTACTCTAATGAAATGTAAGTGGGAGGGTCATGCCCAGATGTGCATTTTACTTTATTTCACTTCACTTTATTTTACTTTTGTTAATCTTCACCAGAGGATATTTTCCCATTGATTTTGAGAGTGGAAGGAAGAGGAAGAGCAGGGAGAGAAATATCGTTGTGAGAGAGACACATCAATTGGCTGCCTCCCACATGCACCCCAATCAGGGCCAGGGATCGAACCTGCACAGAGATATGCGCCTCCAACTGGAATGGAACCAGGGGCCTGGGACCCTTCAGTTTTCAGGTCAACGCTCTTATCCACTGAACCAAACCAGCCAGGGCCAGATGGGCATTTTATTTTATTTATTTGTTTAGTTCTTACCCGAGGATATTTTTCCATTGATTTTTAGGGTGAGTGGAAGAGATAAGGAAAGAAAGAGAGAAACATCAATGTGAGAGAAGCATATTCAATGATTACTGCCTGCATGTGCCCCAACCAGGGCCTGGGCCGGTAGCAGCCTACAACCAAGGTATACACCCTTGACTGGAATCGAACCCCGGTCCTTGGGCCGCAGGCCAAAGCTCTATCTATTGAGCCAAACCATCTAGGGCCAGATATGCATTTTAAAACTCTTACTCTGCCTTGTGCTGAACAGAATTTGAGGGGACAAGAGGAGGGATAAGGTATTGGTTAGGAGGCTGTATACTGCAATAGCCTAGGTCCGTGGTCGGCAAACTGCGGCTTGCGAGCCACATGCGGCTCTTTGGCCCCTTGAGTGTGGCTCTTCCACAAAATACCACGGCCTGGGCGAGTCTATTTTGAAGAAGTGGCATTAGAAGAAGTTTAAGTTTAAAAAAAATTGGCTCTCAAAAGAAATTTCAATCGCTGTACCATTGATATTTGGCTCTGTTGACTAATGAGTTTGCCGACCCCTGGCCTAGGTGATAGATGGTGAGAGATGAGGGTGGGGCAGTGGGTTGAAGGGAAGGGGATTTATTCAAGAAATATTTTGTTGAAGGTGCTGAACAATGAATTGGCTTGGCAGAAGTATTCACTTTAAATAGAATCAAAGATCTTGTAATGAAAATATATAAACTGCCAGAATGCTTCACACTTAAAGCTTTTATTTTGAAAAATAAAATACAAAAGTCATTACATTGTAAATGTATACAGTAATCCCTCATCTTCTCAGAAACAATACAATTTAAATAATTAAGATATTTAGTATTATCCACATCAATACATTTAAACAGATACGAGTATTCTACAAAACAAGAGACACTGACCAATTTTTTACTTACAGAATGGCAATTTTAAACCTCTCCTTTAAAACAAAGTTTGGAATCTGGTAAGAAAGGATCAGGACCAGAGCAGTTTTAACAGAAAGCGCACATCCCTTCTGGACTCCTAATCCGCTGGGGTGTGCATGCAATAGAATCAAGAGCGCTGTGCTCAGGACACAGATCACTCAGGGAGGCCCAGAGGTGTTCTTCATCCCACCCTCTCCGTGGAGGAGGGTGACAATGAACAGGAGATGCGGGCCTTGGTACGTACACTCCCCGGATCTCGGCGGGTGACAGCCAGTCCTAGGTGAAAAGGCGGAAGTCTTCCCTAGGACAAACAAAAGGAATTTGGTTACAGGTGTGGAGTCCCAGTTCCTTCTTCCCTGCACCACGTGGCCTCCTTCCCCGCTGTGGGCCTGCCATGAGCCAGGCAGATGGGCAGGAGGATCAACACTTCCCAGAACAGCTAACCTCAGGACCACGGGAGAGGCACGCCCTCCCTCCGTCTGGGTTGCATGGAGATGCCTGCCAGTAGCTCCAATGTGTAAAACAGGCAGATGGCAGGCAAAACAAGGGCTGCTCCTGCCCATTTCTAAATGACTGCAACTGGCATAGCAGCTGGGGCTACTGTGGGGGCACCGGTAGGGGCGTCAAATGTCCAGAGGTCCAACATGCTGCTTTTGAGAAAGTGGATGCTAAGGAAGGTTTAGATAAAACAGCAACTGTCATTCAAATGGCAAAGGAGCCAAAAGACAAGACAGACTGGTATTGGTCCTGAGCTGCTCTGTTGTCTTCCTAGCTTCTCCGGAGTCCTTCCCTCAGTGCATGTGGGCACCTACAGGCCTCGATTAGCAAACAAGAATGAAATGCTAGAGTCCATTTGACATGGCTTTATGTCTTGTAAAACAAACACTATACTTTCAGGGATCATGTCTGTACTTTGTTAAGTTTGTCTGGATGTGTCTTGTAAAATAGCAGTCAATAAATAAAGCCGTTTGTGGTGTGTGTGTGTGTGTGTGTGTGTGTGTGTGTGTGTGTGTTGGGGAGGGGATTTATAAATTTTGAAAGTATTTTGGATATACAAAAGTATTTTGAAAGTATTTTGGATATCCAAGGCCTGATAACAACTGTTGGATATGCATCCCCATAGATATAAGTCTAACATTTAGTATTTGCTCCTTAGCAAAAGGACAAACGTTAATCCTAAAACGTATTCATGTTACTAGCTCATTGCCATCGTGATTTTTACATGGCATAGCAGTATTCATGTGCTTATACTATCTATAATCCACAAACACACCGAAAGTCATACAAATCTCCTATTCAAATGATTCGATCTCAAATTTTTCATCAGTACAACAGGAATAGTACTACCTACTTGCCAGAGTGGCTGGATGCTTGAATGAGCTCATTCAAATACATACATATATTTATCATAGATGTTGTTTCACATGTTATATATATATATATATATATATATATATATATATATATATAAAATATATATATTTTATTGATTTTTTACAGAGAGGAAGAGAGAAGGATAGAGAGTTAGAAACATCAATGAGAGAGAATCATCAATCAGCTGCCTCCTGCACACCCCCTACTGGGGATGTGCCCACAACCAAGGTATATGCCCTTGACCGGAATCGAACCTGGGACCTTTCAGTCCGCAGGCTGACACTCTATCCACTGAGCCAAACCGGTTTTGGCTCACATATTATATATTATACTAGAGGCTCGGTGCATGGATTTGTTCAGGATGTGTCCAGCCTGTCTGGCCCAATACCGATAGGTTAGACCCCAGCAGCAAGCTAACCTACCTGTCGGAGTGGCTGCCCCCTGGTGGTCAGTGCGCATCATAGCGGCTGGTTGAATGGTGAAATGAATGCTTGGACACAGCATATTAAGCTTTTATTATATAGGATACCATATAATACATACTATTTATATACTATATATAAAATGCTTAGCATTTTATGATTGGTATGTACTCAATACACGGCTATTATATAAAATAAAAATAAAACAGCAAGCAAAAATAAAATTTTCAAAAAGCTTTTCAAGTTCCAAATGATCGAAGGCATCACCACATCATTCAGAGTAAAATAGGCTCTTTAGCGAGTGTGGGAGAGGGGGTAAGCTCTGAGTGGCTCCATCAGGGGGTCTGAATCCAGAATCCAGCTTTGCCCCAAGTGGCTGGTGTCCCTGGACACGCACCTGGTGATGACTCATAGATAAAGGGGGCTTATAGGCATGGCTGGCCTAGCCCAAACCGCAGTCCTTAGCTACCGTGAGACAATGCAAGTGACAAAGGTAAGACTTATAATGCATTAAAACCAGCAAGGGCAGACTTGAAGAAAAAAAAACAACAACAACTAACCCTCCCAAATGTTAGTACAAAATTATGTGCATGTCAGCACACACAGAAAGCAGGGCGGAGGGACTGGTGTTCTTCAGCCTTGGGTTCTCCGACCTGGGATGTGACCTTGACAAATCACCTACGCTCTCTAGGATCAGTTGCCTTACCAGCAAACAGAAGGTTGAGGGTGATGTTCTCCAGGTTTCTTTCAGCTGAAATATCTTATTCTTTCTCATATTGAAAATAACAACTAACACTGTTCTTTTGCTTACTATGTACCAGGCTTTTTGCAGACATTATTATGATTAATTCTTGTTACCACTCTCTTGTTAATATTGTTCTCATTTTACAGATGAGAACTAAGAAACAGAAGTTGAGTAATTTGCTCAGTGTCACAAAGAGCCAAGATTCCAACCCAGGCCAACCGACTCCAGAGCTGTGCTCTCCGCCCTGCCCACCCTGCCCGCCTACAAGAGCCCAAGCAGGGAAACCCAAAGACCAGCCTTGTCCCCCGAACCTCACCTTGGGATGTAAGAGGTTCCTGGCCCTGCTACTCCACTTGCTCAGTCTGTAAAAAAAAAAAAAAAAGCTGTTTTAAAGTCCTCAAAGTTGGTCGGCATGAGAAATGACAGCTCTGGTCAAAATATCTGGTGTAGCTTGCAGGCTCTGATTAGAGTTTCTACTGAGCTCAGTCTGCTACCGCCGCATAATAAATAATTACACTGGCCTCTGTCCCTGGTTCCTGATGGGGAGACTAACTCCTTGGAATTCCTGCGCACAGAGCGTCTGTTATTTACGAGCCCCTGGATCACACCTGAGTTTACCCTGAGAGGTGAGATGACTCAGGATGGGGCTGCTCACCAGAAACAGCAGCCCTGTACGGAGAGGGCTGGGGCTTTCCGCCAGCCCAGCCTCTGGGCAGGGGACATCGACTGGGGATTGAGCTCAGTCACATGGCCAATGATCCAACCAATCGTGCCTATGTAATTAGAACCCAAGATGCCAGAGTTCAGTGGATCTTCCTGGTTGGCAAAAACTCGGATGTGTGGGAGGAAGTATACCCCGATTCCAAGGGGAATGGGCACAGAAACTGTCTGAGACCCTCCCAGACTCTGTCCTGTGTCTCTTCAGGTGGCTGGTCCTGACAGTATCCTTTATAAATATAAAACTGTAATCACAAGTACAAAGCCTCCCTGAGTTCTGCGAGCCATTCTAGCTAAGTTCAAGGGTGAAGGTTCAGTAGGCTTCAGTGTTCCCATTTATTAGAAGTTAACCAAAGTCCTTTATAGGCCCTTTCTAAGTACGTGTGGGATGCAGTAAATGAAACTACCAGAATAAGAGGATTGAAGTGCTGGATACACTTTTGCCCAATTTTAAAAATATCTTTCTGGGAGAAAAAGGAGAAACAACTGTAATAATCTGAGTAATAAAGATTTCTTAAAATAAATAAATAAATAAATAATCTTTCTTATTAATTTGTAGAAATTTTCTATATTCCACAAATAAGACATTTGTTTCAAATATTTTCTCCCACTTACCTTTTTACTCCCTCTATGATGCTCTCTGATAAGTAAACATTCTCAATTTCAATGTAGTCCAACTTAGCTATTTTTAAATTAATGATTAGTATTTTCATTAAGAAATCCTTCCCTCTTTTTTTTCCTTTATTGATTAAGGTATTACATATGTATCCTTATTCCCCCATTCATGCCCTCCACCCGCCGTTGTCTGTGTCCATTGGGCAGGCCCATATGCATGCATACAAATCCTCTGGTTGATCTTCTCCCCCTTACATCCACCCTCCACTACCTTCCCTCTGAGGTTTGATGGTCTGATAAATGTTTCTCTGTCTCTGGATCTGTTTTTGTTCATCATTTTATATTGTTCATTATATTTCATAAATGAGTGAGATCATGTGATATTTATATTTCTCTGACTGGTTTATTTCGCTTAGCATAATGCTCTCCAGTTCCATCAATGCTGTTGCAAATGGTAAGAATTCCTTCTTTTTTAAAGCAGCATAACATTCCATTGTGTAGATGTACCACAGTTTTTAAAAATCTTCCCTTCTTGAGATAATAAAGATATTTTCTTCTTTTGTCTCCTAAAAGCTTTATTATTTTGCCTTTCACATTTAGGTCTATAACCCATCTAGAAATGATTTTTGTGTATGCTGTGAGCAGGGGTGTCCCTTTAGTGTCAGTCTTAAGTACCCTTTCTTGACTCCTTCAGACTTATTATGCAAAACAGCCTTAGAATTTGACATTCCTTCAAGATTCTGAATCTCGGCTTATTCTCTGGCTCCAAATGCCGTAGCCTGTGAGTGACAGCTTCTTCGTGAATTCACCCAGGTTTCTGGGAATTTATGCCCCGCCCAGGCCTGCAACCCCTTATGTGCAAAAGTCTATCACAGTTTTGTTTTTTGATAGATCAGGAGTTCCTGGAGAAGATTTAAAAATTTTTTAAATGTTTTAAATTATAGTTGATATACAATATTATATTAGTGTCAGGTGTACAACATAGTGATTAGGCATTTATATAATTTACATAATTTACAAAGTGATCACCCAGTGAGTCCAAGTACCCATCTGACACCCTACATAGTTAATAAAAATATTGACTTATGCTGTACTTTACATCTCTGTGACTGTCTTTATCATGGGCCTGGGGCAGATACACAGGCAGGCCCCTTCTATGTGGAACACTGTGTGGGCTGGAAGACCTCAAGCAATCGGATTTTAGTTACTAATAAAATATTTCCCTAGTTTTGGAAGATAGTGAGCTCTCTGAAATTAAGATTGATTAAATTCTTAAAACCAACAATTACCAGAGGCTAATCTTTCTACTACTAGCACATATTATCTTTAAAAAGATCTCTTCAATACCAGAGCCCATCTATTATACATCAAGAGGAGAAAACAGATACTGTACCTGAGGTTTTTCTTTAAGAAATTCGGGTAGCTGAAATTCTCCTTTATAGACCTGGAAAAAGAAAGCAAACAGATACTGTCATCATCACTTCTGAGCTTGCATACCTGATGGTGGGTGGGCTTACTGCTTCATTCTTGTGAGTTTTAAAACTGGAGGGAAGCCTGCCAGTTCAAGAGTAGCCAGGGAAGAAGGACTGAGTGAAAACCACTCACTCTGATCTCCCCTGCTCCACATTAGCCCCAGTGCTTCCAAAAGTGGGCTGGCTGGGAGAGGGCTCAGAGTATCAGAAGAAGGAAAAACCATGTCCCAATATACCAAGTTCTACGGTAATCATTTTAGCTGAGAGAGAAACAAGCCCTAGTGCATTTCTCTCAAGCAACCAACACAGAATTCCCACAATCTAGGAATAGGCTCCACCTGATTTCCTTGTGAAATCTCCAACCTTAAAACCCTGGATTTAATCCAACCTTTCTTAATGTACCCAAGATTCCCATAATAATTTAAATATTAGATGATTCTTAAAATAATAAATATTTTTAACCTCATCTTATAATTATTATTTTTTTAAATCCCAAACTAGTCACATAACATTAAGATGTGATTGATTGACTTTAATCCTCACCCAAGGATAATGTTTATTGCTTTTTTGGAGAGAGGGGAAGGGAGAGAGAGAGACATCAATGTGAGAAAGAAGCATCAATCAGTTGCCTCCCATACATGCTCTGACCAGGGATTGAACCCACAACCCAGGTATATGCTCTAACTGGGCATTAAACCTGTGACCCTTTTGTTCCATGGGACGATGCTCCAACCAACTAAACCACTTGACCAGGGCAATCTTATAACTAAAAATTTTCTTTTTTCTATATGTAAAATTATGTTTCTAATGCCAGTGATTAGGAAATAATTTTTTAAAATAATGCCACTTATACTAATATTTAAAAACCCCACACCAAATACCTGAGAATAAATCTAATAAAATACGTATAAGACAAGACCAAATAAACTAGAGAGACATACTGTTTTCAGGGACTGGGGAAGGTGTAATTTGAAGCTGATTGTAGAAGTTATATGGAAATGGATAAGACCAAAACTACTCAAAGTAATCTTAAAAAGAACAAAATGGGAGGGGCTTATTCTACCAAATATTAAGACATTATTATATAGCTATAAGTAAGCTATATTAGCTATAATAATAAAAGCATAATATGCTAATTAGACGGGACAGCCAAACAACCTTCAGGACGAAGCTAGGGCTTGGAGGGCACTAATTTCGTGCACCGGGCCTCCCGTATAGATATATAATTAAGACAGTAAAGTTTTGGTACTGATGTAAAGAACACCTTCTACTGAAAAAGCAATCCCTATTTAGTGCAAGAAACCAAGTCCTGCACTGCTTACAAAAACAGCAAAGCTAGGAATGGAATTTCCTTTGGCAACAAGAAACAGTGTTCTGGACATATTACTCCCTGGCACTAAGGACAGAGGATTTTGTCTGACAGCGATGAGTTATAGGTACTCAGAATCCACACCTCCCTACAGAACCACCCTCACCTTAAGCACTGAAGAAATGAGAGGAAGACAAAATTGGGCATTTGATTTGGAGGGTGCACTGGAAATAAAAATGAAAAGAACTGCAGCTAAACTTTACTACTTTCTCTGCACGAGGTTAGTGTTAAGTAAGGGCTTCATTTGTACTATCTCGTGGAACCCACAATCTCTGGAGGGAGGCATTATCTTTTTAGAGAGAAAGGCACAGAGAAGTTAAGTAATTTGTCCAATGCAGGGAAACAGGAAGTTATGAAGCACCATCCTCACACTTCCGTTCCTCTGTTTAGACTGAAGCACGGTATGGAGGCTTCAGCAGTAATCGAGACGAGATGGCAAGGAGGGTGGCAGTGGAGGTGGTGAGGAGTGGTAGGTTTGTGGATTTGTTTTTCTAATTACATGTAGACTTCCAAACAGACTGCATGTGAGATGTGACAGAGCAGAGGAGAGTCAAGGATGACTCCAAGGTTTTTAGCCTAAGCAACTACCAATTGGAAATATACAGATGCCATTAGCTCAGTTAGAAAGGTTCTGTGTTTCATAGATTTTTTAGAAGATCATTAGTTCAGTTTTGGATATGTTAAGTTTGAGAAGTCTATTAGCCAATGAATGAAAATATCAAGTAGTCAGTTGGATATACAATTCTGGAGTTCATGGAAGAGGTCTGAGCTGGAATATATAAATTTGAGAATCATTAACTTAAAGATGCTAGGTGAAGCCTCAATACCTACTGAGGTAACCCAGGGGGACTCAGGGTAGTTAGAGAAGAGCAGGGGACTTAAGACTGAGATATGGGGACATTCTAACATTTAAAAGTCAGGTAGAAAAAGAACCAACAAAGAAGCTATCAATGACATAGGAAAAATATATATTTTAAGTCGTGTCCTAGAAGCCAAGTGAAGGAAACATATCAAGGAGGGAGTAATCGCCCTAGCCAGTTTGGCTCAGTGAATAGAGCACTGGCCTGTGGGCTGAAGGGTCCTAGGTTCGAATCTGGTCAAGGGCATATGCCTGGGGTTGAGGGCTTGATCCCCAGTAGGGGCAGTGCAGGAGGCAGCCGATCAATGATTCTCTCTCATCATTAATGTTTCTATCTCTCTCCCTCTCCCTTTCTTTCTGAAATCAATGAAAACATTTTAAAAAACTAACTCATAAGAAAAAAGGGGGAGTAATCAATTGTATCAAAAGATACTGGGAGCCAAAACCGGTTTGGCTCAGTGGTAGAGCGTCGGTCTGCGGACTGAAAGGTCCCAGGTTCGATTCCGGTCAAGGGCATGTACATTAGTTGCGGGCACATCCCCAGTGGGGGATGTGCAAGAAGCAGCTGGTCGATGTTTCTCTCTCATCGACATTTCTAGCTCTCTATCTCTCTCCCTTCCTCTCGGTAAAATATCAATAAAAATATATTTAAAAAAAAAAAAGATACTGGGAAGTAAAAAAAAATGACTGCTGGCCTTACTGGTTTGGCTCAGTGGATAGAGGTTGGCCTGCGGACTTAAGGGTCCCAGGTTCAATTCCGGTCAAGGGCATGTACCTTGGTTGTGGGCACATCCCCAGTGGGGAGTGTGCAGGATGCAGCTGATCGATGTTTCTCTCTCATAGATGTTTCTAATTCTCTATCTCTCTCCCTTCCTCTCTGTAAAAAGTCAATTATATATATATATATATATATATATATATATATATATATATATAATGAAAATTAGATTTAATAACATGAAAGTCAGTGTGACCTTGACAATGTAAATTAAGTAGCCTGGTAGTTATGAAATTCTGATTGTAAGACAGAATAAAGGAGAAGGAATTGGAGACAGAAAGTGAAGAAAACTTGAGGGTATTTTTTAAAGGAGAACACTAAGAGTTTTTCCCTCAAGTCTTACTCTTTTTTTATTTTTATTGATTTCAGAGAGGAAAGGAGAGGGAAAGAGGGATAGAAACATCAGTGATGAGAATCATTGATTGGTTGCCTCCTGCACACCCCTACTGGGGATTGAGCCCACAGCCTAGGCATGTGCCCTGATCGGGAATTGAACCGTGATTTCCTGGCTTCAAAGTCAACACTCAACCACTGAGCCAAGCTGGCCAGGCTGAGTTTTGATGTAAAGGGAAGCAAAGAAACAGAAGTCTGTGTGTGCAAGTGTGCATATTAAGCTAAAAAACCACTAAGTACATATTTGTTTATTGATGGGAAAGATCCTACTGGAGAGCAAAATCTGATGATGCAGGAGACATGGTGAGATGAGCTTGGTCATACATGGGAGAAACATCTTCAGACAGGAGCATGGATGCTCACTTCCTGTTATAATAGACTAGAAGCCCGATGCACAATTTAGTGCATGGCTGGGATCCAGCCCACCCCAATCGAGGCTGATCTGGCTGCCTCCTCCCCCTTGAATTCCCGGTAGAGGGGACAATTTGCATATTAGGTTTTTATTATATAGGATGAGGATATAAGGTTTGAATCACTTCCTTTCCTCTAGCTTCTCAAAAATTACACAATAGCCCTGACCAGTGTGGCTCCGTTGGTTGGAACACTGTCCTGTACACCGAAAGTTTGTGGGTTCGATTCTAAGTCAGGGCACGTACCCAGATTCAGGTTGGATCCCTGGATGGGGTGCATATGGGAGGCAACTGATTAATGTTTCCCTCTCTCTAAAATCAATAAGCATATTTTTGGGTAAGCATTAAAAGAAAGTACACAACACTTTTTTGTTCAAGCCACATTTTGTATATTTTCATCATTATTACAATATAAATATTTATATAAAGTGAAAGTACAAATATCACACATTTACTTCTTTCAACTTGTGTGTATTTTAGTTGGAGTTAATTGCCTCAGACAATTATATCTTTATTTACCCTTATATTTATATTTATGTTTATATTTATTAATTTTAGAGAGAGAGAGGAAAGGAGAAGAAGAGAAAAACATCAAAAGGTTGCCTCCCATTCACACCCCAAAGGGGAACCAAACCTGCAACCCAGGCATGTGCCTTACTCTTACTAAGATCCTTGTAAGTACAGTCGGCCCACCCAGATAATACCGGATAATTTCATTTTAAATCTATTAATCACATTAATAAAGTCCCCTTTGCCATGTAATGTAACAAATTCATAGATTCCAGAGATTAGGACATGGCAATCTTTAGGGGCATTATTCAGTCTTTCACATGTAAGCAATGGATGACTAATGCATTATAATTAGAATTTTTACAGTTTACAAACAGAAACACAGGGATGAACAAAGTGCTACAGAAATGAAATTTGTATAGCCCTTATAACACAAACAAAAAGATGATGAAGCATAATATTTACAACTTTCAAAAACCTTGACAGCAGCAGCAGCACATTATCTATGTATACATGTTCATACTGAGAGATAGATGAAGAGATGAAGCAAACATGGCAAAATTTTAACAATTAATGAATCATATTAAAGGTACACAGATGTTCTTCAGATTTTTCTATAAATATGAAAAATATGGGAAAAAATCAGGGAGATAAAAAACATTTTCAACACCACAAATATATTAATCTTACAAAGCTCACTGGAGTATAAGAACTATATAACCTGTGAATGGGCTGAAATTTAGGATTAAACTCAGGGGTTGGCAGCCTAGTCTGTAAAATACCAGAGAGTAAATATTTTAGGCTTTGTGGGTCCTACAGCCACTTTTCCAACTACTCAGCTCTGTAGTACAAAAGCAGACATCATCAAAATGTAAATAACTAAGCAGAGTATATTTTAATAAAACTTTATTTACAAAAACAGGTGGCTGGCCAGATCTGGCCTGCAAGATGTAAGTGCCAATCTTTAATTTAACTCAAAACATTCTTTCAAAGTAAGAGAATTTTAAAATGTATTTTTACTGATTTTTTTACAGAGAGGAAAGGAGAGGGATAGAGAGTTAGAAACATCGATGAGAGAGAAACATTCATCAGCTGCCTACTGCACAGCCCCTACTGGGGATGTTCCTACAACCAAGGTACATGCCCTTGACAGGAATTGAACCTGGGACCCCTCAGTCCTCAGGCCAGCACTCTATCAATTGAGCCAAACCAGTCGGGGCCAAAATCAGAGAATTTTAAACAATCTCCAGAAACATGTACTAATGATTATGCTATGTATTCAGGATTCATTCCAAAGGTTAAAAGATTAGTCTCACAGTGCCTGGTTGTGAATTCAAAGTTCACTGTAAACTCAAATCTAACTTATTCCTCCTCCTTCTTTCTGTAAACACACTATAAACTGTATAATACAATCCTTCCTCCCTCCCTTCCTTCGTCTTTCCAATTGTGCTCAAATGCACAAAAATGGATTAATCGTAATTCTTAGTTCATGACAAACTTTCACTGCTAACCCATGCTTGGCCTGCTGCTATTTATTTTGTAATGTAATTCCTTATTTTTTAATAATTAATTATTAATCATTCCCCCTTAAGAAATTATGACTTGATACTTTCACATGCAGAGAAAGCACATGCTATGATAACACAGCAAGGAATCTAGGCTTTGAAATTTACATCTTCAATCCCACTTGGCTCTAGTGGCCCACTCGAGACTCATTATCTCTAAACACAAATATGAAACAGCTGATAACATGTATGTTTACATAGTCACATTTGTCTAAAAATATTTTGGCAGCTCTGCAAATCTCCACCCGGGTTCTTGGAGAGTTCAATAGTCTTGTGCTGTCCAGAAACAACTGGGTAAATGTTACATTTCCTATATTAAGAAGAAAAATATTAATAAACTCTGGAGCATGGAAGCAATGTTTTCTTAAAAAAGAAATGTTTCAGTGTGTTGCTTTTGGGTGAAGTTGGATAAGATGGACTGGAAGGTGAGTTGAATTGGGAATGTGTAGAAGCTGTGAACTAGAAAGAGTTAACTGCACTCTATGTTCACCAGACTTCTTAAGGGGAGGGACGGAGGAGTCATCATTCTTGTATCTTGGACACAGGAACGAATAGACAGTTGGCTGAAAAAAAAAATAAATGGGTGAGATCCTTCCATAATGGTCTCCATCAGGGAAGGGTTACCATTTTTCATCTGACTCACTCTTTTCCTAGAGATGGCTAGAGACTCCATAATAAATCTCAATATACTGTATGCCATCAAGTTTCTGCTCAAAAGTACTACAAATTGAAATGCATGCTTAAAAAATTTTAAGAATTCTGAAATCTGTATCTTTTTCAACCCAATTTGAAAAAAGTAGGAAATGATCTTGCGGAGTAGTAATGTTGTGACTGTGTTAAACAGAAATTCTACTAAGAAATAGTTAGTTGGAAAGATGCAAATCAAAACAACAATGCGGTACCATCTCACACCTGTCAGAATGGCCAACATCAACAAAACAACAAACGACAAATGTTGGCGAGGTTGCAGAGAAAAAGGAACCCTCATGCACTGCTGGTGGGATTGCAGGTTGGTGCAACCACTGTGGAGAACAGTATGGAGCTTCCTCAAAAAACTGAAAATGGAACTCCCATTTGACCCAGTAATCCCACTCCTAGGAATATACCCCAAGAAACTAGAAACACCAATCAGAAAGGATATATGCAATCCTATGTTCATAGCAGCACAATTTACAATAGCTAGGATTTGGAAACAACCTAGGTGCCTGTCAGCAGATGAATGGATCAGAAAACTATGGTACATCTACACCATGGAATACTATGCTGCCATAAAAAGGAAGGAATTCTCATCATTTTCAGTAACCTGGATGGAATTGGAGAGCATCATCCTGAGTGAAATAAGCCAGTCAATGAAAGAGAAACACCACATGACTTCACTCATTTATGGATACTAAAGAACAGAAAGATAGATATAGAGACAGTAAAACAACAAGCAGACTGTCAAATGACAGCGGTGGGGGAGAGGGTAGAGAGATCTGGGGGAGATAAGAGATCAACCGAAGGGCTGGTATGCATGCATATAAGTACAACCAATGGACATAAAACTCTGGGGAGGGAGGGCATGAATGGGGGGGGGGCAATAGTGAGCCCCGGAGTCGTTCACATTTGCACACAGAGGATGGACTGTTGATTGGGCCGCTGGATTGCCCTAGCGGGAAGGAGACATAAGCTCCGGACTGCTCTTAACTCCACTTCCAACTGCACTGATCCCCAGTTGTGGGCTGGTTGGGGGAGAGACTAAACTGTCTGGTAGCAGGCGAAACTCTAGGGTGCCTTTCTCTCAGAGGTGCTTGCAGTGAATACCAAAGGACACTGAGGTACACAGAGAATCAGGAACCTCATAGGGTGGGGCTAACCGGAAGCCAAGGCTGTAGGCTCCACCCTGAAACTCTGCCCTATCCAAGCTGAACACAGAGATTTTTGCAGGTTTCTAAGTCTAGTGGAATAAGGCTGTCTCCTGGCATAGACACAGCTGATCCTCCCAACCTACCAACTCAAGGAAGCAGTGAAAATGCTGAGACGAGAAAACAGATCACAAATGAAAGAAATGGAGGACAAAAATCGACTGGATATAGAGTTCAAAACCACGCTTATAAGGTTGTTCAAGAATCTCCTAGAAAAGGCCGATAAAATAAACGAGAGCTATGAGGATATGAAAAGGGATCAACTAGAGATAATAAAGGATCAAGAAATAATAAAGGATCAACTAGAAATAAAGAATACATTCTCTGAAATAAAAAATATTATACAGAGTCCTAAAAACAGAATGGAAGATTGCAAGAATCAAGTCAAAGATTTGGAACACAAAGAGCCAGAAGACACTCCTCTGCAGAAGCAGAAGACAAGAGAATCTAGAAAGTTGAAGATGGTGTGAGAAACCTCTGGGACAACTTCAAGCGAACCAACATCAGAATTATGGGGGTCCCAGAAGATAACAGAGAGCAAGATACCGAAAACATATTGAAAGAAATAGTGACAGAAAACTTCCCCCACCTGGGGAAAGAAATGGACTTACAAGTCCAGGAAGCACACAGAACCCCAAACAAAAGGACCACACCAAGACATATAATAATTAAAATTCCAAGAGCAAAAGACAAAGAGAGAATATTAAAAGCAGCAATACAAAAGCAGGTAGTTACCTATAAAGGAGCACCCATATGACTGTCAGCTGATTTCTCAACAGAAACCATGCAGGCCAGACGGGAATGCCAAGAAATATTCAAGGTGATGAATAACAAGAACCAATAGCCAAAACTACTCTACTCAGCAAAGCTATCACTCAGAATCGAAGGCCAGATAAAGAACTTCACAAATAGCCGAAATCGGTTTGGCTCAGTGGTAGAGCATCGGTCTGCGGACTGAAAGGTCCCGGGTTCGATTCCGGTCAAGGGCATGTACCTTGGTTGCAGACACATCCCTGGTAGGGGGTGTGCAAGAGGCACCTGGTTGATGTTACTCTCACATCAACGTTTCTAGCTCTCTATCTCTCTCCCTTTCTCTCTGTAAAATATCAATAAAATATATTTTAAAAAAAGAACTTCACAAATAAATTTAAGCTAAAGGAGTTCATCACTGCCACGCCAGAATTATATGAATTGCTAAAAGGGGTTCTTTAGGAAGAGGAAGAAAATAAAGATAAAAATGATGAACAACAAATACGTAACTATCAACAAGTGAATCTAAAAACCAAGGGAGGTAAAAATCATGATGAACAATGTTAACTGGTGAATATAATAGAATCAGAGGAATGGAAGGAGAGTGAACTGATGATTCTCGGGGAAATGGGGAGTTGGGGGTAGAGACTGAACATAAATTGCACCTATGGATGAGGACAGTGGGGGATGGGGGAAGGGCAAAGGGTGGGATGGAAACTTGGTGGAGGGGAGCAATGGAGGGGGGAAAAATGAGGAACATTTGTAATAATACGAACAATAAAGATTTATTTAAAAAATAAAAAATAGCCAAAACCGGTTTGGCTCAGTGGATAGAGTGTCGGTCTGCGGACTGAAAGGTCCCAGGTTCGATTCCGGTCAAGGGCATGTACATTGGTTGCGGGCACATCCCTAGTGAAGGGTGTGCAAGAGGCAGCTGGTCGATGTCTCTCTCTCATCGATGTTTCTAACTCTCTGTCCCTCTACCTTCCTCTCTGTGAAAAATCAATAAAATATATATTTTAAAAAAATAAAAATAAAAATAAAAATCAATGGGAAAAATATCTTCACTCCTTGGGTGAGGATTAAAAAAATAATAAAAATAAAAGGCAATCTAGCAAATGATGTCAGTTTTGCTCATCATCCTAAATAACCTACTTTAGTTTGGTTGATTCTATTTCTTCTATTCTCTACTTCATTAATTTCTGCTCTAATCTTTATTATTTCCTTTCTTCTGTTCACTTTGTGTATAGTTTTCTGTTCTTTTCCCAGTTCTTCAAGGTGTTACATTTTAGATCTTTCATTTTTTCTAGAGATAAATTTTCCTTTTATATGTGATTTTGTTTTTGTTTTTTGCATCTCATATATTTTGGTATGTTGTGTTTTTGTTTTCATTCATCTCAAAGTATTTTCTAATTTCCCTAGTGATTTCTTTTTTGGTGAAGAGTGTATTATTTAATTTTCACATATTGAAAATTTCCCAGTTTTCCTTCTGTTATTAATTTCTAACTTCATCCTGTTGTGGTTGGAGAAGATATTTTGTATGATTTAAGTAACTTAAAATGTACTGAACATTATTTTATAGCCTAACATGTGGTCCATGCTGGAAAATGTTCCATGTGCTCTTGAAAAGAATGTGCTGTTGTTGGGTGGAGTATTCTATATAAGTCTATTAGGTCTCAGTAGTTTATAGTGCTGTCCAAGTCCTGTCTTTCCTTATTGATGTGTCTAGATGGTTTACCTGAAATTGAAATTATGTCCGTGTTTGCCCCATATTTTTTTGAGGACTCTGCTCTTCATATCTGCCCATTGGTTCAGAGATTATGTAAATAGAGATGAACACAGCCTTATCCCACCCCTACTCTACTTTCCTATTACGTAGCCTCTGCCTATCAGGGAACAAGTTTGGACCATAAGTTCAATTTTGGACATTTGAACAGCCAGCTGGAGCTACATAGAAGGTAATTGGAAATTATGAGCCTGGGGCTCAGGAAAGAGACCCGCTGAGAAATAGATTTATGACCATCAGCAAATAGGTTACAATCAAACGGAGTGGATCAGCTTGACCGAGGAGGCTATCAAACAGAAGTCCTCTATCTGATGGGCTTCAGGGGCACCGATAAATCCACTGAAATTTTGTGTATATATGTATCAACATTTCTGACGGAGAGATCCACAGGTTTTATTGGATTCTCAAGTAGGTCTGTAAACCTAAAAATACTAAAAACCTAAGGAGGAGGGAGAAGACTAAGGATGCAACCTAAAGGGCACTCTTTACCGAAATGTGCTACAATGACAGACTATGACAGGAAAGAGCATGGAATGAGTTAGCATTTCATTTCCAATTTACCATCTGAGTCACAGCATCCATGAAGCACATGATTTTTACTCAAAGCTGGGCAACATGTCCCCAAAATATGCTGTCTTAGACACCAGCACTTCTAGACTTGTACAAAATTGTACAAAAAACAGCACATATAGGCCTGGGGCTTGGGATTCTATATTCCCATACAAAAAATAATAATAATTTATTCCCACTTTCCACCCCATAAAAGGAACAATCTCCTCAGCTACCTTCTTTCTTTGGAGCCTATCTCATGTCATAGCTGACAACCAAAGATCACTTCTTGAGCATTACTTTATAAAACTTCATGATCATCAATGCTGTATATTTAAGCATCTGTGTTTTTACAGGCAAAAAGAAGTTTTGAAAACACACAAGATTGGGATTACAAGAAGGGCTATGAAATCCAAACCCACGAAACAAGAATGTCAGCTTGTTTGCATTATCACAAAGTGCTCAAAAATGCAATTATAGTTCACACTTTATCTTTTCTCCCTCAAAATCATTTGTCACATTAGAGATAGGAGGACTTGGGAAGGTTTTTCTTTTCAGTGTGCATTTTTAAACCCTTTCAAAAGCTACAAATGTGTCTGAAACAAATTCTCTAGTCACATGGATTCAAGTCACAGCATTCTTCCCAAACCAGCACTCAAGCACGCCAAGGATAATCTAGCCAGCCAACTTGAATGCAGGAAAACTATAATGTCTACTGCCTGAGAAACCACTAAATATCATTTACACATGCACATTGGTTTATAAAAACCATTTCAGTATTGTATAAAGGAAAAAACTATGAATTACCAATTACTAAGAGATTATCAAACACTATGATGAGGGATACTAGATTGATATGTAACTCATCTTTAGACGAATGCAGTCTGTCACGCTTATAAAACTTTTTTTAAACTTAAGAGATGGGCCGAAAGCAGTTTGGCTCAGTGGATAGAGCATCGGTCTGCGGACTGGAAGGTCCCAGGTTCGATTACGGTCAAGGGCATGTACCTTGGTTGCGGGCACATACCCGGTAGGGGGTGTGCAGGAGGCAGCTGGTCGATGTTTCTCTCTCATCGATGTTTCTAGCTCTCTATCCCCCTCCCTTCCTCTCTGTGGAAAATCAATAAAATATATATTTTTTAAAAAACTTAAGAGATGGTTCATAAAAGGATATATACATATAAGTTAAATTAGAAAATGTTCAATTACATTAATAAATAAAACCTATTAAAATTAGAAAAAATCTAAAATAAAATGATGTTTGTTATGCTGGTAGTTCAAAAGGTTTTAAAAATTATCAACATATATCAAACACCTTAAAAATATCAAGTACTTTGATGTGGTTTAATTCTATTCTCATTAATCTAACATATACAAAACCTAAAATGTAATATGTATAAAGATGTTCATTATAGCATGATTTGTCAAAGAAAAATTGTAAACAACAAAAGAAAAATGATAAAATGCATTCTAGAACATACACCAGAGAAACATTTTATTTGCTCATTCATTTACTTACTACTTTTCAGAAAGGACTTAAGTTGGCTCATGTAATGATATATTACATAACCATGAAAATTTATGTTTAAAAGCATGTACACAATGGGAAAATACTAATAAATATTAAGAGGAAAGGCTTGGATACAAAAATCATGTGTATGCAAAGGTAAAACTGTAAAATATGTAATCTACCTCTGTTTACCAACCTGTAGACAAGGAGTGGAATCCATCAAAACAATAAAAATGGTATGTGTGTGAGTGGTAATATAGCAAGACAGTAAGAAGGTAGGAATATTCCTGAACAAGTGGACGGAGAAACTGAGACAAGAAAATTAAATAAGGCCAAACAGTTTGGGCAACTTGCAGCCAACTTGTAAAGTGCAAGATTTTATCTTCCCCAACCAAAGACACTTGAGAGCAAATGGTTAGTACCTCACCTCCCTAACCAGAGAATACATAGCTTAAATCACCCTGGTCTGAGAAAACAGAGAACAGAGACCGAACTAATACCATTTATGCCAATTAAACTCAAGAACATTGGGGGATGTTAGGGCAAGAGGAGGGAAGGGAAGAAAATGGGGAATTTATCTCACCTACTGAATAAAGAAGGCAATAGTCTTGGAACTTGCCATGATAAAACTACTAAATGTTCTTAGAAATTCTGGGAAAAGTCACAACAAAGTAAAAGGGGAACCTTGAAATCTAGTCTGTTGCCCAAGGCAAAGGAACCTTGAAACCTGTAGACAGAAAAGTATAAAACCCTCAAACTTCCACCAGGGGGCACTCAGACCAGCTGGGTTGCCCATTTGTGCTTTTGGCAAGTGTACTTTTAAAATTTGTTTGCCATGCTTCCTTAATAAATTTGCTTGCTTTGCTACAACATTGTGGTTGGTAACTCATCTGAAATCTTTTTATGAGATTGACTAGAGCTGAGGAGAGGACAGTCCTCCCCCTCTGACTCAGGCTGCCATCTAGTAACAGTAACATTATAGGTGAACTTTATTCTCTTATCTTTTATAAGTTTTATACACTGAGCTATTTTTACTAGAGGCTCGGTGCACAAAATTCGTGCATGGGGGAGTGTGGGATGTGTGTGTGTGTGTGTGTGTGTGTGTGTGTGTGTATCCCTTAGTCCAGCCTGAACACTCTCCAATCTGGGACCCCATGAGGCATGTCTGACTGCCCGTTTAGGCCCAATCCCACCAGGCAGTCAGACATCCCTCTCACAACCCAGGACTGCTGGCTCCTGACTGCTCACCTGCCTGCCTTCCTGATTGCTCCTAACCACTTCTGCCTGCCAGCCTGATCACCCCCTAACCACTCCCAGGCCAGCCTGATTGATGCCTAACTGCTCCCCTGCCAGCTCGATTGCCCCTAACTGTTCCCCCCCCTGCCAGCCAGGTAACCTCTAACTTCCCTCCCCTACAGGCCTGGTTGCCCCTAACTGCCCTCCCCTGCATACCTGGTCCCACCCAACTGCCTTCCCCTGTAGGCCTGATGGCCCACAACTGCCCTCTCCTACCAGCCATATTGTGGTGGCCATCTTGTATCCATATGGGGGCAGCTATCTTTGATCACATGGAGGCAGCCATCTTGTGTGTTGGAATGATGGCCAATTTACATATAACTCTTTTATTAGATAAGATAGTAAAATGTTCATATATATGAAAAGTATATTAAAAAACAAAGATTATTCTACAAATAAAAAATTTGTCTTTATATATGATGGGTTACAAGAAGATAGCTCTTCCTATATATCCACTGATGAACTGAAAAAGGAAAATGAAAATAATACTTGAGAAAAAAACCTACATTGAAAATTAACCTCATAAGATATAAATTTGTGCCCAGCTGTTGTTGTTCAGTGGTTGAGCATTGACTTATAAACCCAGAGATAATGGTTTGAGTCCCGGTCAGGGCACATGCCCAGGTGGCCAGTTTAATCCCCAGTAGGGAGTGCACAGGAGGTTGAGTGAACGGGGTTGAGTGATCAATGATTTTCTCTTATCATTAATGTTTCTTTTTTTCTTTTCTTTCATCACTGTTTCTCTCTCTCTCCCTCTCCCTTCTTCTCTGAAACCAATAAAAATATTATATGGGTTGGGAGGTTCCCTGGATACACACAC
The DNA here is from genome assembly GCA_963924515.1 of Vespertilio murinus. Classification (NCBI taxonomy): domain Eukaryota; kingdom Metazoa; phylum Chordata; class Mammalia; order Chiroptera; family Vespertilionidae; genus Vespertilio; species Vespertilio murinus. The sequence continues at coordinate 83,108,864 of OZ004705.1, forward strand.
ACACACACACACACACACACACACACACACACACATACTAGTAGCCCTGTGCATTAATCCATGCGCCAGTAGCTAGCCAGTTGCTTGCTGCCACCCTCCAGTAGCTCTCCACCTGCGGCCCTGCCCTCTTGTAGCGCCTTCCGCCCCCCTGACCCTCCCTCATAGCTTGCTGCCCTGCCCCCCCCCCCCCCCCCCGTAGCTCTCTGCTGCCTACTTGTAGCTGGCTGCCCCCCCTCCTGCTGATCCATGATCCAGTAGTTACATGGTTAGTCATTACACTTTATGGCATAATGATCATTTGCATATTACATCTTTATTATATAGGATATATATAAAATTATCAGTTCTTTTATCAAAAGAGAGACTAAAGAGAATATGTTATAAGGTAGTGGGGAGGGGTTATCATTGACATAAACAAAAGAATGCCAGAAAAAGGCCAGAAAGTTTAATCTTGAAATCAAATAATTTATCAGTGAACTTATGCTAACATAGTTTTCTTGTTTAAATTATAGTTTCAAATACATCTAGAGAGTGAAAATAGAACTCTGATTGCCAGGGACTGGAGGGAGGGAGACTAGGTATTGAGTATGTAGTTTCAGTTTGGAAAGATGAAAAAGGTTCTGGAGATGGGTGGCAGGGATAGTTGCACAACAATGCAAATGGAAACTTCACAGTCGCCTCAGGGCCCTGGGAGGCCTCCCAGGTCCCATTTCCAGAGGTTGGAGTGTGGCCATGGACAGCTCCCTGGATCAGGCCTGATTTTTCAGTGACACCCCTGACACCAACCTGTCAGTCGCTGGGGCAGAGGCCTACCTGGTCCAACAGTCTTTCAGGGCTGGGAGTTCCCAGAGCAGAGAGAAAAAAAGCCCCTGATGCCTCCCCCACCACGGGGGCTGCCGTGATCCGTGCCCCACCAGCGGCTTGCTGGGCGACCTTTGGCAAACCCCTGCGCTTTGCTGAGCTCACTATATCTACAGTAGGTGGCAAATGAACGGGGTTGAGTGAACATCTTTGCCATCCCAACCAATTCTGGCTTCCAACTGCAGCTCCCAGTGAATTGCCAGGCTGCCCAAAACCTTTTGCACTGGAGCTTGGTGCAAACTTTCCACCAAAGTAACGCCCCGATGGGGGGGCGGGGGGGAGGGTGAGTGGCTAGAAGAGGTTGGGAGGTTTCCTGGGGCAACGGGAAGAGGCCCCAAGGCCCAGCTGACTCCGTATCTGAGAAGCCAGGAGAGGTCAACGGGGCATCAATTCTGAGCCTTGTTGTCCAGAGGGGATTTGTCTGTGGCTCTGTGAAGGGCAGTCATTTCTATTCCCAGGCCCAAATCAGCAGTTGGTCTCTCTCCAGGGCTATTTCTAGTAGATTCCACCCTCTCTGCCCTCCCACACGGAGGTTTGCATTAACTGATTTCGTAGAAAGCAAAAAGAAAACTGCCTTCTCCAAGCTCACACTCTTCTATCCCTGGCCCCAGATTTAGGACTACCCAGATGTTTTGGGACGTTGGTGTCAGAGAGAGAGAGGGGGGGGAGGGAGAGGGAGAGGGAGAGAGGGAGAGAGAGAGAGAGAGAGAGAGAGAGAGAGAGAGAGAGAGAGAGAGAGAGAAAGACTCATTTGAACCCTATAAACAGAGAGAGAGAGAGAGAGAGAGAGAGAGAGAGAGAGAGAGAGAAAGAGAGAGAGAGACTCATTTGAACCCTATAAACACAATTGCCAGGCTGCAAAGCCACCAGGCTCCTAATAGGACTAGTTCTTGCAAAACAGCAAAGGAATGGGGGTGGTGGGAAGAGAAGATTAAAACAACAACAACAACAACAACAACAACAACAACAAAATGCAAATATATTAACGCTACTGAACTAAACACTTATAATATTAAGTGATAAATTTTATGTTATGTGCAACATTTTGGTTTATACATTCTTTTTTTTTAAATAGATTTTTTAAAACATATATTTTATTGATATTTTACAGAGAGGAAGGAGAGAGATAGAGAGCTAGAAACATCGATGAGAGAGAAACATCGACCAGCTGCCTCTGGCACACCCCCTACCGGGGATGTGCCCGCAACCAATGTACATGCCCTTGACCGGAATCGAACCTGGGACCTTTCAGTCCGAAGACCGACGCTCTATCCACTGAGCCAAACCGGTTCCGGCAAATGTACATTCTTGATAGCCTATAATTACGTCACTGCCATGTTCTCCACAATCTGGTCTTCCAAGACTAGTTTACCGCTGAAACCGGTTTGGCTCAGTGGATAGAGCGTTGGCCTGCAGACTGAAAGGTCCCAGGTTTGATTCTGGTCAAGGGCATGTACCTTGGTTGCGGGCACATCCCCAGTAGGGGGTGTGTAAGAGGCAGCTGATCAATGATTCTCTCTCATTGATGTTTCTAGCTCTCTATCCCTCTCCCTTCCTCTCTGTAAAAAATCAATAAAATATATTTTTTTAAAAAGACTGGTTTACCTAAGTACTACTCCCATTTTACAGAGGCCATATGCCATGAACAATCATTAGCACTGGCACCAGGCCAGGCCTTTAGGTGTGGTCTCATGGCCCCTATCCCAACACGTGGAGCTTTTTGCAAAGCCTGAGAAAGGTCCAGAAGTCCCGTCCCATATTTGGGGGACAAAGAAACCGAAGAGTACAAAGGGAACGCTTCCTCCATATTGGCTTGCTCAGAATTTGGAGAGAGTCACTGTACCAGTATATGTGAAACATCTGAAAATAAATGGGTTTTTCCTGTGTCTCTGGGACTCCTGCATATTTTTTGGTTGCCTGGTAAATTCTGTAACAACATATTTGGTCATTCAGATGACAAAAATATATTTCTCAGATATTTTTGGTCTTCATCCACAGTTCCTGGCTCACAGCTCTCCACCTTCTTGTAATATCTTAAGTGATGAGAGCAACAATGGTGTCTCTTGTTATGCTAATGAGATGACTTTTGGAAACAACCCAGGGTAAGGGCTGGTTGTCACTGGAAACCAACCATGTGGTTTGAGGTTTAGAACATTCAGTCCCACCCCAGTTTCCAAGGAAGGGAGAAGGGCTTGAGGCTGAATCAATGGACAGTGGTCAAAGACTTAGTTAATCATGACCATGTAATGACGCCTTCAAAAGAACCCGAAAGGACAGCTCTTAGACCCTTTTTGGAGAGCTTCCATCTACAGGAACCAGAATGCTACCATATGCCGAGTAGCAGTCCCATGAGGCTAGAAGCTCCTGTATTTGGGACCCGTACCACATACCTCTTCGTCTCACTATTGATTCCTATCCTGTAATGTCCTTAGTAATAAACTCATAATTTAAGTGAGTAAACTGGTTTTCTTGAGTTTTGTGAGCCATTCTATCAAATTAATTAAACCCAAGGAGGAGAGTCATGGGAACCTCTGATTTGTAGCTGTTCAGAACAACCTGGTATCTGAAGTGGAGGAGGGTCTTGTGGGAATGAGCCCTTTCCCTGTGGAAACTGATTCTGTCTTTGGGTAAATGGTGCCAGAGTTTAGTTGCATTCTTGGACATCCTGCTGGCGTCAGGGAATTGCTTGGTGGTGTGGGGAAGCCTGTACACTCAAGATGGAATTTGGTCTGAGAATCCTTTCATTATGTGTATTTTTCCACAATTTAAAAACAAACAAATTAAGGTCTGATGTGAAGTACATTCAACTGGTAAGGCATATATTCAGATTAGCTATTGAGTTTTTAGCTTTTCTGAAACAACATTTCATAAAAATGTATTAATAGGAAAATTTATAATTATACTTTAACAGCCACTTTTTCTCAATCAGAAGGTAATTTATTGCATGTTTAGCAATTAGTCTAATGTAGCCTATGTTCAGTTTTCAGGTTTCAAGAAATCATGCCTCATTTAAACAAAGGTTGAAAAGTAAAGTAGTCATTAGGTTAAAAGGAAAAAGAAACTAGAACTTAGTGAGGCTGCTAGTAATTCTGGTATTTATGCAAATTTGTGGTAAATAGAGTACAAATCTCCCCAACAGTAAGCAACATCCTGGAAATTGAGCAAAATATATTTTAAAATTGTCCCCGTAGTTCCTGGGAAGAGCCACAGTTTTCCTCAAATGCAGTGGAAGACATATGATAATAAAGCATTCTACAAATAGAATTTTTCTACTTTAAAATAATTTTCAAATCATAAAAAGAAACGGAAGGAAAAAAATAAAAATTTTCAGGATTCAAATCCCATATCCAGTTTTCTCAATTCACTTTAAAAATCTCACTTACCCTTCTAGTGTTTTCAAGGATTTTGGGATCAGGTTTTCCATAGTTGGGTGGATTGGCATATGGGTCATATCCAAGTTTGGAAAGCATGGGTGCAATCACTGCCATGTCTTGTAAAACATCTGGAGGTATTTTCCCAACCCATTTTGATAGAGCTGCCACATTGACTGGCTTGATGACTTGATCTGTTGATCTCTCCACTCTGGAAACAATAGAATATGAATAAATATTTATTTAAAATACAAAAAAAACCATTCAAAGACTACTGACTGCAAATTATTTTTGATAACTTAAAAATTTTTAAGTGTCTCCATTATAATGTGGGTACTGATCAGGCTTAACAGTATTTACCAGAAATTGTTTAACATTCTAAATTTGACAGCAATTATTGGCAACCTTGGATTTCTAGAAATAGGAAAAAGGATGAGCTTATACCATCTGCACAAAATGTGCTGACATTTTAATTACAATGTTCAGAAAAAAATACAACTGCTTAGAAAAACAGCTAGTCGACTTACTTGAAATGCACCAAAAAGAAAAAAGATGGGAGTGATGAATGACTAGATTGACATATGTGAAAAAGCAAATACAGCAAAATCTTGATTCTATAAATGTAAAATCTTAATTATATAAGATAGTGGGTATAATTCTTTCCATTCTTTGTGCATTTGAAAATTTTCATAATAAAACACTGGAGAGAACCATGACCCACTAAGAGTGCATAATATTCATTTGTTCTATTTTTTCTGTTGACTTCCTGACGAACTCTACTTTCTAAGGAAGAAAAAGAGGTGCTCTTTCTTACTTTTAATATCCCTAATACAGTGGTTGGCAAACTGCGGCTCATGAGCCACAATGCAGCTTGCAAGCCGGGGTTTGCTGCTCTGTTGACTAATGAGTTTGCTGACCACTGTCCTAATATATAAAAAGCCAGGGGCCGTCATGACTGAAACAACCAAATGCACTTGGTAAATATAGCACACATTCTCTTTTACAAGTAGGGGGGTTTAGTGAGGGCCGACCAAATGACTGAACAGCAGGCTGTGTGGGGCAACCAGGCTGGAAGCGGGGGCAGTTAGGGGTGACCAGGCTGGCAGAGGGGGCTGTTAGGGGTGACTAGGCCAGCAGAGGGGGGAAGTTAGAGGCAACCAGGCCCACAGGGGGGAAAGTAAGGGGCTACCAGGCTGGCAGAGGGGGAGTTAGGGGCAACCAGTCCGGCAGGGGAGGCAGTTGGGGGAGATCAGGCCAGCAGGCAGAGGTAGTTAGGGGTGATCAGGCTGGCAGGGGGGGCAGTCAGGCAGGCAGGCAGGTGAGCAGTTTAGAGCCAGCAGTCCTGGATTGTGAGAGGGATGTCCGACTCGGCTTAGGCCCAATCCTAGGATCAGGCCTAAACCGGCAGTTGGACATCCCTTGAGGTGTCCCAGATTGGAAAGGGTGCAGGCTGGGCTGAGGGCTCCCCCATGCACAAATTTCATGTACCAAGCCTCTAGTTATAAAATAAATGTGTTCTACCTCAACCTAGAAACCTACTTTAAGTTTGTATTGACTATAGTCACTGTATTTTACTAAACAACACATAATCTAAGGAAAAATATAATATAAAATTACATCTAGATACAAATTGGTTCTAAATTAGCAGATTTTGGCAAAATGGCTATTCAAACAAACGTGCTTAAGAGAGTTATACTAGTATATCATAATACCTAAGTCATTCAAACATGGTATTCAAACAAAGGTAACAACCCCTTTTCTTTAAGTATGTAGCCTTTCACTATCTGATGAGGAATCCTTCAAAGGGGCTCCCTGCCTAAAAAAACAGACAAGAGAAAATAAAATTATTCTTCTCTGGAATTCTGTGAGGCCACTAGCTCCAGGTTTTTTTCCTGCCTCAATAACTAATTCTTTTTTCCTCACTTAAAAAATTCTCCAGGACTCCACTTAACCCACAGCTCTCTTCACTCTACACATTTCCCCTGGATGGGTTCACCTCTAATGATCCTTGCTTGACTTTCTTTTCTCTCTCTCTCTCTCTCTCTTTTTTGAGAGAGGAAGTGGGGGAAGGTGAGAGAGAGAGGGAGGGAGAGAGAGAGGCAAAGGGCGGGGAGAGAGATCATCGATATGAGAGAGAAATATCAATCAGTTGCCTCCCCGATATGGCCTGACAAGTAATTGAACTCATCACCTTTTGGTGTACAAGACAAATCTCCAATCAACTGAGCCAGGGCATTTACTTGACTTTCTTTATCTTCATGGAGAACATCCTGGTCTTGGCCAGTTTGGCTCAGTTGGTTGGGTGTAGTTCCATGTACCTAAGGGTTGCTGCTTTGATTTATAGTCAGGCTCATGCCTGGATTACTACAAAAGCTTATAATTTCCCTGCATTTAAAAAATTGGCTTTCAAGCTCAACTATCTAACATTCCACCAGAATATAAGGAAATTCCATAATTCCATGTCTTATTAATCTATCACTAGCACTAGCTCATGAACATAAAATAGGTACTCAAAAATGTTTATTAAAGAAATAACAAAAAAACTTTTCATGGAATTAAAAACCTACAAATTTAGTTTGTATAAGCATGTACATGTCTTTGAGGGTCTCATTAAATGTATCAGCCTTTTCTAGGAAATTCTTGAAAAACCTTATAACCGTGGTTTTGAACTCTATATCCAGTCACTTTTTGTCCTCCATTTCTTTCGTTTGTGATTTGTTTCCTTGTCTCGGCATTTTCGCTGCTCTCCTGAGTTGGTAGGGTGTTAAGGTGTCCTATATGGTTCAGTGGGTCAGCCTCCCAGTTATCTGAGGTGGACACTCTTGGTGCACCCCTTTGTGGACTGTGTGGACAGCCTTACTGTAGTTAAGTCTTTGTTGTTGTTGGTATCCCTGGGAGGAACTGTCCTCCAGGCCGATTGGCTTTGAGGATCAGCTGTGTCTATGCCGGGAGACAGCCTTATTTGACTAGACTTGGAAAACTGCAAAAGCCTCTGTGCTCAGCTTGGATGGGGTGGAGTTTCAGGGTGGAGCCTACAGCCTTGGCTCCCATTAGCCCTGCCCTATGAGGTTCCTGAGTCTCAGTGTTCCTTGGTGTGCTTTGGTACTCGCTGCAAGCACCTCTGAGAGAAAGGTGCCCTAGAGTTTCACCCGCTACCAGACAGTCTAGTCTCTCCCCCAATGAGCCTGGAACTGGGGTTCAGTGCAGTTGGAAGTGGGGTTAAGAGCAGTCCGGAGCTTATGTCTCCTTCCTGCTAGGGCAATCCAGCAGTGCGCACAATATGCACGACTCAGGGACTCTGCCTTTCGCTGCTCCCTTGAGCTTCTGCCTTACAGCCCAGGTTCCCTCTGTATGAGCTTGGGAACCCAGGGTCTCACCCAGAACTTGGGTTCAGTGCAGTCAGAACCGGGGTTCAGCACAGTCCAGAGCTTTTATCTCCTTCCTGCTAGGGAATGCCAGCCAGGCACTCAGCCACCCCTCCTCTCCAGCTCAGTCCTCTCCCCACGTGTACACCGTGTCTCTCTGTACCTTAGGCTTTTACAGCTCCTCTGATTTTCCTTCTGGTTTTCTCTTTCCTTCTAGTTGTAGAATTTCCAGTCAGTCAACTTTCCTGTAGTTCTGGATAATGTCTACTTTATATTTTAGTTGTATTTTTTGAAATTGTTGTGTGAGGCTGCAGTAGGTGTTTACCTATACCGCCATTTTGGTTTCTCAAACTTTCTACTCTTAAGAGCTGAGTTCCAGCCGAAACCAGTTTGGCTCAGTGGATAGAGCATTGGCCTGCAGACTGAAGGGCCCCAGGTTTGATTCTGGTCAAGGGCATGTACATTGGTTGTAGGCACAACCCTGGTGGGGGGTGTGCGGGAGGCAGCTGATAGATGTTTCTCATTGATGTTTCTAACTCTCTATCCCTTTCCCTTTCTCTCTGTAAAAAATCAATAAAATATATTTAAAAAAAAGAAAAAGAAAAAAGAGCTGAGTTCCAAATCAACTCTTTGGGCTCACCTTTGCTCTCTTCCCATGGGTTCTAGTTATTTAACTTGGCTTTTTTAAGAGGAAGCAAGGCATAGTTGGGATAATACAGACCTGGAAGTTGGGCCTGTGTGATCTCACTTTGTGATCTAAGAAAACTGATCCTCAGAGACTAGTGATAATGACCACTGGAAGGTAAAGACACAGTTTCAAAAAGATTGTTCAAATGCAGAGATTGGGAAACTATGGCTCAAATCTGGTCTGCTGCCTGATTTATAAATTAAGATTTATAGGAACACAGCCATTTGTTTCTGCACTGTCTATGGTTGTTTTTGTTCAACCTCAGAGCTGAACAGTTACGACTGAAATCATGCGGCCTGTAAAGTCAAAAATATCTGACCCTTTACAGAAAAAGTTTGCCATTCTGTGTTCAAAAGGATACAGTGATTAGAAAGAAATGAGCCTGGTCCAGAGAGCCTGATTTTCTTTTTTAGACAACAACCTTCAGGCTGGAGACAGCTCATCAAATCTCACTCCTTTTGTCCTTCCAGAAATTAACCAACACTTAAGTCTGAAGTGTACTAGGCTTTAAACTAGTCACCATTCCAGTGTCTTCGAGTCTCCCTGGGACCTTAAAACATGATATGCTGGTATGTTTCAACATCTACAACCCAGGCACAGCACTGCAGGCACTTGGGAATCTAGGTTCTCCCCCACTGTAAGTGCCTAGGCTTCCTTCCCACTACAGCATTCATAGCAGAAGGCACTCCTCCTCGGAGAATGGGGACAATGCCAAGGTCTGGAATGACTGAGATGAATATCCTCCAAGTCACACATTTTAAAAGCATGGATCTTCCATGAGTCTTAATTGAACACTTACAGCTAGGCTGTCTGCCAAACCACAGGTATGAATCATAACACACAGTAACTATAGGAAACCAAATCCTCTGTACTAAAGCATCAGGACTAGAATGGACATGCAAAAAGGCATGTGTAAAAGAGGACATAATATAAATGGCTGGAGTTATTACAGTAAAGCTGAAGATGAATACCATTAAATCAGGTTTTCAAAGATTATTTCACTTCTAGAAAATGTTCTGGTTTTGTCTTGTGAAAAAGGATCTAAAAATGTACACACAACAGAAATTCAAGTTTGTAAAAATGGGTTATATAAGAATTTATACATAGATAGATAGATATAGATAGATAGATATAGATATAGATATAGATATAGATATAGATATAGATATAGATATATATTCATAAAATTATACCAAAATGCTAACAATGACAGTGATATGACTGAGTGTGATTTAAAAAAATATATATACTGTATTTGCCGGCGTATAAGACGATTTTTTTGGCCCTGAAAAATATGCCTCCAAGTGGGGGGTAGTCTTATACGGCGAGTATATAACAAACTCTGTATTTTTAGTGGAAATGTTAGGGGTCGTCTTATACGCCCAGTCGTCTTATATGCCGGCAAATATGTATTTTTCAGGGCCAAAAAATTGTCTTATACGCCGGCAAATACGGTATTTTGTTGATTTTTTACAGAGAAGAAGAGAGAGGGATAGAGAGTTAGAAACATGCCAAAACCGGTTTGGCTCAGCGGTAGAGCATCAGTCTGCAGACTGAAAGGTCCCGGATTCGATTCTGGTCAAGGGCATGTACATTGGTTGCGGGCACATTCCCAGTGGGGGGTGTGCAGGAGGCAGCTGGTCGATGTTTCTCTCTCATCAACATTTCTAGCTCTCTATCTCTCTCCCTTCCTCTCTGTAAAATATCAATAAAATATATATATTTTTAAATGTGAGAGTTAGAAACATCGATGAGAGAGAAACATCGATCAGCTGCCTCCCGCACACCCGCCACTGGGGAAGTGCCCACAACCAAGGTACATGCCTCTGACCAGAATCAAACCTGGGACCTTTCAGTCTGCAGGTCAACACTCTATCCACTGAGCCAAACTGGTTTCGGCCTGAGTGTGATTTTTATTTTTATTTTCTTAGTCACTCAGAGCTAATAACTATATCTGAAGCATAACATAGTCTAAACTGAACTCTTGATCTTTACCCCAAATCTACTATTTTCATAGCCCTTCCCATCTCAGTTGAAAACAAATTCATTCTTCATGTGCAGGATTAAACAAAATAAAACTGGAATTGTCTTTTGACTACTCTCTTTTTCTCATATTCCACATCCAATCCATCAAAAATCTTATCAATTATACCTCAAAATATATCCAAATGTCATACTTCTCATGAACTCCACTGCCAATCCACTCGTCCAAGCCAATATTATCTTTTGCCTTGATTTCTACAATATTCTTCTAATAGTCTCCCCACTTCTTCCTTGATATTCTTGTGGTCTACACTCAGTATGTAAGCCAGATACAGCCTTTAAAAACACAAGTCATATCATGTCTCTTGGGAAGATATGATAAGGAACCAACTCATTATTTTGAAAACTACCAAGTAAAGAATAAGAATCAAGTATTTATAATTCGATTTTCCTATGTGAACAGTAAATCTGGGTACCAAATAGTAGATGAAGGGAGTATCACTTTATAATAGTTTTCCAACTAATACCTAGAAAGGAAATCAGATTAGAATATGAAAATGTTGTAGAATCCAACAAATTGATGAATCTAGGCACTGAGGATCATGGCTGCTAAAATCACAAAAGAAAGACTACACATAACGGATAGCCTTGCCAAGTCAAATCTTGAGTCTGATTAATTCTCCGGATTCAGATGCCAATATTCATGAAGTACAGAATTCAAAAGAATATGCTGGGAAGTCAGCAGTTTGATTGCAAAAAATTTGCAATCAGTTAAATTAAGATTGTAAATAACTTTACAGGCTAAATGACCCAGACTCTTACAAAACTAAAGAATCTGATACCTCTGGTTGGTTTGGCTCAATGGATAGAGCGTTGGCCCATGACTGAAGGGTGGTTACAGGTTTAGTTCTGGTCAAGACCATGTACCTCTGTTGCATGCTCTACTCCTGGCCCCTGTCAGGGAGAGTGAAGGAGGCAATCACTTGAGGCAATTAAGGTTTCTCTCACATTAAGGCTTCCCTCTGTGTCTCTCTGCCTCCCTTCCACTCACTCTAAAAATCAATGGGAAAATATCCTCAGGTAAGGATTAACAACAACAACAAAAAGAATATGATAAAGAAAGAAAGTGATTAAAAGAAACTTAAGATATCAAATTATTTTTAACTAGAGGCCTAGTGCATGAGGGTTTGGGTCCCCTCAGCCCATCCTGCACCCTCTCCAATCCAGGACCCCTCAGGGGATATCTGATTGCTGGTTTGGGCCTGATCCCAGGGATCTAAACTGGCAGTCGGATATCCATCTCACAATCTGGGACCACTGGCTCCTAACTGCTCACCTGATTGCCTGATCTCCCCTAACTCTCCCCCCCCCCCCCCCGCTAGCCTGGTTGCCCCCAGCCTCCCCCCACCCCTGCCTGGTTGCCCCTAACTGCCCCCTGCTGGCCTGGTCACCCCCAAGTGTCCCCACATGCTGGCCTAGTCACCCCTCATGCCCCCCCTCCCACCACTGGCCTGGTCACCCCACGCAGCCTGTTTGGTCAACTGTTTGGTTGCTATGGTCACTTAGGTTTTTATATAGAAAGATAGGTAATATACCGCGTTTCCCCAAAAATAAAACATCCTCTGAAAATAAGACCTACTAACAGGTTTCCTTCTGAGTGAAATATAAGGCATCCCCCCGAAAATAAGGCCCCCAGGCTCTGTCTCAGAATGAAAATTAATTTACCGTAAACTGGTCACTAGGGCCGTCCCAACTGGCATCTAGCAACCAGTGACATTACATGAAGTCCTGACGTCACTGCTGTGTGAATGGAGAGAAATCAGCGTGGAAACTTTGTGAAACCTAAACTGCAAGAAGTTGTGACTTGGGTGAAGAATTCATGGGAGAAGCCGAAACCGGTTTGGCTCAGTGGTAGAGTGTCGGTCTGCGGACTGAAAGGTCCCGGGTTTGATTCCGGTCAATGGCATGTACCTTGGTTGCGGGCATATCCCCGGTAGGGGGTGTTCAAGAGGCAGCTGGTCGATGTTTCTCTCTCATCGACGTTTCTAGCTCTCTATCTCTCTCCCTTCCTCTCTGTAAAATATCAATAAAATATATTTTTTTAAAAAAGAAAAAAAAGAATTCATGGGAGAAAATCACTGACAGTTGCATTGCAAATGCACTGCGAGCAGGCTACCTTGACAAGAAGTACTCATTTAAAGACAGTGCTATTGCTAAACATGAGAGATTTGGTCCACTGATTCTGAAAGAAATGGAGTCACAAGAAATTCACCAGGAAATTCAGGAATTGGATTGTTACGATGATGTTCCAGAAGATGATGACATGATTGTCATTGAATAAATGAGTAAATTCTTGATACTGTAGGATTCACAGTTTGTCTGGTTTGTGTTGACAACTACCGTACTACCGTACCGTATACAGGTAATAAATTTCCTTTATTTTCATTTAACAATAAATGTGTACCGTATTCTTCTTCATGGAAAAATAAGACATCCCCTGAAAATAAGACCTAGCACATCTTTGGAAGCAAAAATTAATATAAGACACTGTCTTATTTTCGGGAAAACAGGGTAGTATATAGGTATACACAACTGAGTGATAAAACTATAAAGAAATATAAGGAAGTGATCCTCAAAGTGCCAGAATAGTGGATAGTTTCGGGGGAAAGGAGATACAGTCTGAGAGAGTGTACATGGAAAGGCTTTTGGATTGACTGGCAGAGTTTGATTTCTTGACATAGCTAATAGTTATAAGGACATTGACTTATTAAAAATCATTAAACTATTTCTAAATTGTCATTATAATGGTCTTCAAGGCACTACATAACATAATCTGAATTCCACAAACTCCCATGTCCACGTGGCTAATATCCTCACCTCCTTCAAGACTTTCCTCAGATCTCAGCTTCTCCATGAGGAATATCCTGACCACTCTACCTAATATTACAGACTGTCCCTCAAAATCCCTTGGGTCTTGGTTCCCTTCACTCTCCTGATTTTTCTTTTTTTCCATAGCCTTTATAACCTCTTAATATATTATAAGCTTTTCTTATTTAGTGTGATTTTTGTTTTTTGCCTTTCCCCACTAGATTGTAGGCTTCATGAGGGCAGGAATTTTTGTTTTGTTCATCTGCTCTTGCTCTCCCATAGGTCTCTGCTAGAAATGCCTACCTTATCAATGAGAACAGGACTTTCCTACTATTCTATGCCCCAGCTCTTGGCAATTATCTTTCTCTCTACAGTATTTATTACCATCTGATAAATGAGACTTTTAACTTATTTTTTTATGGATAACTCCCAAATAAGGTCAGTGAAGAGAGGGTTTATTTTGTTTTGTCTTTGTTAACTGCTTTTGCCTCAATATTTAGAACATTACCTGTAATCTAATGGGTGCTCAGTAAAAACATGTTTAGTAAACAGTTTACTTAACAGTTTTTATTTATGAATGACAAATGAATTTTACCAAGAGCCTTTTCAGCACTGAAGTGGCATGCTCATATGGTTCTCTTTAATTTACTAATGGAGTGAATTATATTAAACGATTTTTCTGGGTCATAATAGTGTATTAACCTTTGATATACTGGTGAGTTCCTTTCGTTTTTGAATTCTGTTCCTAATATTTTATTTATGATTTTAGCATCTATATGCATAAGAAAACTGATCTGAGGTTTGCTTTCCTGGTAATTTCTACTGGGTTCTATCATTAAGTCATAGTTTCATAAGATGAACTGGGGAGTTTTCCATCTTTTTCTATGACCTAGAATAGTTTAAACAGTATTGGACTCAGCTGTTCTTTAAAGGTTAGAAACAATTTGCCGAAACCAGTTTGGCCCAGTGGTAGAGCATCAGTCTGCAGACTGAAAGGTCCCGGGTTCGATTTCGGTCAAGGGCATGTACATGGTTGTGGGCACATCCCAGTAGTGGGTGTGCAAGAGGCAGCTGGTCGATGTTTCTCTCTCATTGACGTTTCTAGCTCTCTATCTCTCTCCCTTCCTCTCTGTAAAATATCAATAAAATATATATTTTTTAAAAAGTGGAAGTCACTCTTTACTCTCTGCACTCTTTAAAAAAAAACAAACAAAGGTTAGAAACAATTCAATTGTTAATCATCTATAATTTTTTTAATGGATTCTCTTAATTACCTTTTCAATCTCTTTGATGCTAATAAACCCATTTAAGTTTGCCATCTACCTTGAGAAATCAGCTATTGTCTCTAGGCTTTCAATTTATTAAAAATGTACTTTCATGCAGTATTATCATAGAATTATTTTAATTTCTATCTGTGACTATCACTATTATATACATTATGTGATATATATTACCTTTTTATTGATCATCTTAAATCACCAATTTTGGTTTTTATTTATCTACTATTTTTACCTATTTTATTAGTTTTAGCTTTTAACTGCATTGACGTTAGAATCCTATGAATCTTTGCCCTGGCTGGGTAGCTCAGTTGATTAGTACATCGTCCTAATACATCAAGGTTGTGAGTTTGATCCCCAGTCAGGGCACATACAAGAACCAATCAATGAATGCATAAGAGGAACAACAAATTGATGTTTCTCTCTGCAATCAATTAATTTTTTAAAAAATTTAAAAAAGAATCCTATTATTACTCTGTGTAAAATTCCATACCATTGTCCTAAATTCTTTTTTATTTGGGCCTATTTCTTATTCTGTTTTTTTACGACTTATCAAGACAGACCAATCTTGATTCACATGCAAGGAGAATTTATTATTAAAGGAGTGAGGAGGGTCTCATTAGAAAGGGTAATGGAGCTTCATTAGCAGCATTAAACTGGAGGTTCCATTTGGTATGTGCAGGGAAGGCTAAAGTATGGCTAAACAAGAAAAGTCTTTACTTAATGTAAACTCACTGCAACATGTACAATGTGTGCGCACATTCCTGTCCCACTCCTGTCTATAATTCTTGTCCCACAAAGGCAGGAATTTTTGTCTCTTTTGTTCACTGCTGTATCACGAGTGCCTACAGTGGTGCCAAGCACATAACAGAAGCTCAATAAATATTTGTTGAATAAGTGAAGAAACTGGAGAAATCTGTTTCTAATTCTTCAGAGAAAAATCAGCATTTCTAGCTTTCAATTAATAGCTAGTACAAATTCAAGAAGAAAAAAATCCTTCTCCTCCCTGATTAACCTTCCTCTCCTCTATGCCCTGGTCATGTCCCGGTCCTTATTCTTCAGTTCCTTGAACATTCTGGGATGAAAGCAGCTCTGTTGTGGTTTTGTCTCTCGTTTTATTTTCTCTGTGTAGCAACATCTTGGCATTTGACCAGCCCTTGAATTCTTTGCGAGGAACAGATTTCATTTGTTTTTTATGGCCTACAAGTAGTTGTAAAAACACTGGCACTTCAATTTCTCAAAAGTCCTCTCACTTGCTCATTCTGCCTTGATCCTGCAGTGGGAAATAACGGAACCAAGCTGCTTTAATGTTGCTAATAATTGCCATTAGTCCATTGTAGACTTCAAAAATATCATTTGTGACTAAATATTTAAATATTACCTAAACTCAAATAGTGTAATCAGCAGATTCATCATCAGACCTAGTTATGTGTTTACTCAAAGGTAAATCATTTTAACATGTTATATTTGAAGGCTTTTAGCAGTTACAAATAATGAAACTTTGTTGAATTTCCTTCCAGAATGACTGTACAGTATTATTTATCTCTGGTTTAAATAACATTAATAGAGCAATATATATATATATATATATATATATATATATATATATATATATATATATAAAAGCCTAAGCAACCTAACAACCGGTCAACTGGTTGCTATGACACGCACTGACCTCCAGGGGGTAGACACTCAGCTCAGGAGCTGCCTCCCTGGTGGTCAGTGCACTCCCACAGCCAACCTCCCATAACCAGCCAACTTCCCATGACCCTGACTGCTGGCCAAGCTGAAGGACCAAACCCATGCACAAATTTGTGCATCAGACCTCTAGTAAAGATATACAGTATATTTCTTTGAGATCTTAACCTATCTTTCATAATATGGAGTACAGAAGATCATCAAGAGCAGCAACTTTTTTAAAGTGTTTTAACTCAAATTTCTATGTTTACACCCATGTAACCACCACTCAGAAGACAGAGAACATTTCCAGTCTACAAAGTGGTTCCTTTGTGTTGCGTCCCAGGCAGTACCCCAAAGATAACCACTAGTCTAACTACTACTATGTTAGTTTTACCTACTTTTGAAACTTAGATTATATACTCATTTGTGCCTGGATTTTTATGCAAACGATAATATTGGTGAGATTCAATCATGTTGTATCAGTAGTTTGTCCCTTTTTTATTGCTGAGTAGTATCTCATCATATGAATGTATTACATTAGCCATTCCCATGTTGGTGAACATTTGGATTTGTTTCCAGCTTTTGGCTATCATTTTTGTATAAGTCTTTTGATATAATTTCATCATGTGTACAACTTCTTTCTGCTGCATATATACATACCCAGGAGTATATTGGATTAATCATAAGATAGGCATATGTTTTTGCCAAGTAGCTATAACAAGTAGTTTTACCAAGTGGCTACACTAGTTTACACTCCACCAACATTAAGAGTGCCACTGGCTTATATCCCTGCCAACACTGTTTGTCCATCCATTCAATATTAACCATTTCGGTGGAAATGTAGGGGTATCTCACTATGGGTTTTTAAAATATATATTTTTATTGATTTTAGAGAAGAAGGGAGAAGGGGAGAGAGATTGAAACATCAATGATGAGAATCAATGATTTGCTGCCTCCTGCATGCACCCTACTGGGAATCAAGCCTGCAATCCAGGCATGTGCCCTTGACCGGAACTGAACCCAGGATCCTTCAGTCTGCAGGCCAATACTCTATCCACTGAGCCAAATCGGCTAGGGCTTTCACTATGGTTTTAATTTGCATTTTCTGTTGACTAATAACATTAAGCCTAGTCTTTTTAAAAAAATATGTTTTTATTGATTTCAGAGAGGAAGAAAGAGGGAATAAAAGATAGAAACATCAATGAAGAGAGAAAATCATTGACCAGCTGCTTCCTGCATGTCCCCTACTCGAGATTGAACCC
Source organism: Vespertilio murinus (assembly GCA_963924515.1). Lineage (NCBI taxonomy): Eukaryota > Metazoa > Chordata > Mammalia > Chiroptera > Vespertilionidae > Vespertilio > Vespertilio murinus. Next base: position 83,126,219 of record OZ004705.1, read on the forward strand.
ACAATCCAGGCATGTGCCCTGACCAGGAATCTAACCATGACCTCCTGGTTAATATCTCTGAACCAAGCTGACCAGGCAAGCCTACACTTTTACTTACTTACTTGCTTACTTACTTACTTACTTACTTAGAACTAGAATAGTGAAAAGATCTTACCCCATTGATCTATTCAAGAATTATATATTGAATGAAGGAAAGGGGCAAGACTCCTTAAAAGCAAAGAAGAGAGAAGTGTGGTTCTATCATTACCTTCTTAAAGCAAGTGTTCTTTGGAAGCCCTCCTTTTTCTAGGGACCAACTAAGCCAGTCCTGAGTCAACCTATATCATTGACTTTGTCCTTTAAAAACATTTTTTTATATAGATTAGAATCTAGTTTTCTTTCATTTCAGCCTGAATGATTCCCATTAGCATCTGTTGGAGGCTGCTGTGGAATTCTCCCAATTTTAATGAGGATCATCTCATTTTCTTTTATTTATGAAAGATAGTTTTGGCAGATATAGAATTCTTACTTGAGCTTTTCCCCAATTAGCACTGTGAATATATCATCCAGAATCCATGGTTTCCCATGAAAAGACAGCTGTTACTCTTACTGAAGGTCCCTTGAATGTCACTTACTGCTTTTCTCTTACTGTTTTAAAGTTTTGTCATCTTTCTACAGTTTGACCATAATGTGTCTGGATGTGGATCTCTTTGGTTTTATCATACTTGAAGTTCACTGAACTTTTGGAATATGTCAATATGTTTTTCATTAAAACTAGGGTTTTAATTTCTTTTTTTAAAGGTGGGTTTGAATTTTATTTATTTATTTATTTATTTATTTAGTTGTTGTTAATCCTCCCCGATGATATTTTTTCCATCAATTTTTAGGGAGAGTGGAAAAGAGAGGGAAAGAGAAACTGAGGTATGTGCCCTTGACTGGGGACCCCTTCGGTCCATAGGCCAATGCTCTATCCACTGAGCCAAATTGGCTAGCGCTTAACCATTATTTCTTCAAATAGTCTTTCTGTCCCATTCATTAGCTCCTTCTTTCCTTGTAGAATTCCCATTATGTGTATAGCAAAGGCCCAATGCACAAAATTCATGCAAGACAAGGCCTTCCCTCCCTGGCTTGCCAATACTGGCTTCCCTCTTAGCCCCTTCTTCATCTGGAAGGATGTCCGGTCTAATTAGCATATTATGCTGTTATTATTATAGATTAGTACACTTGATGAAGTCCTACACATCTCATAAGCTCTGTATGCCTTTCCCCCCTTGTTCCTCAGATTGGATAATAGCAATTGACCCATCTATATTTATTTTCTTTCTTTTTTTCCAGTTCAAATCTCCCCTTGGACCTAGTGAATTTTTCATTTCAATTATTGTACTTTTCAACTCCAGAATTTCCATCTAGTTTGTTATTATAGTTCTATCTTGATATTCTCTATTGGTAGAACATTATTCTCATACTTTGCTTTATTTTTTATTTTTTAAATGTATATATTTAAGGCATACAATGTTTTTAAATATACAGAACATTGTGAAGTGATAACTACAGTAAGGCTAATAAACATTCACACACACACCCTTTTTTAATGTAGTGAGAACACTGAAGATTCATTCTTTAGCAAACGTGAAGTATTATTAGCTACAATTACCATGTAGATCTCAAGAACTTATTCATTCTACATAATGAATGCTTTCTGCCCTTTGACTACCATATACTGTGGAGATGTTGATCAAAGGGTAGGAAATTTCATTTATTATTTAATCTGAGAAACAGGGGTGAAGAAAAGTGTACATAACATATGATACCATTGAGACATCATATCCCCCAACTCCCTGACTCTGGTCAGCACTATTCTACTTTCTATTTCTATTTATTTGACTTTATATATATTTTTTACAGAGAGGAAGAGAGAGGGACAGAGAGTTAGAAACATCAATCAATTGCCTCTTGCACACCCCCTACTGGGGATGTGCCCACAACCAAGGTACATGCCCTTGACCAGAATCGAACCTGGAACCTTTCAGTCTGCAGGCCAACGCTCTATCCACTGAGCCAAACCAGTTTCGGCTATTTATTTGACTTTTTAAGATTCTATATACATGTGGGATCATGAAATAATTCTCTTTGTCTGTCTAGCTTCCTTCACTTAACAATGTATTCCAGGTTCATACATTGTTTTCACAAATGACAGGATTTCCTCCTTTTTAAGGCTGAATAATATCCCATTGTGCATATATACCACATCTTCCGTATCAATTCATCTGACAACAATGCTTAGGTTGTTTCCACATTTTGGCTATTGTGAATAAAGCTTCAGTGAATATGGAAGAACAGATACCTCTTTGAAAGACTGATTTAATTTCCTTTAAATATATGCCCAGAATGGGATTGCTGAATTATATAGTAACTATTTTAAATTTTTTGAGGAAAAATTTCACACTATTTTAGATAATGGCTATACCAATTTACATTCCCATCAGCAGTGTACAAAGGTTTCCCTTTTCTCCACATTCTCAACAACATTTTTATCTCTGGTCTTTTTTATCTGTACTGATATGAGATTTTTATCTCACTGTCTTTTGATTTGCATTCCTCTGATTAGTACAGTCACATATCACTTACTGACAGAGAAAAGCTGTTAGAAAATTCTGTTATTGTGCAAATATTATAGAGTGTACTTCCATAAACCTAGATGATCTAGACTACTACATACCTAGGATTATGGTATAGCATATTGCTCCTAGGCTACAAACCTATACAGCATGCTACTGTGCTGAATACTTTATCTGTGACACAATGGTGAGTATTTGTGTATTAAACATGTCTAAATATAGAAAAGGAATAGTAAAAATATGGTATAAAAGATTTTTAAAAATGGTACAACTATATAGGGCACTTACCATGAATGGAGCTTTGCAGGACTGGAAGTTACTCTGGGTCAGTGGTGGGCAAACTCATTAGTCAACAGAGCCAAATATCAACAGTACAACAATTGAAATTTCTTTTGAGAGCCAAATTTTTTTAAACTTAAACTTCTTCTAACACCACTTCTTCAAAATAGACTCACCCAGGCCGTGGTATTTTGTGGAAGAGCCACACTCAAGGGGCCAGAGAGCCGCATGTGGCTCGCAAGCCTCAGTTTGCCAACCACTGCTCTGGGTGAATCAGTGAATGGGTGATGAGTGAATGTGAAGGCCTAGGACATTACTGTACACTTTATAAACACTGTATCCTTAGGTTATACAAAATTTATTTTTTAAAAATATTTTTCTTTCTTCAGTAAGAAATTAACCTTAACTTTAACATTTTCACTTTATAAAATTTTTAGTTTTTTTTGTTTTGTTTTTTTACTTTTGACTCCTTTGTAATAATACTTAAAACACAAGCACGCCAAAACTGGTTTGGCTCAGTGGATAGAGCGTCGGCCTGCAGACTGAAAGGTCCCAGGTTCGATTCTGGTCAAGGGCATGTACCTTGGTTGCGGGCACATCCGCGGTGGGGAGTGTGCAATAGGCAGCTGATCGATGATTCTCTCATCAAAGTTTCTAACTCTCTATCCCTCTCTCTTCCTCTCTGTAAAAAATCAATAAAATATATATTTTTAAAAACAAAAAACACAAGCACACTGTAACATTATTACAGTAATGACATCAGGAGGCAATAGGAACTTTTCATCTCCATTACAATTTTATAGGACTACTGTCATAAATGTGATCCATCGATGACAATGACCAAAATATCATCATGTGGTGTATGATTATATAAATCTGCTTCTTCCATTAGATCACATGTGTCTTTCAACCAGGCACCTTAACATTGTTCCTAACACATAGTAGGTACTTAGATAGCAGTAGTAGAGACTGCTACCTGCCTTCCCTAATATCCAATCTATTCTTCTTAGCTAAAAAAACACCAACTCTCAGTTGGGCACATGTTTATTTGGAATAAATACTACATTTCCCCACTCCCCTTTTATTATGGTCATAAAACTTAGACAAGTTATGGCCAATGGAATGCAAGAGCTTCCTGAAAGCTACTAGGAATAGGAAATATCCTAAAAAAAAAACAAAAAAAAAACTAAATACCCCTTCTTATTTGCCCACTCTACTCTAACCTTGCTGTTTAAGACATAGATGATATGACTAGAGCTCCAACTTGAATCATTAGGATGATGGAGCCAAAAGCTGAAGCAGCCTTGGTATGTCTTCTTTTATATAATTAGCCACTATTTTGTTTAAAATCATTGTTATTTAGGATCTCTATTTTTTGCAGACACCTAATCTAAATTAATAAATAATCTAATACCCAACTTCTACTTCTAGTCATCAATTACCATATTCTTCAATAAAACACAAATTGTGCTTTATTAATTTACGTTCTTATTCTACTTCTCATTCTTCACTGACATATTCTGAAATAAATATACATTTTTCTTCTGCTGTTTTCCTTTTGCAACCTGTTTTGTTGTCAATTATAGTTCCTGTTTATTCAATCGCCCTTCTCCAGCTAACAGTTCTCAGCTACTTATCTCTTCAATTTGATTTGCAAAAGAAGCACAGTGATTTCCACAACTCCAAAGGCATTCCTCTTAGATGGTATTTGATTAACAACTGGTTTTATAAAGAAAGATTTTCTGCCTTCACAAAGGATAAGTAATCCAAAGTAAATAGGCTTGTTCTCTGATAATTTAATGAAAAAATATAATATTTATAAAATTCTTCTGGAATATTTTAATTTGAGCTAGTTGAGTTCAGGTAATTCTAATATGCAATGCTATTAATTTTACATGCTGTAGAAGTGATCATAATTTATAGGAATATAGCCCGTCTTTCTCTTAATTTGCTCATAATATTCTTGTTATTCTTAAATCTCTGTTCTTTGTACCTCCTCAAAAATATCTCCATTTTTAAAAACTTTTTTGAGTTGTTTTCACTTACTTATTTAATCTCCCCTTGCTATGGATCTGATTTCCAGTTGTTTTTTCTTATTAGAAGCTTTAGAGTTGTCAGTTATCACATTCTTATTCTCTTGTACTTACCCTGCTATTATATTTGTCATTCTAACCTATTTGTGCTTAAGAGTTATATATGCCTGTCTGTTCTAAGAGTGGACACACTTCTCTCTGAATTATGGTTGTTATTCATGTACTTGTTCTGTTTAAGCAATCATTACATTGTCCTGTTTTTTTTTGGCTTTGTTTTTGACCTAGTAAATTTGTTGGCTAATCCTTTCTCTCCTCCTTCAGTATACCTTGGTGGGCTTTTTTGTTATTGTTACTGATTTTCATTTGTTCCAGGTAATTTTATAGTACCTTAATGAGCTTAATAGAAACAACTGTACATTCTAGTAACTTTTTAAGTATTCCCAGATGGAAATGGCTGAAATTCCACAAAAATTCCACAATTCATGAAAAGAGAGCAATGAAAATAGCTTACTGAAAGGTGAACATGGTAGTAGATGGATCTATCACTTACTTCTATTTCTTACTCAAAATATTTGAGAAGCAGGTCTCAGCAGTAGATACCATTCACTAATCAGCAAGAGCCTCTTCCATATTCAATCACTGGGAGAATTCTACTGCAATACATCTATTTGCATAAAGTATTTTCCTTATTGAAATATGGTAGAAATCATACTGTGACAAAACCTGCTGTTTGAATTCTAACCCTGCTAAGTCTAATTAAAACACAAGGTATTTACCTCAGCTTCCAGGTGGAGACCTGGAGGCTGAGGCAATTTTATTCCCACTGACTCAGTAGCTTCAGGAATAGAAACTGAAGATAACCTTTAGAGACTAACAGCTGAGCTCTGCTTCTGTGTTATCTGCTATCGCAAGATAGGGCCACATTCCAATGTCCAGCAGGACACACATATATACACATATATACATATACATCCCATATAATAAAAGGGTAATATGCGAATTGTCCCCTCAGGAGTTTGACTGGAAGACTGGGAATTCGGGAGTTATGACATGCACTGACCACCAGGGTGTGGTGTGGAATTTGGTGGGGACCAGCGGCAGCAGGGCGCTGAGGGAGCAAGGGAAGGAGGAGGTAGAGAGGCCAGAAGGTGGGGAACCTAATTGACTCTGATTGCCAGCCAGGCCTAGGGACTCTACCCATGCATGAATTTCATGCACCAAGCCTCTAGTATATATACATACACAAATACATTTTTACTAGCTGAATATACGATCAAAGTAAAAACATAACATCTACTCACTTTGACAGAGATACTCCCCCGGCTTTCCCAATCATCTCTTCATGGTGTAATACTGAGTGGTTCCAGGGAATATGGAGGAACTTTAAGAGTGTTCGCATCCACCGTTCAGGATGTAAGACAAGTTGTTCATAGTGAACTAACATGCATTTTTTATAGCCAACCTCCATACACTGGTTATACATGGTTTCTATGGCACGATTCCACTTGGTCAAACAGTCCCTGTAGCTGTTCAGGTCAAACCCGGCTATAGTAACTTTTCGAGAAATCATTGAATGCACTGACGCCCGGCCATCTCGGACCATCAGGAGAAATTTGGCGTTGGGAAATAATCTAGCAAGGTAAGTTAAGGACTTCAGGGCAAAGGGATCTTTATTACATAAATAAGGAGCTGGCTCCCCATGCTTAACAATGATTTCTAGTAAGAAGGCTTGCATGGCAGAATCCAGCACTTCATCGGTGACACCAGCCTCATCCAAGCGTATTTTCTCTTTACTCGACCGTGACCACATCTGCTTCAGAGCCAGGATTCGGGGAATGACCCTGGTTTCCTCTCCACAGCGAATATCAGGATGTGCGTCTAACATTGCCCTCATGAGTGTGGTCCCGCTCCGAGGCACACCTCCAATAAAAATTAAAGGCATATCTTTGTGATAGGCAAAGGATTTGTTGGCTTTGATGTCCAGGCCAGTTCGCACAGTCGTCTTTGTGCTTTCCAACTTGAGAGGCTGACTACGTTCCTCTATTCGGTGATGGCATTCCATGGCGTGTTGGCCCAAGTAAAACACAGTCACAGAACTAATCACCAGACATGCCAATAGTAAGTTCTGCTTCAGTTTTGCAACCATCTTGATGTGGTTATCTTTTTATTAAACAGATAATTTGCTCAAAATTATTTCCGGAAAATGTTCAGGCCATGGAGATTCTTTTCCAGAAAGATGATCAACATCTAATGGGAAAAGGAAACAATTATAATATTAAGATTGTTTATAAATTAGTCATCAGTTACAATGATAACATTTTAGCTACAAAGAAGCCGAAGCTCTTAGATCCTTTAATATTCTTAGAACACAAAAATACAAAAGTGTGAGCAAAAATAAATCAATATTTCCAAACAGAAACAGCTTTTTTAATCTTATAATTCTAAAACTATGCACAAAATGGAAAATCCAATAAAACTATTTCCATCAGTGAATCAAGTGAATATTTAGTATGCCCAAGTATATCTCGAGTCTAACCCAAGGCTCATGTCTGGTATTTAGATTTGATTCATCCCCAAAAAGTCATTATCTCTACATTCTAGTATGGTGAGAAATTATAGAAAAATAAATAACTTCTAAATATTTAACACAGATTCAGTTTATTCATCTCACAAATTATTTATTTGGGTGCTACAGGACAGATACTTGGGCTTGGCTGAGGATAAACTTTGAAAAGGACAGCAGTACAGTGACCCATGGTCTCAGGAAACAGTCTTGTCCAGAGACAGATATGCAAACAATGACAATAAAATGCGATCAGGGCCTTAGTAGAAATAAGTACAGTGGACAATGGAAGAATAATTAAAAGCAACAAATTACATCTACCTGAGGAAGCTACAAAGGCCTTATAGAAAACTAGTGGGAGACACAACAAGATGGCGGCAGAGGTAAAAGCCTAACTGCAGCCGCACTCAACAATTTCAAAAAATACAACTAAAATATAGAGTGGACACTATCCAGAACTACAGGAAAGTTGACTGACTGGAAATTCTACAACTAGAAGGAAAGAGAAAACCAGAAGGAAAACTAGAGGAGCTGTAAAAGCCTGAGGTAAGGAGGCACGGTGCGTGCGGCGGCGGAGTGCCTGGCTGGCGTTCACTAGCGGGAAGGATATAAAAGCTCCGGATTGTGCTGAATCCCAACTCCGACTGCACTGAGCCCCAGTTCTGGGCGAGACCCCGGGGGTCCCAGGCTCACACAGAGGGAATCTGGGCTGTAAGGCGGAAGCTCAGCGGAGCAGCAGCGAAAAGGCAGAGCCCCGGAGTCGCGCACATTGCGCGCAGAGGAGGGACTGTTCGCTGAGCTGCTGGATTGCCCCAGCGGAAAGGACTCAAAAGCTCAGGACTGTGCTGAGCCCCAGTTCTGACTGTACTGAACCCCAGTCCTGGGCAAGACCCTCAGGCTCCAGCCTCATACAGAGGAAATCTGGGCTGTAAGACAGAAGCTCAGGGGGAACGGCGGAAAGGAGAGCCCGTGAGTCGCGCACATTGTGCACACAGAGGACAGACTGTTGTTTGGGCCGCGAGATCGCCCTGGCGGGAAGGAGACATAAGCTCCGGACTGTTCTTAACCCCACTTCCAACTGCTCTGAACCCCAGTTGTGGGCTTGTTGGGGGAGAGACTACACTGTCTGGTAGCGGGCGAAGCTCTAGGGCGCCTTTCTCTCAGAGGTGCTTGCAGCGAATACCAAAGGACCCTGAGGCACACTGAGACTCAGGAACCTCAGAGGGCGGGGCTAACCGGAAGCCAAGGCTGTAGGCTCCACCCTGAAACTCCGCCCCATCCAAGCTGAACTCAGAGGCTTTTGCAGGTTTCCAAGTCTAGTGGAATAAGGCTGTCTCCTGGCATAAGCACAGCTGATTCTCCCAACCTACCAACTCAGGGAAGCAGCGAAAATGCCGAAACGAGGAAACAGATCACAAACGAAAGAAATGGAGGACAAAAAGCGACTGGATATAGAATTCAAAGCCACGCTTATAAGGTTGTTCAACAATCTCTTAGAAAAGGCAGATAAAATAAATGAGACCTATGAGGATATGATAAGGGATCAACAAGAAATAATAAAGGGTCAACTAGAAATAAAGAATACAATCTCTGAAATAAATAATATTATACAGAGTCCTAAAAACAGATTGGAAGATTGCAAGGATCAAGTCCAAGATTTGGAACACAAAGAGCCAGAGGACACTCCTCCACAGAAGCAAGAAGACAAGAGAATCAAGAAAGTTGAAGATAATGTAAGAAACCTCTGGGACAACTTCAAGCGAACCAACATCAGAATTATGGGCATCCCAGAAGATGACAGAGAGCAAGATACCGAAAACATATTGAAAGAAATAGTGACAGAAAACTTCCCCCACCTGGTGAAAGAAATAGACTTACACGTCCAGGAAGCACACAGAACCCCAAACAAAAGGAATCCAAAAAGAACCACACCAAGACACATCATAATTAAAATTCCAAGAGCTAAAGACAAAGAGAGAATATTAAAAGCAGCAAGACAAAAGCAGGTAGTTACCTATAAAGGGGCACCCATACGACTGTCAGCTGATTTCTCAACAGAAACCATGCAGGCCAGACGGGAATGGCAAGAAATATTCAAGGTGATGAACAACAAGAACCTACAGCCAAAAATACTCTACCCAGCAAAGTTATCACTCAGAATCGAAGGCCAGATAAAGAGCTTCACAAATAAATTTAAGCTAAAGGAATCCATCACTGCCAAGCCAGAATTATATGAATTGCTAAAAGGGGTTCTTTAGGAAGTGGAAGAAAATAAAGATAAAAATTATAAACAAACACGTAACTATCAACAAGTGAGTCTAAAAACCAAGGGAAGTAAAAATCATGATGAACAATATTAACTGGTGAATATAATAGAATCAGAGGTATGGAAGGGGAGTGGACTGACGATTCTCGGGGAAATGGGGAGTGGAGCGGGGCGGGAAGAGACTGAACATAAACTGCACCTATGGATGAGGACAATGGGGGATGGGGAAAGGGCAGAGAATGGAATGGAAACTTGGTGTAGGGGAGCAATGGGGGGGGGGGGAAATGAGGAACATTTGTAATAATATGAACAATAAAGATTTATTTAAAAAAATAAAAAAAAAAGAAAACTAGTGACTCAGTGCATGAAATTTGTGCACATTGAGAGGGAATTAATTAGAGGAAATATTTTAATATTGCTATTTGCTCTTTCTCTATAATAGAATTGTCAGAGATGAAAGAAAATTAGTAAAATGTATATTAAAATCTTCCTCTTAGAGTCTGGGGCACACCACAGGAACCAGAGTCAAGTCCCCGCCTACCCACATGTGCCTCAAAATCACAGGAGACCCAGGCTTGGCCAGCCCCACCCCCATCAAGCCCCCCTGGGAGGCGGGTGCGGCCTGAGGTGCCCTGGCTCAGGCTGGGGGGGCATGCCTTGAGGACCCTTGTCAAGCCCCACTGGGTGGGGAGGGGTGGATTATGGCCTCAGGTTCCCTGGGCCAGTGCCAGTGTAAGGGGGGTGGGGGGTAGAAGGGGAGGGCACAACCTGAAGTTCCCCCATCTAGCCCCATGGGTGGGGGGCACAGCCTCAGGTCCCCTGGCCTGGCACTGGGGTGAGGGGGGCAGCCTGAGGGCCCCCAGCCTGGCATGGGGCGGGGGGTGTGGCCTAAGGTCCCCTGTCAAGCTCCATCAGGCGGGGGGCACAGCCTCAGGTCATTGCACAACAGATAGTTGTATCAACACAATTTTGGGAGATTTTTTTCAAGTTTTAATATCAGTTGTATTTTAAACATTGTCTCCCCAACACACATGAGCAGGGAGAGTATTTCTATAGCCTTTCAGGATGTTTGAAAATAAGTGTAACAGTGGTCAAAGGCCTTGTAAGGGATGTTATAAAGAAAAAGAAGGGGATTTTTTGCTTCCCCAGAAACATTCATATTACTTTTACTAAGCTTATGAAGCCTACTATTCTCTCTTTGGATGTTTCTAAATCACAGAATTACAGATCATGAATGCTAATGGGACCTCTAAATCATTTGGTCCAATGTTCTCATTTTATAGATATACAAACTGAGGTTCTCACCACCACCCTAAATCTTACCTGTTCTTCAAAGATCACTTTTCTTTTTATTATGTATATTTCCTTTCTCCGAAAATATTTTAAGTTCCTGAGGCTCACAGACCTTGTCCACGTCCCTGTCCCCTACCCCAGCATGTGTGCAGGTGCTCATTTGAACAATAGCTTTGCCGGCACAGCATGCTTATCAGAACCAGGTCACCAGGTCCACTGAGCCTCCAAAGAGCATCAGGAAACTAACCAAACTGAGAAGTACATTTCTCTAGAAGAGATGCTGTGGAACTTGTGGACTCTATACACACCTTGATACTAATCCTTCTCAAAATCTTGAAAAAAAATAGCCCTATAATTTAAGAAGTACTGGACAAGAAAAGCTGGTCTAACCATTTCCCTTAAATATTTAATCACTATGCACATGCATTGCATACATGTGAACACACACACAGGGGACTCGTTCCGTTACTTTAAACTCCATTTCACTGTATTTTTAGACAAGCAGTATAAATATTTTCTCAACTGGGACATTTAAAGAGCTTAGGCTGAGCCAGAAGGGAATACTATAAGTTTAGTCTCATTTTTAACTCCAGGGGGAAGAAAAAGCATTGAAACACTATAACAAACATATCTGAGAAATCACTATTAATAGCACTGCCCTTTCCCAGCAAGCTAAATAGAAGACTCCCAGAAATACTGTTCTACAGAATGAGAGTGCTGACATTATACTTTTATACTTATATCTTTGCAAATTTTATAGACATTTTTAATTTTTAAAAAAAAAGCATCATTCAACAAAAGTAGAAATAGAGTCTTGTAGTCAGTAAGACCATGTCCAACACGCAGTCACACACACAGGTCCAAGCACATGCATTGTGCTTTTATAATCATGGAAGTGGGCATGTGCTAGGTCCAATGTGATGCTGGGTAAATGTCCCAGAAAAAGGTGAATTATAGGAATGCAATGATCTCTTAAAAACTTTTTTCGTTAATCATTAGCTCCTTGCTTTCCATGCCTATTTATGATGCCAACTAATGTCGCAAATAGCAACAGCCAATGCCATTTTGCCTGCTGTCTAAAGTTCAATCTACAGGGTATGGCAAAAGTAGGTTTACAGTTATTTGTATGGAAAATAATACAATAATTAATAAGTAATACTAAAATAATAAATCCTGTGTACTCACAACTGTAAACCTACTTTTGCCTCATTCTGTATAGCTGGTTTTTCTATTCACTTCTGGCTTTTGAACTTGCCAATTAATGTTTCTAGGAGTTGATCTGAATAGCTTTGCCAATGAGCAAATAAACCCATGTTGCAAGATCAATCCTTAAGTCAGCTCATGGTCAGAGCACAAACATGAGAGCATGTTTTTCTAGCTACACACTGGAGACCAGCACTAGAACCACTGACAATAAATGGAAAATAGTAAGAAGACCATGTTATACACAGCTGATGATCTCTGGGAATCTGCTGGGACACATACTCTTAAAGAAGCAATATACTAGGGTTTTGTTTCAAAAAGCACCATGGTCAGGAGGGAAAAGAGTTGGTCAAATACTAAGAACTGGACCTAATGCCTAGAACACAACAGAGATAAAAACACAAGTTAAACTCGAGCATAACTTTATTAACAGTTCCAATTAAATGAAATTGTCTCAGAAATATCTGAGGACAGATGTATGTATGAGGAGAGGGTTATATATGAAATTAGATGGCTATGAGTTAATAAATGTTGAAGCTGAATAATAAGTACTTACAGTTCAATGTAATTTTCTATTTTTAGAAAGTTTTCATTATAAAGAGCCAAAATGAAATAAAACAAAGCAAACAGTTACCAAGTTCTAACCTTCTTAAACCTGCAAATCAGATCACTGGGCTAACCATTCTTCTTCTAGATTCTTCACTAATGCTTATTGTCTATGGAAACCACCCATGAGAGAAAACACAAAGATAGCAAATTTGCTCAAATTACATCCTTTCATTCAGTAATTCAATTATGCAATTTACCAACCTTGTAACTTTCAGAATTAAAAATAACTGGAATAGAAAAAGGAGACAAGAAGATGGCATTGAATTAATGTAAAAGAAGCCTAGTATATTTCAGAAGACTTGGGGTCTAGTCTGAAATCAGTTTTTTCTTAGCCATATGGATCTAGTTCAGCGACTTTCAACGGGTGTGCCACAGGAATTTTAAAACATGTAATACCTGACTATTTAGTCAGGGGAACTAACTTCTTTTCCCTTAGATTGTCAAATAAAAAATTGCAACAGCCAACACAATAGCCATCCAGTGTGAATGAATCAAAATTATACCTTTTTTTTGGTCAAATTGACAAAAATTTATATATTTTGGTGTGCCACAGAATTTCAGTAATTTTAGAAATGTTGGTGTGCCACAAGATAAAAAGATTGAAAATCGCTGACCTAGATTTTAGGAACTGAGCATTAGTTCCCTTGCCAATAAAATAGAAATAATGATAATCAAACTCTTTTCACATGTAATTAAAGTAGAAATTATGAAAAGAGGGAAAGCGGAAGTGCAAAAGGAGAACCTGCCGTTCTCCTTCCTTTCACAGAGCTGCTATGACAATCAAGGGGGTAACATGTGGAAAGACTGAAAGAACAGGGCCCTGAGGCACCCTTCACACACTGGCTCCTGCTCCTCCTCCAAATGCCTCTCTCCACACTCCTCCCAAGCAGCCTGCCCCCTGTGACCACTCCCCCTCCACACCTGGCCTCAGCTCATGCTGCTGCCTTCTGTGTCATGCATGACCCTTTCTCTCTGTTATACACGCCTCCTCAGCGCTCTCATCCCATCTCTGTCTCTTTCACTCCAGAAATCAACTGTTCTTTCTTCTGTATCTCAAACATTTGGTAAAAACACGTTGGTTTGCACACTCATTCACTGTATTGTGACTAGTTTACCCCACTAGACTATAAATTCCTTTAAAGCACCGATTAACCCATTCATAATCCATGCAGTCAGTACATGAATATCAGATAAAATATAAAGCAAGGGATTTACAGATGAATAAGCACCTAGTGAAATAGCACCTACCGTATTTGCCGGCGTATAAGATGATTTTTTGGCCCTGAAAAAAATACGTATTTGCCGGCGTATAAGACGACTGGGCGTATAAGACGACCCCCTAACATTTCCACTAAAAATACAGAGTTTGTTATATACTCGCCGTATAAGACTATCCCCCACTTGGAGGCATATTTTTCAGGGCCAAAAAATCGTCTTATACGCCGGCAAATACGGTAAATCTCCTTAAAATACCTATAGTCATCTGAAACAAAGCAAATATTAACAGAAAAATGTCAAATGAAATAAGGAACTAACAAAAACAAAGTAATCTGGAGGCTATGAAAAAAAAATTGCAAACCAAATCATTACCCCAACAGGACTTTTAAATTCAGTCTAAAGTGGGGTGGGTGGAAGTCAAAGAGGGCATAGAAAGGATAAATGAAAAAAATCTTTCTTCCTCTTCTATTTGCTGGTAAATGAACCACTTCCTCCAAGATGTCCAAGCTAAATATCTGAGGTCCTTTATATACTTCTCCCTTAACTTCTCCATGGGTAATTGGTGAAGTCCTGTCCATGCTTCCTCCTTCAACTCAATCTATTCTCCCTTTTCTTCCCCGATGGCATGGCTTTAACCCTCACCCTGTCCTTCCTCAGAAGAATAACCCCCAGCCTCCTAACTGGTACTCTCTGACTTCCTTCCATAAGTTCATGCACTATCTTGTTTCAGCAATGATCCTTCTAAAATGTAAATATACTTAAGACACCCCCCTGCTTAAACCCCTGCAATGACTATTTACTTCTTTCAGAAACAAATCCTCCCCATAACATATAAGTCCTTCATGATCCAGCCCTTGCCTGCCCGAGACTCTTCTTTTATCATTCCCTATCACCAACACCGCATACACACACATTCTCACCCAATGCTGCCTTCATCTTGAACAACCTGTAGCATCTTTTACTCATAACTCGAACTCATTCTTCAACATTCAGCTCCAATGCAGTCTCTTCTAGGAAGCTTTCCTGACAGCTTTCTGCCTTGCATGACATAGGTATCTTTTCTAGTACCCTTATACTTACCCATGTCATATTACTTCTTACATTATAGGGTTAATTTGCTTTCTCAATAGATTGTGAAGTCCTTGAAAGTAGGGGCTCTCAAATGAGTTAATGGATTCCTGATTGCCAGTAAGTTAACGTAACTAAGTTCTATGAGTGTAATTAGTTGTGAGTTTTGGGGAGGTATTGACTATATCTTATTCATCTCAACTTTCCACATAGCAACTACATTATAAAAGAGAAATATGCAAATTGCCCATACCTCTATGACGAACATCAGCCAATCAGGAGTGAGTATGCAAATTAACCTACCAAAGGTAGCAGATTAATTTGCATGCAAAGGCATGGAGCAGCTGAGCAGGGCAGGGTGCCGCTATGAGGGGGAGGACGGGAGGTGGGGGGTGGAGCAGTGCTCTGCTAGGAGCAAGGACTTAAGAGGCTCCTGGGTGGCCAGGAGCAAAGCCAAGGGAAGGAAGGCCTATTCTTGCACAAATCTTACTGCAATAGGCCTCTAGTATAACATAAAATGCTACATGCATTTTGGGCACTCAATAAATATGCACTAAGTGACCCCAGTAAAACTTCTCACTAAAACCCCAGACAACTAACACTTTCCTATTATTAGAACAATTGTCTTTCCTCCTGCTTCCAGTGTTAAAATATGAGTTGACTATATTTAGAAATACTAAAGTACAAAGTTCACTTCCTGTTTTTCTCCCTCTGACCTTGCTCTTCTAATCCACTCATTATTGATCAGTCTATTTCATCTGCCTCTGTCACTCTTGTTGATAAATGAATCAGAATTTTTTTTGTAATCCCTTGCTCTCGTTGCACTAATTCTGTCCTAGAGTCATTTTACATATGAGGAAACTGAAGTTCAGAAAGGATAAGTAGCTTACTTAAGGTATCAATATTTGGCAAACTGTTGACCAAGTAGGAACGTAAAACTGTTGGTGACTACTCCATGGTACTTCCCATACAGTGGGTTTGGCATGAACCAAAAGCCATGTATGCAACAAGTATGGTGCAAATAAAAGTGAATCTGACATTGGTTTTTTTTGTTTTTAAAAAAATAAATTTTATTGCTTTTTTACAGAGAGGAAGGGAGAGGGACAGAGAATTAGAAACATCAATGAGAGAGAATCATCGATCAGCTGCCTCTTGCACACCCCCTACTGGGGATGTGCCTGCAACTAAGGTACATGCCCTTGACCGGAATCGAACCTGGGACCTTTCAGTCCGCAGGCCAAAGCTTTATCCATTGAGACAAACGGGTTTCGGCGAATCTGACATTGTTATAAGACTTTCATTGCATATGAATTTTAAAAAATATCTAGCTTTTACTTTTTTTAAAAATTCAGGATGACATCTTATAAAAAATTTATATAAAAAGTTACAAAGTTACAAAGATGCATTTATAAACAACATTTGTAAGAAGTTAACTACAGCTGCTTTGGAGACAGCCCCCTCCACAGAAGTTCCAGAGCCAAAGAAGGGTATACAATGTCTGTAAAAGGAATTCCAGGTGTCCGGAGGCTCACATTGGTTATGAATGATGACAAAGACTTTAAGATATCCATGTGTGCTTGCAAGCTCAGTCTCAACATCCTTGGGGACAAAAAAAAAAAGCCCCAAAGAGATTCCAGCTGCAGAGAACAATATCACAGCAAATTACTGATTACATCTGCACGATAAAAACCTACAGGAACACACTCCTTCTCAGGACTCTTCATATATTCAACACATTATAGACAGTGGAGGAAATGGGTTTTGCTGGCTAACAACTAGCTTCTGGTGCTGATGAGATTTATAGCCTTCAATGTGACCCACGAACATCAGGTTGGCCAAAATACACAGGGCTTCATCGATGCCCATGTTTTCCACTGAATTTCCATGAATTTCAAAGCAACTAGAAAAGCATCCAGAAATAACTGGTGTGTTGAATAAGTACACTTTCTTAAAAAGATTCCTCCTGGTGATTATCTTCAGCTTTTCAAGATTAAGGAAGATGCCACTGCAAACAAAAAAAAGGGCTCGTGCTTCATCAGAGCCTCATTTAATAGGAGACTGCCTTCTCTTACAGCTTTGGTTACTTCAACAAATGGCATAAGATGATACTTTTTCAAATGCTCAATGGTTGGCATATGACCCAATAGCATTTTTACTGGAAATAAATACATAAGAATCATCCTTTTGTTCTTCTGATTTAAATGGCGACAGTGCTCAAAGGCACAGGACAGTGAACGTGGCCATTGAATGGTACTTAAAGGCCATCGAACATGGCCTTTCATCCAACACGGTACCTGTCTGTCACCCTCTGCGCTGTGCTATAATCATCTTTAAGGTTTGAGCTGTCCATAGTTCTGGTGAGCAGTTTACACAAATAGAGTTTGTTGATCTATCATTATTATTATTATCATTAAATCCTCACCCTAGGAGTGAGCTTATTTTCCCATTGTTTTTAGAGAGAGTGGGGAGAAGGAGAGACAGAGAAACAGCAATTGAGAGAGACACATCAATTGATTGTCTCCCGCACGCACTCCAACTGAGGGCAGGATCCAACCTGCAACCCAGGTATGTGCCCTTGATAGGAATCAAACTCACAATCCAGCAGTGCACGAGCCATTGCTCTATCCACTGAGCCATGCCAGCCAGGGTGAGTTTGTTGATCTTAAAGTAAATCTTGAATAACTGATTCACTAGAAATAGTATCCCCCACTTCTTAGCATCCTCTTTACCAGCATGACTGCCACTGGCACAGACAGGAAAATAGCTCATCAACAATTCAGTGGCTTTTACCAACATTTCCCTGACTTTGCTTTTTCCTTTCTTTTCCAACTGCTGATCTGCATTACTGGCAAATACTTAAAGGTCAAGCATAATTGCATACATGCCGGGCAGAGCCCAGTTTTCGTTTTCTCCTTTGGTGAGGCCAACTGAAGCCGTGGATTGGCAACATGAGAATACTTGGGAAGACACTAGCTCTACACAGGATGCCCAGTCTCTGGTGTCGATTGCTTCATAAACCTACTATAGGTAGTGATGTGCACCATGACAATGCCCATCGCTGGGACCGAGTGAAGCCAAAAATATATGAATTATCCTATTATGATCATGTCAGGCCTAATTAGACAGATAAGAAAAAATTCTAAATCTATCTATACATTGTGCTTTGTTTGCATAAATGAGCAAAATGCATATTTGCATATTCTCTCCAAGTCCCTGAAGCTCTCAACTAGATGAGATTAAGAATAGAGAACTAACCGGAACCGGTTTGGCTCAGTGGATAGAGCATCGGCCTGCGGACTGAAAGGTCCCAGGTTCAATTCCAGTCAAGGGCATGTACCTTGGTTGTTGGGCACATCCCCAGTAGGGGGTGTGCAAGAGGTAGCTGATCAATGTTTTTCTCTCATCAATGTTTCTAACTCTCTATCCCTCTCTCTTCCTCTCTGTAAAAAATAAATTAAAAATATATATTTTTTAAAATAATAGAGAACTAGCCTTGGTTGGTGTACTCAGTGGTTAGAGCATCAGCTGGCACACCAAAGGGTTGTGAATTCAATACCCACTTAAGAGCATGTAACTGGGTTGCATGTTCAATCCAAATCCTGGTCGGGGCACATGTGGGAGGCAACCAATAATATGTCTCTCTCACATCAATGTTTCTCTTTCTCTCTTCACCTCTCTCCCTCCCTTTCACTCTCTTTAAAAAAAAAATCAATGAAAAAAATATCCTTGGATGAGTATTAATAACAACAACAAAAAAGAATGGAGAACTATATCTGGTCTCAAGAGATAATAGATATAAACAGAAGCTAGAAATTAGCATGTTCTTTATCAGCTTAATTTTACTTTAGCAAAGTCACTCTCACATATAAATTCCTACTTTATGAGAAATTATGCCTCTCACACAGTTACTCAGAGCTGAAATTCTGTGATCTCTATCAAAAGCTGGACATGAAGAGGAGAGGGAATCAAGATGGCAGTGTAAGTAAATGCCAGTAACTCAACACCTCCCACAATCACATCAAAGTTACAACTAAAATACAGAACAACCATTATTCAGAACTACCTGAAATCTTGCTGATTGGAAGTCTTACAACTAGAGAAGAAGAAAGTACATTGAGACTGATAGGAGGGGCAAAAGCACAGAACAGGCTAGTTCCACACCTACATGTGGCGTGTTTCTAATCAGGAGGGATATCTCGGCTGCAGAGGCCTCCTATGAGAATAAAGGGCTCCCAACCCCACACTAGACCCTCAGCCCAGAGTTCAAGAG
Source organism: Vespertilio murinus (assembly GCA_963924515.1). NCBI lineage: Eukaryota > Metazoa > Chordata > Mammalia > Chiroptera > Vespertilionidae > Vespertilio > Vespertilio murinus. The sequence goes on from OZ004705.1 coordinate 83,145,618, forward strand.
CTGGGAAGAGAAGTCCCCATAACTTGGGGCTGGAAAAACTAATAGGGATTGTGGCTGAGTAACATGAAAGCTGCTGAAGCTCAGGAAGTTCTTACATGTCCTGCTTCCTCTGAGCTCCAGCACTGGGCAGTGGCTTTTGGGGGATCCAGGGACATACAGGGAGGAATGGGACTGTCTGGTATTGGGGCAGGAACTTGAGGGTGGCTTTCTCCCAGACAAGGGTGCACACAGGGGTCATAGTTCCTGTGCTGTGACCTTCCCCATTGCAGAGCTGACTAGTAGCCATATCCGAGTTTACACCAGCATGGCTCACATTGTTTCTCTCTCATCAACGTTTCTAGCTCTCTCCCTTCCTCTATGTAAAGTATCAATAAAATATATTTTAAAAAATAAATAAATAAAAAGCAAACCCCAGCCAAAACCGGTTGGGCTCAGTGGATAAAGCGCCAGCCTGTGGACTGAAAGGTCCCAGGTTCGATTCCGATCAAGGGCATGTACCTTGTTTGCGGGCACGTCCCCGATGGGGGGTGTGCAAGAGGCAGCTGATTGATGATTCTCTCTCATCAATGTTTCTAGCTCTCTATCCCTCTCTCTTCCTCTCTGTAGAAAAATCAATAAAATATATTTAAAAAGAAAAAGAAAAAAGCAAACCCCAGTCACAATACCTAAAATGTTAAACATTCTTTCAGTGAACCTTACTCCTACACGTCAATTAACAAATGTGTATTAAGCATATAAATGGGTATGATTCATCATGTACCTTCAAAGAACTAGTAACTTGGCTGGGATAGAAGACAAGAAACTATGTGATGAAATAAGATGGTAATACAAAAGATATGAAAAAGGGCATACAGGATTATATCCATGGGCTACAGAGAAAGAAAATTACATCAGAATGAATTTTAAAAGATAAGTAGAACTCCCATTGTGGGAGTGAGGGAAATAAAGAGTGTCTTAAGCAGAGAAAATAAGATAACAGGAAGCCTCAAGGTGGAAAAGAATAGCATGGATTCAGAAAATATTAAGCAATAAACATAGCCAGAATGTAGGGAAATAATAGCACATAAAACATAAAAACATAATTGTATAACCTCAGAGTTCTCAGTAATTGAAACAATCTGCTAAAATTTAATGCATAAACCCCTCAAACTACATAAATAAAAAGCTGGAGAAATCATATCCAGCATGGGAAAGTAAGGCACTCCAAAAGTCTGATCCTCTGTAAAAGTAATGAGAAGCCTGGCAAAATGCAAACTCAACTTTTTCAGAAATCTGAAAATTAACCAAAGGCTTGCAACAATCCAAGAAACATTTATCCAACAAAAACAGCTGACTTTCAGTAAGCAGAACAAGATTTATGGCATTTTAATTCTCACAATTTCCTTTACCCAGCTCTGTGGACGAGTCGGAAACCAATCCTATATAATAAAGAGGAAATATGCTAATTGACTGTCACACCCTCAAAGATGGCAGTGCCCACAGCCACGAGATGGTGGCACCAAGTCCCCTCAGCCCCACCAGAGTGCCTGACTCCAGCGTCCCCAGTCCCCTCCACCCTCCAGCTGTCCAGGGCTGGCCCGAGGCTCAGGCAAGCCTTGGATGTCAGCTGTCCAGCCACCAAGGGCTAGCCTGAGGAACGACCAAATGACTGAACCGGCAGGCTGCATGGAGCAACCAGGTCGGCAGGGAGGTTAGTGAGGGATGAACAAAGGACTGAAAGCAGGCTGCATGGGGTGACCGCGAAGGGTGACCAGATTGGCAAGGGGGTAGTGAGGGGTGACCAGGCTGGCAGGGGGCAGTTGGGGGTGACTAGGCTGGCAGGGGGCAGGCAGTTAGGGGCAACCAGGCAGGCAGGCAGGCGAGCTATTAGGAGCCAGTGGCCCAGGATTGTGAAGGGGATGTCCGACCAACAGTCAGACATCCCCCGAAGGGTCCTGGATTGGAGAGGGTGCAGGCTGGGCTGAGGGGACCCCCCCTGCATAAATTTCATGAACCAGGCTTCTAGTAACCTATAAGCATGATAGCTGTGAAGAACAGCAGCCCAGCAACTATTTAAGAAGAATAGGTTAGGAGCTCCTCCAAACCCACATCTCCAAAGAACTGTCACTACTTAACCTATCTGGAAAAGCTACATTCTCAGGGCTTACCTTTACTGGACCTGAATCAGAGCACCCTCAATGTGACATCCCTATGCCCAGGGCATTTGTTAAAAATATTGAGACAATCTATTTTTATTGTTTTATTTTCTTTGCAAGTTGTATTCATTTATTTGTATTTCTGTACCCAAAATACGTGTATATTTTATTTTTATTGAATTTCTTGGGATGACATTGGTTAATAAAATTATATAGTTTTCAGGAGCATAATTCTAGCATTCATCACCTGTATTTTGTATTGTGTGTATACCATCCCAAGTAAAGTTTCCTTCCATCACCATTTATCTCCCCTTTACTCTTTCTTACTTCCCCTATTCCCCTTTCCCTCTGGTAATCACCATACTATTGTCTGAGAAAACTTTTAATTGAACTGTTTTAAGATTTTTAAATTGCAATTGACATTCAATATTACTTTAGTATCCGATGTAGAACATAGTGGTTACACATTTATATAACATATAAAATGATCTTTCCAATAAATCTAGTAACCCCAGACACCACAGTTATTACAATATGATTGACTAGATTCCATGTGTTGTACTTTACATCCCCATGACCATTTGTAACTGCCAATTTGTACTTCTTAATCCCTTCATTTTTCACGCATCTCCCCAAGCCCCACCCACCTGGCCACCATCAGTTTGTTCCCTGTATCTATGAGTTTGTTTCTCTTTTGTTTGTTCACTTTGGGTTTTTTAGATTCCATATTAAGTGAAATCATATAGTATTTGTTTTCTGTTTGATTTTTTCAATACCCAACAAGATTCATCTTTTTCTGTTCCAAGTGGTAAAATTTCATTCTTTTATGGCCAAGTAATATTCTATTGTACATATGTATCACTTTTTAAAAAAATATATTTTATTGATTTTTTTAACAGAGAGGAAGGGAGAGAGATAAAGAGTTAGAAACATCGATGAGAGAGAGTCATCGACCAGCTGCCTCCTGCACACCCCCCACTGGGGATATGCCTGCAGCTAAGGTATGTTCCCTTGACCAGAATCGAACCCGGGACCCCTCAGTCCGCAGGCCAATGCTCTATCCATTGAGCCAAACCGGTTTTGGCTGTATCACTTCTTCTTTATCCAATCACATACTGATGAACACTTAGGCTGCTTCCATATCTTGGATATTGTAAATAATGCTTCAGTGAACAAAGGAATACTTCCTAATAAGTATTTTGAATTTCTTCAAATAAATACCAGGAAGTGGAACTGAGTCATAAGGTATTTCTATTTTTAACTTTTTGAGGAACCTCTATACTGTTTTCCATAATGGCTGTACCAATTTGCAATCACACTAACAGTGCAGGAGGGTTCCCTTTTCTCCTCAACCAATACTTGTTCTTTGTGGATGTATTGATAATAGACATTTTGATAGGAATGAGGTTATATCTCATGTGGTTCCATTTCTCTGATGATTAGTGACATTGAGCATCTTTTCATATGTCTATTGGCCATCAGTATGTCATCTGGAAAAATGTCTATTTAGGTCCTCTGCCCATTTTTAAAATGGAATGTTTTTCTTTTTTGGTGTTACCTTTTTGAGTTCCTTACATATTTTGGATATTAACTCCTTATTGGATGTATCATTGCCAAATATATTCTCCCATTCATTAGGTTATTCACGCACCAAGGCCTCTAGTATTTAATAAAAAAGGCAATAATGAAAGAATAGAGAAACTAAAAAGACAAGTCATATAGAAAACAAATAGCAAAATGGCAAGACATACAGAAAACAAGTAGCAAAATATGAATCTGAATAGACTGATAATTACAATAAGTGTAAATGGATTAAACACTCAAGAGGTAAGAAAGACTGTGCAAGTATGAATGACCTGTCAGCAGCCAAGAAACAGCTGGTCAGCTTGCAAAACTGTGAGTTCATGATGTTTTACAATATTTACCAAAGTAATTCATTCAGCCAATTTTCATCAAGTTTCTAAAATATGTCCAGCACTAAGTAAGGCAGTGATGAAAAGATAAATAAGACACTGTGATATAATAATTATTATAGAACAAAGTATAGTATATTAGGTCTTCATCCCTGGTGCCTGGCATAGAGCCCTATAATCCTTGAAATTTCTTATTATACACAATAAGTCACTTTCAACCATATCTTTGGAGGATGGGGGTTGGTTGCCAAAGGTACCATCCCCTAACCTCCAAAGAGAAAGGGGCTGTAGATTAAGTTAATGACCTATGGTCAATTATTTAATCTTTTAGGTCTGTGTGATAAAGCCTCCATAAAAACCCTAACTAAAGAGTTTTGGAGAGCTTCTGGACTGGTGAACACAAGATACTGGGAGGATGGCATGGCCAGAGAAGGCATGGAAACTCCATACCCCTTCCCATAGCCTGCCCTATACAGCTCTTCCATTTGCCTGTTACTGAGTTACAGTCTTCATAATAAACAAGTAATGGCAAGACTTTTTTTTTTACATTTCTGTGAGTCTTTCTAGCAAATTATCAACCTGAGGAGGAGGTTGTGGAAAGCCCCAATTTACAGCCAGTTGGTATAAATTAAAGTACAGGTCACAACCTGAAACTTGCTACTGGCATTTGAAGTGAGGTGACTGAGTTCCTCCTAGTCTGTGCAGTCTGCAACTAACTCCAGAGTCAGTGTTATAATTGAGTTAAATTATAGGACACCTAGTTGGTGTCTAGAGAGTTGGAGAAATGCTTAATGTAAGGGGGAAACCCACATACTTAGTATAAGAAGTGTTATGTGTAATGTAGAGGAAACAGTAGTTTATTTTTAGGCATGGTCCCAGACCTCAAGAAATTCCTAGTCTTGAGGAAAAAAATGGACCCATGAGAAATATGTTAGAGAAAATGTGATCATAGGTACATGTACTTTAATGTGGTATGTGTACAAAGCACCATGAAAATAAGCAAGTAATCATGCCAACAAAAATTACATTCATCCTGATTTTTAAAGGATGAGTTCAGTATTATAATTCCTTGGGGTTCTATCACTCCCTCTTTGAGCTTTCAGCCCAGTTCTCACTCAGCATTAGCTGCATATTATTTACCATCACATAGGAAGCATTTTTTAAATGACAAGGTCTGGCCCCACCCAGACCAAATGAATCAGAATCTCTTGAGATACTTTGATCCCCTCATCCTTAACACTTTAAAAGCTCCCAAGGTTGCCTGGCTTGAAATTGGCTGACACAGACTCTGTTTAGAAGAAACATAGCATTGGCCTCAACCAATCCCCTGGCAATGAGGAGGGAAAGAAAAGGATTAGAGGTGGAACAATAGGATCTACAACAGACTTAATGTCAGGAAAGAAGAGGATTCGAAGCTTTCTAGGGTAAAGAGCTTAAAATAGTGTCTGTGTATGCGATTGAGGGGACTATGAGGAGAGGGAAGGGAAAAGAAAAGAAAACCAAGTTTAAAGTACCAACTATCCAGTATATTTTTATCCATCAGACAGATGAAGAAGAAAAAACACACAAAGTTCAAGAAAAATGGGGACTGAATATACATCTTTGAAAAGCATAAATATACAGGTGCCATTGGAAGCCAGGAGAAAACGTGTCACACACAAGGGAATCAAAAAGAACAGAGAGAAGAATCAAAAATAAAATTCGAAAGAATACCACGTTAATCTGAAGGAACAAAAAGAGGGAAGCATCAAGGGGAAGGTTTTTGTTTTTGTTTTGGATGTGGGTTGAGAGAGAAAAAAACCGAGAATAAGGCGGGAGGTCAGAGATGTTAGTCTTATAGGAAGACTTCCTCTTACAAAAGAAAAGATCATAAATCAGACAGGTACAGGCACACAGGGAAATGAGGCCCTTAACAGTTCAGAGCCAATTCCCATCATTTTCTTCTGTGAGGTAGGAGGCAAAATAAGCAATGAAAGGAACTCAAGAGTGGGACAAATGATTAGAGAGTGGTCAAACTCTATGGACAGCCATTTAGGCTTTCAGTACGTAAGAGGAACCTAAAGGGCAAGTCAAAGCATACCCAGGCGGTGAGAGTACAGTTGGAATCCAGCTGAGAACAGCACCAGCAGCTCCCTTACATGATTGTCTCCAGCCTGCTCTGGAGATCCCGGGAGCAGGAAAAAAGCCAAGTGCTTGATTCATCCAAGTTTGGAGACCATCATAGCAAATGTGGCAAGAATGGCTTGAGGCCAGTAACACTGCTCTTATAATTTTTTTTTAAAAAGTCCAATTTATATTATTCTTTGAAAAATGGACTGCAGCTCTTTCCTCTGATTGCCAGAAAGAGTGTCCCGGCCAGTGCCCAAGGGAGGGGGGGGCAGTTGAGAGGTTGGGGGGGGCAGATGAATGAGGGGAGAGAGTGGGTACATTAATTACTTTTACTTTAGAGAACTTATCAGAATCGTCACTCCTAAGAATTTTTTTAAAATGTTATTTTAGAGAGAGAGAGAAACATGGATGTGACATTGGCTGCCTCCCATATGCACTCTCACCAACGGGATAGAACGGACAACCTGGGTATATGCCCTCACCAGGAATCAAACCCCACACAGGACTAGCTCCAATCATCTGAGCCACGCTGGCCAGGGCACTCCTAAGCATGTCTGAGCCCTTCAGCCACTGATTCCAAAAAAATCTAAATCTGATTCCTCCAAATTCTTAAAGAATGAAAATTCTCCGCAGGACTGGACTAGCAGAGAGAGAAACACACATTAAACACTTCTTACACACAATGCTAATTTCAGCGGTGAGGTAGGGGCCCTTTCCTCCTAAAAACAGATGAGGGTGGGGAGGAGGGGAATAGGGGGGGGGGGAATTATATTGCAAAGCTCACTAAGAATTGCTGACAATACCGATTAACATAAAATAGTATAAAACAGTAAATATTATAAAATATAAAACAACATATAACCTAAAGATCACACTTGGGGTTCACGAACTCATCCTGCCATCACCCACGCCACTCTTCAGGGAGGGGGGGGGGGGTTATCTCTATGGATCCTGCACCTCTTGCTACCCCCATCTGGAGAGTAAGCACACGGGCCTGGCAGGAGTCTAACAAGACTAACGTGTGGGCGCCCGCCAAGCGCCAGACCTACTGTGTGCCAGGCTCCGGGCAAGGCACCTGACATGCTGCGGTTGCAGCACACTTAAAGAGGAATCAAGATGTCAAAACTACAGACCTGACATACAGGCGAGTATTCAAGTGACTGGAGGCTTAAATGTCAAGGAAGAAGTGCTCGCTAAGGTGGTTGGTGGAAAGTGAGGGGGAAGAGGCGAGTTTGGAAAGGAAGACCCAGGACATCTGGGGGGTCGGGGGTGAAGTGTGGAGGGCACGCGGAGTAAGGAGCGGGGACAGGGACAGGGGTGCGCCTGCAGAAGCGAAGCCCGGGAAGGGGTACGGGCAGAGGTCCGATCCCGGCGGGAAGAAGGGAAGAGAAGGGGTCTGTCTCATCCTTCGAAGGCGCACGAAGGAATGCGGGGAAGCGGGGGCCGGGAAGCGGTGTCAGCCCGGAGAGAAGGAGGGGGAGAAGCGGGAGGCCCACCCCGGCGGGGGCCGGCGGGCGACCCAGAAGCCGAGACCCGGAAACCCTGCCCCGGGGGGAGGGGGTGCGTGCAGGGGCGGCCCGGCCACGGCGGGGGGCGCCGCGCTTCGGGGGGTGGGGTGGGGGCGGGACTGGACCACTGCCCCGGGGCAGACCGGGAGGCGTCCCGGCGGAGGCGGCGTGGGGCCGAGGGATGCCCGGCCGGAGCCGCGGGGACTGGGCGCCAGGTGGGCGGCGGCGGGCGGGGAGCGGGCCGCGGCGAGCGCGGCGTCCCCCTTACCTGGGATGAGCGAGGAGCCGCCGCGCCGCCACCCCAGCATCCTGGGCTCAGCCGCTTCTCCCACCGCCCTAGGCGGGGGCCATCCCGCCCGCCCGCCCGCCCGCCCGGGAGCCCGCCCTCACGGCCAGGCGCCAGCAGCGGCCAGCCCGGCCCGGCCCGGCCCCTCGGAGCAGCGCGCCGCGACCCGCGCCCGCGGCCGCCTCCACAGCGACTCCCGCAGTTGCCGCCTCGGCGCCGACCGCCGGGCTCCCGGGCGGGCGCGGGATCACACGCCCGCGGGGATTGGCTGCCAGGGCGATGTGTCCGTCTCTCTGATTCGTCGGCTTCCCAGGCTCCCCACCGAGGGGGCGGGGCTGCGAGTTGCGCCGAGCCCCGCAGGCGCTGAGGGGCGGGGGCGGGTCTGACGCGGCGGTCGGGTGGGTGCCCCGCGCCTGGGCGAGGGCGCGCTCCTCGCGGGGACTCCCGGGGCGCCACCTGCTCGGGCGGGTTGTTGCTGGAGCAACGGCGTGCGTGGCCTGGCTGGAGGGGGGCCGGGCGGAGGTGGCTGTCCGCGCGCAGCTCCAGCCTTTGGCGTGGGTGGCCTTCATCCGTGAAGCGTGGGGACGCAGCTAGAAAAGGAGCTTTTTCGGGAAGCCCCCCTCTCTGTCCACTGCTCCTACCAATCACGTGCCCGCTACTAGCAGAGGAGCTTTCACCTCATGGGACATAACTCACACATGCAAATAGACCCCAACGACATTCCCTGCCACACAAGGGTGTACATGAGCGAGCGAATTCTGCCCCTGGGACCGGGGAGAGGAACTGATCCCTGAAAGAAGAACTGAAAGCTAGGAAAGGAGACCAGGGCAGAGAGGGAAGGGGGAGGGGTGTAAAGGAAAGGGCTGAAATGTCACAACTGAAAATTAGCTGTTCCCGTTTACAATTCCTTCTGTGAAAATGAATAAAAGGAGCGTTGGCCATAGCTCAGTTGGTTAGAGCACTGTCACCAGCATACGCCAACGTGGTGGGCTCCATCCCTGTTCAGGGCGCATACAAGAACCAACCAATAAGTGCATAAATAAGTGGGACATTATCAATCATCAAGTCAATTTCTATCTCTCTCTCTCTCTATCCTCTCTCTCTCTCTCTCTCTCTCTCTCTCTCTCTCTCTCTCAAATATACATTTAAATTGGAGTAGGGAGACTCTGAAGAGGGAGTGCTCAGGCACTAACCAGTCACTGCACCTTGCAGACTCCCAGAGGAAGGAGCTAATGGTTCTCACAAGGAAGAAGCACACTTTACTACTGCAACCAGCGGGAGGAAGATTTTCCCCTTGCCCAGCAACAGCCCAGCCATTGAACAGCCATCACCACCCTGAACTCTGGCTCTCTTCTGGTGGACTTTCCTTCACAGCATTCTCTCCTAACTTCTTTTTCTTTATAAGGGACATCTCCTTCATTCTCTCACCTGTGGTTTGCCATAGCCTGCGTGTCCTGAATTGCAGTTCCTCTACTATTCCTAAATAAACCCATTTTGCTGGTAAAATGTCGTTTTTATTTTTAAGGTTGACACCTCCTACAGGCATATCCATACCAGGTCTGTCAAAGCAGTTATCTCAACTCCATGAACAGAAATTGGAGAAAGCATGCACTTAGGAATCTAGCAGCTGTGTTCAAACTTCCTGCCTACCATCCTGGAAGTTTTGTTATCTATAGAATGAGGTCTACAGAATATGTACCTTAGAGAGTTACTATAAAGATCCAATGAGGTCCATTCAAAGACTTGTGCAGAAATGTTCATAGCAGCATTCTTCATAATAACCAATAAATGGAAACAAACCAGATGTCCATCAACTGATTAGTGGATAAACAAAATCTCTTATACCCATACAATGAAATAATAGCCATAAAAAGGAATAAATTTTTGATACATGCTACAATGTGGATGAATCTTGAAAATATTATGCTAAGTGAAAAAAACAAGATGGTGGGGGCATAGGTAAACACCTAACTGCAGCCTCACTCAACAATTTCAAAAAATACAACTAAAATATAAGTGGACATTATCCAGAACTACAGGGAAGTTGACTGACTGGAAATTCTACAACTAGAAGGAAAGAGAAAACCAGAAGGAAAATCAGAGGAGCTGTAAAAGCCTAAAGTACTTAGAGGCACAGTGTGCGTGTGGGGAGAGGACAGAGCCGGAAAGGAGGAGGCAGCTGAGTGCCTGGCTGGCGTTCCCTAGCAGGAAGGAGATAAAAGCTCCGGACTGTGCTGTACCCCAACTCCGACTGCACTGAACCCCAGTTCTGGGCTAGACCCTGGGGTCCCAGGCTCATACAGAGGGAATCTGGGCTGAAAGGCAGAAGCTAAGGGGAGCATCGAAAGGCAGAACCCCGGAGTAGTGCACATTGTGTGCAAAGGACAGACTGTTGATTGGACCGCTGGATTGCCCTAGCGGGAAGGAGACATAAGCTCTGGACTGCTCTTAACCCCACTTCCAACTGCACTGAACCCCAGTTGCAGGCTCGTTGGGAGAGAAACTAGACTGTCTGGTGTCAGGCAAAACTCTAGGGTGCCTTTATCTCAGAGGTGCTTGCAGTGAATACCAAAGGACACTGAGGTACACTGAGACTCAGGAACCTCAGAGGGCAGGGCTAATAGGAAGCCAAGGCTGTAGGCTCCACCCTGAAACTCTGCCCCATCCAAGCTGAACACAGAGGCTTTTGCAGGTTTCCAAGTCTAGTGGAATAGGCTGTCTCCTGGCATAGACACAGCTGATCCTCCCTACCTGCCAACTCAGGGAAGCAGCGAAAATGCCGAGACAAGGAAACAGATCACAAATGAAAAAAATGGAAGACAAAAAGCGACTGGATATAGAGTTCAAAACCACGCTTAAAAGGTTGTTCAAGAATCTCCTAGAAAAGGCTGATAAAATAAACGAGACCTATGAGGATATGAAAAGGGATCAACTAGAAATAATAAAGGATCAACAAGAAATGATAAAGGATCAACAAGAAATGATAAAGGATCAACTAGAAATAAAGAATACATACTCTGAAATAAAAAATATTATACAGAGTCCTAAAAACAGAATGGAAGATTGCAAGAATCAAGTCAAAGATTTGGAACATAAAGAGCCAGAGGACACTCCTCCGCAGAAGCAAGAAGACAAGAGAATCCAGAAAGTTGAAGATAGTGTAAGAAACCTCTGGGATAACTTCAAGCGAACCAACATCAGAATTATGGGGGTCCCAGAAGATAACAGAGAGCAAGATACCGAAAACATATTGAAAGAAATAGTGACAGAAAACTTCCCCCACCTGGGGAAAGAAATAGACTTACAGGTCCAGGAAGCACAGAAAACCCAAAACAAAAGGAATCCAAAGAGGACCACACCAAGACACATCATAATTAAAATTCCAAGAGCAAAAGACAAAGAGAGAATATTAAAAGCAGCAAGACAAAAGCAGGTAGTTACCTATAAAAAAGCACCCATACGACTGTCAGCTGATTTCTCAACAGAAACCATGCAGGCCAGACAGGAATGGCAAGAAATATTCAAGTTGATGAATAGCAAGAACCTATAGCCAAAAATACTCTCCACCCAGCAAAGCTATCACTCAGAATCGAAGGACAGATAAAGAACTTCACAAATAAATTTAAGCTAAAGGAGTTCATCACCACCAAGCCAGAATTATATGGATTCCTAAAAGGGTTCTTTAGGAAGAGGAAGAAAATAAAGATAAAAATTATGAACAACAAATACATAACTATCAACAAGTGAATCTAAAAACCAAGGGAAGTAAAAATCATGATGAACAATATTAACTGGTGAATATAATAGAATCAGAGGTATGGAAGGGGAGGGAACTGGTGATTCTTGGGGAAATGGGGAGTGGAGTGGGGCGGGAAGAGACTGAACATAAACTGCACCTATGGATGAGGACAATGGGGGATGGGGAAAGGGCAGAGGGTGGGATGGAAACTTGGTAGATGGGAGCAATGGAGGGGGGGGGGGAAATAAGGAACATTTGTAATAATATGAACAATAAAGATTTATTTTTAAAAATATTATGCTAAGTGAAATAAGCTAGTCACAAAAGACCACATGTTATATGAGTCCATTTATGTGAAATATCCAAAATAGGCAAATCCATACAGACAGAAAGTAGATTAGTGGATGCCTTAGGGGTCTGAGGGGATTGGAGAAATGGGAAGTGTCTGCTAATGGTTATGGGGTTTCTGTGGGGTGATTGATGAAAATGTTCTAAAACTGATTGTGGTGATGGCTACACAATTGTATTAATATACTAAAACCACTGAATTGTGTACTTTAAGTAGGTGAGTTATATGGTATGTGAATTATATCTCAATAAAGGTATAATTTAAAAAATATCAGATGAGATAACAAACTGCTAAAAGCCCCTGCCTTTGGAGCCTCCCTAAGAACAAGGGTTCAAGATATCTAACTTGGTCTTTTTCTCCTTCAATCGGAAAATCTTGTAAGCAATTTGATCTGAGGAAATTTAAAGAAATACCACCATGATATTTTTCTTTGGAACACCTAAATCAAATTAAGATGATTTGATACAAGCTGTTTCAGGGATTACAAGCTCATCAAAAGAATATGAGCAGGGAGGGAGCAAGGGAAAGAAAGGGAAGGAAGGAGGTAGCACTCTATAAGGTAATTGTGGATAGACCCAAAGTCATTCAATCAGCTTTAAACATTAAGGGATATGCCCCATCCCACCTCCTGTATTCCAGACCCCTTCAGGAAGAGAGCTCACCATGACCCGAGTAAGCTGAAGCCGCTGCCAGCATCACTAGGCATCCATCCCTTCAACACATCCCCTGCCGGGCTCTCTCCACAAACCAGAAATGCAGCTCTGAGGTGACCTCGACACAGCTCAGAAAAATCCTCACCACCTACACGACCTGACGGCAGAAAAGAACTGAGTAGCCAGGTTTGGGGGTGGCGGGGTTAGGGTTAGCACTTGTATCTCACATATTAAACTCTGAGAACAAATTCCAGGCAAGGGCAAGAACGAGACACATCCCTTCAGCAACATCTGGCAGAGAGGTTGGCTCCCTGTCTGTCACATGGCAGGTTATCTCCCTGAGCAAGACAGCTTCGGGTGGCCCCAGGGACACACTGTCTGTGGCAAGCAGCCGGAAGCTCCTTCAGAAGCAAAGCCCAGGGTCACGTAGAAACAAGATTTCTCTGCTTTCTAAACCTACCCCCAACTCATGTAGGATAGGCACTGAGGGGAGCCGAGTTCTGTCACTACAAAGCATGCTTTTTGGAGGGATATTGATTATTTTAAGCTGGCTGTTTTTAAGAAGCAAAGACTCAGGAAGGACTTGGACCTTCCTCCTAACTGCCTAAAAGAGTTTAAATAACTCTAGAAAAAGAGCTGTCATCATTGATAACCATAGTTCAATATGAGACAGATGGACCTGTTCTGAGCCTAGTCCCAGAGCAGATAGAAGGAGTGCCTGAGAGTCACTTGGGGAGTGTTAGTTGGCAAGCTAAGGGGTAGCAAAACTCTAAGAGAAGGTGGGGGTCTGCTGGACTGGATTTCCTGACCAAGCAGACCTCTCCCGGAGCTACGGGCTCAGAGGGAAAACTACTCCATCTTACAAAGAAAAGAGGATCTTATCTGAGGCCTGAAAACCCCACAGCAGTGGAGACCACCAAACAGCTGTGACGCCCCAATCGGCGCAAACACGTGGATTCAAGGGAGTTCTATAGTTCAGTATGAACTGGTATGTAATGGACAGAGAGGGAGTTTGCTCAAAGTCCTTGCTGTGGGCCACTGGGTAAAGACGGCCCAGAAAACATTTGTTTACCAAACACTTGAATTGCCTTCTTCCCCTTTGAAGTCCGAAGCCACACCCCCATCACCACCATCAGCTAACTCAAGATGGCAAATTAGCCTCAACTGCCCAATTTCTCCAGGGACCTATGTTCTTATGGAAGCTCTCATATGTACACACATAATTAAATTTGACTTTTTCCTCTTGTTAATCTGTCTCATGTCTCCCTCGCAGAACTAATAAGAAAAAAAAGACTCCAGCCCTGGACAGTGTGGCTCGTTGGTTGGGTCTGGTCCTGCGCACTTGATGCCCGGGTTGCAAGCTCCATCCTGGTAGGGGGCGTGCAGGAGGCAGCCAATGGATGTTTAGCTTTCACATCAATGTCTCTCTCTCTTTCCCCCTTTCCCTCACTCTCTAAAAATCAATTTTAAAGCTTTTTAAAAATAGACTCCAAAATATACTCTTAATAAAGAGAACAAAGTTAAAAACAGCATATATAATATGCCCATTGTGTTTTGTGTGGGTTTTTAAAAATATTTTTTTATTGATTTTTTTTTTTTTACAGAGAGAAGGGAGAGGGATAGAGAGTTAGAAACATCCATCAGCTGCCCCCTGCACACCCTCTATTGGGGATGTGCCCACAACCAAGGTACATGCCCTTGACCGGAATCGAACCCAGGACCCTCCAGTCCACAGGTCGATGCTCTATCCACTGAGCCAAACCAGTTAGGGCCCCGTTGCGCTCTTGTGATTTTCATAGACAATCTCCACAGAAGGATGCACAGTAAACTAGCAACAGTGCTGTGTCTGGGAGGAAAATGGAGGGACTTGAGCACAAGACTGGGAAAAAGATTTATTTTTCACTCTATATTGTGAAATTTTGTGCCAGGTGCTTAGATTATCTATTCAAACTGAGTAAATTTGTAACTTTTTATGAAAAGGACTCTCACTGTCTCAGCACATACGAACATCTGGTTCACGTGACATTTCTATGTTTCTGTGTAATTTAATGCGCCTCATGTGGAATACACATATTCTGAACACTGTGTATCTGTTTTTCCTCCCAGGCTTACCTCCTCCGGGTGACAGAGCTCAGATTCAGATAACCTCATATGAGGGCATAGACACTGTACCCGCCGACCAACAGGCCATTCTAAGGGCTCAGAGCTTGTTTCTCCCAAACAGCCCAGCAGCCCCAGGAGGGCCAAGGACAGAGAGGAAGTGGACACATGCTGACACCCTAGTGAGAGCCCAGAAGCCGCTGCCCTCTGCCCAGCCTTTGCATTAGCTTCTGCCTCGGGGATCCATCCCCCAGGACAAAGGCCCAGCCAAGGGTAAGCAGGGGACCCCTCACGGCAGTAACCTCACCTCCTGGAGGGGAAGTCTTCAACACACCTGGAAATGTTCAGGCTTTGAGGGGAACTAAAGAGGTTGGTTGGCTGTGCTTTGGTTTTTGGAAGGACAGACGTGTAGCTCATCTCGCTTCCTGGCATTTCCATTCCCAGATCTGGCCTGGAGAGAGGCCAGTGCGGAGATGGGAGGGAGAAAGGGTAGGGGAACCTCAGAAAAAGAAAATCGGGAAAGAGAACCAAGCCGGGTCCTACTTTTTTATTCTCTATCCCAGACCCAAGGAGCTAGAAATGAAGGTTAGAAGCAAAGGGTTTGAACACAGAAAGAGGAGAGGACAGGCTACCTTAGAAATGCAAGTGTAGCCAAGACTGGTTTGGCTCAGTGGATAGATCGTCGGCCTGCAGACTGAAAGGTCCCGAGTTCGATTCCAGTCAAGGGCACGTACCTTGGTTGCGGGCACATCCCCCCGTTGGGTAGTGTGCAAGAGGCAGCTGGTCGATGTATCTCTCTCATCGACGTTTCTAACTCTATCCCTCTCAATTCATCTCTATGTAAAATCAATAAAATATATTTTTTTTAAAAGAAAGAAAGAAATGCAAGTGCAGGAGCAGAGATCTCTCAGAGAGCACAGACAGGCTGTGGGAGGAAGTGGGAAAGTGGGGAAAAAGGACAGAAATGAGGAGGACAGAAGGTAGTTTGTCTGCCCCAGCCTCCACCCTGTCCCTGGCATAGGGCATGGCACTAAATGAATGAATGGGTGGGAGAATGAATGGACAGATGGTTAGCAAACGCTGTGGTTACGAATGAAGGCCACCAGAGCAAAGCAGAGGGGGACACAGGAAAGAGAATAAGAGGGAGCTCAGGGTCCTACCTGGAAGGGAGGGACTCCATCCAGGTAAGAGCTTCAGGGCCAAAGACCCTTCCTTGATAGGGAACTGAGGGTAAGCGTTCGCTTGACTTAAAATGACCCCAAAGCCCCGGCTTACTTGGGACAAGTTGAGCACTTACCTGCAGGCAGCACCAAAGAGCCAACGAGCTGCAGGAGGCACCTCACAATTCTCTTGAAGCTTGTGGGACAGAGGGAGTTGAGACAAAAATAAAACGGGGATACAATTCAAAGAAAAGGGGGGAAAGGTAGCATGCTTCCTCACTTTCCCAACCTCTAGATCCAGGAAAACTGGCTAGGTCAGGCCCCTCGGCCACATCAGCATTTTAAAACGAGAATCCAGCCGAGCCTATGAGCAGGCGTTTTCCAAATGGCTACGGAATTCCTGCACCTTCCAAAAATACCTCTTCACGCAACTCCTGCCAGGGAGAGAGGGCCACATGCCCAGGCTGGAACCAACCAACAGGCTTCCTGAGCCCCGGGAGCTGGGCTCACATGCTCTGCAGACCCCAGTTACAGGAAATGCCCACTGCTCGGTGGGTAAACACAGCCAGCCGGCTACTGGTGCCGAGTCGAAGACTGGCAGCAAAGCATCCTCCAGTTCCACCTCTGACGAAGGAGATCATATGGCCGCGGGGAGTGGTTTCCAAGCCTCGCTCTGCGTGTAACCACCCGTGCAGCGCTGTAAAAGCACCAGGCCTCTGGTCAGAAGCTCTGGGGGGACAGGGAGGTGGCACGAAAGGGACTCCAGAGAGGCCAGTTGGTGATGTCCTGTCCTGACCTGGGAGTTACCTGGTTTGTTCACTTTGTGAGAATTCATCACACTGTTGATCCATGTGCACTTTTCTGTGTTTGTTATACCTCACTTAAAAATATACAGCCAAAACCGGTTTGGCTCAGTGGATAGAGCGTCAGCCTGAGGACTGAAAGGTCCCAGGTTCGATTCCAGTCAAGGGCATGTACCTTGGTTGAGGGCACATCCCCAGTGTGGGGTGTGCAGGAGGCAGCTGATTGATGTTTCTCTCTCATCGCTGTTTCTAACTCTCTATCTCTCTCCCTTCATCTCTGTAAAAAATCAATTAAATATATTTTTTAAAATAATAAAATATATTTATAGTTGCCCAGAAAGAAACTCTCTACAGACTGATTCATATATCTTTCAGCATAACGATTATTGCTTGTCTCATTTTTTATTCTTATCTTTCCAGTAGGACATGATCTCACTCATTGAGGGGAAATGGTGAACAACATAGACTGATGAACAAGAACAGACCCAGAGATTAGGAGCCATGGGTCAGACTGCTGGACCTCAAAGGGAGGGTGGGATAAAAGGGAGAGATCAACCAAAAGACTTATATGCATACATATGAGCCTAACCCAGGGGTGGGCAAACTTTTTGACTTGAGGGTCACAATGGGTTCTTAAACTGGACCGGAGGGCTAGAACAAAAGCAACCTGACCATGCAGGCACTCTCATCTTGGGCTGCTGGTGAAGGAGCCGAGGGGAGAGCAAGAGAACCCTCCACTCTTTCGGCTCTGCGGGCCGGATAGAACAGCCGAACGGGCCTGCGGGCGGTAGTTTGCCCACGGCTGGTAACCAGTGGTTGAGGATAATAGGGGAGTGGGGGCATGAGTGGGGGGTGGGGATTGGAATGGGGGGTTGAGGACAAATATGTGATATCTTAATCAATATATCTCCCGAGTGAATCCTGCTCCCCTGCTGTGCTTTAGAACCACTGAGTCCGAGGTCCAGGGTGAGAGCCTTGGGTTACACAAGCGATGCTGGGTGCTTTGAGCACGGGCTGGAGTTGCCACGGTGTTTGCCTCCCTTCCCGGGCAAGTGGCTGGCCGACAAGGGGAAAAGCTCCGGGGAGGGGAAGGATGGGGAAGGGAGATGCTCCGGGGAGCCCTTCTCTGCCCGCAGATGCTGACAGTGACCAGCGTGGACCAAACACAGCCGCCAAGCCTGTGACGTGTCCTGTACCTCGTGCACGGCCTGGACAGAGCTTATCCGGGCCCCGTGTTACCTGATTCAAAAAGGCGATGTCCTCCTGTGGCTTGGTTTCCCTCCCTGGTTAAAGAGGGAAACCAAATTCTAGCCACCCTTCTGGGTTCCTTTCCCGGGGCAAGCAGCGTCTATGCCACGCCCAGCAGGATCTGTGTGACTCCAGCACATGAGATTTCCCAACGTCCTGTACCAGGCGCTGTTCTGGGCACGAAGGATGCATCAGTGAACAAGTCTGTCCCTGCTGCAGTGACGAGTTTATAGCTTCGTGTAGAGCCTGACAGCCAATTACATCTGAAGGAGATTAAAATTCCCCACCTCAAAAATATGCCACTGTGGCATAGCGCTTCTTTTGAGCTGAAGACAATTAAGAAACAGAAAACACGGGAATTCTTTGTCCCTTTTTTCCTGCCTGAAGCAAGGCATAAGTTTCTCTTTTGTAAAAGACATGTTTCCATTTGAAAATCGGTGAAAGAAATACTAGCCACTTAGATATGCAGATGACAACCATCTGCCCGGCAGAAAGTAGCCAAGATTTGAAACAACTTCTGATGAACGTGAAAGAAGCAAGTGTCAAAGCAGGACTGCATTTGAACACCAAGAAAAACAAAACTCGTGACATACACAGGAGACATACACAACTTTAACATAGACAGTGAAGAGACTGACATTGTTAAAGATTTCCCTTACCTTGGCTCAGCCCTTTCAAATGGAGACTGCAGCCAAGCAATCGAGAGAAGGCTGAGACTCCGAAGAATTGGAAAAGATCTCCAAGAGCAAAGATGTGTCCTTAGATGCTGAGGTCACCCACATCCCCACAGTCCCAGTTTACTCTGAACAGATGCAAAAGTTTGACAGTGAAGAGAACTGATAATAAAAAACAAAAATTAATTGGAAATACGCTGTGGACGGGAGCTCTATGGATACCCTGGACCAGCAGAGAGACAGTGAGTCCTAGAGCCAATTAAGCCTGAAACGCCACAGCAGGCAAAATTGACAAAACTGATGTTATTGTACTTGAGGCCCGTCATAGGAAGGCAGGGTTCTTTGGAAAAGACAATGGTGCTGGGAAAATAGAAGCCAGCAGGAAAAGAGGAAGACCAAATACAAGGATTGACTCCATAGAGGGAGCCATAGGGATGAGTCTCCCAGAGCTGAGCGGTGCTGTTGAGAACAGGACGTTGTGGACATCAATCATAGACTCCCCAGGAGTTAACTCAATGGCAGGTAGCACAAAGGTGCCCCACACCTACACCAGAAACGACGTGGAGATAACTCTGACCAGCTTATTATGACTTGAGTCTTCATAACACACTGTGGACCAAAAAGGAGCCACTTACTGAACCCAGCAAGCCATGGGAGGCCTGCATGGTGAGCCTGACCCACTCAGAGACCTAACGTTGACCTCAACTCATATTCTTGTTCCTGCGTTCCAAGAGACCCATGATCCAAGAGCTACATGGGTTCCAAGAGTCCACTGTTTTTTTTTTTTTAATAATAAATCCATGTTTAGACTTAAACTAGTTTGAGTTAGATTTCTATCATTTGCAACCAAGAGTCCGCAGTTGAGTAGCTTTAAAACCAGTACTTTCAAATAGATTTCAGGTGAACCAGCCTGGACTCCTGGCTTTAACTGGCCCACAGTTTGGATTATACTCCCTTCGGTGCCCCTTCCCTAACACAGGCCAACAGCTGGCAGATAATCTTCGTTCCCTTCCTCTGCAGGAATTTTATCTGCTTGGGATACATAATGTGAAGTGGTCGCCCTTGTCCTTTTTAAAATGAAGGCTTTATCTAATGTAAATACTTGTCTTATTTTTATGTTTGGATTAAACCTTTTGTTGAATTTAATTACCATATTTGTCATTAAAATTGCACAAATGATCATTCTCAGGCTGTTAGAGGCCTCACAGGCAAGTGCTACCTATGTCAAGAGCTCCTCGAAATGAGATGTAAGCACAAGATGGTACTTCAAGGGAAATATTAAAAATCATCACCAGCCGAAACCGGTTTGGCTCAGTGGTAGAGCGTCGGTCTGCGGACTGAAAGGTCCGGGATTCAATTCCAGTCAAGGGCATGTACATTGGTTGCAGGCACATCCCCGGTAGTGGGTGTGCAAGAGGCAGCTGGTCCATGTTTCTCTCTCATCGATGTTTCTACTCTCTATCTCTCTCCCTTCCTCTCTGTAAAATATCAATAAAATATATATTTTTTTAATTGGTGGGCTCAAATGCCAGTCAGGGCGCATACCCAAGTTTGGGGTTTGATCCTCGGTTGGAGTGAGTACAGGAGACAACCAATGGATGTTTCTCTCACATTGATGCTTCTGTCTCTCCCCTTCCTCTTTCTAAAATCAATTTAGAAATAAATGTTTTTAAAAAGTCTATTTTGTCTGATATAAGTATTGCTACCCCAGCTTTTGTTTTGGTTTCTATCAGGATGAAATATCCTTTTCCATCCCTCCACTTTCCCAGTGAATTTTTCAAAGGCTGAATTTTAACTTTTAACTTTTTTAAAAAAAAATTTAACTATTTTTCATCAGCAGGCTCCAGATGGTGGTGCTGTGTAGCTGCCAAAAGTCCCACTTTAGTAATCAATTGTTATCATTATCAGTATAGCAACTGATGTCATTATGTAAATGTTTAATAGAATATATGCAATGAAGGTACTGTTCAGTGATAAGAAACAAAGTTCTCATAAGCTTAACAAAGTTGACACATACATGGGTATGATTAGCTGTGCTCAAATTGGTGAATCTTTACCTTTAAGTTAAATTTTCATCATATTGAAACTAATTTTGTAGTTACTTGTGAAGGGGGGAAAAATCAACTTATGTAATACAATGGAAGCCCTGTAGATTCTAGGAAAATGCATTACTTTGGACTGGACCTGAAATATCTGATGGCCTGCCTCCATGACCCTGAGAGCATAATAGAGCCAGTCAAGTTTCCCAAGATTCCACAAGGCAGTCTGTTCTTGGCCTTTTCCATGTTACCCTGACAACTTCAAGAATGTCCGAGCTACTAAACTTTAACAGGATTGTAAAAGCTTTATTATGTTTCAAACTTTTTAGATCAAGGTTATATTTCTTTGTAATATAAATATCTCTACAACTATCTATCTATATCCAGATGATGATGATGATGATGAGAGATAAATGAGAGATGATAGAAATATAGATAAATAGGTAGACAGGTAGGTAGATATTTTATAGGACTTATAGAATCCTTTAATCAGTGGCGTCTGGGTCTGATTCTTCAGGGGGGAAAGGATTTAAACCTTGAGAACTGAGTAAAGGAACTCTAGAATTTCTGAAAGTTGAGTTAGAACAGCTTAGGAATGCGCTGTCCGTTGGGGAATAGGCACACGAGGACACATTTTAATCATTAATGCTGATGCAGGCCAGATTGCTTTCCAAGAAACCCTGCCCTGTCACTTTTTCCAGCCATTCTTGTTTGAGGCCCGAGGAAAATAAGCAAGCTTGGGTATTCTTGAAAGGAAAGCTGTGCCTGAGCTTGGTGGGGTATGTGCAATGCAGGGTGTGGAGAGAGAGAGAGAGAGAGAGAGAGAGAGAGAGAGAGAGAGAGAGAGAGAGAGAGAGAAGCTCCAGGCAAGAGAGGGGATTCAGCAACTGGCCACTCCCAGAGGCCACACTCTTCCAGGTTTGGAGGCCACAGAATAGAATCCGCCGCCAAAATCCAAATGTGACCCATTTCCACTGTGCTTCTGAAATAGGGCCAGGGCTCACTTCTTATTCAATTACTCTATCAGGAGATTTTACAATTTGAATAACTGATCTGGTGTGAGGCATCAAAGCACCCAGTACTGTGAGATCAAGGGTTCTCAACTGAGAGTACATCACCTGGAGAGACAGTTCAAAATCCATAGACCTAGACCCCCATTCTGGACCCACAGAATCAGAAAGTCTGAGGCCTAGACTCATGTAGGGCTGAGAAAGTTCATGGAGATTCGAGTGCAAGCCCTGCGTTAAGGGACGGTGGGAGAGAACATGGTGTCAATAAGGCCAGACCATGGCTTTGACATTTTTTCTTATTGTGTTAAAAATGTCAGCTTCGCCGAGTCACCAAAATACATTAGAAGCTATCTTCCACAGGGCGTGCTAGGCCAGGCCTCTCATTGTAATGAGCATACAAATCACATCTTGTGAAAATGCAGATTTTAATTCTGTGGGTCTGGAGTGGGGACTGACAACTTACATTTCTAACTAGCTCCCATGTGCTGCCTGTCCATGATCCATACTTTGAATAGCAAGGGGGCTAGGTCAGTGACTCTTACCCATCACCCGGAGGAAACAGTTGGCAAAAGGAAATGTCTGGGAGCACATTGGTTGTCAAATGGGGAAGGGAAAGGTTTAACGATATAGCCTGTAGAAGCCAGAAATCTACTAAACATCCCACAATGCACAAGACAGCCCCCACAACAAAGAATTACCCAGTCCCAAATGAGGCCCTGGGGTTCAGAAACCCTGAACTTAGACCAAATGCAGAATTTATAAGTTTTCTGAAAAGTATTTACTTGATTTTCAACTGGTTACTCCCAGAGGGAGTTAAGGAGATACGTTTTGGGAGAGAACTTTATAGAAGGAGATGTGCATTCGCCACACCCAGCTCCATACCAAAGGACTGTCTTATCAGCACAGTTCTCGAGCCTCGGAGCTTGGATTGACATGGTCCATCCAAAGCTCAGGGAGAAGGCAAAGCCCCAACACATAGAAGCTTTGAGCAGAAGTCTCTTCAAGTGGATGCTGAAGACGAGAACTGGACTGGATGCCATTTGCGGCCCTCTGCACATCCAGCAATCCAGGAGAGCAGAGGAAGACGAGAGAGAGGCCACTTAGATTTTATTGCACTCCCAGCTTCACTCTTCTGGAAAATTCAGCCCCTGGAAAGCAACCAGCCTGCCAGCTGTAAATCAGTTTCAGGAGTTCTTCCTTTCTTCCGTCCTCCCTCCCTTCTCTCTCTCCCTTTCTCTTTCCCTCTCCTCTTTCCTTCTAACTTAATTTTTCCAATGATAAAAATATATATATATTTATTTACCATGAGCAGTTTAGAATACACAGCAAAGTATTAAAATGAAAAATACCTCAAAGGCAGTCACTATCAACATTTTGATTTCACTTATTATGTGGAATCTAAAGTACAAAATAAATAACAGGCAACCTTGAAACGGACTCAAGATACAGAGAACAGATTGATGGTTGCCAGAGAGGAGAGTTGGGGGAGTGGGTGAAAGCGGTGAAGGGATTAAGAAGTACAAATTGTTAGAAAATACATAATCATGGGAATGTAAAGTACAGCAAAGAAAATGCTGACAATAATATTGTAATAACTGTTGTGCCAGGTGGGTACTGGAAATATTAAGGGGAACACTTTGTAAAGTGTATGATTGTCTAACCACTAGGCCATACACCTGAAACCAATACAAAATAATATTGAAAGTAAACTGTAATTTAGCCGAAACCGGTTTGACTCAGTGGATAGAGTGTTGGCCTTCGGACTGAAGGGTCCCAGGTTTGATTCCAGTCAAGGGCACGTACCTTGGTTGCAGGCACATCCCCAGTAGGGGTGTGCAGGAGGCAGCTGATCAATGATTCTCTCTCATTGATGTTTCTAACTCTCTATCCCTCTCTCTTCTTCTCTGTAAAAAAATCAATAAAATATATATTTTTAAAAGAAAGTAAACTGTAATTTAAAATAAATAAATTCATTAAAAAACATTTTGATAATTCCTTTTGATTTAATAATGTTGTTTTTAAAAACCATAAATAAGAACATTTCTTAGGTAGATTCTTGCAGTAGAGACCTCTGGTTTATTCATGCTTCCCTCTATCTCAGCAATTCTTGGTGTGCCACAAGAATCTTTAAAACATCAATACCTGAGTATTTAGTCAGGGGCTCTGACCTTTTCCCCTTAGATTTTCAAATTTAAAAAAATGACAACAGCCAACACAATAGCCATCCAGCGTGAATAAATCAAAATTACAGCTATATTTTGGTCAGATCAGCAAAAAAATATATTTTTTGGTGTACCACAAAATTTTGGTAATAGCTTACCTATACCATGAGATGAAAAAAGTTGAAAATAGCTACTCTAGCCCTTGCCAGTTTGGCTAGTGGATAAAGCATCGGCCTGCAGACTAAAGGGTCTGAGGTTTGATTCTGGCCAAGGACACATGCCCAGGTTGTGGGCTCGATCCCCAGTGGGGGGGGCGTGCAGGAGGCAGCCAATCAATGATTCTCTCTCATTATTGATGTTTCTATCTCTCTCCCCGTCTCCCTTCCTCTCTGAAATCAATAAAAAATATATTAAAAATTATTTTTTTAAAGAAAATAGCTGCTCTAGCCAACCTACTGTCCAATGCCCTCCCTTACTGACTCTGGGCTTGGTCTGCCTGACTTGCTTTTAGCCAATGGGACATTTGTAAATTGAAACAAGCCTGAGCTTGACAAGTGTTTGCACCTGATGCTTGCTTTTTGCTGCTCTTTGGAACCATGAAATTGCTATGAGAAGCCTGGGCTAGCCTTTTTGAAGATGTGAGATCACAGGAAACAGAAATGGACTTTCCCCGATGAGGCCCTCTATCCCAATTAGCCTGGCAATCACCAGACTTGTGAGGGAGGCCGCCCTGGACTATCTATCCCAGACACAAAACACCCAGACACACAGAACAAGGGGAATAGTAAGTGCTTATTGCTGAACTCACTACATTTGGAGTGCTTAGTTACACGGCAAAAGCTGACTTACATACAAATTTATGTAAAATCCTATGCTCTATTTTTGGCACTTGATATTTTAACATAAGCACTTTGTCATATGATTACAACTCCCTTAAATGTTTGTGTTTAACAGTCGAGTTATAATTCCATGAGGAATATAGTTTACAAAATTGTTCCCCTATTTATATAGTTCTTAATTTTGGCATTCATATTATTGTTGGAATCTTGATGCTTAAAGATTTTTCTATATGTTAGATATCTTCCAAGAATGCACCCTTGGGCCGAAACCGGTTTGGCTCAGTGGTAGAGCGTTGGTCTGCGGACTGAAAGGTCCCGGGTTCGATTCCGGCCAAGGGCATGTACATTGGTTGCAGGCATATCCCCAGTGGGGGGTGTTTAGGAGGTGACTGGTCGATGTTTCTCTCTCATCGACGTTTCTAGCTCTCTGTCTCTCTCCCTTCCTCTCTGTAAAATATCAATAAAATATATTTTTTAAAAAAAAGAATGCACCCTTGGGAGTAGAATTACAGAGTCAAAGCTAATTTTATTTAGCTTCTTAATATAAAAACTTAAACAAAACATCTAAGAGAAAAGTGGAATGGATCCTATCTACCAGCACCCAGCCTCAACAATTATCATATTTTGCCATTCTTATTTCCTGTGTCTATTCCCCACCCTCCTTTCTTCCTTAAGTATTTTAATCTATTATTTAACCCAGACATTCTTACTATGTATTTCTAACTGATTCAGATTAAAAAACAACATAGGCACAATTTCACTATTACACCTAACAGCATTAACAATAATACATTCATGACTGCCACCATTTAGTCCATATCAATTTTCCCTGATTGTCTGAAATTATACTGATCTGTTCAAATCATGATTCAAAGTAGGTTTTGGTTGACATATGTCTTAACTTATTGCTCCTATAAAGTTCCCATAAACTGGATTTGGTTGATTGTATCCTGATGATGACATTTAACACATTTTTCTAGTCTTCATATTTTCTGATATTCCAAGAAGATGCTTGATGAAATTAATGGCAATCACTAGACATGTGAGGGAGGCCATCCTGGACTATCAACACCCAGACATAAAACCCCCAGCCACACAGAACACGGGAAACAGTAAGTGCTTATTGCTTAGCTCACTACATTTGGAGTGGTCAGTTACACGGCAAAAGCTGACTTACATACAAGTTTATATAAAACCTAATATAAGGATATTTCAGCCGAAACCGGTTTAGCTCAGTGGATAGAGCGTCAGCCTGCAGACTAAAAGGTCCCAGGTTCAATTCCGGTCAAGGGCATGTACCTTGGTTGTGGGCACATCCCCAGTAGAGGGTGTGCAAGAGATTGATGATTCTCTCTCACCGATGTTTCTAACTCTCTGTCCCTCTCTCTTCCTCACTGTAAAAAAATCAATAAAATATATGTATATTTTAAAAAGAATATTTCATTGGGGCCCTGACCAGTTGGTTGGGTTTCGCCCTGTGCACCAAAAGGTGGCCAGTTAGATTCCCAGTCAGGGCACATCTGCCTTTCCTGTGCAGAATTGCTAGAATGTGTCCTGATGTTTATAACCAAACAAACCTAAATTAGGGCAAGACAGGTGTTGTATCTAGAATAAACTGTAGGTGTTGTCTGGAGTCTAGACTGACCCTTGATCCAGTGTGACCCAGGCAGACCAGCAGCACCTGCAGCAGCTGGGAACTTGTTAGAAATGCTTAATCTCAGCTTTACCCCAGTTCTGCTGAATCCAAATTGCATTTTACCAAGATCCCTGGGGGAGGTGTAAACAAATTGAGAAGCCCTGGTCTGGTGATTCTCAACCCTGGCTGTACTTTAAAATCACTTGGGGACTGTTTAAAAAAATATTGATGTTCATTTACATCCTCCATGACAACAATTGATTCAGAAAAGAATCATTAATGAAGCCTAAAACCTCAGAATTTCTCCACAGATCACTTAGGAATTACAAAAGGGTAAGTGACCTTTACAGCAGAGAAATTTGGCAGAGACCACATAAACAAATGAGAAAACATCGCAAATAATTGGGCAAAGTGACATCATGAGCCTCCTAATAATCAGAACACAATATCACCTATGTATAATTTTATATTATAAAATCTCCAAATGTTAATATTTAGTATATGTGCTGCCAAAGCGAGCACCAAATGTTAATATTTAGAATCCTTATCAAGAGTCAGCAAACTCTTGAGCCAGATAATAAATACAGTAAGTAGTACAGTCTCTGTTACAATACTTGACCCTGCTGTGTTAGTGTGACAGCATCCGTCAACAATAAGTACACAATAGGCCTGCCTGTGTTTCAATAAAGCTGCATTTATTGAAAATTATATATGAATTTTATTACATTAAAATTAGAAAATAGTCATTTTGGCAATTTCCGTCTCTGAAAGATTATGCACCAAAATGTTATCAATGATGACTCCTGAGGAGCAGACAGCTGCTCAGGGGGAACGTTACGCTTTGCTTTATATAATTCTGTACTGATTAAATGTTTGAAAGACTGTTTGATGGTTTTTGTTTTGTTTTTATTCATTAAGTTGCCTCTTAAGTTAGTCAGCTTTTGGTGCAGTAACAAATAAGCCCAAATCTCAGTGCCTCATAACAGCAAATATTTGTTCCTTATGTTACCTGAGGGCTGAAGGAAAGCTGCATTTTGGCTCATGTATTTTCTCACTCTGAGACCCAGGCCATAGGACCAGTCTTGTTTGGAGCACTGCAGAGGGCAGAATTTCTAGAGATCAGGCCAAACCGAATAATTGCATTTAAGCTTCCTGCTCCGACCTGATTGGGCCATGCCTGTTCACATGCTAGAGGCCAGAGAAGTCACATAGCCACGCCTCACAAGGGAAGACTTAGTGACAAGGTCTGTGTAACCAGGGTAGAGGGAAGGGAATGAGTAATTGTAAAACAAGGATATACTTTCCTACACTTTTGTTGAACTAAGTAAATTTATTTGAGAAAATATTTCTTTGCTCTTATATAATTTGTTTTTATTGACTCACTTTTTTCTTTTCAGTCTTTGGCTCCCTATTTAAATGTAGAGACACGAGTCTTCAGCAGCACTTTTCAAATATGGGTGGACAGGACAGGACACTTGGGAACCAAGAGCCATTGCGCTGAGAGAATCCAGAGACTAACACCAAGGACCACCAAAAAGCCAAGAAGAACTTGGGGTACAGAGCCAGAAATGAGCAAGACAAAGTGATACCTTCAGACAGCTAACATCTGTTAGACACCTACTATGTGCTGGGAAGGCATCAGCACTCTGTGAACATGACTTCATTTGATCCCCCCAGCTATCCCGGGAGGTAGCTCCTATTATTCACATTTTATAAATGAAGAAATAATTCAAGACACAAAGAAGTTAACTAATTTCAAGGTCCCACAGCCTATGAACTCATGTGACCTAGAACTTGTGCTCCTACCAACCACATGCACTGGCGTGGCTTCCAAAAGCAAGGGCCAAGTCAATCAAATGAGGCTGAAGCCAGAGCAACCACTGAAAGGCACAGACAGGATTCGGCCACACGAAACAGCCCTACTGCAGTTGTTCTTTACTCAAGTTAACTCATGGGGGTGCTGCTCCTCTTCATTCTCTAATAGGATATGTAGCCTCCATCACTGTTCCCATGGTGGCCAGAGACTGAGTTAGCCTTGGCATTGCTCAGAACCCCAGACAGTTCAGACTGCTTATCCTGGGCCGGCCAGGACAAGTGCTAGGAGGGCTGGGGCTTTTAAGATGGCCCCTTTAGCCGAAACCCGTTTGGCTCAGTGGATAGAGCGTCAGCCTGCGGACTGTAAGGTTCCGGGTTCAATTCTAGTCAAGGGCATGTACCTTGGTTGCAGGCACATCCCCAGTAGGGGGTGTGCAGGAGGCAGCTGATCAATGTTTCTAACTTTCTATCTCTCGCCCTTCCTCTCTGTAAAAAATCAATAAGATATATATATATTTTTAATGGCCCCTATAACTTTAGCCCCTTGGTGTTACTCCTATGATTATGCTATGTTATATGGCAAAAGGGAAATTATCCAGGTGTGTCTAGCCACACTTGTCTGAGCCTCTTATCAAGCGGGCATTAATGTTGGCCTATAAAGACTCAAACAAACACTAACATAATTTCTAACTGCTCAAGGACACATTAGAAGGATTACCCTAGCCCCCTAAAAGTACATGCCCAAGAAAGCTCAAGACTGCCAAAGAATTAACTATTTGTTCCTGTCAATACCAGAGAGTAGGGCCTCTTTCTCCCAGTCTTTTGGGGAGGATAGAATCTTAACTTCAATAATTGCTGGCTAGCAAACAGAGCTGGCCTAATTGCATTTACTTAACTGACCCTTTACAATTTGTCACTTCCCTGGCTCTACTTGGACCCCGCTTCCCCCCTCCCCTCCCATCACTCCACCTCATTCTCCCTTTAAAAACCCAGTCACTCTGTACAAATCAAAGTTCGGTCCAGTTCACATTGGACCCTTTTCCCCTATCCCAATAGTTGTTAATAATTAAACTCTGTCCTTAACATGTCAACTAGTGCCCACCTCTGTTTATCTTTGACAGACGTTGGAGAGATTCCAAGCGAGAATGATTTCACACACTTTGGCTGTTTTGAAGACGGAGGGGGCCATGTAGCAAGAATAGGGGGCAGCCACTAGAAGTTGAGAGCACACAACAAAATGGGGACCTCAGTCCTAGGGACTGAATTCTGCCACTGAATTTCCTTGGAAGTGAATTCTTTCCAGAGCCTCCAGGTAAGAGCTCAGCCAACATCTTAATGTTGGCCTTGTGATCTGCACCAGAGAACTTGACCTCTATCCTTCACCACTAAAAGGAAGCAGGCTCCTTAGAGGAAAGACTGATTCCAGGGCTGGTGCAAGATATGCTTAGAATCCCTTGTTATACCAGAAAGTAAGGAAGTGCTAAAAATAATAATAATGCCCTGGCCAGTTTGGATCAGTGGATAGAGCGTCAGCCTGAGGACTGAAGGGTCCTGAGTTTGATTTTGGTCAAGGGCACAGACCTTGATTGCAGGCTCAATTCCCGGCTCATGCGAGAGGCAACCAATTGAAGTGTCTTTCTCACATCAATGTTTCGCTCTCTGTCTCTCTCCCACCCTTCCACTCTCTAAAAATCAATGGGGAAAAGGTCCTTGGGTGAGGATTAACAAAATGAGAATGAGAATAAGAAGAATCAGAATCAGAATAGGAGGAGGAGGAGGAGGAACTGGAAGGAGAAGGAGGAGAAGGAGGAGAAAAAAAAGAGGAAGAAGAAGAGTCAAAGGAGTTCCCACTAGCAAATCAGGGACAATTTGAATGCCAAAATAATTAAGAATTAAACTGTAGACCACCACCCCACCCCACCCCCGTCCCACTGCTTCCCCGGGGCACACGGCTCACCCAGGGCACCCGGCCCCCTGGGGCACACGGCTCTCCTGGGACACACGGCTCACCCGGGGCACAGGGCCCCCTGGGGTCGCGAACAAGAGGCACCGTGCCAGCTCCTCGCTAGCACAGCAGGCGGGCTGGGATGGCTGTGGGCGGGGAGACAGCGCTCCAAGAAGTCTCATTTCGGGCAGGAGCGGAGCAGCTGCAGATGGGGAGGCCAAGCTCTGAAGCTGCCCACTCCCTGGGCCCGGGGCGGAGTGAGCTCCGTTCTCTGTGGGCTTCCCTCACTCGCGGCGGCGACGATGGTGGCTCAATTTCCATTGTAGTTTTAAAATCCACAAGGCAGCAGCGGCAGAAGCTCTGACCCGGCCATGCGGGGCCGTGAACAGAAGGCGCCGCACCAGCTCCTCACCAGCTCCTCACCAGCACGGCAGGCGTGGAGGCCAGGCTGCTATTTTATTGATTTTTTTACAGAGAGAAAGAGAGAGAGATAGAGAGTTAGAAACATCGATGAGAGATTGATCAGATGCCTCTTGCACACTCTCTACTGGCGATGTGCCCTTAACCAAGGTACATGCCCTTGACCGGAATCGAACCTGGGACCTTTCAGTCCACAGGCCGATGCTCTGTCCATTGAACCAAACCAGTTTCAGCTTATTTTTAAAACTTTTAAATGTTTAAAATTATTTCCAGATAGTTTAAAGACAAAAGAGCCACTATATGGAAAGTCTCTGAGAGTAAAGCTCTTGAAGAATGCAGTTTTCATCCAAAGAGAGGGTGGAGGCCTGAGTAATCACAGCAGATGAGGCACGGAGCTGGGAGACTCCAGCTGTTAGGACACAGAGCTGCACCCCAGGTAGCAGAGGTGGGTCTAGGCCTGAGGGGCCCGTTAGAGCTGTTCTATTGTCACTGAAGAGGTAGATGTCTACCATGAAGCCTGACCCAGGAGGGCATCACAACTAGTGCACACTCCTGGCTTTATACCGCCCCAGCCGGGGCCAGTCTACCAGACTTAGGCTACTGTCAGCCGTGGGGAGCCGGCCTCCAGCACCGGAGCTCTCCGGGCACAGGGTCAGGATCCCCTAGAGTAGCCCTGAGTAACCCTGACCTGCTGGAGCTTGTTCCTGGCTCCGGTTCTGACTCAGTCCCCTCCTGTGATCTTGCCTGCATCTGGTGACTTCTCCCTCCTCCCAGCATGCGAACCATGGCATTACTCCAGGTTTTCTGGCTCAGCATGTCGTGCCCTGGCCCTGACTCTTTGGTCTCCCCATGACTCAGGGCTCTGGCGCCCAGCCCCAGGACCCACCCTGCCCATGCTCTGGTCCTCTCAGCGAAGGCCCCACAAGAGGGAAGAATGGGGATGTTTAACCCAGGACCTGCCAGGTTACCAGGACCTGCCCTCCCGTGTCCTGTGAAAGGACAGCTTTGGGGCTTCTGGTTCTGTGCACCCGGCCATGCCTGCAGGGCACTGTACATACAGCGACACATGAGGCTGCAAACTGGGGGGGGTCAGTCTGAATGGCTCTATTTGGGGAACTGTCTACCGACTGCAGAACACACACAGCAAGTATAGCCCACAGCCCAGAAGTCCACCTGCCCTGCCCGCTCTAAGTCAGGGAGCGTACGGGAAGCACAGGGAGGAGCATCAGAAACAGGCTTGCTCCGTAGACCTGATGCTTGGAGTCCCAAGTTCCCAGCTAACACTTGCTTCCCAGCTTGTAGCATGTGAGCTTGGAGCAGATGGTCCTGAGTCTACCCCCATTTCCACGCCTGCTCCTTGAGTCCTTGTGCTGTTGTTTCACCTCTTCAGCTTCTGCCTCCTGATCTGTGACACAGAAATGATACGTGTTAAGCAGTACCTGAGACATGGCTGGTGCTCAAAAATAGTAGCTGTTGATTTGAGAAAAAAATCACCAATAAATGCTTAAACTGGTAAGTGAAAATGTGCTGAGGAAGAAGATATTTATACAACCTTAAAGATTATTTTTGTGATCTTCCTATAAATTGCTAATGGGGGGAGGGAAATAACCAGAGGGTACCCTCTAGTGAGTGAAAACACAACCCACAAATGGGAGTAAATATTTTCAAATTGTATATCTGGTAAGGAATTAATACACAAAATATAAAAAGAACTGACTTTCTGCAACTAAACAACAAGAACAATGCAATTCAAAGTAACTGAAGAGACATTTCTCCAAAGAAGATATACAAATGCTCAATAGGCACATGAAAGGATGCTCGTTGTTAATCATTAATCATTAGGGAGATGCAAATCAAAACCACAAAGAGATACCACCACACACCCATTATGTCAGCTATTATGAAAATAAAACAAAAACACAGCCCAGCCAGTGTGGCTCAGTGGTTGAGCATGGGTCTATCAATCAAGAGGTCACCGGTTCAATTCTGGTCTGGGTGCATGCCCAGGTTGCGGGCTCAATCCCCAGCATGGAGCATGTGTGAAGCAGCTGATCAATGATTCTCTCTCATTATTGACGTGTCTATCTCTCTCCCTCTCCCTTTCTCTCTGAAATCAATAAAAATATGTATTTTTTTAAATACTAAATAAGTTTCAGGTAACCAAAATGAGAGATAAGAACGTAACATAACCCTAGCTAGAGAGATATGAATTTATATATATGAACTCGGTTGACTGAAAAGGCCTAGAAACAATGACCCATGAGAAGCAATGCAGATGTGGTCCTGAAACGAGGGCTTTTTGGAAAAATGGATAATTTCAGGGTAGGAAAGGTACAAGATGGCCTGTACCTCTTCTCATACCAGACCACAAAGTAGCTCTCACAGCCCTCTACAGCGAGTCAACGGGACACAGGAGCCAACTTTGAAGAGGCTCCTACTGGCCAGTAGACAATTTGAACTACATTAAGAATAACTGCATAGAGTGAAGCTCATCTATTATTGCCTGAGTTAATAATGGTATTTAAAACAAACAAACAAAATTTATTGGCCACCTCTGGAGAACTATTAGTTCCCCACCCCCCACCTTCCTTCTGCCCAGGCTTTCCTTTAAAAAACTTGAAATTACAAATACTTTCCATCTCTTTGAGATGTATGTAAATCTGTAAAAAAAAAAAAAATTAAATTGACTTCTTGCCAGTTTTTCATGCCAGAAATGTCTTTCCTAAGGCCTACGAGCCATCTCCTTGAAATGTGAACTATTGTGGTAAGGGATGCGCACTTAATAAAACCATAAGAAACCCAAAGAAGTGGTTACCATAAAAGTCACAACCGAGGCTATTTTAAGTGGAAGGAATGTGACTATATCTGGGAATGGGCAAAAGGAGAGTTTCTGGAGGGTCTGGCAAAGTTCTATTTCTTTTTTCCTTTTCTTTAGCAACAGTACTTATACTGTGCTATAAATTCTAAACTGTTTCACAATACAGTGGAACCTTCTTTCTCAAACATAATTCATTCCGGAAGGCCGTGTGAAAACAGAATCATTTTTTCCCATTAGAAATCATGTAAATTGAATTCATCTGTTCCAGACTCCCAAATGATTCCCTGCTTTAACCTTTCTTACATACAGTACATGTCTATTACACTGTTTACTCTATAAACAAACACTTTAAAAACAAACAGGACATGAAGTGTAAATGAAAACTTAACAAAAAGAAAAGATACAGTACAAAATGAAAATGTAACAATTAAAATCAGGAACAAAAGCAAAAAAAAAAACACAAAAAAACCCCAACACACAAAAATATTCACAGCACAATAGCCTGAGATTTTAACAGCGTACATTTGTCACCTGAGAGATGCATGACTGATCATACATGAAATGGTTGTTAGGTTGAAAAGTGAATTGTTCCAGATGGGAAACTTTCGAGAAACAAAGTTCCACTGTAATTAATTAGAATGACATGATAAATGCTAACTACACACTTTCATTTAAAAAAAAAATACTGCCGAAACCGGTTTGGCTCAGTGGATAGAGCATTGGCCTTCGGACTGAAAGGTCCTGGGTTCGATTCCGGTCAAGGGCATGTACCTTGGTTGCGGGGGTGTGCAAGAGACAGCTGGTCGATGTTTCTCTCTCATCGACGTTTCTAGCTCTCTTTCTCCCTTCCTCTCTGTAAAATATCAATAAAATATATTTTTAAAAATACTACTATAGCGGAGGACTGAGAAGGTGGGGCAGTTCTGTACCGTGCTGCCTTCCACTGGTTAAGACCTCCAAGAGAAAAGGCCTACCAAGGTGAGGATGCCCCTACTGTCACCTGTAGAGGGGCAGCACTGAGCTGGCCAATATTTGTGGTGGTGCTGCTTGTCCTGGCTCAGGGGAAGCGTTCCACTAAGTCTTAAAGACTAAGACATTGTGGGGACTCTCCGTCACCGCCCGCAGCCTGCTCTGCCAGGCCTTCGCGCACGCTGTGCTGGCGCTGCGCCTTCCATCGGCAGACCCGGAGAATCCTCTCTCCGTTGCCACATGGCCAGGCCAAAGCATCAGACACTACCACCATGCGGATTTTAAAACTACAGGGGAAATTGAGCCACAGGAGCTACCATCGCTGCCGCACCCACCGCCGCCCCCAAGAATGGGAATCCACCGAAATCAGAGCTCACTACGCACCGGGCTCATAGAGAGTGTGGCTTCAGAAATTAGCCTCTGCATCCACAGCAGCTCCACATCCGCACCAAAGAGGACACCATTGAGGGCGGACTCTCCCCATGCAGCCATCACAGCCCGCCCACAATCTTCCCAGCACACCCACCATGCTGGGAGGGAGATGGAGCGCGCTGGTGAGGAAATGGCACGGTGCCTTCCATTACCCACCCAGGTGAGCCCATCCTCCGATGCCACGTGGCCAAGCCTAAGCTCTCACCACCACCGCCATGTGAACTTTAAAACTACAGTGGTAATTGAACCACAGGAGCAACCGTCAATATTGCACCTGGCACCGCCACCCACCACTGCCGCTGAGAATAAAGGAAATCCACCAAGAACAGAGCTCACCACGCCTTGGGCTCAGGGAGTGGGCGACCTCAGAACTTAGCCTCCATGTCTGCGGCTGCTCCGCTCCCACACCGAACGAGACACCTTTGAAGGTGGTCCCCCCGCCTGCAACCATCTCAGCCCAACTGCAGCTGTCCCAGCCTTTCCGCCATGCTAGCAAGGAGCTAGTGCGGCGCCTCCAATATGCGACCCCAACACCCTAGAGGGGCCGTGTGCGCCGGGTGAGCCGAGTGTCCCAGGGGTCCGAGTGCCCCGGGTGAGCCGAGTGTCCCACGGGGCCGAGTGCCCCGGGTGAGCCGAGTGTCCTACGGGTCCGAGTGCCCCGGGTGAGCCGAGTGTCCCATGGGGCCGAGTGCCCCGGGTGAGCCGAGTGTCCCAGGTGGCCGAGTGCCCCGGGTGAGCCGAGTGTCCCAGGGGGCCGAGTGCCCCGGGTGAGCCGAGTGTCCCAGGGGGCCGAGTGCCCCGGGTGAGCCGAGTGTCCCAGGGGGTCGAGTGCCCCGGGTGAGCCGAGTGTCCCAGGGGGCCGAGTGCCCCGGGTGAGCCGAGTATCCCAGGGGGCCATGTGCCCCGGGTGAACCGTACCCCCCAAAGGGGAAGGGGATCCCGGGTGAGCCGTGTGTCCCAGGGGGCCGAGTGCCCCGGGTGAGCCGAGTGTCCCAGGGGGCCGAGTGCCCCGGGTGAGCCGAGTGTCCCAGGGGGCCGAGTGCCCCTGGTGAGCCGAGTGTCCCAGGGGGCCGAGTGCCCCGGGTGAGCCGAGTGTCCCAGGGGGCCGAGTGCCCCGGGTGAGCCGAGTGTCCCAGGGGGCCGAGTGCCCCGGGTGAGCCGAGAGTCCCAGGGGGCCGAGTGCCCCGGGTGAGCCGAGTGTCCCTGGGGGCCGAGTGCCCCGGGTGAGCCGAGTGTCCCAGGGGGCCGAGTGCCCCGGGTGAGCCGAGTGTCCCATGGGGCCGAGTGCCCCGGGTGAGCCGAGTGTCCCAGGGGGCCGAGTGCCCCGGGTGAGCCGAGTGTCCCATGGGGCCGAGTGCCCCGGGTGAGCCGAGTGTCCCACGGGTCCGAGTGCCCCGGGTGAGCCGAGTGTCCCACGGGGCCGAGTGCCCCGGGTGAGCCGAGTGTCCCAGGGGGCCGAGTGCCCCGGGTGAGCCGAGTGTCCCACGGGGCCGAGTGCCCCGGGTGAGCCGAGAGTCCCAGGGGGCCGAGTGCCCCGGGTGAGCTGAGTGTCCCAGGGGGCCGAGTGCCCCGGGTGAGCTGAGTGTCCCAGGGGGGCGAGTGTCCCGGGTGAGCCAAGAGTCCCAGGGGGCCGAGTGCCCCGGGTGAGCCGAGTGTCCCCGGGGGGCCATGTGCCCCGGGTAAGCCGTACCCCCCAAAGGGGAAGGGTGTCCCGGGTAAGCCGTGTGTCCCAGGGGGCCAAGTGCCCCGGGTGAGCCGAGTGTCCCACGGGGCCGAGTGCCCCGGGTGAGCCGAGTGTCCTACGGGTCCGAGTGCCCCGGGTGAGCCGAGTGTCCCATGGGGCCGAGTGCCCCGGGTGAGCCGAGTGTCCCAGGGGGCCGAGTGCCCCGGTGAGCCGAGTGTCCCAGGGGGCCGAGTGCCCCGGGTGAGCCGAGTGTCCCACGGGGCCGAGTGCCCCGGGTGAGCCGAGTGTCCCACGGGTCCGAGTGCCCCGGGTGAGCCGAGTGTCCCAGGGGGCCGAGTGCCCCGGGTGAGCCGAGTGTCCCATGGGGCCGAGTGCCCCGGGTGAGCCGAGTGTCCCAGGGGGCCGAGTGCCCCGGGTGAGCCGAGTGTCCCATGGGGCCGAGTGCCCCGGGTGAGCCGAGTGTCCCAGGGGGCCGAGTGTCCCGGGTGAGCCAAGAGTCCCAGGGGGCCGAGTGCCCCGGGTGAGCCAAGTGTCCCCGGGGGGCCCTGTGCCCCGGGTAAGCCGTACCCCCCAAAGGGTAAGGGTGTCCCGGGTATGTCGTGTGTCCCACGGGTCCGAGTGCCCCGGGCGAGCCGAGTGTCCCACGGGTCCGAGTGCCCCGGGCGAGCCGAGTGTCCCACGGGGCCGAGTGCCCCGGGTGAGCCGAGTGTCCCAGGGGGCCGAGTGCCCCGGGTGAGCCGAGTGTCCCACGCGTCCGAGTGCCCCGGGTGAGCCGAGTGTCCCAGGGGGCCGAGTGCCCCGGGTGAGCCGAGTGTCCCAGGGGGCCGAGTGCCCCGGGTGAGCCGAGTGTCCCACGGGGCCGAGTGCCCCGGGTGAGCCGAGTGTCCCACGGGGCCGAGTGCCCCGGGCGAGCCGTGTGTACCAGGGGAAGCAGTGGGACCCAAGGGAAGGGGCGGTGAAAACCAGAGGAGGAGCGGACTCTATTCATATGGTCCTGAGATAGTCACCATAAAACAAGCAGACTGCCAAATGACAGCGGGGAGGGGAAGGAGACCTGGGGGGAGATAGGAGAACAACCGAGGGACTGGTATGCATGAACATAAGTACAACCAATGAACACAGAACTCTGGTGAGGGAGGGCATAAATGGGAGGTGGGGGGGGGGGCAATGGTAAACTATGTACACAGAAAATACCTTAATAAAGTAAAATTTAAAAAAAAAAATACTACTATAGGACTAGGATTTAATAGGAATGAAATCATCCTAGACCTTACCTAATTAGAGAACATTTCTGTATTAATATACAGTTCTGAAACCTCAATAATAATTTCCAGTGGACAAGTTTCCACACTATGATCTAATAAAAATCTTTCAGCAAATATTGAAAGTGTTAGAAATATAAATGTGTGACTCAATACTTTTACCTTGGAGCATGTTTTCATCTAAAACCTTTTTTTTCTTTCCTAATTTATTATTTTCCCTTTCACCCACTCCCATTCTTCCTTCCCCTTTGGCAACCATCAGCGGGTTCTCTTTATCTATGGGTCTTTTTCTGTTTAATCATTTGTTTTGTTGTTTAAATTCCACATATAAGTGAAATCATATAGCATTTGTCTTTCTCTGACTTATTTCATTTAGCATAATATCCTCTAGGTCCATCCATATTATCCCAAATGGCAAGATTTCATTCATTTTTGTCGCTGAGTAATATTGTATTATTTATATACTAGAAGCCTGGTGCATGAAATTCTTGTACAAGTACGTCCCTAGGCCTGGCCTGCAATCAAGGCCATCTTCCCCAGCTGCTTGCGGCTGGCCCTGCCCCCTGCCAAAGGTCACCCTCTGTGTGTGGTGTGTCCAACAGGGCAAGGGCCTTGACCTGGAGCCGCCCATGTCCCCCACCGCCCACCCCTGGTCCCCCATTCACCATCGGGAGATTGGAGCCTGCCAGCGGGGGAAAGAAACCAAGAGGTGGTCAGTGCGCCTCATAGTGACTGGTCCAGCGGTCATTCTGGTCGTCCTGCAAGTAGGGTCAATTTGCATATTACCCTTTTATTATATAGGAAATTTTAAAAACTTATCATTAGTCTATCAATGAACACCTAGGTTGCTTCCATATCTTGGCTATTGTAAATTATGCTCCAATTTGGTTTTCTTTGAATACCCAGAAGTGGTATTGCTGGGTAGTTCTATTTCTTGAACTGAGTAGTGGTTTTAAGGATATTCTCCTTGTAACTCATTAAGCTATGAATCATAAATTCTCTTTATAATCCAGCTCCTGTAATTTATGTTTGATGTGGGGGGGTTTTATATCTGTTTTATTTTACAATTTAAAAAAGGTAAAAAGGTTAAGATAATTTAGTCCTTTAATCATTGCTTTCTCAAAAAATTCTGCATGGAACTAAAAGAGATGTGACATGCTAATGGATTAGATGGAGGTTGGAGTCAAGGGTAACTTCTAGATTTATGTAACAGGGCAAGGTGAGGATTGCAAAAATATCATAAGTCCATGCATATATGGCAGCTAAAAACCAACAAATGTGTCTAGTTTATAGTGAGGAGACAATACTTCAGCAGAAGATTACTAGAAAGGGCTTCCTGAAGAAGGGGGGATATGAGCCAAATCTTGAGTTAAAATTTGGATACTTGAAAAAGGCACGAAGTACAAGCAGATGGCACAGTATACACAAAAGTACAGAGATGGGAAAACACAAAAGTATCTTCAAGGAATGTTCTTTCATTTACTAACTTCTCATCCTTCTCCTCATTCTCCCAGACCAGGCCAGGTTTTTTATTTATATACTAGAGGACTGGTGCATGAGATTCGTGTACTTGGTGGGGGGAGGGCCCCTCAGCCCGGCTTGCACCCTTTTGCAGCGTGTGAACCCCTGGGGAGCAGGCCTGAGCCGTCATTTGGACATCCTTAGCGCTGCCAGAGATGGGAGAGGCTCCGGCCACCACCGCTGCACTTCCCAGCCATGAGGCCAGCTTCTGGGTTTATGGCTGAGCACACTGACCACTAGGGGGCAGCTCCTGCTTTGAGTGTCTGCCCCTGGTGCACGTCATAGTGACCAGTTCTTCCAGTGTTCGGTCGATTTGCATAATATCTTTTATTATATAGGACTAGAATTCTCTTAGCTTATTTTCATTTCCAACTCTAACTGTAGCTGTAATTAAATAATTAACTATGAAACTGGTCATTTAGCATCTCTCCCCCTAGAATATAAAGCATTCTGAAAGCAGGGACACTGCCCAGCCCTTGGCTTTGCATGGTACACACTGAATAAAAATGTGATAAATGAATGAGGGAACCCATTTGGCTGGAATGGATGGTTGTGCAAAAGACTAATAAAGTTGGAAATTTTACAGGTGGCCAGACTGTGAATGACCATCCTAGATTACTTACTTTTCTTTTTTTACTTGAACGACGTAAATATATTATCTCACAGTTCTGGAGACTAGAAGTCCAAAATCAATTATATTCACCAATTACAGGTGTCAACAGAGTTGGTTCCTTCCGAGAGCTTGGCTGTCCATGGCCATCTCCTGCATGTGTCTCTTCACATTGTCTTCCCTCTGTATCTGTGTCCAAACACCCCTCACCCCTTTATTTTGTTAATCTTCACCAGAGGATATATTTTCCATTGATTTTCAGAATGAGTGGAAGGGAATGAGGGAGAGAGGGAAACATCGATGGGAGAGAAACACATTAATTGGTTGCCAGGGCCAGGGATTGAACCTGCAATCCAGGTGTGTGCCCTTGTCCAAGAATGGAACCTGAGATCCTTCTGTCCACAGGCCTACTCTCTAACCACTGAGCAAAGCTGGCCAAAGCCAAATGTCCCCTTTTTATTAGGACACCGGTCAGATTGGAGGCCCACCCAAAAGACCCAATTTTTTATATCTTTATTGTTGAAAGTATTACAGGTGTCCCATTTTTTTCCTCATTGACCCCCTTCATCCTGCACCTCCTCCCCCTCCCCCCGACCCCATTTTTTCTTTGTTTCCTCTGTAAAAAGAATACTATATCCAAAATAAGGCCACATTCTGGGGGTTAGAACACCAACATACCTTTTTTTTCCTGGAGGAAACAAGTCAATTCATAAAGCATGACTAATTCACACTCAACATTTAACATTCAGAGGTTTTATTTACTTAACATGGATTTCTGTGAAACTCCCTTTGCTTCCTGAGTGGTCTTGTTACATGCCCCTCCAAATGTGTTTGCTTCCCTCTCTCTTGGTATTTAATTAGCAGTATTAACAAGGAACTGCATATTGTCTCTCAGAGGACTCATAAGGGCCTTTAAAAGCAGAGATACTCTATATTATCTTTATATTCCATATGCCTAGAACCACTTTTAAAATAAAATCTACAACAATCTATACTTTTCTAAATCTTAATTTACCTTGGTCACATAAGCAAAATAAAAGACCTTTAATATTTTTCAAATAAATATATTTTGTATTAAATAAACATACAATCTTTTACTTTTTAGTTTTTAAAATTACTTTACTTTTGAATATTGCTTAGGCAAATAGTACAGCTTATATTCTAAAAACAAATTAATCGAACCTAGCCAGCTTTGCTCAGTGGGCACAGCGTTGGCCTACAGACTGGAGGGCCCCACGTTTGGTTCCAGTCAAGGGCATATGACTGGGTTTCGGAGTGGATCCCCAGTAGGAGGCGTGCAGGAGACAGCTGATCAATGATTCTCTCTCATCAATGATGTTTCTATTTCTCTCTCCCTCTCCCTTTCTCTCTGAAATAAAAAATATATTTAAAAAATAAAATAAAATAAAAACAAATTAATGAGAATATTGAACTTCATATTCTTAAGTATTATGATTCCAATTCTGCTGAAACTGGCTTGGCTCAGTGGATAGAGCGTCGGCCTGCAGACTGAAAGGTCCCAGGTTCGATTCCGGTAAAGGGCATGTACCTTGGTTGTAGGGGATGTGCAAGAAGCAGCTGATCGGTGATTCTCTCTCATTGATGTTTCTAACTCTCTATCCCTCTCTCTTCCTCTCTGTAAAAAATCAATAAAATATATATTTTTAAAAAGATTCTAATTCTTTTTTTGTTTGTTTGTTTCCAGAGAAGAAGGGAGAGGGAGAGATAGAAACATCAATGGGAGAGAATCATTGATTGGCTGCCTCCTGCACATCCCCTACTGGGGATCAAGCCCACAACCATGTGCCCCTGACTGGAATCAAACCTGGGACACACAGAGCCCCCCACTCCAATGCTGTCCACAGGCTGATGC
The DNA here is from genome assembly GCA_963924515.1 of Vespertilio murinus. Lineage (NCBI taxonomy): Eukaryota > Metazoa > Chordata > Mammalia > Chiroptera > Vespertilionidae > Vespertilio > Vespertilio murinus. The sequence goes on from OZ004705.1 coordinate 83,187,330, forward strand.
TCTATCCACTGAGCCAAACCAGCTAGGGCAAGATTCCAATTCTTAATTCAAAGGTATATTCTATGTATGGTAAGTGGTTTTCAAAGTACGTGATCCTACAATCAAAGAAAGTCTAAAGCATAATTGGATTGACTACTGGAATGGGTACCTGTAGCCCCACCCCTTTTCCTGCTCCTGAGACCCAGGAGTAGGCTTCTCAAGTTCTCTCTTAGTAGTTTAAAGGTTGAATAGAATGCAGTGCAAGAATTCCTAATCTATAGCACAGGAAGTGAAGACATTAGATATACATTAGGTCCTCAGGTTATGTCGGAGATCCATTCCTACAGCGCGACATAACATGAGTAGGTCGGAACCCATGTATATTGCTCTCTAAAAATCCTTGTTTGCTCTATTAACCAAACAAATCATAATCTCTGAATTTTAGTCTATGTATCTTTGCATTTTATATTTAACTTTCTACAGTTTAGAATTTCAGCTGCAACAATATAAACCAATGCAATAGTTTCCATTAAACTATTAGAACCAATCAACACATTCTTGGCATTGTGTTAAGAGGAATTCTTCTGGACAATCAAGAGCAAAAAAAAGTAATTCTTCTGTTCTAAGAGGCTCAGACCAAAGTGGTGCTGAGTTTTAACTACACCAAAAATCTGGGTTACTATATCTACTTCCTCTGCCTTCCATACCAAGGTTCTCAAAAAATTTTTATTGGGAGAAACTATGCATAATTTACCATTTTTAGGTGTACAGTTCAGTGGCAATAAGTACATTCACAAGGTTGTGCAACCATTGCTACCATCATCTCCAGAACTTTTTCATCTTCCCAAACTGAAATTCTGTACCCATGAAGTAGTAACTCCCCATTTCTAAGGACTTTGAATCAACATTTCTTCAAAGAAGATATTTAAATGTTCCATGTGCTTGTGAAAGGATGCTGAACCACACTAGTCATTAGGGAAATGCAAATCAAAACCACTGAGATCCACACCCATTAGGATACTATTATAAAACAGAAAGTAACAAGTGTTACTTAGAACTTGGAGAAATTAGAATCCTTCTGCATTGCTTGTGGGAAAGTAAAATGGTAATTATGTAGGTTTTTTTCTTGAGTTGTAGGTGTTCTTAATGTATAAAGAACTTCTAGAGTTCGGTTCGCTCTTCCATTGTCTTGGTTCATAAACTAATAATTTCACTCCAAGATTGGTTCGGTAAATGGGGAGCTGACCTTACTGCCTGCCTTGTGTCCCCTCCCGCCAATGCAGGCTTCATATTGCAACTAGAGGGATCTCATGCATGATACAAGCACATTCCTTTACCAAAGAGCTATCTATTCCTAGTTTCCTTTTCCAGTCTCATGTTCTGTTACTTCTCACCATCCCAACACATACTTGTATCCCACCGTTCACATGCATACGCCCCATGACAGGATACTTGCCCCTGTATCACTGCCTATGACTATGGAAATAATTCAGGGTAATTCTGGGGATTGCTCATATCCCTCTAAATAAAAAGGTAAACTGAGGTTAAAAAAATGGCTCCTGGTTCCACATTTCCTTTTATTACTTTATTTAAAAATTTTTTAAAATATATTTTATTGATTTTTTTTACAGAGAGGAAGAGAGAAGGATAGAGTTAGAAACATCGATGAGAATCATCAATCAGCTGCCTCCTGCACACCCCCCACCGGGGATGTGCCCGCAACCAATGTACATACCCCAAACCGGAATCTAACCCTTCAGTCCACAGGCTGATGCTCCATCCTCTGAGTCAAACAGTTTTGGCCTTTTTATTACTTTAGATTAAGTTTGAAGATAGTCCTGATACAAAACTTATTTATTCAAAACACACACACACACACACACACACACACACACACACACACACACATATTTACTAGTAAAATAAAACTAGAGGCCCGATGCACAAAAATTCGTACAAGAGTAGGCCTTTCTTCCCCGGGCTGCCAGCACCACCTTCTCTCTGGCACCCGGGACCCAAGCTTCCCTTCCTCGGGCCTTTTACAGGCACCCAGGACCCAGGCTGGCTTCCCTCTGCCCTGGCTTCATCAGGAAGGATGTCCAGAAGATGTACGGTCTAATTAACATATTATTCTATTATTATTATAGATCATTGTAGGAGCTCTAAAAAAAGAAAAAATACCGTATTTGCCAGCGTATAAGACGACTTTTTGGCCCTGAAAAATATGCCTCCAAGTGGGGGGTAGTCTTATATAGCGAGTATATAACAAACTCTCTATTTTTAGTGGAAATGTTAGGGGGTCGTTTTATACGCCCAGTCGTCTTATACGCCGGCAAATACGTATTTTTCAGGGCCAAAAAAATCGTCTTATACGCCGGCAAATACGATACTTATCAGATGTACTAGTATAATTTGCAAATATTTTCTCCCATTCTGTTGGTTCCTTTTCATTCAGTGTCTTTTGGTGCATGAAAAGTGTTAAATTTTGATGATGGCCAATTTATCTCTTTGTTCTTTTGTTGCCTGTGCACATCCAGGAAATCATTGCCAAATCCAATGTCGTGCAGCTTTCCCAATTTGCAGTTTAAGCTCTTACATTTTGGGATTGATTGGAAACATTCTGGAATTAGGTAATGGTGACCTTATACTCAAAAGCACTGAATGGTACATTTTAAAAATATATACATTTTATTGATTTTTCAGAGAGGAAGAGAGAGGGATAGTTAGAATCATCGATCAGCTGCCTCTTGCACACCCCCTACTGGAGTTGTGCCCGCAACCATGGTACATGCCCTTGACCGGAATTGAACCTGGGACCTTTCAGTCCGAAGGCCGATGCTCTATCCACTGAGCCAGACCGGTTTCAGCTGAATGGTACATTTTATTTTTATTTTTATTTTTTTAATTATTTTCTTTTTTAAAAATATATTTTATTGATATTTTACAGAAAGGGAGAGAGATAAGAGAGCTAGAAACGTCGATGAGAGAGAAATATCTACCAGCTGCCTCTTGCACACCCCCTACCGGGGATGTGCCCGCAACCAATGTACATGCCCCCGACCAGAATCGAACCCGGGACCTTTCAGTCCGCAGGCCGATGCTCTATCCACTGAGCCAGACCGGTTTCAGCTGAATGGTACATTTTAAAGGGGTAAATTTTATGGTAATTATATTAAATATATCTTAATTTTAAAAAGATATAAAAAGGATATCCAGACAGTTTTGCTTCCTTTTATCTCTTTTGTCCATTGTGTAATTAAATAAGGTTGCTGATTCTTTTCAGGGTATGTTATCCAGTTTATAGTTTGCTGAGAAATAATCAATTTACACAGTGCTAATTTGGTTTCAGGGGAGAAAATGATTTAGCAAAGAATATACTGGAGCATTAATTTATTCAACTCTGACAAGGGTACAAGGCTCTTGAGAGCTGGTATGGTTGCATAATGATTGATTTAGGAAATGGTACCCATTATTTTATAAAAGAGCCCTGAATAAATGGAAAGTCATCTCAGGTGGCAGTGGGTCATACTGTAACTTAAGCAAAGAGATAAATTAAATATTTGGGTAAAATCTAACTGGGAGTCAAGTTAATTTTTAAACAGCTCAGTAGCACCCTCCTGACTGATAACTAAAAAATATCTCTGTTTTAAAAACCAGAACTTTACCCTAAAAAGAAAAATAGGGTAAAGAAAAATGGGTAGCTCAATTAGTTAGAGCACCATCCATATACACCAAGGTTTTGAGTTCAATCCTAGTCAGGACACATGCAAGAATCAACCAATGAATGTATAAATAAGTGGAACAACACATCAGTGGCTTTTTTCCTCTCTCCACCCCCTTCTTTTCTAAAATCAATCTTTTTAACACAAACAAAAAAAAGACATATCTGTTTAAGAAGAAAAAAATTTAGAGCCTACAAGAGTCGAATAACAAGGGCTGGTAGACCTAAAAATCTAGTCATTGGGCCAGAGGCTGGCATTAGTTCTCAAAAACCTCACCTTCTTCATATGCTTGTTGAACAGTAACCTTTGAGGCCGAAAGTTTTTGTGAAAGGGTTTACTGAGCCAGATGCTAGCCAGAAAAGCACCAGTTCCTGGTGTGTGTAGCCTAACCCACAAGCAGCAGGGGTAGATGGAGACAAGCATGTCTACCAGCCTAGAGTTGAAAGGGTTTCTTTATACAGTAAGTTTGGGAAGAAAGACAGGTTGTTTTGAAAGAATTTAATGGATATAAAGGGATTGGGAGGTAAACCAGAGAAGTTCTGGAATAGGTGCACAGTCCCTAAAAAGAAGTATTTGCTACTTTTTTTTTTAATATATATTTTATTGATATTTTACAGAGAAGAAGGGAGAGAGATAGAGAGCTAGAAATGTCGATGAGAGAGAAACATCAACCAGCTGCCTCCTGCACACCCGCTACCGGAGACGTGCCCGCAACCGATGTACATGCCTTGACTGGAATCGAACCCGGGACCCTTCAGTCCGCAGACCGACGCTCTACCATTGAGCCAAACCGGTTTCGGCTATTTGCTACTTTTGGATTGGTTGTGGGCAACAGCCAGAAACAAGATGTGGTGGCATATGGTGGTTGTCTATTGTCTCTAGATAAAAGTACAAAGTGCAGCCTGGAAGTTGATTCAAAATTTCAACATACATTCAGGAATATGAACAGTCATTTGTTGGCTTTGGCCCTCAGCTCTGTTAAGTGATTAGCCTCCCTGCTCTCTCGCCCATTCTCTGGCCTGCTGCAGTTAATTAGGACATTTCAGAATGTTTCTCTTGCCAGGCTGGAGGGCCTGTACCAGCTTCCCTGAGTGCCTTCTCTCCCAGTGACCAAGCTGGGCTTCCGCCTCCATGTTTGGGACAAGATTTAACCGCCAACTACACATTCAACAACTTTTATATGCAAATGGACATACTTTTTCCTTTTTAAAGAATAAAACTGGTCACATGGCCAAAGGCTAAAATCATACTGAATATAAAATGAAAAGTGATTCTCCTGGACTCCCCAGTTAGTTCCCTTCCCAGATGTTTCTTGTGTAAGTTATGACTTTTTCTAAAATGTTCATTATTAATGTGACTGGATTATTATACAGAATATGGTTCTCATGAAAGATACGTAAGTGTTCCAGAATCTGTGTGGTTTAATCAGAAACTGAGGCTACATTCAAATCCCAAAGATAGAACTAAAAATTTTCCTGAATTCCAACACAGAAGTTAATCTAAGTAGATTCAACTGTTTTCTTAATCACACATTTTAAACTCTAAGTCGGATTTCACTTGATTTCTTTCTAACGATGGCAAAACAAACTCTTCAAGATCTATAAAAATAACACAAGGTGACCCTAGCCAGTTTGGCTCAGGGGATAGATCTGTGGACAGAAGGATCCTAGGTTTGATTCTGGTCAGAGGTACTTGCCCAGGTTGCGGGCTCGATCCCCAGTGGGGGTCATGCAGGAGCTAGTCAATCAATAATTCTCTCTCCCTCTCTGAAATCAATAATATATATATATATAAAAGTTGGCAGTCACCTGGAAACAATTTATTATTAAATAGCTTAAGCTTAAATCCTCAAGCTAAAGAATCTAACACACCCATGGTTAAGATGAAACAATACATAAGCACATTTTGTATGCCTTGACTAACAAAAACAGCCCCTGGTAAAATTCCCAGTACTCAAGAAAGATTTAAAAATAAATGTCCTGTTCACTTAATGTTGCCTGTAAGCAGATCTCCCAGATCTTTAGACGACAAGGTTAAGACCGAAACAATTACAACTGGGAAAGGAAGGAGGTAGAGAAAATAAAAACCTAGAAATCACAGGGAATAAGTAACTCAATTAACAGCAGCACTGAAAACATGTAATCTTACAACAAATGAGTGACAATTTGGAACATTAATGTCTATGGGCATTTTTTACCCCAAATAGGGAGAAGAATGAATGTGGGAAATTAAACTTACTTTCAATATTCCTAAGGACCAAAAGCAACCACATATCTGGGAGCTATTAAACTCTATAATGCTTGAATATTAACAAGCTCTTCACATAATTATCAAAATATTTTTAAAAATTTTTGCCGAAACCGGTTTGGCTCAGAGGATTGAGCATCGGCCTGCGGACTGAAGGGTCCCGGGTTCGATTCCGGTCAAGGGCATGTACCTTCATTGCAGGCACATCCCCAGTAGGGGGTGCGCAGGAGGCAGCTGATCGATGATTCTCTCTCATCGATGTTTCTAACTCTCTATCCCTCTCTCTTCCTCTCTGTGAAAAATAAATAAAAAAATATATTAAAAAAAAATATTTTTAAAAATTTTAAAACTGAAATAATCCTGCAATAGTCAATGAATTCAAATTCTCATTAATCAACCTCTATTTCTTACATATTTTATTAAAAGAATGCATAATTGTTATGCATTTTTAAAGATGCAAATAATTTGCCTGTTGTACAAATGAGCTCACCTGTTCTCCAAGGAGGTACCTGCCCAGGCAGTCAGAAAGGCAACCAACACTGATTTCTGTTGCCAGTCATTCAGTTTGAAGTGCCTTTTCAGTTGGAATGAGCTGTGCCTGAACATTTAAGACTAAATAGCGGGCCGGTAAACAAAGCCCATGCGATAGAGGAAAAGGGCCTTTAGACTCGATGAAGGGTTGGCAGTCTTGTTCTTTTCTTATCTCTGCTGTTCTTGAGGAAAAGATTCCCCTAAGGTGAGCCAAGTTCAGTGGCTCACTTTAACCTAGAACTGCTCTAGGAGTGATCAGCCGTCTAACTGGATTTTGCTAACTCGGTTCTCATCCCAACAGCACTCTGCGCCCCGCTGGGAAGTCCCGAAGGAAGTAGATGGAGCTAATTAGTAGGCCAGTCCATCAAAGGCAACAGTGTTGTACTAGCGGCGCATAAAGGACTTTCCCACAATTGCGGCAAAGGCCACAAAAGAAATCTCTTTCCCACAGAGGGGTCCCCCGTCCTTGTCCTCTTTGACCAGGCCCTCCTTTCTTTAGCTCTCTGCGCTGACGTCAGCCTGTCTTCACCATGTTTCTTCTCCCAAATGCAGTTATTTCTCTCTTCAGCTTATTTTTGAAAAAGAATTATTTTGTCATTTACCCAACTAACCATGAAATCAGGTCTGTTGGGATAGAGGGTAAAACTAAACAAACAGTCCTCTGTGTCTGAAAAGCAGCTGCTGGCCTTTGAGGTTCATGAGATGCTTGGCCCAGGTGTGCCCTTCTATGCCGGGTCCTCTTCCTCCATTGTCACGTCACAGCCCGGAGTTTTCTTCTGCTCCGCCTCTGGCCCTGCGGGCAGAATGCTGGTGACCGTATGGAGGAGCGCTTCGATCTGCTCCTCGGTGAGCCGTTCTTCACTCTCTTCCACCATCTGCAGAAGGAAGAAAACCTCCAGGGTTACAAATGGGCCACCCCATGTCGTTCCCAGTCCCAGCCCAGCCTCTTCGCACAGAGCTCAGGGCCAGTCCAGAGCCACCTCCGGTCTCTGGGTCCGCTCCACCTTGGCTCCAAGGAGGGAGAAGTTTTCTTTAAAGAAAAAGAAAACCTAACAATTCTATCCCTATATATACATGTGAATATGTTGTATATGCAAAGACAAAAAATCACCTCTGGGAGGGCATGGTGCTTTATATAGTTTACATTTCACAAGTTCATCTGTAACTTCCAAACTGTAGCAACAGCTCATCTGATGACTCAGCAGGAGTCTGATGAGTGTCTCTGGAAAACAATCCCATACTGCCTTTATCAATGGTGCCAAATGGTTTATACATTTTTTCTAATCCTCATTAACCCCACCACCTAAGAACAGCTCTTTAGGGAGCTATGTGCCTGGTGCTGCACCTTACACTTTATATCCATTACTTCTTTTAGGCCTCATAACAATCCTGGCAAGGGGCAAACTAGAAACCCAAGCCAGGCCTATCCAACTCGAACACACACCACTGGGCCTTAGTCTCCTCCTGAGAATGCAAAACAGGAGTCTGATTAGTGACGCTGGGAAACAACCCCACACTGCCTCGTCACAGGTCTACTTAAAGCCTGGCTTCCGACACAGTACTGGAAATCTGAACACACAGCTGACACCCAATCTCTGACATCTGGCAAGTAAGACCAAAAGGAATTCTAGAAAGAAATCTGGCAGATTTAAATAAAGAAAGATGGTAACCTAGGCTTACAATCATGAAATCAGTCCACCGCCTCACTTTACAAATAACAGTATAGAAACAAAAGAAGTCCAGTGACACATCCAAGATCATACTGCAAACTCCTGACAAAACATTAGTCTCTTCATTCATCTTAGTCCAAAAATGTTTCCACAACTAGAGAATAACCCCGGGTGGTCTAGGGTAGGGGAGATACCAAGTGAACCAATGAAATTCATTCCCATCACACTGTGAAATAAAATGTCCATTGTCTAATGATCCAAAAGCTCAAAAAAATGTAACTTTAAAAAAAATTTTTTTTTTTTACAGAGAGGAAGAGAGAAGGATAGAGAGTTACAAACATCGATGAGAGAGAAACATCGATCAGCTAGCTGCCTCTTGTACACCCCCTACTGGAGATGTGCCCGCAAGCAAAGCACATGCCCTTAACCGGAATCGAACCTGGGACCCTTCAGTCTGCAGGCTGATACTCTATCCACTAAGCCAAACCGGTTTCAGCTGTAACTTCTTAACTGAACAAGAAACAATCCCAAAGTCCATTTTTAAAATTAGACATGGGGTCTATGAAAGGAGTAACATAGATTGCCTCCAAAGAATGAAGTAAGAGGAAAGAAGGATATATCCAATCTGATTTAATCCTGAGAAAAAATGATCTCCATTTGAGAAGAATGTCTCCGAGTTTATGAATAACTGGCATATGCAGTTGATGGTGAACTACTTCCTGCCTCAGGTGAGAGGGTGAAGGAGCTCCGAACTACTGTTATGAATGACAGCCTCCACTAGGATCTGCGCAGTGCCCCAGATTGTGAGGGGCTGTTACAGAATCACTGCCCCCAGAGCTTCTCAAGAACACTGAACATCAAGGCAGGACAAATTTACAGGTAAGTGGATGCTCAGTGTTACAAGAAAACTTGACCTGGGTCTCAAAGCAAGTGGGGGCAAGGATTTTGACTTTCCATCCCAGCTCTTTCTAGAACACCATGCCTCCCACTAGGAGGTTCCATCCTTTCCTCTCTCAGAGATGCTATGCTGTATGGCAGACTACCTTAGAGTCCACTGGTTAAGAGTTTGGTTATGTGACCTCTAAGAGGCCTTTCCCTTTCAGAAAACCAAACAAAGAGAACCTAAATAGGCCACCTTCTTGCATCCCAATCTCTGGGTTTGGTAGATGCAACACTAAGATCAGGTGTCAGGGAGGTGTGTTCTTGGCAAAAGGGCTGATGAGCTTTCCATTTAGCCAAATTTGCCAGAAGCAGCTTTGATTTGCAAATGATCCTTAGGGATAACTATAGTCAGGAAGTTTTCTTTTCAACCCAAGATTCTCAGGCCCAAATAAAGAAGTGCAAAGCACCGTCTCAACATTCTGATATCAAAGGTTTCAAGTTATTCAGAATATAAAGGCAAATGACATTTAAAAATCCAAAGTATTTGCAGATGGGTCAACATAAATGACAAATGTCTCTCATCATATACAAAGATTATATCAATGGCCAGGAGCCGTCAAACTGAGCTGATGAACTGTTTCTCATTTTAAGTTGCCAGGCCTAACCTCCTACTTTCCTCAAACATCTCAAAATCTAATAGTCACTGACACTTTTAGCTATTTGACCCAGGAACAGTTCATCCAACCTCTGTAAATTTCAATCTTCTCTTTTATAAAATGAAAGTAATGTATATAGTCAGGACAAAACAAGAACAAATACTATAGTCTTTTGTAAGCCATAAAACTCTATATATAATTCAAGACATTTTATAGTCACTACATTATAACAGGCACAGATGGCAGTGCTACTCAGGGTCATGGCCAGTGAGCTCATGGGTTCACTGTCCTATCTTCAGACCAGAGGGCTCAAAGGGGAAACAGAGTCACAGAAGCTGGGTGGCTTCCTCTTCTTCAGACAAATCTGAGGATTGCAACAAATCATGGCTGAGGTGCGATTGAAAAGGAAAAGCTTCAGCCCCTAAAACTGAATACTAACAAATGTTAGGTGCTGGGGTTACTTCTAAGCTTTAAATGAGGAAAGTCTCAAGTCCTCTGTAGTTTCCACTCTCTGTGAAAACCCAACTTCTTATTCCACTCTGGTGAGAAGAGGTACAAGCCTTGGTAAATGATTTGCTATCTTTTACTGCCAAATCCCAGGCTGGGAAAACTCTGTATATAAAATGGCCCAACTACTGGGAAACAACACACATAATTTTCACCAAGGAAAGGAGAAGAGAACAAACAGTTTGAGGGGATCCAAAAGTACATGGCTTGGAGGAACACAGTAAGACTTGTGAATTAGACAGGCCCGAATCAGCCACTCACTAGCCAAGATTATGGTGGAGGCATTAAAGGTAACATTTACAAAGCCCCTAGCACCACGTCTGGCATACAATGGGTATTCTTAATAGCAGCTAATCTTACAAGGAATGATAGAGCTTTCTGCAGGCTCTGGGATGAGGTCACACTAATCCTCCTCATCTCTTCTCCATCTGTTCTTAAGCCATGAATAACATATGTTGCTGATTAAAGTTGGAGGAGACATGACATGTGATCTTTAACCCAGAGGGAAAGGAATTAGTTTCTTGCTGTTTTGTTTGTTTTTTCTCTTTTCCAAGTTGAATCTCCAACATACACACAGTCGAAAGCATAAGAATAATGAGGGATTAAAATGGAATCTTTGTGTACCCTGAAGACCAGTTACCCAGAAAGGCACCCTTTGTGGAAGGAACTTTTCTAAATTTTGAGTACATTCTGAAGGGCAGAAGCAACACTACAAAGACAATAAGTTTGAGTCAAAAATTAAATATCTCATGAACCTTTAAGGAAAGAGTATTTTTTAAAAAATATATTTTATTGATATTTTACAGAGAGGAAGGGAGAGAGATAGAGAGCTAGAAATGTCGATGAAAGAGAAACATCGACCAGCTGCCTCTTGCACACCCCCTACCAGGGATGTGCCCGCAACCAATGTACATGCCCTTGACCGGAATCGAACCCGGGACCCTTCAGTCCGCAGACTGACGCTCTACCACTGAGCCAAACCGGTTTCAGCAGGAAAGAGTATTTTTGTTTTGTTTTTTAAACAATTCTAGAGATCACAGGCATTATTGGCCATTTTCTTCCACACTTTTCTGAAGGAGATTTGACAAAGTGCTAAATAATTCTAAAACTGACTTTGGAAACAGTTTTATTTTCATTTTGTTAGTTCTCCAGCCAAAGTTTTTCTCTGGCAGTTGAATGGCCTAATATTTGTACCTTAATGATGCTCTTTGCTCTGTACAACTGAAGGAAACAGCAAGTCAATATAGCAACCACTCATCTGTAGCACTGGACCTCATTTTCAGTCTCCTTATACCACCTCAGCTTTCTACTCCAGCTGCCTCCACAATTCTGAAGCTTTATGCTGTGACTGCAACTTAGACTTTCCATGTGGCGAGGCTCCTCTGAATGGTTTTATGCAGAGAAAAAAGATCATCAAATTTGTGGTTGTAGAAAATGAACTATATAGTGCTGTGGAAGACAGCCTGAAGGGGCCAGCCTGGAACAGGGAGAATGGTGAGAGGATACCTGCAAGCGCCGAGTTGAGATACGATGACAGAGAGCAGTGCAGTGCAGAAGGGAAAGGGAGAATAAGAGACAGAAGCAATAGAACCTGAGGACTAACTGAGTGTGATAAAAAGAAGAGAATGACTTCCAGGTTTCTGGCTTAGGAGACTGGGCTAGGAGGGTAAGAAAGAGAGCCTGTGGGAAAGTGCACACATGCTCCATTAACCAAGAAAAGAAATTCAGGAAGAGCAGGTCAAAGGGTAGGCATGGGGGAGATGAATTCCAGCAGTCATGTCGAGTCTAATGTTTGTATGCAACATCTGGATTGGCAATAACTCTACAGGGGAGCAATGGCCAGAATCATGTAGGACATCAGGTGAGGAAAGAGCTACCAAATCATAGGCCCAAACCCTGTAGAAAGAATTAAATTTCGTCTTCTACTTTACCTAAGTCCATACTAACTAGGATCAAATTTCACTTATAAAATGTAGTGGCCTGACAGTCTTTCCAAGTTATGTCAGTTCCTGGCTTGTCTGTTATTAGCCTTTATATCACCATTTCTACATCTTATACCCATAAATCAACCCACCCACCCCCATTACACACACACACACACACACACACACACACACACACACTCCAGCCCCCTTCACTCACCAGCTGGATCTCAACAGCAGTCATAGGCCTGTGATTCAGCAGCTGAAGTTTTTCAGCTCTGTCAAAAAATAAAAATAAATTACAAAATATTTAAAACTCTCATACCCCTAAGGATCTTGATTCTTTAACAAGTTGTTTAGAAAACAGTTTGCAAGACAACAAGTGGGAGAACCACTTGGAAAATGGCCCTCCGCTTCCTCAACTATAAAATGAAACTCAAGGGTACAAATGTGTATTAGAATCTTACAGGTCATAGAGACTTAGACTGTTATAAATGCAACAAATATTAGAGATGAAAGTTTAATAAATTTTATTTGGAAAATATAAAAGAAGTTTTTTTAATTCAGATAATAGAAAGTAAAGTTTAACAAAATAATATTGGTTGGTCACTGCTTGAGAATTCCTTTTGAGATTAAGATGAACTCTTACTCAAGTTTGACCTATTATCTTAGTAAACAATGATTTTAAGGGAGCAGGAGTTATATACATAGTAGTACACAGTATGGTCTTCTGCCCTCAGAGTTTACAAACCAGTTGGGAAAAGAAGACAAAAACAAACAAATTTTAAAAAAAGTTTGCCAAAACTGGTTTAGCTCAGTGGATAGAGGCTTGAGGACTGAGGGGTCCTGGGTTCGATTCCAGTCAAGAGCATGTGCCTTGGTTGCAGGCACATCCCCAACAGGGGATGTGCAGGAGGCAGCTGATCTTTATTTTTATTTCTCTCTCATCAGTGTTTCTGAATATCTAGCTCTCTCCCTTCCACTCTGTAAAAAATCAATAAAAATAAAATAAAAATAAAAAAAGTTTAAGTAACAGTTGAAGATCACTGCCAACTGTCACATGGCACTATGTAGCTCAATGCTAAATTGGTCGATGAAATGTGTGGACTCTCAAAGATGACAGGACTTAAGAGAACAATTTAAATTACCACTCTGTGCAGGTAACAATTTCTAAATTTTTCTATCAAATCTGACCCTGGAGCTCCAGATACATCTTTAAATTCAATAAATACTTACTGAGTTTAAAGATACTATAGAATAAAAAGATGAGTGAGCCACAAATCCCACAGTCATGTGTTTGGGGAAGCAGTACAAGTTACCCAGACTCCCTAAGCCTCAGTTTTATCATTTGTAAAACACGCATGATGATATATTTACTATCTCACAAGGGGTGAGGAGGGATGAAAACCTTACCATTTATGGTGGCAGCAACAATCATTTATTGCCTCCTTTCCATTAAGAGAAGCACATTTAACTGTCAGACTTAACTGACTGAGACTATAAATAAAATCACAGTTCATGTTCTTAATCATCTGCTTTTAGTGTTCGAAGTGTTCATAATGTGACTGGCACACAGTAATTTATCCATAAATAGTCATTGTTATTAAAGTTGTAGTACAGTTCTATTCCTCATAATCCCCCAAACATTTACTCTAAACTTGAAGAAGAAGACTTCACAGAAGACCCTTGCACTGGACGCTGCGGGACTTTCTAGACAGAAAGGATAAACAGACTGGGCAAGGCGGCAACACACAAGTAAATGCCCAGAGGTACAAACATCCATGGGGCTTTAGGAAATGGCTCCGAGAGCGGTGTGGGACACAAGGTTCAGAGAGTCTGCTGGGACAAGACTGCTAAGAGTCCTGCCTACCAAGAGGCTGGATGTCACTCTGACTCATGAAGAGCAACCAAGGAAAGGACTAGCATGCTCAAGCTGATACTGAAGCAATTCTGGAAGACCTGAGAAAATGAAGGCAAAGACCCTGTAATACTGCCAGGTGAGAGAAAACAAAGTCGTGAACTTAGGCGGCAGAAGCAGCAGGGATGGCAAAGAGAGTCTGGACATGTGAAATGCTCTTGGTCACCTCAGATCTATCAGTCAACAGACCTGACAACTGCCTAAGTTTGGTGAGGCTGGGGGAAGGCAAGGGAAGAGTTAAAGTTTATTGTCAGGTTTTTAGCCTGTTTGGAAAACATTTATTAACTGAAATTTTATTGATTGACTGATTGATTGGTTTGAGGAAGGCAAAGAGAAACATCAATTTATTTTTCTATTTATTTATGCATTCACTGATTGATTCTTATATGCGGGTTCAAACCCACAACCTTGGAGTATTCGAATGACACTCTAACCAACTGAGCTACCGGGCCAGGGCCAAGTTTGTAGTACTATGAAGAAAGTACAAATTCTATCAAGCAGACTGTGTAATTTTAGTCTTAATTTGTTCTAAAATGGAAAAAGAAAAAAAAAAGACCAGAGCTAGATTTATTCTCAAGGAGTTATCTAAAACCATCACAGCGGATAGCACAGCCCAGAGACCAAGTGCAGGGTAAGTGAAGAACAAGGACAACACCATAGAGCACCTCCATTTAAAGGGCCAGGAGAGAAGGCAGTAAAGGAGAATGAGAAGGAGGAAAAAGCATAATATATAGAGTTCGGTACTTTCTATGGTTTTAATCATCAACTAGGAGTCTGCCCCACGGATAAAGGGGGACTACCGTAAGTAATACTGCCAACACTACACAGGAAAGCATCAGGCTACCTCCTGATTCCATGCCTCAGCACATGATCCTTCTCCTTAGACAGCATTAACTTACCTGCATGTGACCAACTCTTCCTTTACATTAAACCCACTGTAATTTCCTAAGACAAATTCTCAAATTCTGACACTTCAGTATCTCTCTACTATGTCCCCACTACCATAGCAGTTACACTGTATTCATATCTTTGTATCCCCAACAACTGAGACAAAGTAGGCATAAGATAAATCTATATAATAAAAGCCTAAGCGACAGTGAAGGCAGAACGACCAGAACAACCGGTCACTAGGATACACCCTGACTACCGGGGGTAGATGCAGCAGCTGCTCCCTGGTGATCAGTGTGCTCCCAACAGGGGAGCACCGCTCAGCCAGAAGCCGGGCGAGAGCCTCTCCCGCCTCCGTGGTAGCGCTAAGAAGCAGATGGCTGAGCAGTACGGAGCAGCGAGCAGGCGGGCGGTAAGGAGAGAAGGGTCCTGGACTGTGAGAGAGTGCAGGCCGGGCTGAGTGACCACCCCCCGACCCCAGCACTTGAATGTCATATACTGGGCCTCTAGTATAAGAATAAATGAAAGAAAAGGCTAGGGTATCACTAATTTACAGAAGTTCAAGGGAGAGACAGCTATTGAACACTGGGAGACATGAGTCAGGATTCCATGCTCTAAAAGCAGTCACAGTAACCACATAGGTTTTCCAGGTACTAGGAAAACCTGACAACCCTTCCACCCTGAGCTTTGCTGGCTTCAGAGGTCATGTTCCAAATATGGTGGCAAATCCCAAGAGTAAACTGTGCACAGAAAAGTCTCTTTTAGGGACCCAAAGTTATTAACAGGCCTGTCTAGGCTGGGTCTTGAAGGCAAGTCCTTCCTCTATGCCTGGTAGTCACAGCTGTACATCTTAGAGAGACCTAAGGAAGAGGCCTGGGCTGTAAGCCAGAGTGTAACTCTTGAGAATTAAATGCCTAAAGCAAAAAATTAAAATGATTAAAGAACTAAATGCTTTGGAGAGTTAACATGCTCAAGAAAATATGACACAAAACTTAGTGTCAAAGTGAATTCAAGTTGAGTCTCAATACTACCATTTTGTTGAATAAAGTTGTGATGTAAAATAAAGAATAGTTCCTACAATACCCTCAGGGACTCTAGTAATGGAAGTACTTAACCAAATTAATGAAAATCCAGTTTGCACTACTAGGTCTGGATCAGTTAAGGGCTAGTATCTTTCATCTCCTTTCCATGAAAGAATGGTAGAGAAAAATTCTATTGAGATATCCTATCCTATATAATAAAGAGGTGATATGCAAATTGACCATCACGCCCTCACACAAGATGGCCAGCAGGGAAGGTCAGTTGTGGGCGACCAAGCCAGCAGGGGAGGGCAGTTAGGGGTAACAGTTGGGGGCAACCAGGCCTGCAGGGAAGGGAAGTTAGGGGTGACCAAGCCAACAGGAGAGGGCAGTTGGGGGCGGTTGGGCTGGCAGGGGAACAGTTAGGCATCGATCAGGCCAGCAAGTGAGTGGTTAGGGGTGATCAGGCTGGCAGATAGAAGGGGTTGGGGCAGCAGGCAGGCAGGCGAGCAGTTAGGAGCCAGCAGTCCTGGATTGGAGAGGGTATAGGCTGGGCTGAGGGACACCCCCTCCAGTGCACGAATTTCATGCACCGGGCCTCTAGTTCAGATATAAGGATTAAAGAGCACTTCAACACTTTCTATTATAAATGTGATTCCTGCCTTGAACTGCACTAGCTAGCAAAAGATGATTCAGGCCCTGACCAGTTTGGCTCAGTGGATAGAACATTGGCCTGCAGACTGAAGGGTCCCAGGTTTGATTCCAGTCAAAGGCATGTACCTTACTTGCGGACACATCCCCAGTAGCAGGTGTGCAGGAGGCAGCTGATGGATGTTTCTCTCTCATGGATGTTTCTAACTCTATATTCTTCTCCCTTTCTTTCTGTAAAAAATCAATTATATATATATATATATATATATATATATATATATATATATATATATATAGTTTCAGGTCTTGATGGTATATGGCAAGCAGCCACCTGGATCACCAGGCACTGAGGCCAATTAATTCCAATGGACCGCAATGGTTGGCTACCTCCTAGAGAAGCCAGGCCCCAGCCACAGTAAAAGAAGCCTAACTGTCCCCTCTAGTGTTTGGTTTTAGAAAAACACTGCCTGTAGCTTTTGCTTCTGACAGTCATGAATAACTTATATACATGTTAATCTGATCCCAAAACCAACCATTTAATTAAAAGTAGACATGAAACTATTAAAAGACTTTGATTACTTTGTTTCAGTCATCAATTCAAATGGAGACTATAGCGTTGGTGGTATAGTAGTGAGCATAGCTGCCTTCCCAATGGAGACTACAGCCATGAAATCAAGAGAAGGTTGAAACTTGGAAGGGCAGCAATGGAAAAATTAGGAAAGGCTTCTGATCAAGACTGCAGAGTAGATAAATGTTGTACTTGCTTTCTCCCATGGTCACATCAAAATTACAATTAAACTACAGAACAACCATCACTGAGAACCACCTGAAGTCTAGCTGACAAGAAGTCCTATAACTAAGACAAAAAAAAGCGGCCATGCAAAGACTGGTAGGAAAGGCAGAGACATGGAACAAGCAAGCTGGTCCCACACCTATTTGTTGCAGTTAAAAATGGGGAAGGGCCAGGGGCTTGAACTCTCACCCCTGTTGAGGGAGTCTCCTGCCCCCATGGCTGCTTAACTTCCCATGCCCAGCTCAAATCGGGACACAGGTAAAAGACAGAGACTTGGCTGACAGCAGCTGCCTTCTCACTACAACAAGACTTGTTTGAGTTGTCTTGTACCTATGGTGTGGGGTTTTTTATATCTAAATCTAAATCCAGCCTACCACCAGGAATGCTCAGGGCCTACTCAAGAAGATAAAGACTGTTTTAGAGTAATAAATTTGACAGTAAAATAGAAGACAAGTTTTCAGGCTAATTGAAATAGGCTAATTGAAATAAGCAAATATTCTAGAAAAATTAATTGCACTAGACAAAAAGCTGTTCCTAAAGTGTTAACTAAAATTTTTATTGGTAGTTCATCTCATGATAAAATCTCACAACAGTAAATGGACCTAAAGCAGTCATATTACAGTGCAAAAATTAAAATTTAAAAGCTATCAAGACTACGTTTAAAATTTTCAAAAGCCTCCTAATATTTAAATCAAAAAAGGGGGAAAGTAGAAGAATATCATGTAAGGAAGAATATTCTGTAAGTAAATTACATCTAGAAAATTTGTACTTTAGAAAATTAATTGTAATGCTAATAGCAAGACACCCATGAAAAACACACAAGGTGTCAAATCAAGCCATAGGAAAATCATTTGGGCAAAAAATGAAAAAGGATCCCAAGTCAAATTTATAGAAAATATTCCTTTACTAACTTTTGGTCAAGAATGTTTGTATATTTTCAGAAAACAACTCCAAGACCATGTGGATTCCGGCAACAGAGGAATTGACAGGACTATTCCAACCATGAAGACAGAAGAGAAGCAGCCCAGAGATGGAAGACACTGATGACGCCTTGCCATAATAGCAGTCAGCAGCTGTGTATCCACTGCAGGTTGCCCAGGACCAAACCAGAGAGGGTCGGACCTGCATTACCACCATTTGTACACCATCTAGAACTGAAATATCATTGCTGACATGTACACATAAGGAACTGTTTGACATTGAAATTGGATCTCAAAAGAACTGTTGGCTCCGAAAGAAACTCATTACAGACTGATTCATATGCCTTTCAGCATAACCATTATTGCTTCTCTCATTTTCCATTCTTATATTTCCAGTAGGACATGATCTCACTCATCTAGGGGAAATGGTGAACAACATAGACTGATGAACAAGAACAGACCCAGAGATTAAGAGCCATAGGTCAGACTGTTGGACCTCAAAGGGAGGGTGGGGATAAAAGGGAGAGATCAACCAAAGGACTTGTGTGCATACATATGAGCCTAATCAGTGGTCAAGGACAATAGGGGGGTGGTGGCATGAGTGGGGAGGAGTGGGGGATTGGGATGGGGGATTGAGGACAAATATGTGATACCTTAATCAATAAAGAAATTAAAAAAAAATAAATCGGGGGGAAAAATGGGGAAGGGCATCTCAGCTGTAGAGGTCCCCTTTGAAGAATGAGGAATCCCAACTCCAAACCATGCCTTCCAGCCCAGGATTCCAGAGCCAGAAAGAGAAGTCCCCATAACTTCTGGCTTTGAAACCAGCAGGGATTATGGCTGAGTAAGACAGAGAGCTGCTAGAGTTCCAGGGGTTCCTCTTAAAGGGCCCAATGAGACTTGCTCTGAGCTCCAGTGCTGGGGCACCAGCTCAAAAGGCAACATGAACATATAGGAAGGAATTGAATTGTCTGTTTTGGGGGTGAGGGCTGCCATAAAACTTTAGAATCATTCAGCAAAGGATTTGTAAAGGGCACTTGAATTCTGCATATGACTGTGAGATGAAGTCAATCAATATAAATGGCACTGTTCAACATGTCAGCAAGTGATTATATATATTATATTAATACTTAAATTTGCCCAGCCGGTGTGGCACAGTGGTTGATAGCGACCTATGAGCAAGGAGGTCACAGTTTAATTCCCAATCAGAGCACATGCCTGGGTTTCAGGCTCAAGCCCCAGTGGGGGGCCATGTAAGATGCAGCTGATCAATGATTCTCCATCATCATTGATGTTTCTCTCTCTCCCTCTCCCTTCCTCTCTGAAATCAATAAAAATTTTTATTAAAATACTTAAATGTAATTAAGATTAAATAAAACTAAAAGTACAATTCTTCTGTGGCCACATTTAAAATGACTGAGCCGGTGTGGCTCAGTGGTTGAGCATCCACCCAGGAACCAAGAGATACTGGTTAAATTCCAGGTCAGGGCACATGCCTGGGTTGCAGGCTCAATCAACAGAAGGGGACATGCAGAAAGCAGCCAATCAATGATGTTTTTCTCATCAATGTTTCTATCTCTTCATCTCTTTCCCTTCCTCTCTCAAAAAAAAACACACAAAAATATATATTTTTTAATATATTTTATTGAATTTTTACAGAGAGGAAGAGAGAGGGATAGAGAGTTAGAAACATCGATGAGAGAGAATCATCGATCAGCTGCCTCTTGCATGCCTCCCACTGGGGATGTGCCCGCAACCAAGGCACATGCCCTTGACCAGAATCAAACCTGGGACCTTTCAGTCCGCAGGCCAACGCTCTATCCACTGAGCCAAAGCAGTTTCGGCCAAAAACATATTTTTTTTTAAATAAAAATAAAATTATCAACAGTTACATGCGGGGTAGAGCAGAGAAATATTGCCATTATCATAGAAATTTCTGCTGGACAGGACTGCTCTGTAGTCTCTATTGATAGTCCACAGAAGAAGAGCAGATTGAAAGAAAATACTGTCACATGAGAAGACGCAGTCCAGCTCAAACTACATGCAACTTCTGTAGTCTGAGATCTCTATCTTTGTGACAAAGTAAATCTAGAAGAAAGGTGATGCATCATTTTCTTCCTCCCTGCTCCCTTCCCTAAGTCCTGATCCCCGCCTTGTGTTTCTATTATCCAAAGCTTTTTGTGTCAATGTGGTCACACATGCTCCAACTAAGAAATGAGAGTGATAAGCATATAGATTGTTTGGAAAAGGTTAATAAAAAGTTTCCTTGTCTATAAAAAAGAAAGAGAGAGCCCAGTCGGGTGTGGCTCAGCAGTTAAACGGCGACCCAGGAACCAGGAGGTCACCGGTTCAATTCCCAGTCGGGGCATATGCCCAGGTTTCAGGCTCGATATCCAGTATAGGTTGTGCAGGAGGCAGCCAATCAATGATTCTCATCATTGATGTTTCTATCTCACTCCCTCCCATCTCCTGTCTGAAATCAATAAGAATATATATTTAGCCAAAACTGGTTTAGCTCAATGGATAGAGCGTCCACCTACGGACTGAAAAGTCCCAGGTTCGATTCCGGTCAAGGGCCTGTACCTTGGTGGTAGGCATATCCCTAGTAAGGGGTGTGCAGGAGGCAGCTGATCAATGTTTCTCTTTCATCGATAATGTTTCTAACTCTCTATCCCTCTCCCTTCCTCTCTGTAAAAAATCAATAAAATATATATTTAAAAAAGAAAAAAGAGAGAGAATAGAGCCTTGGGGACCTGTAAGAACAATTATCAAAGTTCCCATAGTTGCACCTTTAAAGCTTAAGGAGAAAGGAGAATGAGATTAAAGCAGAACAAATATTTCAAGAAATAATGGATCCAGACTTCACAAATTTGGTAAGAAATCGAAATTTATATACTTAAGAAGTTCAGCAAAAATAAAATTTTTAAAAAAATAAAATTTCAGAAGACCAAAGACAAGAAAAAATATTAAAAGCAGTCCGAGGAAAACAACACATTATCTATTTGCATGACTACAGATTACTCATCAGAAACCATGACAGTCAGAAGCCACTTTATTAGCATCATTAAAGCCTTAAAAGAAAGACCCTCAATACACTGAAATTATCCTTCAGCAATTAAAGAAAATAACAACATTCTCTGCTGAAAGAAAATTTCCAGCCATGTTCTAAAAGAAGTGCTAACGGAAGTTCTTCAGGCTGAATTAAGTATATAGCAAAAAGTAAACATGAAACTTCAGGAATAAATAAAGAACAAAAGAAATGGTAAAATTCTGGGGAAACATAAAAGACTACTTTTGTACTCTTAAATTATATAGAACTATATAAAATTATATTAAAACACTGCTAATTACTATTTCAATGTATGAGCTACCCGACCAGGGCTGAGGTGGTAAATTTAATATTCTATGTATTTTATAGCTGAAAACAAGACAAACTATACACACACACTCACATTCATACACACACATGTATGTACACACATTTGAAATATATTTGTCTTCGGAGTTCATTTGGAAAAGAGAGGCAAAGGGAAAAGTGCACTTAGTTTACAACTGTGAGCCAAATGGTCTCTCCAAAAGAAAATATTTTATTATCCTAAATGAAATAACAAACACTTTTAGAATGTATCAGCTCGAGTATTAATTCTAAAAGACTAAGGGTAGTTTTCTTCTCATGTAAAATCTTGATTTAATTCCTTTTTAATTTTTTTAAAATGTATTTTTATTTATTTCAGAGAGGAAAGGAGAGGGAGAGAAAGATAGAAACATCATCAATCAGATGCCTCTTGCACACCCCCAACTAGGGATCAAGCCCACAACTTGGACATGTGCCCCAATTGGTAACTGAGCCATGACCTCCTAGTTCATAGGTCGATGCTCAACCATTGAGCCACACCAGTCAGGCTTGATCTAATTATTATTATTTTTTAAATATATTTTTATTGATTTCAGAAGGAAGGGAAGAGAGATAGAAACATCAATGATGAAAGAGAATCATTGATTGGCTGCCTCCTGCATGCCCCCTACTAGGAATTGAGCCTGCAACCCGGGCATGTGCCCTTGACCGGGATGGAATCTAGGGCCTGGACCCTTTAGTCCACATGCCAACACTCTATTCACTGAGCCAAACCAGCTAGGGCCTAATTATTGTTTTTAAGTCCTACAAGCCTATCTTATTCAAGAAAGCCTCCAAGAAAAATAACTGGGCACTAGAAGAGCAGACAGAATATTATTAAGCCATTTTTGCCCCAAGCAAAAAAAACAAATATCAAATGCCTTAATTGATAAACTTTATAAAAAAGTTTAGCCAATACCGGTTTGGCTCAGTGGATAGAGCATCGGCCTGCGGACTGAAAGGTCCCAGGTTCGATTCCGGTCAAGGACATGTACCTTGGTTACGGGCACATCCTCAGTAGGGGGTGTGCAGGAGGCAGCTGATGGATGTTTCTCTCTCATCGATATTTCTAACTTTCTATTTTTATATATTTTATTGATATTTTACAGAGAGGAAGGGAGAGAGACAGAGAGCCAGAAACATCAATGAGAGAGAAACATCGACCAGCTGCCTTACCCCTGTCATATATATATGACAGGGGTAATGGAACAGATCATAGAACTGGGACTCCAAAAAATTTATTTTGAGATTAAAAGCCCCACTATGTTCTATTGCTGGCTCTAAAAGTATCCCTATATTGAATTCTCAACTGTCTCATCTTCAATACCATAATACTACTTTAAAAGAGTATATTGAAGCCCTGACTGGGTAGCTCAGTTGGTTAGGATGTCATCCTGATACCCCAAGGTTGCAGTTTTGATCTCTGGTCAGGGCACATATAAAAATCAACCAATGAGTCCTATCCAGTTGCTTGAAACCCGGACCCAGTCAGGGTATGTGCAAGAGGTAACCAATTAATATATCTCTCTCACATTGATGTTTCTCTCTGCCTCCCTCCCTTCCACCCTCTTTAGAAAGCAATGGAAAAATATTCTCAGGTGAGGATTAACACACACACACACATACATAAAAAAGAATCAATCAATGAATACATAAATAAGTGGTATAATAAATCAATGTTTCTCTTTCTCTCAAATCAGTTTAAAAAAAAAGAAAAAAGAAAAAGAACATACTGCCCTGACTGATTTGGCTCAGTGAATAGAGCGTCGGCCTGTAGACTAAAAGGTCCCAGGTTCGATTCCAGTCAAGAGCATGTACCTTGGTTGTGGGCACATCCCCGGTAGGGGGTGTGCAGGAGGCAGCTGATCGATGTTTCTAACCCTCTATCTCTCTCCTTTCCTCTCCGTAAAAAAATCAATAAGATATATAAAAAAATAAAGTAAAAAAGAATACCCTGAGTGTTAATTAGAATTCAAGACCCAACTAAATATACATACAGTTTCTGATGGGGCTTTTGTAAGTTATTTTCATTGTGAGTCATTCTTCCTCCTTATGATAATTTTTACTTACTTGGTCAACTTGTGGCTTTTCATTGCTGTGAGAAATTCCCTGACAATCTCAGGACTCTGGTGACTGCATGGTGTTTTTGATATGTACTTTAATGTCTACAAAAAAAAAAAAAAAAAAAAAAAAGGAAAAATCAAATCCAAACGAGAAATAATTTAGTATTCTACAATTTTGTTTCAAAAATTTTCTGTAAAACAAATGACTTCAGAAGAGTCCATCTTCATATAATAGGAATTCCTCAAAAAGTAAACCAGTAAGCTAGAACAGAAAGAATAATGAAGTTTCAGAAGAAAATTTTTCTGATCTTAAAAATAAAGGAAGAGAGAAGAAATATACCAGCCCTGACTGGTTTGGCTCAGTGGATAGAGTGTCGGCCTGCAGAATGAAGGGTTCCAGGTTCGATTCCAATCAAGGGCATGTACCTTGGTTGCGGGAAAATCGCCATTAGGGGGTGTGCAGGAGGCAGCTAATCAATGTTTCCCTCTCATCAATGTTTTAACTCTCTATCCCTCTCCTTTCCTCTCTGTAAAAAATCAATAAAATTTATTTTTTAAAAGAAAAAATTTAATCTGTCCATTGCATTATCATATTTCTGAAAATTTTTAAAATACAGGAAACTCAAAGAATAAAACAAATAGCAATAATCCACATGGATATAAATGACTGAAATAAATTGATGAGAAGTATCTACCATTTCTTATAGAAGAATTCTAACCATTAAACATAAAAGAAATAAGGGAAACAAATCACTATTAGGCAGATCCACTATAGTAATAATTACTGCAGTGAAGACACACCAATGAATGTTAAAATTAATAGATAAAAGATTAAGAAGAGCCCTGGCCCATGTCACTCAGTGGTTAATGTGTCACTCTATGCACCAAAGGGTCTCAGGTTCAATGCCCGATCAAGGGCACATACCTGGTTTGCAGGCTCAATCCCTGGCCCCTGTTGGGATTGCAGGAGGCAACCAATCAACGTGTCTCTCTCATATCGATGTTTCTCTCTCCCCCCCTCCCTCCTTCCCTTCAACTCTCTCTAAAAACCAATGGAAAAAATAACATCAGGTGAGAATTAACAACAACAACAAAAAGTGCAAACATCAGGTTAGTCGCACATTTCTCCATAACAACAAATACTAATAGATCAAGTAATTTGTATAGAGACCCTACAAAATAATAGTTGAACCCAAGAGCTCCATATTCAAATGAGCTGTCATTCACATTAAGAATTCCCTCCTGGGAGCACACCCATCCATGCCTTTCTTCCCTCTGAGGGAAAACTCTAAGAGCCCCCACTGAGATTTGCAACCATTGGAGCACAGGGGAGGGCAGCTGTCCTGGGCGAACTTGGTAATCCTGTCTCCAAGACCTCTTTTTCTATGAATTTTCAGTGAGCCAAAGTAGCCCCACCTAGGCTTTCTCCTGCTGCTTCTTCTGTCCTGAGCCCTTCCTATGTTCCACTATTCCCAGTTTTAATAAACATACTTTCAAAATAAAATGAAATATTAAAAAAACACTAGAATATATTCTCAGGTATAAAAAGTCTCAAAACGCCAAAACCGGTTTGGCTCAGTGGTAGAGCATCGGTCTGCGGACTGAAAGGTCCCAGGTTCGATTCCGGTCAAGGGCATGTACATTGGTTGCGGGCACATCCCCGGGTAGGGGGTGTGCAAGAGGCAGCTGGTCGATGTTTCTCTCTCATCGACATTTCTAGCTCTCTATCTCTCTCCCTTCCTCTCTTTAAAATATCAATAAAATAAAAAAATAAAAAAATAAAAATATATATATATATATATATATTTTTTTTTTTTTTTAAAGTCTCAAAACATTTTGTCCCACAGAAAGTTTTCTTAAGGCATCACATATTAAAAGCTAAAACTTAAAGGAGTGACAATGAACTTAAACTGCTAAAATGTGTAGTTAAAAGTACATAGTAGTTGCCCTTGCCAGTTTTTCTCAGTGGATAGAGCATCGGCCTGCGGACCAAAGGGTCCCAAGTTCCATTCTGGTCAAGGGCACGTACCTCGGTTGCAGGCTCCTCCCTGGCCCCGGCCCTGATCAGGGTGTGTGCAGGAGGCAACCTATCAATGTGTTTCTCTCACATCAATGTTTCTGTCTTTCCCTCTCTCTTCCATTCTCTCTCAAAATCAATGGAAAAATATCCACGGGTGAGGACTAAAAAAAAGTACTACCGAAACTGGTTTGGCTCAGTGGTAGAGCGTCGGTCTGCGAACTGAAAGGTCCCAGGTTTGATTCCGGTCAAGGGCATGTACCTTGGTTTCGGGCACATCCCCAGTAGGGGGTGTGCAGGAGGCAGCTGGTCGATGTTTCTCTCTCTTCGATGTTTCTAGCTCTCTATCCCTCTCCCTTCCTCTCTGTAAAAAATCAGTAAAAATAAAATAAAATGAAATAAAGTACTTAGCAGTTTTTTAAAATTAGTTTATAAAACAAATTGCCAACAAGTATTTTTTTCTTCTTTGAAAGGTATGAACTATATAATGTAAAAAAACATGAATGAATGATAGGATTTTAAATATATGATTAAATGAACAAAAGTAAATGAGGAAAAATAGTGGCAAAAGTGCTAAACTCCTTATTTTCCTTAAAAGGAATTATAAGCTTAATTCAAATTTAATATCTTTGATAAGAAAAATTAAAGAAATTAAAACCAAATCCTTTATCGATAAAATCAGAACTAGAAGGAAATACAAGGAAACTAATTAAAATGACAGATACAAAATCAAACATAGCCCTAGCCGGTTTGGCTCAGTGGATAGAGCATTAGCCTACGGATCGAAGGGTCCCAGGTTCGATTCCAGTCAAGGACATGTACCTCAGTTGCATGTTCCTTCCCAGCCTAGGCAGTAGTTGGTGCTTGTACAGGAGGCAACCAATTGATGTGTTTCTCTCACATCAATGTTTCTCTCTGTCTTTCCCTCTCTTCTATACTCTAAAAATCAATGGAAAAATATCCTCAGATGAGGATAAAAATTTTAAAAAATCAAACATCACCTATAACAAATACAATGGCTTAAACTTTCTTTTTTAAAGACAAAGCATAAGGCTGGGAGAGAATGTAGCAAAATGTCCACTAGATCGAGATTATGAATTACTTTTTCTGTCTTCTCTATGCTTTTTGGAACATTCTAAATTTTCTAGAATAGCAAGTATTACTTTGTTTATAATAAAGATTTGACATTGCCCAAATCTGGCCTTTGACCTCAACTTCTGGGAGGTCATCTCCAGACTCTTTGGAATGTTATAACTAATAGAAGTATCTTTGTCTCAGGCCTTAGATCATATTGGGTAGTCTCAACAGTGTGACTTAGGATAGGAGCTTTGGGTCATACAGTACCACTCAGTCTGAAGGCTGAGATGAGCTACACGGGCAATTAATTATACAATCATGCCTATGTAATAGAGCCCCAATAAAATCAGATACTGAAGCTCAGGTGAGCTCCCCTGGTTTACTGATATAATATTCTGTGCATATTGTCGCACACAACCACATTAAGGGAACAACATTATGTATTAAATAATTCTCTTGGAATCTGCCTTACTTGCTTCTTCCTTTGACCAATTTTACTCTGCACCCTTTCCCTGTCACAAACAGTAACCTAGAATATGACAGCATTCAATGAGTTGTGAATACTTCTAGACAATTACTGAATCTCAGGGTGGTCTTGGATCCCTGGATTAAAACTGGTATTAGAAGTGAGTGCGGTCTTATAGACTATTCCTCTAATTTTATAGTTGGCTAACGGTAGCAACTGGCCAAACTCTTTGCACTTTTATAAACAGAATAACAACAGGGTTATATTACAACTATTCAAATCAAATAATAGGCATTCTTGATTTGGTGGGTAGTCATCAGAAGAATAAACAAACCCTCCTCAAAGATACTCAGGTAGACCCTCCAGAGGACTAGGCTTACCTCATAGGTGATAGTATTCAAGTTCTGCTGTCCAGTACTGTGTTTATTCTTTCCACTCTCTTTCCGCTGTTCTTTCAGATCAGTTAGTAACTGGAACACCTAGGGAGAAATATACAAAAGATTTTTAAATTAGAGAAGTTTGAGAAATAAATCTATTCCAAGGTAATTGATTTTGAAGATAAACAAAATAGTATGCCCCAACTCTTGCATTAGAGCAAATATGAATCCAAGAAATGTGACCTTTTATTTTTTTTATTTTTTAAAAATATTTTTTTATTGATTTTTTACAGAGAGGAAGATAAAGGGATAGAAAGTCAGAAACATCAATGAGAGAGAATCATTGATCAGCTGCCTCCTGCACACTCCCACTGGGGATGCGCCCGCAATCAAGGTACATGCCCTTGACCGGAATCGAACCTGAGACCCTTCAGTCCGCAAGCCGACGCTCTATCCACTGAACCAAACCGGTTTTGGCAATATGTGACCTTTTAAAAATATTTTTATCTAAGTCAAATAATTCAAATTCATTAGTTTATTTAAGATATTTCAATGTTTCCTACCATACTTGTGATCTCAAAAATATTTTGAGTATTTAAAAGTAAATTTTGCTAAAATAAATAACTTTTTTAAAAAACAGATTCTAGCCCAGCCAGCATGGCTCAGTGGTTGAGCATCAACCTATGAACCAGGAGGTCACAGTTCAATTCCCAGTTCAGGGCACATGCCCAGGTTATGGGCTTGATCCCCAGTGTGGGACATGCAGGAGGCAGCCAATCAGTGATTCTCTCTCATCACTGATGTTTCTATCTCTCGCTTCCTCTCCCTTCCTCTATAAAATCAATTTTTTTAAAAATAAAAAATAAATGGATTTTACCTCTCTAATATGAAAATCTAGTATACTTTATTTTGGACAAGTGCCAAAATATTGTTTACAAAAAGGCTGGTGTTGCTTGGTGGGTAGTGTGAGCCTGCACACTGAAGGGTCTTAGGTTTGATTTCTAGTTAAGGGCACATGCCTGGGTTATAGATTTGACCTCTGGCCCCATACTGGAGGCAACCAAATTGATGTGACTCTCTCATTTCGCTGTTTTTCTCCTCCCCTTCCCTCCCTCCCTCTCTCCCTCTGTTTTCCTCTCTCCCTTCCTTTTTCTCTCTCCCTCTCTCTAACTCTCTCCTCTCCCTCCCAGTTTCTTGCTCTCTCTCTTCCTCCCTCCCTCCCTCCCATTCGACTCTCAGTAAAAATCAATGGGAAACATATCCTCAGATGAGGATTAACAACAACAACAAAAGGGGGTGGGGGAGGGAATGCTATAGGACTTAATAAGTAAAGTTTCCCCACAAGAGGAAAAACGTGTATTAATGTTAAGAAGGGTGTGGAGAGTATATCTCTCTCCTGTTTTAGAGATTATACAGAAAATTCAGGTAAGTATTATAGGTTCACAGATTCATAGGCCATTACTAGATACAATGCAACTCCTTGCCTGCCTGTCATTTTCAGAAATAGTGGCATGAGACCCTATTAAGGCAATCAATATTTCTCCAATGAATAAAACACCCAAACACATAGCAGAGTCCAAACTGGAAAAGGAAATTCCTAAAAGCCAATGGCTTAACCAACAACCATTTCTTCCTGTTATGAGAGCAACCATTTAAGATGAATCTTTGGAAAGAGAGAAATATGGCCAACTGTGTTAACTCAACTACCTTCAATAAACTACCGTGTTTCCCCGAAAATAAGACATCCTCCAAAAATAAGACCTGCTTCATGGAAACATAATACATCCCCTGAAAATAAGACCTAGTGCATCTTTGGGAGCAAAAATTAATATAAGACACTGTCTTATTTTCGGGGAAATGGGGTAATATACCACACAGTGGAAACCCAAGTCTCCTACAAGTCTTTGAGTTTAGACTCTGACATATAAAAAATAGACAATGAGCCAAAATCAGTTTGGCTCAGTGGTTAGAGTGTTGGCCTGCGGACTGAAAGGTCCTGGGTTCGATTCCAGTCAAGGGCACGTACCTTGGTTGCGGGCACATTCCCAGTGGGGGGTGTGCAAGAGGCAGCTGGTTGATGTTTCTCTCTCATCGACGTTTCTAACTCTATCCCTCTCAATTCCTCTCTGTGTAAAATCAATAAAATATATATTTTTTAAAATAGACAATGAATATACGCACGAATGGCTCTTTCTACAATGGGAATTAACCTATCAGATGATTTTACTAGTACCAAATAAGATCCAGGAAAAATGGAAGGTAGGCAAAATAATGTTATATCTCCCCTCTCACCAACCTCTTTCCTTCTTTTTTCCCTTTCCCCAACAATCTAGCCCTTCAGCCCCCAAATCCCCAATCTATTAGTTCTTACTAAAGTATTAATGATAATGGTGAGTCAACTAAACTCTCACTTTCAAAATGAAGATTTTAATATTTATGAGACTATTATGATGATCAAAATAATGACATAGAAGTATTTTATAAGTAAAGAGTGGTAATTAAGAAAAAGCATACCGTACATATTTTAATAGAAAGTTTTGCTGACAGAGTTCCAAAATAGATGCTTCCACTCTTCATGAAGCCTTCTCTATAAAGATCTAAAATTTTCAGATTTGGGGAAGACTGCCTACTGTACACTGAAGTCTTCCCAGTTTTCCTGAATTAGTGTAATTTACCAAGTTTAGGATGTTACAAGGTAGTGCCAGCTGTCATTTTAAAAAAATATATTTCATTGATTTTTTTTTTTTACAGAGAGGAAGAGAGAGGAATAGAGATTTAGAAACATCTATGAGAGAGACTCATTGACCAGCTGACACACCCCCTACTGAGGATGTGCCCGCTACCAAGGTACATGCCCTTGACCAGAATTGAACCCAGGACCTTTCATCCGCAGGCTGACACTCTATCCACTGAGCAAAACCGGTTTTGGCATCTGTCATTTTTTAAAGTGGAAAATCCAAATTAATTCAGTCATTTCTAACTACAGTTAATTCAATAATCTTCAAAAGCAAAGAACAGCCGAGGTCGGTTTGGCTCAGTGGTAGAGCGTCGGTCTGCGGACTGGGGGGTCCCGGGTTCGATTCCGGCCAAGGGCATGTGCCTTGGTTGCGGGCACATCCCCAGTGGGGGGTGTGCAAGAGGCAGCTGGTCGATGTTTCTCTCTCATCGATGTTTCTGGCTCTCTATCTCTCTCCTTTCCTCTCTGTAAAATATCAATAAAATATATTTAAAAAAAAAAAAAAAAAAAAAAGCAAAGAACAGCCGAAACTGGTTTGGCTCAGTGGTAAAGCATCGGTCTGGGGACTGAAAGGTCCCAGGTTCGATTCCGGTCAAGGGCATGTACATTGGTTGTGGGCACATCCCCGTTAGGGGGTGTGCAAGAGGCAGCTGGCCGATATTTCTCTCTCAATTGACGTTTCTAGCTCTTCTATCTCTCTCCCTTCCTCTCTGTAAAAAAATCAATAAAAATATGTATATATATATTTTTTTTTTTAAAAAGCAAGGAACAAAACTATCAAAGAGGAAAATACTTCAAAGCTATTTACCTCATAGTTACTGAGCAGCGCAGAATTGGCATCCTTCCTGCAAAAGAAAAGTAAATTATCATAGTCTGGATTCAAATCACTTTATGTGAATTAAATATCTATATAACAATTCCTCTGTCAAAATTCAGTAGTCCAGCCCTGGCGGATATGACTCAATGGTTAGAGCATTGGCCCAAGGACCAAAGAGTCACAGGTTCAATTCCCAGTCAAGGGCATATACCTTGGTTGCAGGTTTGATCCCCAGCCTCAGTTGGGTGTGGGAGGCAATAAGTAGATGTAGCTCTCTCACACTGATGTTCTTCTCTCTCTCTTCTTTCTCACTCTCTCTCCTCTTCCCCCATCCCCTCCTCCCTTTCACTAAAAAAAAAAAAAATCAATGGAAAAAATATCCTAGGGTAAGAATTTAAAATTTTTATTAATTTTTTAAAAATTCAATAGTCCAGTTCAGGAATTTAGGGACTACAACTTTTAGGAGAAATGCCCCAAGTTCCACTGGTTTAACTGATAATGGACAATTTTAGAGCATGCTTTCCTTTTTACAGCCATTGTATACCACACGTCCATCACCAGGTAGGTGATTGAAATACTCTACTTATCCCTAGTCTATGTGCTTCTCATCCCACAGCCATGGCCTCTTCCCAGTACCATCTGCCTTCCATGTTCTCCTGCTGAATCGCCAGAAATGGGATCCTTAACACTAGCATCACCACTGGGGATTCCAGCAATGTCAGAAATCTTGACAGATATCAAGAAAACTACAACAAAGATGTTCATTTTCTATATCAGGTCAACAGGTACAGTTCATGTGTTAAGCAGAGGTCAAAAGCCTGGCTCCCCTGTGTAACAGTCAAGGCAAAATGTCATCTTTCATTTATGAATGAGCACAGCAATGTGATTTGCATTAAATTGATCCATTCTATGATACAACAACAGAGAGTATTTATTGTTTTTGATAATCTAAAGAAAGTCGAGTATAATAATTATAAACAGTTTTTAAATCAGACAAATCTGGATTCATATTTTGGCCCAGCTACTTATAAGGTATATGAGTTTTAGTGAGTTAATCAACCCCTCTAAGATTCCTCATCTAAAACAAATAAACAAAACAAAACAAAAAATGTGGATAAACTGTTACCTAAAAGTGCAGCTCCAGTGTGCATTCACCATGTACATTATAAACTTAGGCAAGTTATTGAGCCTCTCTGTGCTTAAATTTCCTCCTCTATAAAATAGCAATTATAGTACCAATCTCATAAGATGGTTTAACAGGACTAAATAGAAATATGTAAAGTACCTGGAGCAGAGGTACTTTATGTCATCTATTATCACCACTACCTGTGCTACTACCACAACTTCATCCTACCCCATAAAGCTATGATAAGGATGCAAAGAGACAACAAATTTGAGAAGTATAGCATACTTCAGATACTTATTAAGATCTCTCTAAATGGAGGCTATTATTTTAAAAATGCAAATGTTATTTCATTTAATTCTCATTAAAAAACCTGTAATACAGGAGCTATTATTTCTTCTTTATAGATTCAATTGAGGCTCAAAGATTTTAAAACTTGCTTAAGGTCACACAGTAGTAAGCTTAACTGAAGTGGACAATAATTATGGAATTGCGAAAAGTAAGACTGGACTGTACAAATGGAAACCAGTAATGCAGAATCCTAAAACTTCAGGAAGGAGTTTGGACTTGACATAATGTGCAACAAAGATTACTGTATGTTCTTAAACCAGGAGTGAGGCTATATAGTAATGAAAATGATGATACAAAAATTCAAAAACATGGGTCAAACATATGGGTGATTTCCCCAGTCAATATGTAAAGCAAAACTAGGAGGCAGTTAACACAAGGATCTGACGTAAGCCTTGGTCATTAGCACCATGATGTCAGCACTGTAATCAAATAAGCATGTGAAGCTTACCAAATGCTACTCGTCATTCAACAAATAGCTGAGATTTCACAAAAGTGCTGCCTGGCCCAAATGACCATGAGCTCACAAATATCATATTTAAAAGGAATAGGACACAGGAAGGACAATGCATAATCAATATATGTGGTTTGGTTCTTTTAAAATTGAAAATGACAAATCAAATCATATGTCATCACTGCCTACTTAGTCAGGAAGTCAGCCCTATCTTTGCTTGAAATTGAATTACTACTCCCTGTGTGCCCTAAAATACACAGCAACTATGATTTCACTGCCTGGAACAAACTGGACTGGGGAAAATACAACTGTTATTTTCCTCAAGGGTAATGGATCCATCCCAGGTGCCACTGTTACAACTTGATTTCCAAATCATGGCCCCTCCTGTTATGCAAAATAGTCCATGCCCTTGGAAATCTGTTCCTGGCTCTTTCAGGTTACTGCCTCATTGCCCAAGTCAATATTGTAATGCAAGAATCCAAAAAACATCATCAGCCTATTCTAGAACCAATATCCAAAGGAGAGAAACTCTCTCTCAAGTTTTTTTAATGAACCTCTGGTTTTGGTGATACCAGCAACACAATGGATGCTTAAACAGATACTGTATCCTGCAGACTCTGGCTGGCAGAAGCTGATTTACTCATTAATTCTTTAATAGTAAGATAATGTTTTTAAACTCAGCTAATAAGAGTAAATGCTAATATATGTTAAACACTCCTTTATTCAATAAATTGTCAATGAGTGTATAATATCTACCTTTTATTAAGTCCTAAATGAACTATTTACCAAGGAAAAATTTTAAGGCATTTTTTTTTCTGAAGAAGTTATTGTAACCACCACTAAGTGGCAGGTTGTAGAAAAGAAGATATAGTGAGATTTAACAAACATTAACTTACCAAGCTGTCTATTTAACAGCACCAATAATGATGATGTGATACACTGAGAAAGACACATCCCTATAGCAATCCTGTCAAAAATTATTTAAGTTGAACACTAACTGGTTTGGCTCAGTGGATAAAGCGTTGACCTGCGAACTCAAGGGTTCCAGGTTTGATTCTGGACAAGGACATGTACCTTGGTTTTGAGTACATCCCCAGTAGGGGGTGTGCAAGAGGCAGCTGATTGATGTTTCTCTCATCGATGTTTCTAACTCTCTTTTTTCCTTCCTCTCTGTAAAAAAATCAGTAAAATATATTTTTTAATTGTTTAAGTTGAATCTAGCCATGAAGATATATTTAAACAAATCCAAACTGAAAAATAGACTTCAAAACAATAGGCCAGTGTGGCTCAGTGGTTGATCAATGATTAATGATTCTCTCTCATCACTGATGTTTCTATCTCTCTCCCCCTTCCTCTCTGAAACCAATAAAAATATATATATATATATTTCTAAAAGTTTCAAATATCAATATAACTTGTCACAATGTCAATATGACACAAAAAAGCTAAAAAACTGTTTTTAGAGTAAATAAGATTAAAGAAACATGACAACAAAACACAATGTGTGATTCTTGACTGGATACTTAATTGGTTTTTTAAAAAACAGCTAGCCCTAGCTGGTTTGACTGAATGGATAGAGCATCGGCCTACAGACTGAAAGGTCCCAGGTTTGATTTTTTTTTTTAAATACAGCTAAACCAAACATCATTGGGACAACTAGAGAAATGTGAATAGAGACTGTATTTTTTAAAATATATTTTTATTGCAGAGAGAAAAGGAGAGGGAAAAAGAGATGGAAACATCAATGATGAGAATCATTGATTAGTTGTCTCCTGCACACCCTACAATGGGGATCGAACCCACAACCCAGGCATGTGCTCTGACCGGGAATCAAACAATGATTTTCCGGTTCATAGGACAACACTAAACCACTGAACCACTGCAGCCAGGCATATAGGTTGTATCTTAATAATAGTAATTACAGCCGAAACCGGTTTGGTTCAGTAGATAGAGTGTCAGCCTGCAGACTCAAGGGTCCCAGGTTCAATTCCAATTAAGGGCATGTACCTTGGTTGCGGGCACATCCCCAGCAGGGGGTGTGCAAGAGGCAGCTGATCGATGATTCTCTCTCATCGATATTTCTAACTCTCTATCCCTCTCTTTTCCTCTCTGTAAAAAATCAATAAAATATATATTTTTAAAAATTAATAATAATAATAGTAATTATATCAGTGCTCAATTCTCTATGTATGATAATGGTATTATATTTACACTAAGAGGCCCAGTATACGAAAATCTGTGCACTGGTGGGGGGTTCCTCAGCCTAGCCTGCTCCTTCTCACAGTCCGTGAGCCCTCAAGGGATGTCCCTAGGGAGCGGGCCTAAGCCATAACCTGCCTCCCTCTGTGGAAGGCGACCAGGCAGATCAGGGAAAGGCTCTACCCCTATCACCCCACAGTGAGGCCTGAGCCCAGGACCTCACAGCCTCTGGGGCTCACCCTGAGCCCATGGCTGTCTGAGCCCCAGGCCTCGCAGCCGCTGCAGTTTTGTCCGAATGGATGTTTGGAAGACTTCCACTCTAATTAGCATATTACCCTTTTATTAGTATAGATAGGAAAATGAGGGAGAGAGGGAAAGAGAAAGCATCCTATATAATAAATCCTATATAATAAAAGCCTAATATGCAAATGGACTGAACGGCAGAACAACTGGACACTATGATGCACATTGACCACCAGGAGGCAGACAGTCGACACAGGAGCTGCCCCCTGGTGATCTGTGCACTCCCATAGGGGAAGCACCACTCAGCCCGAAGCTGAGCTCACAGCTAGTGAGCACAGCAGTGGTGGCAGGACCCTCTACTGCCTCCACGGCAGTGCTAAAAGCAGCAAGCGAGGAGGCAGGCAGTAAGGAGCTAGTGGTCCTGGACTGCAAGAGAATGCAGGCCAGGCTAAGGGACACACACAGAATCCCTCCCCCCCAGTACACAAATTTCATGCACTGGGCCTCTGGTGCTCACATACAAAGATAAGGTAAATGTATCAAAATGTTAACAAATGATGACTATGTAAAGAATATAAATGTGACTGGTGCTCTTTTTGCAACTGTTCTATGGGTTTGAAATTTTTCAAGTTAACATGTTGAGAAAAGTGGAAATGTAAAACTAAAGAATTACATGTGGTTAAAAAAAAAAGACATTAATATAACTTATAACTGAGGGTATAAAATGCATTTTGCCCCAATGTTTTTTAAGGTAATTAAAATCCATCAATTGGCATACCTGTCAATCATATGTATAAGCTGTTGATCCCTACTGAGCAGGAATTGTCTACTCCATAGCTAACATTTCAGTATTATGTAATATGTTCACAAGCTTACATATGAAACTGCCCATCTACACAAAATTTCATATTCTCTTATCAGACTTAGAATATTACTGAATTTATTTACAGGTGTTTAAAGCAAATATTTCAAATGAATTTTAAAGACTGTCTAAATCTATACTTACACACAGGCAGTCACTTAATTTCCTTAAGTAATGAATTAACTGATTGAAGTTGACTTGCTGTTTGAAATTTAACCTGTACAATTTGCTTAACTTGCTGAGTCAATTTAATGGATGTAAACAACTACTTTGTAAAACCAAATTCTGAAAAACAGAACAAAATGATCTATTAGCAGACTTTCCTTAGAAACACACACAAAAAGCCCATGCAAACAGTGCTACTGATTGCCTCATAGTTAACTCTTATGAAAGCAGTGACGAATGGAATTGCTCAAATTCTCTTATGTTCAACCTATGTTATCAATGTAAGTCATGTTCTGGAAAACTAAAGTCTGGTTCAAAAAAACATGAACAATTTCACCTGTAGCATTCTCTTCAGTCCTATTACTGAAGTGTCATAGGATCTATATTATTAGCTAACTTCTTTAAACCTCAGTATTTCCAGCTATAAAATGAAGGAAATTCTTACACTATCTCTTTAAGGTGCTACAGAAATAAATACCATCCATTTTTGTAATTATGTGTAATAAATTCAATAATAAAAGAGTGAACACAGCAGAAACCGGTTTGGCTCAGCGGTTTCTTGAATCAAACAATTGAAAGGTCCCAGGTTCGATTCTGGTCAAGGGCATGTACCTTGGTTGCAGGCACATCCCCAGTAGGGGGTGTGCAAGAGGCAACTGATCGATGATTCTTTCTCATCGATGTTTCTAACTATCTATCCCTCTCTCCTCCTCTCTGTAAAAAGAAAACAATAAAATATATATTTTTTAAAAAGAATGTATATAGTGTAGTAACTGGATACTATTATCCCATAGACCTCAACCAGGTCAAATGATTTACACTGTAACACAAATCTGTATTTTTGTCTATTAATTCTATCAAGTATGAGAGGGATATTAAATTCTCTAACAATGAAAAAAATCTGTCATTCAACCAAATAAAAGCATAAATATTCCTCATCTTTAAAAAATTTCTAGTGAATGTCTATGATGTAATATTCACTCAGTAGGTATTTACTAGTGACTGAAGAAAAAAATAGTAGTAATAACGCAGGGGAGTTTTCCATTAGTGTCTTCTTGCTCCAGATCCTAGAAGTATAGTATGTTTGCCCTCTCAGACACTCGGGGTTCTACTGAAGATCCCAAGCACCACACTGCCAGAAGTCATACCTCACGCTGGAGGCCAGACGGCAACTGGAAGGTAGGCCTTAGACCTTTCCATTTCAGGGACCCTTCTATTCCTAAATCACATGTCTCCCTCAGAAAAACTCAGCTTTCCCATAAACTGCTAGCTTCAAAACTCTTGATTAGCCTCAGAAGTCAAAGACTCCTTGGGAAGAGTAGAGACTTATAAAAGAAAAAAACCTTGAATCCAACAATTTCACTTAGAAAAATCAGAAAATTAATATGCTAGCAATCAGAAAGCTAGCTAATTAATTTATACTTATTATATTAATGAAGTATCATCATATTACTTCAGGGAATCTTCCAGACCCTATTCTGTAGATTAGTGAGGATGAAAGCCCAACAGAATGATTAAGGGAATAAGGAGATAAACAACATTTCTAAGAAGTTCTGTTGTCATAGGAAGCAGAAGTGAAGCAGTAGGTGGACAGGAATGCAGGGACAAGGAAGTTTTTAATATCGATAAATTAAAGCAGGTTTGTATGCTGACAGGAAATGCTTTAGTCAAGAAGGGGAAACTGCCCTAGCCAGTTTGGCTCTGTGAACAGAATGTCCGCCTTCGGACCAAAGGGTCCCAGGTTCACATACCTTGGTTGCAGACTCCTCCCCACCCTAGGCCCCAACCAAGGCATGTTTCTCTCATATTAATGTTTCCCTCACTTTTCTACTCTCTCTAAAAAAAAAAAAAAAAAAAAAAAAAAGTCAATGGAAAAATACCCGCTGGTGAGGATTAACAACAATAAAACAAAAAAACAAAAACAAAAAGAGGGGAACTGATCACATTGGCTTGGGCTAGAGCAGTTTGCCGCTCTGTAGACTAATGAGTTTGCTGACCACTGGACTAGAGTAATATGAACATTTTTCAAGTGGCAGATTAAATTCCATCAGAGGATTGTAAAATCAATTTAGTGGGTCAACATTCAGCGGGTTTAAATAAATAAATGAGAAAAGACTGAGGAAACAGTGGAGGGGAAAAAATAAAATGATGTAATTTTAACCAAACTGCTAAATTGTTAACATTATGAAGGTTGATGCATGAAGAAATGATTCTTTTTTCTCGTCTTAACTAGACTGAGAACTTAAACTTTGGAACTTTCCAATCTTGTATCCATACTTTGATAGAAAGCAGTTTTTTGAACATATATTAAACCAGCTGATAACCCTCTGACTACCTCCAGGACTCAGGACCAGACCTCCTGGCAACCATTCTCGGATCACGTGGCATCTGGATAACAGTGCAGGACCAATCCCAGGGTTAAGAATGCAGGACTGATTATTCTCAAGGATATGACTGACTTTTACTATAAGAATTCAAATTTTTTTTCTTCTTGGGAACCCTTCTAGGTTTTCCAGTTAGCAACCTCTAAAAACCTTAAGTAAATCGTT
The DNA here is from genome assembly GCA_963924515.1 of Vespertilio murinus. NCBI lineage: Eukaryota > Metazoa > Chordata > Mammalia > Chiroptera > Vespertilionidae > Vespertilio > Vespertilio murinus. The sequence continues at coordinate 83,226,526 of OZ004705.1, forward strand.
GTCATTTATTTCTAGCCAAAGCCTCCTCTTTTTGAGTAAGTTTGACACGATAGCATCAGAGTGTTCAGTAAGAATTGTTTCATGAAGCTTTCACTTCAGGCACATGTACATACTGGATGTGTATTTTTAAAAAAATATTTTTTATTGACTTTTTACAGAGAGGAAGAGAGAGGGATAGAGAGTTAGAAACATCGATGAGAGAGAATCATCGATCAGCTGCCTCTTGCACACCCCCTACTGGGGATGTGCCCGCAACCAAGGTACATGCCCTTGACCGGAATCGAACCTGGGACCTTTCAGTCCGCAGGCCGACGCTCTATCTACTGAGCCAAACCAGTTTCGGCTGGATGTGTATTTTTTTTAAGTGTGAAAAATAGTAGTACATATAACCATTAAGTATGAGGCAAAAGAACATAAAATATGAGTATTCAATTATCAGTGCCAAAGACAAACACAATATCGTTATGCCTGTAAATTCATATCAGCCGTGTAAAAACTTCCATTCGCATGCGGTACGAAGAGCAAACATGGAAAAGACCATGTGGAGTTAAACTGTTGCAACGACTGCTACTCCCCGGGAACACAGCCTCCGCCCTGCGGTCCCATTCCGGGCGCAAGCACTGCCATCTTCTTGGAAAACCCGCCCCGACCCTAGAAGAGCTCGCGGCTCCTCCTCCAGCGGGGAGCGCGCCTCCTCCGAGTCCGGGCTCCCCGGAGCCCACCGCCCGCAAAGCGGGTCCTTCTCTCCTCCAGGAACCTCCAGGACCCAAGGCCCGGCTCCGGGCCGGGATCCCACTGCGACCTCGGAAGGCTGGCAGATGAACGAGGGGGGAGCAGGCACGCTGAAAGGCACCGGGCACCGGACGGGAGAGCGGCGGCGGCTCCGAGGGGCAGAGCGAGTCTCCTTCCGCCCCGCCTCCCGGCTCGGGGCCCTCCCCACCCGCCGCACGCGAGGTCGCCCGGCCCACGCCTCTCAGCTCCCAGCACCTAGCAGTCTAGCCGTCCCGTCCCCCCGCAGTGAGGCTCGGCGGACAGCCGGAACGCGCGTTGGTGACTTACACTTCCATGCCGACCCTGCTCGCTGCCTCCGGCCGTCAGCAAGCCCAGAGCCTCGCTTCCGCCCTCCGCGCCACACACCTCGCCGCCGCCGCTGCCGCCACTCCGAGCGCCGCGGTGCACGCCGGGATCGCCGCGCTGCACGCCGGGAGTCTGGAGGACTCTGCAGGGTCGCGGTGGCTGTCCCCTGTGCTTGCTCTTCTCCCAGCCGGACTTCAGCTTGACTGGCTTTTGCAGGCAGGACTTAGCTTATAGTTCCGTGGTCTAGGTTATGCGAAAATATTAATAGTCTAAGGTTCCAAAGACGTCATCGCCTTAATAGTCCTGTGAAAGTCCAACCCCTCTGAGAGCAGTGACGCCCTGGAAGACAGGCGGCTCAGGGCTGCTGGGAATGTTCTAATTCATGATCTGCGTGCTGGGCCTTCGGTGTGTTTATTGCTGCAAATTCAGTGAGCTGTACACTTATGTCCACTTTGTGTGTGTGTTATAACTTAATAAAACATCTTAAAAGGTAAAAAAAAAAATAATCCTAACCTACCTTATCCCTGTTCCCATTCTTCCTTGAGAGCTATTTGGAAAATAAAAAAAGGAGGCATAAAGAGCTTTAACATCAGGCAGTCTCTGACCTTCTTGCCTTTCTAGGAATTTATCCAAAGGGAATTATCAGGTGCTTTGAAAGATAATGTATGGTGATATGTTTTTGCTCAGAAATAGCCTAAGTGCCCAACAGTAGGGAATTAATAAATAATGTTTCAGTCATACAATATGATATGCGGTCATGAAAAGTCATGGAACATATATGGTATATTGAGGAAATGCTCAAGATAGGATTTTTAAAGATAGAAAACGATGTGGTGTGACCCTAATTGCGTAAAGAAAAAATAACACATAGGGAATAAAATACCTAAGGGCTTGGGAGGTAGAGCTACCTAATCAACATTTTATATATTTTTAAAAAGAAGTTTGATATCTGTTATCTTCTGGGGGGGAACTTTTTTTTTTTTTTGGTGTGTTTGAAATATTCCCTAAAGACTGAAAGGAAGCCCTAGCTGGTTCAGCTCAGTGGATAAAGCGTCACTGGGGACTGAAGGGTCATGGGTTGAGATTCTGGTCAAGGCCACATGCCTAGGTTGTGGGCTCGATTCACAGTATGGGGTATGCAGAATGCAGCCAATCAGTGATTCTCTTTCATCATTAATATTTCTATCTCCCTCTCCCTTCCTCTCTGAAATCAATAAAAATATTTTTAAATGAGATTAGTGCCTGTTTTAAAAAAAAAAAGACTGGAAGGAAATGTGTCAAAATATTAAGTGGAGGTGTCTTTAGATGAGTTAATTGCTAATTTTTTCTCCTTTGTTATAGTTCTATCCGTTATTATTTATTAAACTCATCCTCTTTGCAAGGTTCTTGCTAAGCACTTCATTATTCCAGAATATTGTGGAGGCTATGCAGTTGGTCAGCCTGTGATTCTGTTTACCTCCATCATTTTCATAGGGGCTGTTTGATTGGGGGGGATTGCTTAACCTCTCCTAATCTCATTTCCCTAACCTGAAAATCATAGAGCTATTAGGTAGTCCTTACAGCATGCCTAGTATATAGTTAAGTGTTCAACAAATATTAATTACTGTGACAATACAACAATGGCATTATGAGGTAAATTCCATTGTTATTCAAAATTTACTATTGAGGAAACAAAGGCAGGCTTAGAAAAGTTATTATTTTTGCTTCGCTGGGTTGGCTCAGTGGATACAGCATTGGCCTTTAGACTGAAGGGTCCCAGGTTCAATTCCAGACAAGGGCATATGCCCAGGTTGCATGATCCCCAATAGGCAGTGTACAGGAGGCAGCCTATCAATGATTCTCTCATCATTGATGTTTTTCTTTCTCTCTCTCTCTTCTCCCTTCCTCTCTGAAATCAATAAATATATATATATATATGTTTTTAAAGATCATGATTTACCTAAGGTCACTCATCTAGGAACTTGTTCAGCAGGGATTCAAACCCAATCTGAAAAAATATGTGAGTTGTATTAAACTGTTAATAGTGACAGGTGATTGGATTTTTAAAATGTGCTATATTAATACAGTGGAATACTATCTGTAGATATAAAAGCCTAATGACCCAAGGTCAGAACAACCAGAGACTGGTTGACCAGTTGCTATGATACACACTAACCAGCAGGGGGCAGACACTCAATACAGGAGCTGCCCCCTGGTGGTCAGTGTGCTCGCACAGTGGGAGCGCCACTAGACAGACCAGGATGAGTGGCACTCCCACAGCAGGCCACGCCCCTGACCAGTGAACAAATCTGTGCACCGGGCCTCTAGTTTATCAATAAAAAAGAATGGAATATTGATACATTCTACAACATGGATGACCCTCAAAAACATGCTAAGTGAAAGAAGCCAAACACAAAAGACCACATATTATATGATTAACATGAAATGTTAAAGAATAGGCAAATCTCTAGAGACAGGAAGATAATCAGTGGTTGCTTAGGGTTGAGGGAGAGATGGGGATGGGAAGTGACAGTTGATAAGAGTTTCTTTTGGGAAAACAAAAATGTACTAAAATTAGGTTGTAGTAATGGTTGCACATCGCTAGGAATATACTAAAAAACACTGAACTGTACACTTTAAATGGGTGAATTGTATGGTATCTGAATTATACTAGATCAATAAAGGTATTTAAAGTTTTTACTGGTGTTTACCTATGTGTATTGGATTGGAAAAGAAGTGAGCAAAAATTTTTTAAAATATATTTTATTGATTTTTTTACAAAGAGGAAAGAAGAAGGATAGAGTTAGAAACATCAATGAGAGAGAAACATCCATCAACTGCCTCCTGCACACCTCCTACTGGGGATGAGCCTGCAACCAAGGCTCATCCCCACACTCTTGACCGGAACTGAACCTGGGACCCTTCAGTCACAGGCCAATGCTCTATCCACTGAGCCAAACTGGTTTCGGCTGAGTGGAATTTTTAACATTTAACGCTACACATTCAGAATTTTAAAAATGTTTTTCAATGCCCATGTTATTTTTCATTATAAAAATATTATTCATTTACTTTTTAAAATATGTTTATTGGTTTTAGAGAGGAGAGGGGATAGAGAGATAGGAACATCCATGAGAGGGGACCATGTAGAGAGTCCCCTGTACCTCCGTGAGGAGAATGACCCCCACAAAGAAGGGCTGAAGATGCCCACGTGCCATTCACTCAGCAACCGTAGCAGTGACGGCTCCTTCGGTGGTGGTGATACGAATGTGAATAATACACACTCCCTGCCTGGCTAGCGGACAGCCGAGTTGGAGAACCAGCTCTGGACATCAACAACTACCATATGTTGTGTTTGGACGCGATGGAGCAAAAGGGAAATGACTAATGAGGTGGAGAGGCGTCGCAAAGCCCCGGGTGTCTGAGCTGGTGCGGGGAGGAGCACGCAAAGCCAAAGCTTCCGGAATGAGCTTCCGCGGGAGAGGCTAGTGCCGCCGAGGGCCCCACCGTCAAATGGCTGTGCTCCAGGTGCTCCTAGGGGGGCAGCTGAGTAGTGAGGAGTGAGGCCTGCTCCCAGGGGAAGGCTGCCCAAGAGCCTGCCCCGGGGAGAACCCAGCCAACAAAGCTGGGCGAGCCAAGGGCTGAAACTCCAGCCTGGCCTGGCCCCATTCCAGACCTCCTGCAGCTTTTCTAACTTGAGGCTGCATAATGAGTCTCTATACTTTGCCATCCAAGGCACACAAACCAAGTAAAAGGCCCCCCTTTTTTTTTTTTAACAGCTGGCTTTTTAGGCAGAGTTAGCAAATATCCAGAACATGAGCAAACCTTCTAAGTCTCCCAAGTGGAAAGTCCTGTTGAACATTGAAGCCATTAGGTCTAGGGCTCAGAAGAAAATCAGCAGGTGGAGCTTTTGAAGTAGAAATAAAGTTCTTAACGTTACGTTACCCAGGAAGAGTCTCGAAGAATAAGACTTATTTGGTGGTAGTTTTTCACATGTGTGTACTCCTTTAATCCTCACAGAGTTCCCATGAGGATGTGTGCCAGGCACCGCACTAGCAGTCTCATTTACTTCTCTCGGGAGTTCTTGTAGTTAAAAGAACTATGATCAGAACTAGCCAGTTTGGTTCAGTGAATAGAGTGTTGGCCTATGGATTAAAGGGTCCTGGGTTCGCTGAAACCGGTTTGGCTCAGTGGATAGAGCGTTGGCCTGTGGACTAAAAGGTCCCAGGCTCGATTCCGGTCAAGGGCATGTACCTTGGTTGCGGGCACATCCCCAGTGGGGGGTGTGCAGGAGGCAGCTGATTGATGTTTCTCTCTCATCGATGTTTCTAACTCTCTATCCCTCTACCTTCCTCTCTGTAAAAAAAACAATAAAAATATATATATATTTTAAAAGGGTCCTGGGTTCGATTCCAGTCTAAGGCACATGCACGGATTTCAGGCTCAATCTCTCATCATTGACGTTCCTACTTCTCTCTCCCTCTCCCTTCCCCTTTGAAATTATATATATATATTAAGAAGTACTATGATCAGCCCATTTCACAGAGTGGAATTGGGAAGTGGCCGAGAGGAATTTAGAGAGGAAGCAGTGCAGCTCAGAGAGGAATTAGGAAGTGGCAGAGCCAGGGTTCTCTTCTCTGGCCAACGCCAACACCTATGTGCACCAGCACCACCAACTTCACCTCTCTCAGTTTTAGGGCCTGCCAGCATTAGGGGGTGCCTCCTTTTTTTTGCACTACACCCTTCCTCGGTTATTTTGATGTGCCAAGGTGGAAATTTCAGAGGAGAGAAGCCAGGCAAAGTTTCCACACTTCTGAGGCAGAGGACTCCTGGACAGCTCTCAGCCCTCAGCTGAGAATAGGCATCATCCATTGCTGAACAGTCCTGGAGCCCCACGCTGAAAACGAGGATGGACACAGAAAGTGTGCCTATGATCAAGGCCTGGAAGGAAACCAGCAGCGTAGAATGGAGTTGTGATCCCTTTTTTAACACCCCAGGAGCAGGAATTGTAGACCTTTGATGACATCTACTTATGGGTTATATTCCTGGGACACACAGGAATGAGGCAGCCAAGTGTTGTGGTTATAGGTGTGGGTTCTGAGCCAGACACCTGAGTGGCCTCAGGCAAGTTTCTTAACAACCTTTCTGTGTCTTGGTTAATTCATCTATAAAACAATATAGAGTTGTTGTGCTTAAAATAGCACTTGGCAGCGGGAAGCATGGAGGGGGAAATGGTAACTATTATTCCCCTATGTATCCAAAACAAGGACATAAGATTTTTAATAAAGAAAGCCCTGATCAACCGAAGGACTGGTATGCTTGCATATAAGAACAACCAATGGACACAAAACTCTGGGGAGAGAGGGCATCTAGGGGGGGGGAGGGCGCAATGATAAGCTATGTACACAGATAATACCTTAATAAAAAAATTTTTTTAAAAAAAGAAAGCTCTAAGTGTAAGGTGATGTGTGCATATCACCTAGTTCTCATTGCAGATATACTGTCCATCTTCTTGGGAAAATCATGGAGTCCTTCATTACCCACCCTTCCCTCAGAACAGTTGACATGAGTTAAGTTAGAGGCTTCCAATGAGTAAGAAAACGAGTTACCTGGCAGTGCAGAGGGGGAAGGGGGAAGGGCGGGGGAAAGTGGTCAGCCCCATTCAGGAGCATTTTCCTGGAGTCTCTCCATATGATGGAGAGAATAATGGCTCCTCAAGGATGTCCACACCCTAAATTCTGCAGATGTGATTAAGGTTAGGAACCTTGAGATGGGGAGGTTATCCTGTGTCATTTGGACGGGCCCAATCTCATCACATGGGTCCTTACAAGAGGAAAATCTGTCCCAGCTGACTTCAGTCATGTGTGACTGTGGAAGAGTGCTCAGAAAGATACTGTGTCGCCAGCTCTAAAGATGGAGGAAGGGCCAACGAACACAGAACTCTGGGGAGGGAGGGCATGAATGGGAGGTGGGGGGGGGGACAATGGTAAGCTATGTACACATATAATACCTTAATAAATAAAAATAAATAAATAAAATATGGACCAAGAAAAAAAAAAAGATGGAGGAAGGGGGCCATGAGCCAAGGGATGTAGGTGGCCTCCAGAAACCAGAAAAGGCAAAGACATGAGTTCTCCACTGGAACCTCCAGAAAGGACTGCGGCCCTGCCAACATCTGGATTTTATCCCAGTAGAAGCCATGTAGGACTACTAACATAGGGAATCGTGAGATAATAAATTTGTGGGGTTTTGTGTTATAATTTGTTACAGCAGCAAGAGGAAACAGATTCTCCCATGCAAATCCTTTGTTTCATGCAGACTGTACTCCTGCTCAGCCACTCAGACATGTGACAAAGGCAGCCTTTGAAAGGACCCAGCCCTCGCCAGTGCCTAACTACAACTGCATGGCAAACCTTACGCCAGAACCTCTTAGCTGAACCCGTTCACCCTCCAGCATGATCCATCCCAAATTAAAAGCACTGAATAAATACTAGTCCTGATTATTTCAAACAGCATATCCTAGTCCACTAGGATCTCGTTTATTAATAATAGCAATGACCATTTATTGACTACTTAGTATAAATCAGACATAGTGCATAGACAACTTCTTCTTCAGTCCATGCCCCGTACACAGGTATCATTATCCTCTTTTTAATGAACCCCCCAAGGTTAAGTCACTTACCTGAGATCACAGCCACAGAGAGATGTGGCTGAGGTTCAACCCCCGCTCCTCTGGCTCTCAGAGCCTGCGGTGGAGCACATGCTAGCGTGGGAACTGCCGCATGAGCCCTTCCAAAGGGCTGCCCATGGTGAGCCCACTGCCCACGCTGGTCACCAACTGTCTCCATTAATCACGCCCTGGACGGGGCTCTCGCCATCCTCTGCATTCATTCAGGTTCTGCCCTCTCAATGCCATGCAGGGGCGATCCTAAGTCAGCATTGGAAGGGTACGGCAGCCCACAGGCCTCAAGATTCATGGTCCAACTTTTGTTTTCACCCCAACGCCAGGAAGGACAGTTGATTGTCATGGGAGAGTCAGTAAGGATCATATTAGCCAGTTGTTCTTAACTTGAACCCTCAGGTAATTATTTTTTGATAAATCAGCATATGTGTTATTGCTGCTCAGCACAGAATGACGGTTTTGTGGCCAGACTGCTGGGGTTCAGTTCCCAGTTTGGTCACTTTCTAGCTGGGTGCTGTTGGGCAAGTCACACCATCTCTCCCAGACTCAGTATTCTCATCGGTAGAATGGGAGCAATTATAGTAATGACTACAAGGGGTAGTCGTGAGGATTTAAGGAGATAATCACCTTGTATATCAGATGTTTGGCATAGTGCCTGGCACAGTCAGAGCTCAAGGAATTGTTGTTGGAATTGAGAATAGCGCCCTAGGCGGTTTGGCTCAGTGGACAGAGCATTGGCCTGCAGATAGAAGGGTCCCAGGTTCCATTCCCGCAAGGGCACATGCCCAGGTTGCAGGCTCAATTCCCAGTAGGGGGCATGCACGAGGCAGCTGATCAATGATTCTCTATCATCATTGATGTTTCTATCTCTCTCTCCCTCTTCCTTCCTCTCTGAAATCAATACAAATATATTTTTAAAAGAAATTCTTAATGGCTATCATCATCTTTTTATGTATTGTCCTCTAAGTGTCTTCCTTCATTTTTTCTCCTCTCCTCAGGCAGGTGCCAGGGCTTGGGGTTTCCCAGGATGATGCCAGGAGGGATAATCAGGCGAGAGCCGCTTCCTTCCCTCCCGGTCTCCCCCTTTTCCTGCGCGCACACTTGGTATGTTCAGTAACGGCAATGGCAGGACACTTAATGAGGCTGATTATGTAGCTGCCAGACCATCTTGAAATTTTATATGTGCATTATTAACTCAAATTCTCAGGACAAGTCATGCAAACTGTGTATTTTTGCTCATTGGTTCATTTTTTTTCATTAACAAATACTTATTGTATTATTGCAGTTCTCATTATTTGGAAGACATTAAAAAATAAAACAGACATCCTTGGCAAGCATGGCTCAGTGGTTACAGCACAGGCCCTTGTATAGGGTCTCGGGTTCGATTATCAGTGAAGGGCACTACCTGGGTTGCAAGTTTGATCCCCAGCCTGAATCCAGGCACAAATGGGAGGCAAACAATGTGTTTCTCTCACATCAATGTTTCTCTCTTTCTCCTCTCTCTCTCCCCTCCCCACTTCCTTACCACTCTCAATGGGAAAATATCCTAGGGTGTTTCTCTCCCTCTCTCTGCCCCCTCCCTCCCTCTCTTCCACTCTCTCTCTAAAACTCAATGGGTAAATCTATAATAATGAAAGCATAATATGCTAATTAGATTGGACATCCTTCTGGACAAAGCCACAGCAGCGGGAGGGGCCGGGGCCAAGGACCTTGCACAAATTTAGTGCATCTGGCCTCTAGTAAACAAATAAAATGGTACAAGTGAGAGCTGGCCACAGCTTAGTTGGTTAGAGCGTTGTCTGGATGTGCCAAGGTTGCAGGTTCCATCTCTACCAGGGCACATACAAGAAGCAACCATGCCTGCCTGGCATGACTCAGTGGTTGAGCATCGACCTATGTACCAGGAGGTCACGGTTGGATTCCCAGTTAGGGCACATGCCTGGGTTTTGGGCTTGATCCCCAGTGGGGACATGCAGGAGTGGCCAATCAATGATTCTCTCTCATCATTGATGTTTCTATCTCTCTCTCTCCCTTTCTCTCTGAAATCAATAAACATATTTTTAAAAAGAAATCCTAAAACACAACAATAAACAAACAACCCAATTTTAAAAGGGCAAAAATTTGAACAGACACTTCACTAAAAAAGGCATATGGGTAGCAAATAACCACTTGGGAAAATGCTCAGCATTAGTCACTAGGGAAATGCAAATTAAAATGAGAACGAGATGCCATAATGCACCTAGAAGAGTGAATAAGTTAAAAAGACTGACCAGTCTAAGTGTTGACAAGGATGGACAGAACTGGAACTCATATACTACTGGTGGGAAAAGTAAAATTTTACCACTTTGTAATACTATTTGTTAATGTCCTAAAACCGTGGTCAGCAAACTGCAGCTCAAGAGCCACATTCGGCTCTGTGGCTCTTCCACAAAATATCACGGCCTGGATGAGTCTATTTTGAAGAAGTGCCATTAGAAGAAATTTAAGTTTTAAAAATTTGGCTCTCAAAAGAAATTTCAATGGTTGTACTTTGATATTTGGCTCTGCTGACTAATGAGTTTGCCGGCCACTGTCGTAAAAAGTTAAACATGTGACCTAACCTTTCCACTCCTAGGTATTTACCCAAGAGAAAGGAAAGCTTATGTCCATTGGAAGACTTGTGCATGCATGTTTATTTATAATAATTGCTCCCCATCCTTAATCCCTGGCAACCACTAGTCTGTCCATCTCTAAAATTTTATCATTTCAAAAATGTCATATTAGTAGAATCAATACTGATGTATTCCTTTGGGATCGACTTTGTTGTTGTTGTTTTTTTCCACAAAGCATAACATTTCCTAGAGATTCAGCCAAGTTGTGGCAGGTGTAAACTGTTCATTCCTTTTTACTGCTGAGTTATATTCCATGGTATATACTTATACTGTAATTTATTTTTATGGGTCATTTTAAAAAACAAAATGATTATCATTATCTGCTGCTTGCAAAGGGCAACAATAATTTATTTTGCAGTTGTTGGGTGACATGTTGGGTGGCATGTTCTCTAAATATTATGCCATATAACATGCAAAGTATGTGTTAATTGACTGTTTATGTTATCAGGAAGGCTCCCAGTCAATAGTAGTTTAAGCTTTTGGGAGTCAAAAGCTATACATGGATTTTCAACTTTGTGGGGTTCAGTGCCCCTAATCTCCACATTGTTCAAAGGTCAACTGTAGTTGTTTGTCTATCTTCTGGTTATTTTTTTCTATCTGTACTTGTGTCATTTATTTCTGACTTCTTCTGGATTGAGAATATTTTAAAAGCCCATTTATCTCCTCTATTGGGTTTTTATATCCACATTTTTTGGTGGTTGCTTTAAGAATTACAATATAAATTCCTAACTCATCTCAATGTTCCCTGAATTAAAATTACACCTCTTCATGTACTAATATAATGTAAGATCCTTACAACAGTATAATTGCATTGGCATCCCTTTCCACTTGTTATAAAACTAACAATATATTATTTTTTTCGTTTTAAAAAATATTTTTTATTGCCAAAACCGGTTTGGCTCAGTGGATAGAGCGTCGGTCTGCGGACTGAAGGGTCCCAGGTTCAATTCCGGTCAGGGGCATGTACGTTGGTTGCGGGCACATCCCTGGTGGGGGGTGTGCAGGAGGCAGCTGGTCAATGTTTCTCTATTATCAATGTTTCTGGCTCTCTATCCCTCTCCCTTCCTTTCTGTAGAAAATCAATAAAATATATTTTTAATATATATATTTAATAATTTTTAAGGATTTTTAAAAGTCTTCCATGCATAGATGAGAGAGAAATATCAATCAGCTGCCTCCTGCACACCTCCCACTGGAGATGTGCCCGCAACCAAGTTATATGCCCTTGACTGGAATGGAATCTCGGACCCTTGAGTCCGCAGGCCGACGCTCTATCCACTGAGCCAAACCAGTTAGGGCAATCATGTGAAGTCTTTAGAACAGAATCTGGAACCTGATGAATTACCCACATTAGGTATTGTGGTCACGGCCCTGCCCTCAAACATTTTTCCCAACTCCCTTTCCAGCCTCAGTTCGTTTGGCTCCTGTATGTTGCTGGATATTCAGGAATGTGACCTCATTTTGCAGAGTGGCACTGGCTTTCACATTTGGCCGCCCAGGAAGGGATGTCTGGCCTTAGACACCAGCAGGTAGATCCTAGGCACTTGGCACCTGCTCTCTCAGTTTTCAGGACCACGTGGCTTTTTCGAGGGCTTTCCGTCCCCCTAGTGGCCTGCTGGGGTCAGAGAGGTAAGATGAGGGAGGCCTTGCTTCCAAGGAGCTCACACCTGCGTGGGGGAGAAGACCCGGAAGCCACAACTACAGCGCTCCCAGTTCAGGGAAAGACTGGCAGATGCTCCTATGCTCAGGTCCCTCGGGAGCACCTGGACCCTGGATCAGCTGAGTCTCCCTGACATTGGTGATGAGTGGCTAGAACACTGAGGGACGAATGGGCGGTAGCAAGACAGACAGTGAGGGAAGGGCATCCATCCAGGCATTTAAGAAGGCTTGAAGCCAAAACCGGTTTGGTTCAGTGGATAGAATGTCAGCCTGCGGACTGAAAGGTCCCAGGTTCCATTCCGGTCAAGGGCATGTACCTTGGTTGCGGGCACATCCCCAGTGGGGGGTGTGCAGGAGGCAGCTGATCGATGTTTCTCTCTTATCGATGTCTCTGTCTCCCTTCCTCTCTGTAAAAAATCAATTTAAAAAAAAATTTTAAAGAAGGTTTGAAAGAGCCCAGCACATTATTGGAAATCCACTCCCGGGTGAGGGCTACAAACCTTCAATCCACAAGGCATCCAAGACCAAACTCTCTCCCTTGAATTCACAGCCCTTCACCATCTTGCCCCACCTTACTTCCCACCTTTCCTCCCCACCCCCATCCATCCACTCCGACGGTTTCCTGTTCTCCACACCGGCCATTCTCCTTCTGCCCGGGCTGCTCCCTCTGCAGGAAATGTTCTAACGTCCACTGAGCTAGCTCCCTCTCATCTTCCAAAACCCAACGCGGGGGCCATCTGCACTAGAAGTTCTTTCAGTAGGAGTCCGGGGCTACCCCTTAGAAACCAGCCCGTTATTTTTGTTGAATAATTAGTTAACCATGCCAAGGAACTATCCCCTGTGGCTTGCGACACGCCCCCCCACCCCCCCCCCCCACACCTTTGCCCGCGCTTTGCTAACTTAGCTTCTTGAGGCAGGCGACCTTTCTTTCTTTTTTTCTTTTTTTAAATATATTTTATTGATATTTTACAGAGAGGAAGGGAGAGAGATAGAGAGCTAGAAACATCAACCAGCTGCCTCTTGCACACCCACTACCGGGGATGTGCCCGCAACCATGGTACATGCCCTTAACCGGAATCGAACCTGGGACCTTTCGGTCCACAGACCGACGCTCTATCCACTGAGCCAAACCGGTTTCGGCGGCAGGCGACCTTTCGGATGCTCTTTGCTCTTTCTCCCGAGTCTAACGCTGTGCCTGCCCCACAGGACGGTCCCAGGGCGTGTTTGTTGAATGAATAAACGATCGGCATGCCATTCCACACCGTATGTGTCCTGTGGGCCCGCCAGGCCCCGCCCGCGTCTCCGCCTCCTCCCCCAGCTCGCGTCTCCCGGCCCGGAGCGCACGCCGCCCGGGGCCCCGCGGCGCAGGCACCGTCCCCGCCCCGCACCCGGGGCCGCCCCGCCCACCGCCGGTGCCGCGGGGATTGGTGCCACCGCGGCCGGAGGCGGGGACAGGTCGGCGGCCGCGGACGCCGGCTCCGCCAGAAAAGCCCCGGGGCTGGCGGGCGGGGCGCAGACGGCGCGGCCGGCGGCGGTGAGTGCGCGGCGGCGGGAGGTGGGGCGGGCGGGCGGGCGGGGCGCGCGGGGCCGGGACGCCGGGGACCGAGGCGCGGCTCGCGTCCGCCGCCCCACGTGCGTGCGGAGCTCAGGGCGGCTCCTCCCCCGGACCCCGCCTCGGGGCTGAGAAGGGCGTCCGTCCGTCCCGTCTTGTCTTCCAGACCCGGAGGATCGAGGCCCCCGGACGACGAGGAACCGCCCAGCATGGCATCGGAGGTGAGGGGGGCCTCGGGGGCGCGGGCCCTGCGAGGCTCCGGGCCTGGGGGAGGGGCGCCCTGCTGCCGACCGCAGCCACGACCTGCGCGCGGGACCTCCGGGTGCCGCACCGCCCCGGCCCCTCCCGGTAAGGGTCCTCACCGGCCCCAGGCTGTGGGCACCTGCCAGGGCCTGGCAGAGACCTGCGCCCCTTCCCAGAGCCTGTGGGGCAAACACACCAAAACACACTGGCGGTCCTGACCCGACCTGCTGCGGACGCAGCCGTCCCCGAGCAGCAGAATCCACCCGCATGGCTGGCTGTGGCAAGAGCCAGGAGGTGGGGGACCTTGCCCTGTGGCCCCAGGGGCCCCAGTGACCCCAGTGCCCCAAGCGCTTCCTCCCTGCCCTGGAGCCAGGGGACTCCTGGGTTGTCTTCCTGACCAGAGAGGCAGGAGTCTGAGGCACAGGCTCCTTTTCTGTGCCCCCCTTGATTTATCTGGCAAATGGGGGGAATGGTAGTTAGTTGTCTGCGGCCCTCAGTAAGGGACTAGATTACGAGGTCATTGCCTGGGAACCCTTCGGGTAAAAGGGGCTGTTTGCTTGATGCCATTGGACCTGGGAAGCAGGAGGTGTGGGGTTCAGCCCCTCCGGGCCCTCATTAGCTGGCAAATCACTTCCTCCTCTGGGCCTGTGTGTGCATCTGAATAAATAGGAGGAGAATGTCAGCTTCGAGGTCCCGGTGGAGGGCTGGGGGGCAGGGCCTGGACTTTGGAGCCCAGCAGACTTGGTTTCTGAACAGTCACTCGACCTCCCTGAACCTCTTTTCTCGTTTATAAAATAGGGGTGACAGTGCCCACCTCGTAGGAGGGTGTGACGGCAGGTATTGAATGCCTGGACAGGGCCTGGTAGCAGGAGGTGCTCCATGCTTGGTGGCAGACTACACTCACAGTTAACGTCTCAGCCCAGCCCGGGGCCCCTGCCCCTTGCCCTCACGGGATCACTCTGGCCCCGATGTTAGATGTTCGCTGCCTTAGCGGCTCCCTCTCCCACCACGTTGGGCTTTCCCGGTGCCCGGGCTCTGGCACCTCCTTCTGACATTTTCCTGGGGTCCTTTTAAGCCTGCCAGTGGGGGTGGGAGCTTGGCCCCAAAGCAGAACCGGCTGCTTTCAGGAGACCAGGGTGCCAGGTGACCTCTGCTTGCCCCAGGCCGCCCTGTGGGTTTGGACTAATTGGTTTGGCTGCAGCCCCACTTGTTAAGCAGTTGTTATTCCTAACAACCCAGGCCGGGAGTCAGGGACCTGCTGGGAGAGGCGGTGCCAGGCCTCTGGCTGAGGGGCAGGCTGGCTCCCCATCCTTAGTGCCTGGCCTTGGCCCTCTGGCCCCAATAGTGAGGACGGGGACCCCATGTTGTGATGGAGACCAAGCTTTGCTGGGGCAGCAGAGGGTAAGGGGCGGGCCCAGTCCAAAAGGCTGAGGAGGGCGGAGGCAGCTTCTGCAAGGGGCCAGCTGGGCACTGGGGGGTCCGCTCACAGCCTGGGCCTGAGGGTGGCCGAGGCCCCGCGGTGCACACAGGAACCAAGCTAAGGCACACCCTGGCCACGCAGCCCGCGGCTGCTCCCTTAGCAACACCTGGACTTTACTGAGCCCTTACTGAGCGGCGGGCACGGTGCTGTGTATGCGCTTGGCAAATGCTATCACATCGATAGAGGGGCAATCCTGAGGCTTGGAGAGGTTATATAACATGCCCACGGACAGGTGGCTCACCGAGAGGTCCGAGACAGTGCAGAGGGACGGGGGAGGACATGTCTCCAGGGGACAGATGCCAGAGGAGTACCGTGGCGCACTCTCTTCCCAATCCTTGGCACTCTGGGTGCTCGGGCCGCTTCAAAAGGGATCTGCGCCCCTCCCCCATCTGCCCCATGCCCTGGCCTATGCCCTCTTTCAAAACAGAGATGTCTCTGTCCCACCTCTCTGCCCTTGGCTCCTGGGGGCAGAGGGGCAGCTGGTGGCCTCCCAGAAGGCCCGCCATAGCAGGTGTGTCTGTGTCGGAGGTGCTCTCCAAAGGAGTTTCGGGGATGGGACCCGAGGCCCTGCCCCAGGCGCTGGGAGGGAGATGCAGGTCACCTGAGCCTGACGGGCCCCTCGGCGCCCCCTTGCCTGTCCTTGCCGCCGAGTTCCAAACGGCAGGGCCGGCCGAGGTCCTGGCGGAACGTGGGTGCAGGGTGCGTGCGGGCTGCCTTCACACTGCCGGGCTGCAGTCCCGGCTCTGCCAGCCCTGGCGGGGGCACAAGACACATAGCTGCTCTGCGCTTCAGTTTCCCCCTCTCCGCACCGGGTAGATTGGCGCCTACGTCGGAGGGTCGCTGCCAGTGCATGCCCAGCCTTTAGGACAACAGAGCCTGGTAAAGGGAGGTGTTACCAGGATTGCTATCTTTATCAGTTAAACCTCAGAGCTTATTCTGACTCTGGATTCCACCCTGGTCAGTGGCAGGAGAGGCCCCAGGAGTTCCGCTGTGGTCTCAGGGGTCCTTAGGCCCTGGAGCCGGGTCAGGTGGTGGGAAGGAGCCCTAACCTCACTACTGCCCGGCCACCGCCCCTCACTCACTCCTTGGGCAAGTGCCTGCCTCGCTCTGAGCCTCAGTTTCCTTATCCGTCCAGCAAGAATAACCCTGGACATCACAGTGACCGCCCCCCTGAGGGCCCTTGGTGAGAGGCCCTGCCCTTGAGGTTGCCGGGGGGCGGGGAGGTTGATCGCTCCTGCTCTCTCTCCCAGAGCGGGAAGCTATGGGGCGGCCGGTTTGTGGGCGCGGTGGACCCCATCATGGAGAAGTTCAACGCGTCCATCGCCTACGACCGGCAGCTGTGGGAAGTGGACGTGCAGGGCAGCAAGGCCTACAGCCGGGGCCTGGAGAAGGCCGGCCTCCTCACCAAGGCCGAGACGGACAAGATCCTGCAGGGCCTGGACAAGGTACCGCGCACGTCCCGCGGTCCCTCCGAGGACCCCTTCCCGGGGCCTCGGGCGCCCAGACACCCCCGAGCACAGGCTGCGGTGTCACCCTCAGCCTCACCTCCCTGTGCGGCGATTACACCCCTGGAGAGAGGTGCCCTTGGCCCCTGTACAGAGCCCCCTGTCCCTCTCCATCCCGAATGCCCGCGGCCCCTCGGCTCAGGGCAAAGGTGCTGGGGCCTGAGGTGCTCCCGTGGGTGGGGGCGGCACAGGCCCCCCTGGGGAGCACCGCCAGGACTCAGCTCCAGTCCAGAGACAGGCAGTGATCACGGTGAGGGTGGGGGCAGGGCTTGGCCCTCGCGGCTGCCCGTGCCTGCCAGCCTGACCCCTGGGTGGCTGCCCTCCACTCCAGGTGGCTGAGGAGTGGGCCCAGGGCACCTTCAAACTAAATCCCAACGACGAGGACATCCACACAGCCAACGAGCGGCGTCTCAAGGTATGAGCCCGTCCTCCCTCCTCTGTCTCCCACCCCCTGCCCCCGCCTTCCCTCTCCACTTGCCCTGGGCCTCTTGGAGCCTGAGCACTGAATTTCTGTTCCCTTGGTCCTTGGCAGAGTTTGGTTTGGGCGGGACTTCAGGACAGGAGGCCTCAGTGGAGAGGGCAGAGACCTGGCCGGGGCCCCTGGGGCAGGGAGGGAGGACTCCGGGGCAGGGAGGGAGGACTCCGGGGCAGGGAGGGAGCATGAGCACGTGGGCGGACCCCTCTGGGCCTGAGCAGACCCTGAGCCGTGCCTCCTCCACCCCCAGGAGCTCATTGGTGAAACCGCAGGGAAGCTGCACACGGGACGCAGTCGGAACGACCAGGTGCCGCCAGCCCCCCCCCCACCCTATGCTTTCTGACCTTGGGGCGCTCCGACAGCAGCTGTCTGTCCTGGCTCCCCAGGGAAGTCGCACGTCCATCCGTCCGTCCGCCTGAGTGCCGCCTCCCCTCCACAGGTGGTCACAGACCTCCGGCTGTGGATGCGGCAGAACTGCTCCGCGCTCTCCGCCCTCCTCCGGGAGCTCATCAGAACCATGGTGGACCGGGCCGAGGCGTGAGTCCCCGGGGGACACCCGGGTGGCAGAGGGGCACGAGGGCGCCAGGTCTCTTCTCCCCTGGGGCAGGCAGCTTGACTGCCAGCCCTAGGAGGCGCCGGTGAAGCGGGGAGGGGAGCCGGGCCTTGGGGTGCCGGGGGTCCCAGAGCTCCTGGACTGAGTGAGCGGAGCAACAGGAGTTGGCGTTTCTTGCAGTATGCCTTACCCCACGGCGGGCAGGCAAGATTCAGGAGCAGGAAGCTAAAGCACTCGGGGCAGATGCCCCAAAGCCCGAGGAAGGGGGCTGGCCGTGCCTGGGGCAGACAGAGGCGCCTGTGCCCCTCGTCCCCATTTCTGCCCAGCGCGCTGGCAAAGGACAGAGCCAGAGGCTGCCTCCCCCCTGCCTCATCCCCAAGCTTGGGCTACTGAGAAGTCCCTGTTTGGTGCCAGGGTCAGGGTTGAGCCCTCCTTTTCCCCATCTCCCTGTGACCCCTGTTTCACAGACCACATCTCCCGGGGACCAACCAGGGCACAAGCACCATCACCCTGGGGTCCGGAGGGTTACAGAGGGACTTCCGGGGAGTGGTGGCCTTCTGTTTTGGGGTGTTGAAAGATTCTAAAGTTGACGGGGTGATGGTTGTACACTTCAAATGAGGGAATTGTATGTGAATCATCACCTCAGAAATGTTTACTAGCCGAAACCGGTTTGGCTCAGTGGATAGAGCATCGGCCTGCGGACTGAAAGGTCCCAGGTTCGATTCCGGTCGGGGGCACGTACCTTGGTTGCGGGCACATCCCCAGTGGGGAGGTGCAAGAGGCAGCTGGTCGATGTTTCTCTTTCATCGACGTTTCTAACTCTCTATCCCTCTCAATTCCTCTCTGTTTAAAATCAATAAAATGTATTTTTTTTTAAAAAAGAAATGTTTACTAAAAAAGCAAACCAGAACCACCACCCACAGCACGCTGCCCCCGCCCCGCCCACTCGGAAGTGCCCCTGGCCCTCTGGGCTCCTGGGCAGCTTCTCGCCCGCAGACACGGCTCCCACCGCCAGGTGGCGCCGCTGCGCTGTGAGCTGCAAAGGCCCGAGCTGAGGGTCCGAGCCACGCTGGGTCTTGGGTCTGTCCCCTCATCACTCCGCCCGCCCCTCCAGCAGGTGGCTCTGGGGCCAGGCCCGCAAGCCCTCAGGCACCCTGTCCCCCTCCCCCCACAGGGAACGGGACATCCTCTTCCCAGGGTACACACACCTGCAGAGGGCGCAGCCCATCCGCTGGAGCCACTGGATCCTGAGGTGAGCGGGACGGTGGGTGACGGAGGGGCCCGGAGGGAGGGGAGGCCCCGGCCGCCCTGACCTTCCCTTGCCGGGCTTCCCACAGCCACGCCGTGGCCCTGACCAGAGACTCCGAGAGGCTGCTGCAGGTGCAGAAGCGGATCAACGTGCTGCCCCTGGGGAGGTGAGTGAGGGCCGGGGCTCCGAGGGTGCCTGATAGTGAGCGCGGCCCCTGGGGGTTGACAGGAGGGGAGCCAGCAAGGACCCCGGGGCCTGGCCTTCCCATCCGGCGTTCTCCCTACACAGGCGGGCAGGGTCTTGCAGGGACACCCAGTTCTCTCTGAGGTGTGGACAGCCAAGCTAGAAAGCGTGTCAGAGCAGGGCCAGGGCTCCCCGGAGAAGCCCTGGAGAGCCGGCCAGTTACCCACAGCCTGCCGTTCCCTGCACGGGGACAAGTGTCAGGCGCCAAGCTGACGGGCCGTAGCCCTGGCAGGCAGCCAGGGCGCTGCTCTGGGTGTGTATGTGCCGGGCCTGCTTGCCAGCAGCCCTGGTCACTCTGAATCCCCCGCCCCTGCAGTGGGGCCATCGCAGGCAACCCTCTGGGTGTGGACCGGGAGCTGCTCCGAGCAGGTAAGCCCTCCGCCCGCCCCCGGGAGATCGCCATCAGCTTCTGCCGGGTCTTGCAGAGGGAGGGCAGGGGTCTGGGAGGATCCTGTTACCTGCGGGCGCTGACGTTAGAGAGGCAGAGGAAGCCGAAACCGGTTTGGCTGAGTGGATAGAGCGTCAGCTTGTGGACTGGAAGGTCCCAGGTTCGATTCCGGTCAAGGGCATGTACGTTGGTTGCGGGCACATCCCCAGTAGGGGGTGTGCAGGAGGCAGCTGATCGATGATTCCCTCTCATCAGTGTTTCTAACTCTCTATCCCTCTCTCTTCCTCTCTGTAAAAAGTCAATAAAATTTTTTTTTAAAAAAAAGAGAGAGAGAGAGAGGCAGGGGAAGGCCTGTGGCAGGGGTGCATGGCCCCGGGTATGCTCAGGGCTCCTGCCTCCCTCTGGAACCTGTACAAGAGGCCCTCTGCTCTCCCCGCCTCTCCCTCCTCCTCCTCCTCCCTGAATGGGGGCCGCGGGGAGTGTCGGGAGCCGCCCGCTGTCCTCACTGGCAGAGAGGTGTGGACCAGGAACCGGGAAGGCAGGCCAACCTTGAAGCTCTGAAAGGTCAGAGCCAACCACTCACTGTCTGGTTGAGACAATGGTAGCTAAAGCCACCTCCATCTTTTCATCTTATGTAAATCCTTGCTGATTGGCTATTACTGGGTGGATCCCAAACCTTAATAAAAGGGGTAGCAAGGCCAGAGCAAAGCGGAGACCTCCCCCTTGAGTTGAGCTTCCGCCTGGCCCCCACTGTCGCCAAATTAATGCTTTCTAGTCTCTTTCACTTGTGTGCGGCCTCCTCCATCCAGAACCTGAACCTGAACCTGAACCCTGAACCCTGAACCACATGGGTCATGGGGGAGAACACTCTCAACTGGACCCCGAACGTGGGGCTCTCGCAGGGGGGGTGGCTGGGCAGCTGGGTCAGGGTGGAGGAGGCCCATCCTTGTCCACGGCTCAGCTCCATTGCCTTCCCCCTCTCCCCCGTGTCCAGAACTCAAATTTGGGGCCATCACTCTCAACAGCATGGATGCTACCAGTGAGCGAGACTTTGTGGGTGAGTCCGGGGGCAGCGCCCTCACCCCCTGCACAGGGCCTCGCTCTGTCCCCGGTCCCAGGCCTCTCCGGCCGCCCCCCCCCCCCCCCCCATGGTGCACCTGGAGCTCTCCAGGCGGGTGAAGAGCAAGAGAGGCCTGGTGACCCGAGAGCCTGCGTTCCCTCCCCGCCTCCCCCCACCAGCCGAGTTCCTGTTCTGGGCCTCGCTGTGCATGACCCACCTCAGCAGGATGGCTGAGGATCTCATCCTCTACGGCACCAAGGAGTTCAGCTTTGTGCAGCTCTCCGACGCCTACAGGTGAGGCCGCCCGCCGCCTGCCTGCCCGCCTGGCTCCGCGCCCCACGTGGCTTCCTCCTCTGCGCCCCAGCCGGCAGAGCAGCCGGGGCCACAGGAGCCCCTCAGCCCGGCGTCTCTGTCCCCAGCACCGGAAGCAGCCTGATGCCCCAGAAGAAAAACCCCGACAGCCTGGAGCTGATCCGCAGCAAGGCGGGCCGAGTGTTTGGACGGGTGAGACGGGCGGGGGCCGGGCAAGGCCTCTGGCGGACCCAGAGGGACCTGGGAGGCTTCCAGGACGGGCTCCGGGGTGCAGCCTGCTGACCCTCGCTCTGCCCTCAGTGTGCTGGGCTCCTGATGACGCTCAAGGGACTTCCGAGCACCTACAACAAGGACCTGCAGGTGGGAGGCGGCGGCGGCGGTGGAGGAGGGACCCCTCTGAGTATACGCCACGTACCGGTTCTCAGGGCCCTGGCACTTCCCGGCAGGGGCCCCACATCCCGACCCTGACCACCCTGAGCGCTGTCCCCTCTCCCTCGCTGTGGGGGTGGGCGTGCTGAGGGCTCCCGGTGGGAAGCAGTGGGGATGCCTCCGTGAGGCTGCTGAGCCCTCACCTCCTGCCTCGTGCCCTCCCCCCCCCTCTCAGGAGGACAAGGAGGCCGTGTTTGAGGTATCGGACACCATGGGTGCCGTCCTCCAGGTGGCCACTGGCGTCATCTCTACGTTGCAGGTGAGGCATGCATCTTCCCTCCCGGCCCCTGAGCTCTGGGATGGGCAGAGGAGGTCATGAGAGGAGGCCGGGGTGGGTGGTCCAGAAGCCCTGGGGCAGGGGGCGGGGGCGGCATGTGCGTGGTCCTGCCTTTGAGGGACAAAACGATGGAAGTAGTTAGACTCAAGGAGTCCCTCCACCTGGCCCAGTGGTCGGCAAACTCATTCGTCCGCAGAGCCAAATATCAACAGTTACAACGACTGAAATTGCTTTTGAGAGCCACATTTTTTAAACTTAAACTCCATAGATAGGTACATTGTTATTAACTTGATTAGGGTACTCCTAAGCTGGCCTTTGCTAAAAACTCAAGGGGCCAAAGAGCCGCAGTTTGCCGACCACTGACCTGGCCTGACCAGATTTCTTTTCATTATGGGACTTTCCATTATGCAACAGCTGAGAGCGTGTGTGTGGACCCCGCGTACCAACATCTGGCTTCAGCAGTAGCCACCTCGTGGCCGTTCTTGATTTGGCAGCTGTCTTCGCCCCACCCCCTTATTTGAACCAGATCCCCATCTGCGTATCCTGGCAACCCTAACTAGCCCGGGATGTGTCTAAGCAGTGGTTCTGGGACATCACCTGGGAACTTGAGAGCATGCAATGCTGGGCCTCATCCCAGTAACACTGGATCCGACTCCGGGGATGGGGCCCGGCGGTCCGTATTTGTGATGAGTCCCGCAGGTGGTTCTGATGTGCACTAAGGATAAGGACTCTGAAAACCTAACGGCAGCCCCTGTAGCTCCCCTAAAAATTACCAATGTTTATGAAAAGATGGCTCGAGCCAGAGAGAGCCAACAGGGTGGGAAGGAGTGGATCTGCCCGGGGCAGGAGACATACTGGCTGAGGGGGAGGCTGGGAGCTGGCAGCTTCAGGCCCGGGGTCCCCAGGGCCCCCCGAGACTCACCACTTCCCCGCCCACATCCCCAGATCCACCGTGAGAACATGGCGCAGGCTCTTAGTCCTGACATGCTGGCCACTGACCTCGCCTACTACCTGGTCCGCAAAGGGGTGAGTGCGGGGCGGCCGGGCCGGAGGGGCCAGGGTCGGGGTGGTTAGGGAGGCACGGGTGCCCCCAGCAGGGCAGGGAGCCGGGACGCCCGCTTCAGTGCCGCCCTCCGCCCGGCGCCTGCAGATGCCGTTCCGCCAGGCCCACGAGGCCTCTGGGAAAGCAGTGTTCATGGCGGAGACCAAGGGGGTGGCCCTGAGCCAGCTGTCGCTGAAGGAGCTGCAGACCATCAGGTGCGGCCCCGCCCCGCCCGCCCTCCCTCCGCTGCCTCCTGGGCCCCGAGGCTGCGGGGCTGGCTGTGCTAGCCCGTCTCCTTCCTTCCCCAGCCACCTGTTCGCGGGCGACGTGAGCCGGGTGTGGGACTACGGGCACAGCGTGGAGCAGTATGCCGCCCTGGGCGGCACCGCCCGCTCCAGTGTCGACTGGCAGATCAGCCAGGTGCGAGCGCTGCTTCGGGCCCAGCAGGCCTAGGTCCCCCACCCACCCCGCTCCCAAATAAAGTGCAGCTGCCGCCTGCCTCCGCCGAGCCTGGCTCCCTCCCCGGGGCGCCCTGGGGTCTGTTGGGGGGGCAGTGGAGGTCACCGAGGAGGTGGGGACACTGGACAAGCATGGCGATTCACAGTGGGCGTTGCGTCCCATCAGAGCCTCTGCCCTGCTCAGACCCCTCTTCCCTTCACTGGATGGGGGGGGGCATCACAGTGACCTCCTGCCCCAGGTGTCTTGGCAGGACTGGCCTCTCTGGAGCCCTGTTGGGACCTGACGGGCTTCGTTCACCAGTCCGCCCCTGTCTGTCTCCTTCCTTCCGGTGTCCCCGAGGCTCCCTCTCCCGTCCCCCCCTTAGCCCACCTTCCCTGGGCCACCAGGCACAGTGGCAGGGGTCGTTGTCCTGAGGGATCGTTGGTGAGCGATGCCTGGCACTAGGGAAGCTTCAGACACAGGTTAGGAAGGCACCTCCTCCAATGGGGCAGAGACACTCTAGTCAATAAATGGTGTTGGGAAAACTGGACAGATACATGGGGAAAAAAAAGTCATGAAAGCACTTTACAGCACATACAAGAGTAAACTCAAAATGGATGAAAGATGTAAATGTAAGACCTGAAACCATGAAACTTCTGGAAGAAAACATAGGCGGTGAACTCTCACATTGCTCTTCCTAATGTTTTCTGATCCGTCTCCGTGGTTAAGGAGAACAACAACCACCACCACAAAAATAGACAAATGGGACTACATCAAACTAAAAAGTTTTTGCATAGCAAAGGGAATCAACAACGAAACAAAAAGACAACCTACTGAGTAGGAGAATATATTCGCCAACAATACATCTGATAAGGGGTGAACTGGATTTGGAGGGGACACCATTCCACACACTACGCCATGCTTTCCGATTCCTTTACCACCGGCATTTTCCCTTCCATTTCTAATCTGAAGAGCATGCTCCCGGACAGATGAGATGGGATTAAAACAAGCTGCAGGCAGCTCGTCACTGTCCTTATCCCAAACCCAACTTCAGAAACTCATCATTTTAGCTCCTTTTTGTGTTTTCCCTCTCCTGCCCGCTTACTCGAAGCCAGGTCTCCCCATAGCACGGCCTTGTTCCTGCTCCGGCTCAGCCAGCGCACGTCCTCCCCGCCCTCTGAGCTCACTTAAAATTGTCCAGGGAGAATAGGAAGGTTTCCAGAGCCATCCTCTAACTTCAAGCATCTGCTTGGTTAACTGCAATTGCTCACTCTGGGTCCCGTCCTGGAGCTGTGTGAGTCCCACCCAGTATTTGAGACAAAGGGTTTTGCTGGGGATCGGGACTCCTGGGAGAGTGGCTGCCCTCTAGATGTGAGTGCATCAGTTCGACGAGCTTCCTCTTTGACAAGGAGGAAGAGGCTCCGAGTTGACAAAGCAGAGCTTCCTCATACCACCTTAGCAGATGCCTGTCCTGTGGCTGACCTCGCTGAATATCCCCACAGGAAGTTCCTGTGGCAACCTAGGCAGCCTCCAGAGGTGGCCTGGCCTGTTGGCAAGTGCCTCACCTCTCTCTCTGTCTCTCTCTGTCTCTCTCTGTCTCTCTCTCTCTCTCTCTCTCTCTCTATATATATATATATATATATATATATATATATCCACTGTGGATTGAGCCCACATGTGCCCTGACAGGGAATCAAACCATGACCTGGTTCAAAGGTCAATGCTCAACCACTGAGCCACACCAGCCAGGCAAATGCCTCATCTTTAGTCTTTGCTCCAATTATTCCTGCTTCCTCTGGCAGATGGGACATTCCTCTCTTTCCTTCACTCTTGCCCCTTTGAGTGACCTCTGGGTGTCCTCAGGCATCTTTCCTACGGACAGGGCAGCCCTGCAGCCTGGAAATGGGGCAGGAGGCAGCCCTGACCCATCCAAGGCCAACCCTTTTGCACCTCCAAGCTGAGCGCAGACCCCGGGGCCAGCAGGACCTGGAGATCAGGGGCCTACATGGTAAAAACTTCCATAAAAGTTCAAAATGCCCTAACTCCCTCCGTGGTTATTCGTACTCCTTTTCATTGTGTTTCCTTGAGAAATAGAGCCTCTGGGCTTCTCTCAGGGGAAGGGAGGATAAAATTTAACTCTGGATTTGCTGTGATGTTCTGCTAATCTTCCAAAACGTATAAAATCACAAGGCTAAAAACACCGATTCCAAGTGATTGTGGTACACAGCAAAATTACAATGTAAGCACACTTAATTTCAAAATATGTAAGGGGTAAGAGACCACATAAATGGTCTCTTACATGTATAATTTATTTATGTGAAACATCCATGATGGCAAATTTATGTAGACAAAAAGATTAGTGGTTGCTTAGGGCTGGATGTGAAGGATAGAAAGATAGCTAATAGGTACAGAGTTGTTTTTATCCTTGTTGAGGAGTGAGAATATTTTTTCCATTGATTTTTGTAGAGTGGAAGGGGGGGAGAGAGAGACACACACACACACACACACATCATTGGTTACCTCCCACTTGTGCCCTGACCAGGGCCTGGGATTGAACCTGCAACTGAGGTATGAGGTATGTACATGCCCTTGACCGGGAATCAAACCCTCAGCCCTTCAAGGGCTGGTGCTCCTACCGCTGAGCACCGGCTTGGACGGGTACAGAGTTTCTTGATGAGATGATTCTGCAAGGGACTCAGCCGCGTTGGAAATAACAGGAAGCGGCACCCGAGTTGACAAACTGGAGAAGAGAAAGAAACTGGCCCTAGTTCACACAGTCTAGTCAAGGCGCACGGTTGAGGGTGCTCTCCTGGGCCTCCGTGACAGGATGAGGTCGGTGAATGCCCACTTCCCTATCAAGGTCTCTGTTCAGGACAGTTGGGCTCTTGTTGAAATCTGGTAATGTTTGTATTTTAAAAAAATCTATTGGGGGAGGTGCTAGGGAGAGGGGGAAATAAAATCTACCTTTAGTGTTCATATGGGGCCAAGCATTGCTCGTTCAATATCTCCCGCCCAGAAAGTTAGTGATGTTGAACTTGTATCAAACTCAGCTGCTTAAATTCAGCAAGCCACAGCAGTTAAACACCAAGGATACCAGGAAAATGTTAGCTGTTTTATCTATGTCTCTGAAGAAGCCAATCAGCGAGCCCATGTATAAGATCTAAGAGTTGTCTAGCTGCAAAGAAGATGGTAGATGACTCTCAAAACCTACTTGTCATATTTTAAAAATGCAATGACATTTCTCTATTTGGGAAAAGTGTAAAAGGAAGTCTAAACTCTAAACTTGTCTTCCAGTCAGCTGAGCGT
This sequence comes from Vespertilio murinus, assembly GCA_963924515.1. Classification (NCBI taxonomy): domain Eukaryota; kingdom Metazoa; phylum Chordata; class Mammalia; order Chiroptera; family Vespertilionidae; genus Vespertilio; species Vespertilio murinus. The sequence goes on from OZ004705.1 coordinate 83,253,123, forward strand.
CCTGTGACTGACTTTGCTTGTGGTGCTTAAGGCAATAACCCTCCCATCTTTGCAGGGACATTGTGTGTTGCTACATCCCTCCAGCAGGGGGAGCATAGTCTATTATTTCCTTTCCTAGACAGATTAGAAGGTCCTTTCAATGCAGGGCAACCTGGGGGAAGAAGTGATGTGCCATCCACAACGGTAAATATAGTTTCCCATGTATTACCCTGGGCAAGTCACTCCAACTCTCTAAGTTTCCTCATCTGTAGCAGAGAAAGAATAACTCTCTTTGTATAGTCTTTTGGAGCTGTAGATGCCAGCTAATGTGGGCTACTGTTACTACTGTCATCAAGCAGTAGAAATCCAGTTGGTGCACCCACATGCCCCCCATCACCTTTACCCAAGTGATACCCTGTGGGGTGAGGGCCCACATCCTTGTGGTTAGAGAACAAGGAGGCAGATCTGATGCCAGAGACTCACAGCTTGGCTCAGGCCAGGCAGCCGGGACGCCAGCTCAGGCCCCTGCTACAAATGTAGTAGCAGCTGCCGAATCAGGAGGATGGAGAAGGGAGAGGTTCCTTCTGACTGAGGAGACAAAAGAGCTGGCATCTGGACTAAGCTTGGAAAGATGGCTCAGAGCACGGGAGGAAGCATGGCAGCCTCCCAGACAAGCCTGGGAAAGCATTTCTGGGCCAGAGGAGCAGGTGCACCAGTTAGAAACCCCTGAGGGATGGGGAAGGTACACAGAAAAGTAGCTGAAGACAGACTTATACTGACATTAAGTACGCCCAAACCTGTTGAGAATTTGAATAACGGATGACGATTGCCAGGAAGCAAGATCCCCAAATCTCCAGAGAATGATAGTTTTGCACTTTCTTCTGTGCATTTGAAATTAAGGATAGACTGTAAGGAAAATTACATGAAGGTGGGAGAAGGCAAGAAGGGGAGTGCATGACAGGATAATTAACAATTAGGTGCTCTCTTGAGGGTGGTTATACTTATTTCAAAGGTGTGTTCTACATGCACAAAAACAATGGACAGGGCTTGCTTAAGGCAAAGATGAACCTTTTATTAAAAGTTACATGCCTGGGATGTGACTACCCACCGTGACCTACTTAGTTAGGAATTTATTGTCAAATCATCTTGTGAGGTTATTTCCCATAGAACCTGGTTTCCATACACACTTATTTAGAGTCAAGTAGCAGCATAGTGACTCCATCCTTCAAATCTCTATAAAAAGAAGGCTAATATGCTAAGTGTCCGATCATCTGATGCACACTGACCACCAGGGGACAGACGCTCAACACAGGGGCTGCCATGATAGGCACTGGCCATTTACAGTGAAATGGCACCTCGGATCTGGCGCCCACAAAGCAACACTCAGCTTCTCCCCAGTGGGACACAGGCCCCGCCACCAAATTGTAGCCAACGCTGCAGAGATCCCATGGTACAAAATGTGGTCCACAGCCCAGCCCAGCCCAGAAACAGTGGCTGTGGATGCCCAGCTTCATCTCCCTTGCTTTATAGCCAAGTGGAAACATTTTACACTTCAACCAAATATCTGTGAAGTGTCCCAGGTTCAATTCGGTCAAGGGCACAAGCCTGGTTGCAGGCTTGATCCTGGGGGGGAGAAGGGGGTGTAGTTAGCAGCTAATCAATGATGTTTCTCTCATCATTGATGTTTCTATCTTTCTCTCCCTTTCCCTTCCTCTCTGAAATCAATGAAAATATTTTAAAAGCAAGCAAGCAAGAAACTGGGCACAAAAAAGTGTCCTATATCATTCCATTCAGGAAACTCCAGATAAGCCAAATCTAATCTATAGCGACACAAAGCAGTGGTTGCCTGGGGTCAGGAGTGAGGGTAGGATTGACTGGTAAGGTTCAGGAGGGAACTGCCCAAAATATTGAGAAAAATTCTGTAGTATTTTGGTAATAGTGGTAGGTACTTAGGTGTATACATTCGCCAAGCAAGAGAAAAGCAGATAGTTACCTACAAGGGAGTGTCCATAAGACTGTCAGCTGATTTCTCAACAAAACTTTGCAGGCCAAAAGGGATTGGAAATAAATATTCAAAGTGATGAAAAGGCAGGACCAACAACCAAGATTACTCTATCCAGCAAAGCTACCATTAGAATCAAAGGACAGATAAAAGGTTCCCAAACAACAACAACAAAAAAGCCAAAGGAGTTCATCACCGTCAAACCAGTATTATATGAAATGCTAAAGTGTCATCATTATTATTTTTTAAAGTGTCATTTTTTAGAAGAAGAAGAAGGCCCTGGCCAGGTAGTTCAGTTGCTTGGAGTGCCGATCTGAGATCTGATACACCAACGTTGTGGGTTTGATCCCTGATCTGGAGACGGCAGGAATCAACCAATGAATGCATGGGTAGGTGGGAAAATTAATGTTCCTCTCTTTCTCTCTTCCCCTTCTACTCTCTCTAAAAATAAATAAATAAATAAAAGCAAAAATGGTAAAAAAAAAAAAAGAAGAAAAGATAAGAAATATTAACAATAAATGACAATAAATACATATCTTTCAACAATTTCCTTTAAAAAGCCAAAAAAATAAGCAAGACCTTTGAGGATATGAAAAGGGGTCAACTAGAAATAAAGGGATCAACTATAAATAAAGGGATCAACTAGAAATAAAGAATACATTGTCTGAAATAAAAAATATTATACAGAGTCCTAAAAACAGTCTGGAAGATCCCAGGATTCAAGACAAAGATTTGGAACACAAAGAGCCAGAGGACACTCCTCCACAGAAGCAAAAAGAGAAGAGAATCCAGAAAGTTGAAGATAGTGTAAGAAAATTCTGGGAGAATTTCAAACAAACCAACATCAGAATTATGGGGGTCTCAGAAGAAGAGAGAGAACAAGATACCGAAAACATATTGGAAAAAATAGTGACAGAAAACTTTCCCCACCTGGGGAAAGAAATAGAATTACAAGTGCAGGAAGCACACAGAACCCCAAACAAAAGGAATCCAAAGAGGACCACACCAAGACACATCATAATGAAAATTCCAAGAGCAAAAGACAAAGAGAGAATATTAAAAGCAGCAAGACAAAAGCAGGTAGTTACCTATAAAGGAGCACCCCTACTATTTTCAGCTGATTTCTCAACAGAAACCATGCAGGCCAGACGGGAATGGCAAGAAATATTCAAGGTGATGAATAGCAAGAACCTACAGCCAAAAATACTCTACCCAGCAAAGCTATCACTCAGAATCGAAGGCCAGATAAAGAGCTTCACAAATAAAAAAGAGCTAAAGGAGTTCATCACTGCCAAACCAGAATTATATGAATTGCTGAAGGGGGTTCTTTAGGAAGAGGAAGAAAATAAAGATAAAAATTATGATCAACAAATACATAACTATCAACAAGTGAAACTAAAGCCAAGGGAATTAAAAAATTTGATGAACAATATTAACTGGTGAATATAATAGAATCAGAGGTATAGAAGGGGAGTGAACTGACGATTCTCAGGGAAAAAGGGAGTGGGGGGTGCAGGAAGAGACTGAATATAAACTGTGCACCTATGGATGAGGACAATGGGGGGTGGGGAAAGGGCAGAGGGTGGGGTGGGAACCTGGTGGAGGGGAGCAATTGGGGGGGGGAACATCTGTAATAATACAAACAATAAAGATTTAATTTAAAAAAAAAAGAAAAGAAAAAGAAAGAAAGCATCGCAATCAGACACCTGTGATGTGCCGCTGCTGTGGCTCTAAGACCTACCCCCTTCAGAGGTCTCCCTGGGCCAAAGTGGCTACCCTCCCAAGCACAAGAGAAAGCATAACCTTTGATTTGTTTGTTCATTTCAACACTCTCCTAGGCTTTTGATTTTCCTACTACCTTATGTGTGCCAAGGCTAGAGATGAAATGCCACCGGGACTGGTCAGATGAGGCACCTAAAAATGGTACACCACAGATTCAGACATGGATTCCACGCAAGAACAACACCTAAACCTGGGGGCAGCTGTTGCAGCACCCACTTCATCTTAAGGATTTCAATCATTAGTCATGCAATAAATGTCATTTTTTAAAAATAAAACAGACAGCCCTAGCCGGTTTGGCTCAATGGATAGAGCATCAGCCTGCGAACTGAAGGGTCCCAGGTTCAATTTTAGTCAAGGGCACATGCCTGGGATTGCAGGCATTGGATTGACCCCAGGTCGATCAATAATTCTCTCTCATCATTGATATTTCTCTCTCTCTCCCTCTCCCTTCCTCTCAGAAATCAATAAAAATCTATTAAAAAAAAAAAAAAGACAGAAGACAACACCAGTTCCAAAGAGACTTCTGGCGTTGACACTGTGCCTGATATTGTTAGTTGGCTGAATGGGACCTGTGATTTAAAAAAAATATATTTTATTGATTTTTTAACAGAGAGGAAGAGAGGGAGGTAGAGAGTTAGAAACATCGATGAGAGAGAGTCATCGACCAGCCGCCTCCTGCACACCCACCACTGGGGATATGCCTACAACCAAGGTACATGCCCCTGACCGGAATCGAACCCAGGACCCTTCAGTCTGCAGGCCAACTCTCTATCCACTGAGCCAAACCGGTTCGGCAAGCCTGTGATTCTTTTTCTTCAAGGTTCTCTGGGCACATAGCAAAACTGGCTAACTCCAAATTCCTTATAATTACCTTTACTCGCATTTCATTTAAGTAATTATAATTGGACAGTATCCCAGGAACCATCACCCTATATGTGTCCTTACTAACCTGACCATCAGGTCCTTGTTGGTGACTTACTGGAAGGTTGACTAGTTCCAGAATCTCATTCTGAGGGGTGACTTTCTAGAGATGCTTCCAAGTGGGTTCTCTCGAAGGCAGAGCCTAAGACAAAGACCCTTCAGACACAGGAAGTGATCCCAGGAATAAGGTAGCAGGAAGAGTAACACGGAGGAGGGATAGCCAATAACAGAGTGCATGATCAAGGACACACCAGGGCAGGCATGGGGGCGGGGAGGAGAAGATTCCCCGGGACAGGCCGGTGCTGGCCAGTGAGGAAGGGAAAGGGGAGGCAGAGGAAATGGGGAGGCGGTGACCCAGGAGCTGCAGGGCTTCGGTGGAGGAGTGGCTTCCAGGCTGAAAACCCAGGAGAGGACAGCTCTGCTCAGAGAAACAGGGAGGGGAGAAGTGCAGCTCTGTCCGGTAAAGGAGCAAGTTTAGTGTTGATTTTTTCCCAAATACAGCACCCCGGTAACAGAGCCAGGGAGGCACGTGTGTTGTTTAGGCGTCAGCAGCGCTGTCCTCACTTCACGCTCGCTGGACAGGAACGCAGCCCCAAGGGAAGGACCATTAAGGAGCAAGTTTGGGGTAAGTGGGGAAGGTGGAAAGAGAGGACTGTCGCTGGGAGAAACCTCAGGAGTAGTGAGGGGCTCAGAAAGTGAAGGTCTACAGCGTGGCCTAGGAAATGAGCAAACAGGAAAGGAAATGAATGAGGTCAAGGAGGTCGCAGAGGTCAAGACTCAGTATGGGAAGGCCACTCACCGGCCATGAAGCG